>JAZKJV010011635.1:0-602811 GCA_037367405.1 Ottelia alismoides
TGAATCATTGGATAGTGAAAAGCTTCCCCAACATGTAATCTTTTTCCACGTGGCTTTTGGATGGAGCACGAGTCATAGTTTATTGAGTATCCAATCCAGTATTTTCAAATGCAGGCATGTGAATTTATGGTCAAAATGCACGAGTCAAATTCGGTACCAGTCGATCCGGATATTTTAGACACCCCTGGGTCAGTTTATATCTGACTTCTGGCTGTTCAGTAAGCCATTTTAAAGAAATACAAGAAAAGTCACTATCTAAAACAAAAATGTATAAATATATTCAGGTAGATATAATATTTATAAATACCTTTTATCAAAATATCTGAAATATCAGACTATCACGTGTAATAACAAAATTTTGGAGGGTACACAAAAAACCCCCCGGAAAAGTTCCAACCCAATACCTATATATAAGCTTTCTCAGTGTCTCAGTCATAGTCCTCTTCATAGTCCTCTTTTTGTCCCTCTCCTGCACTTGAGCTCCTCTTCCGTTCCGCTCCGATTTGATGCCATTATTGTTTTGATTCATGATCCCATTGCCCACAATCTCAACTCGATTTTCAACACCCTACAACACCTCTAATTTCTCTGTTTCCCGCTTTTTCTTGTTGATGCACGCAACCTGTTTGATGAAATTCCCCACCGAGGAATCCCCCGAGAACCGCCGGAGCAGAGCCGATTCCGTCTGATGGCATTTCTCCCCTTACCGTCCCGATTCTGCCACCCTTTTCCTCAGTGCAGATTTCAACAATTCAAGCCGATCTTATCCTCGGTTGCGACTCTCCACGGCTTCAAGATTGCCGCCTCCAAGCGCAAGGAACCATCCGGCAGAAGACTTCCCAAGAACCTCAAATACCCTCGCCGTGCAAAGGCCCCGCCGGATACCGGAATACATAGAGTTCCACTGCAATATGAAGAGGTCACTGGTAGTGACCAATTGGTAGGTGCTGATGACGAGATTGATGGTGAGATTGATACGGAGGACGAGTCGGTGTGGGCACCGGATGAGATCGAGGCCATTACCTCCCTGTTTGAAAGGGGAGCTCCAAAGAAGCTCACGAAGCCGAGGATGGAGAGGCCCTTACCTCTCCCGACAACATACAGAAACAACTTGCCTCGGGTCCCCACACCGAAGCATCACATCCGGTCGGTCGCTAGAGCAGCACTGGCGTCGAGATTGCCGCTCAGCAATCGCGTGTATAAGAACCCAGACGTACTCATCGGTATCGCTAGGGAGATCAGCGCCCTTCCGTCCAATGTGGATGCATCAGTTGTTCTTGAGAAATGGAGTAGATTACTCAGAAAAGGATCTCTGTCGATGACAATTCGAGAATTGGGGCATATGGGTCTTCCTGATAGAGCGTTGCAGGTCTTGTGCTGGGCCCAGGGATGCCGTCCCATGTTCTTCCCAGACGATCGGATCCTCGCATCGACGGTGGAGATCCTCGCGAGGAACGGACGATTGAAAATGCAGGATCAGTTGGACAAGTATTTGCATTCAGCCAGCAGGAGTGTAATGGAGGCAATGGCGAGAGGATTCATAAGGGCGGGAAATTTGAACCTTGCAAGGAAAGTTCTTCTGTACGCGAAGGATAATAACCGTACCCTGGATCCAAGCATCCATGCCAAGTTGATACTGGAGGCCGGGAAGAACCCAGATAAGTACAGGCTAGTGGAGGCCCTCCTGGACGAGTTGGGCCAGCGGGAAGACTTGGACTTAAAACCGCAAGACTGCACCGCTGTGATGAAAATCTGCATCAGAATGGGGAAGTTTGAGGCTGTCGAGAGCCTGTTTAACTGGTACAAGGCATCGGGGAGGACCCCGACTGTTGTCATGTACACAACAGTGATTCACGGTAGGTACAGCAGTAAGAAGTATCGGGAAGGATTGGCTGCGATCTGGGAAATGGAAGATTCGAACATCCTCCTGGATCTCCCAGCTTATCGGGTTGTCATCAGATTGTGTGTTGCTCTGGACGACCTCGCTCGTGCTGCCAGATATTTTTCTCGTCTCAAGGAGGCAGGATTCACTCCCACCTACGATATATATCGAGATATGATACATGCTTATGCTTCTTCGGGGAGGTTGGCGAAGTGTAGGCAGGTCTGCAAGGAGGCAGAAGTGATGGGCATTAAGTTAGACGATGGCATTTTATCGATGATGGATCGAACTAACTCAGTTAAATAGTTTGCCACCTCGTGGAATTAAGATCGATGAAACTATTCTGACATGTAGACCAATCTGTAAACTTTTTCCGCAGTTGATGTATTCGATCGCCTTTCCTAAAAGTGTCCCCAGATGAACTGTGTGAAACACATACTTAAGACAATCATCGGTTTTTATCCTGCTGAGAATTGTGGTGAAGAAGATAATCGAGCAACTCCATCAGTCTGTCTTTACATCTTCACGAGAAAGTTTGCTAGCTGAATGTTTACGTTGCTTATGCTGCTTATCAAGGTATCATTGAAAAAATCATGAGCAGACTTGGTTCATCAGACTGCGTGACGACATATTTCTTCGAAGGTGGTTTATTTTCTGTTCATCAAGGAGGCACGATCATAGTTCGTTGCGGGATTAACCCAGTAACCAAACAAGAAGGATTGTGCCTGCCGTCTAATTTGTGGCGCATGGATAGATAGCTCCGTGCTCATTCACAATTCAACTCATGCGGATGCAGAGCTTCTTGTTATCGTGTTTTACAGGGTGTTGGACATCACGTGATGTTTTAGACCGTAGAACTTTAGAGATTTAGTTGCCACCATATTCTCTAATTAAGATGCCCTTAAACGGAACTTTTTTTGATTCTTTTAGCAAAAGAAAAATGCACATTCCTCTAATATAAAGAAAATTCAGAGCAAATGAGAGGCCAGTCTCCTTATCAACAGTTATTTGGTGCAGTACTATTTGATTCCAGGTTAGGTTAGTCAGATAAAAAAGAATACTAATTTTAAAGGATGGATTAGCATCAAAAGGTTTTCTGTCCCCATTGAGTTCTTGATATTTCTCTTGTTAAGTTGTGAAGTATGAGAAGCTTGAGGTATGTAGTTGGAGACTAAAGGATTTCATATAAATAGTGCTAAGACTGAATATATGAAGTGTACTTTTGATGGAAGCAATGGTAAAGGAATCAATGCTAAGATTGGTGAAGATAACATTCAGAAGAGAGATTCTTTTAAATATTTCGGATCTATTTTGCAACATGATGGAGAAAATTGATGGAGATGTTATAAATAGAATATATGCAAGTTGACTAAAAGTGGAGAGGAGCCTCTAATGTTCTCTGTGATAAGAAAATTCTTTTGAAAATCAAAGCAAAGTTTTAAAAATAGATGAGAGACATGCTATGCTCTATGGGATTTGAATGTTGGCCTATGAACCATAGACATGTGCAGAGACGCAGTAGCATAAATGAAAATGCTAAGGCAGATGTATGGACACACATGTAAAGATCGGATTCGAAATGATGTCATCAGAATAAAAGTGGGTGTAGCTCTGATCAAATATAAGATGCGAGAAATTCGCTTAAGGTGGCTCGGCCACATGCAAAGGATGTCAACTGATGCACTGGTGAGGAGATGTGAGTTTTGAAATGTTGAGCCGGCTAAAAGAGGGCGTGGAAGGCCCAATAAGTGTTGGAATAAAACTATATGAAGGGATCTTAGTTTTTTCGATCTAAGATCGAGAATGATCCAAGATAGATCCGGATGAAGGCAAAAAAATCCATGTAGTCGACCCTATTTAAAGTGGGAAAAGGCTTTGTTGTTGTTGTAAGTTGTGAAGTAGCCATCAATAATCTCCAGTTCCGTTCCTAACACTTGTTAAGATCATGCCTTAACTGTTGCTTCCATCTCGCCAGTGCTTACTGGAAAAGGAGCTCGTCGCTGCCTCAGTAGTTTAACACCCACACAAATTTACCCGAATTTACGAGCATGCTCCGAGGATTGAGCCAAAGGAGTCCAATACAATGCACAAATATCCCGAGACAATCAAATATATTATTCTTGTAATTGATGTAGTGCAAAAGTAAAGTTTCACAACTATGTATAAGTTGAAAGTTTACAATATGATTGCCTTATTGCATTCATCTTCAGATGACATGATCCTCCTAAGATAATAAAAGAAAACCAAAAATCGATTAGGAGCAACTAAGCAAGTGCCTGGACCAAGTTATCACTGCCTGCTAGGTGAGCAGTGCAACAGCTTTTTGGAAAAGCAC
This sequence comes from Ottelia alismoides, assembly GCA_037367405.1. Classification (NCBI taxonomy): domain Eukaryota; kingdom Viridiplantae; phylum Streptophyta; class Magnoliopsida; order Alismatales; family Hydrocharitaceae; genus Ottelia; species Ottelia alismoides. The sequence continues at coordinate 4,218 of JAZKJV010011635.1, forward strand.
ACAACTGAAATGCTATGAACTGTTCAGGTAACTTCAGGCAGCTTTCCTAGTCTAAGAAAAGTGAACATTTTATTTTACATATTACACGAGAACACCACCGGCATACTGGGGAGGGATCACCTTACTTCCATTTAAACTGATATCCATAGCTCCCAGGAGTCTATAAACCAATTTTTATGGTCAAAACTTCAGTTCCGCAGGTTTTTCGATTTGAAACTCTAATACATGTTCCTTCCATGTATTGCCCTCCAAATACCTTTCATATAGTTGGGCTTTATTGTGGCAGTCCACTGATAGAGCAGCCTGAATATGAGTTCCATACGGTCCCTGCAGAGATCGATGTGAAATTTTCAGCCGTCAAGGATGTTTTAGTTAACCTATGTTAAACTATTTCTGGTGCATGCATGAATGAGTAAGTGCAATGAAACTTCTTACGTTAATCATCTCAGTCTCGATGAAAATTGAGCTTAGTTTGAATTCCATGTCTGGATCCCAGCCACAGGTGAGTGGAATCTTTATTCCGGCTTTTATTTTATCCCCCATCAGCTGGTCAACCATCTCTTTTGTATGTAGCTTGCCATCACCGTGTTTATCCAGCTGCTCTTGCATACTCTGATGGAGGCGTTCCACCTACAAATTGAATTATTTGATATAGTGGGATTGAGAAGTTCCGCAATAGCAATCAGCGTAGATTTACATTTTGTGAAAGAAAATAGCTTTGCTTATTTGATGATGAAACCTGAAACCATAAACCTTCTTATATAAATATGGGTAACAAGAATTACATGCAAGTCTAAAAGTTAACCAAAATATAAGAAAGTACACAAAAGTATTAAGAAATACAGATTAGCACTCCATCTCAAGCGGATAAATGATAGCTGGTCAGACAGAAATGCATAATGGAATGTTGATCCTTGACAAGCTTTTTGTAAGTATGCATGACGATTGAAACTTGGAAGAAATGCAAGGAGTGTTGATCTTCCTTCAGTAATGACATTATCCACAAAGTGACAATCGACTTCAACATGGTTTGTCCCCTTGTGTAAAATTGGATTGGATGACGATTGAAACTTCGAAGAAATGCAAGGAGTGTTGATCTTCCCTTCAATAATGACATTATCCACAAAGTGACAATCGACTTCAACATGGTTTGTCCTCTTGTGGAAAATTGGATGGCAATATATGTAGTAAAGCAGTTGTCATATTATATCTGAATGTGACGGGTAATATGCTTCACTATCCATATCACCTCACAAGTGGTGTGAGATATGGTAAGGTATTATACTTCATTACTGAACCTAACAACCACATTTTTTTCTGGCTGCATCAATTACTACATAGTACCTAAAAGGTGACAGCCAGTAGCAGAGAATCTTTTCAACAGAATCAGCACAATCCACATCAGGGTAGATATGGGTGTTAAGATGTCCATTCTTCTTGAAGTATAGCTCTTTCCCTGCAAGATCCTATACACTTGAGAATAAGATAAGCATCACTCCAATAGCTATAATGTGGTTTCTCCATGAATTTAGTACAACTTATAAAAAAGCTGATAGCAGACCTTGTGACCGACTGGTATAAAAGCCTCTAGATGATGCTTTTGTAATGCTCGGTGTCCCCAAGAAAAAAAAATATTACTAGGCCTGGGTTCAGAAGATATGCCAATAGGAATAGATGATGGCTTCTTTTTCGACATGCCTATATCATCAAGAATCCCTCATTCACTTTCTCTAAGAAAGGATCGTGTACTGATTGTTCCTTGCAACCCCAATGCCCAAGAAAAAGTGAAATTGTCCAAAAACTGTTGTCACAAAGAACTTCTGCTACAATTCCTTTGCCTCTTGAATCTGCGTTTTAAACATCAGTCATCAACATATTATCAACGTAACAACAAGCAACACACACTCATTATTTCTAACAGTAAAAACCAGCAAGCAATACACTCTCATTATTTCTAACGACAAAAACAAATCTTCACTATTTCTCCACTGTGCCCCTCGTCCACGTTTTGAACTCTGCTTCAACTCATAAAAACCTGTGTAGAACATGTAAACATCCTCTCCTCAACCTCATAACCAAGTTGTTGGGATATAAAAACCTCCTCAAAAATGTGGGATAATTTGAAGCAGAAATCCTGAAGAGAAGAACTATGCTTGAATTTTACAGATTTATTTTGAAAGTTTCAAAAGTTGACCTTTGGCAGAATAATATCTTCCAATTTTCAAAAACTGAATTCGTGCATGTTTCCCTCACCATGTGCGATGCAAGAAATATTTGGATCTCAGTTGATGGTGGGTTTGTTCGTTTAAGGCATCTTCGGTTCGGGAATCAGCAGGAATAAAGGTGATGAATAAGCTGGAATAGGTTGGAATAAGGTATTATTTCTGTTCAGTTGGAAGGATATCAATAATGGCGGAATAAGGTGAAATAAGGGTAGGATATGGGTCCTCCATACGTGGCCGCCCGGTCATAGATGATTATTGCTCCAAAGATTCCCTCCATGGAGGGAGGCATACAACAGGGAGTCGATTGTCTATTGAAACTACCTCTGCAATGCTTGCTCCATCTAGGAACGGTAGAAGGGATTCCATTTGTGCCTTGTGGTCCTGGCAGTTTTGCTGTACGACATGCCACATATTATTGTATATTTTGCATTTGTAGTGGCCATACAGGTGATCATTGTTGGACCAAGTACAACAAACCTCCTACAGCTGATCAGGCGATCTCGAGCACTCTTGAAGACAATCAGTCTACCATCTTGAGGGCAGAGTATGATGACCTCCCTCAGAGGCTTGATCATCACTATGTAGCCCTGCAACTGACCCCCAGTTCCAATGGCTCTCATGCAAAACTGGACATTGTTGCCTTGGTTGATCCTTCAGCTACAGCTCCAGTAGGCTTTGTGTGTTGTGATATTTCAGTCCCTTCATATTGGCATGTAGTCTCGGCCCTCGGGTACATCCAAGCATATATTGGCAGCAAGGTTTGTCTCTCATACTAAATGCGGAGGCGTATAGATGACACTACCCTTGGATCTGCTTAAAACGACTATCTAACTCTTGTGTGGTGTTCATTATATGAGCCATATTCTGACTTTTATCTAGTATACAGCAATGGATTTCACTGAATGTATAACGGACCCAAAACCCAATAATAATTATTTGGTCAAGAATATAGTGGTAGTAGGATAACTCGTAAATTAGTAGTTTTGAGTGCAGGACTCAGTGCAACTCATATTTGAACCTTGTTCGCATTCTCCCCCTCTCTCTCATACTTAATGTAATCACACCCTCTATTCATATAAAAACCACTATATTCCTAATATAAAAATAAAAGGCAACGTGAAAATAATATCCAAATCATAACTCCACTTGATATGAAATATAAAAAATATCATATCAAAATATATCCAACTATCCAACCCACTCTACTATCCAAATATCCAATAAAAACAAAAAGGTTACACTTTTAACTGACTCATTGAATATGTTACTCCAATCCAACCCACGCATCAATGATGATTGCATTATGCATTCAAACGTGCTACAGTTTAGTATTTTAATTGTCAAGTTCAGAAGTTTTAGCATCCCTTGGTGATTGCCAAAACAAAAAAAAAGGCTTTGCATATATTGTCAGTTACATCTTCTTGTTCTAAACAAATCTACCATGAATTATATTATGTTTAGATAGATAAGCAAGTGAAGTTTCTTTTCATCTGCACAAAATCAATACAAAGCGCTGTAGTATACCTTCAATGAAGGGAGACCTAGTTTTTCATTTGCTACCACATGAAGACCAGGTGAGAGTATTTTAACACAATGATCCCCTCGCGGGCGATTACAAACATAAACCATGGACTTCAAACAAAGATCCGCCAAGATCAAGTTAAAGCCCTTGTATTCATCTGGCTCTTTAATTATCTCCTCCGCGAACTCCAAAGGACTCTTCTTACTCTGTAATCAAAATTCAAAGACCTGTCAGAGTATACATATCAAATAAGATAACATTACTCGAACTAAGAAAATAGGAAGATGTCTTTCTTTCATGACCTCTTCGTCATGGGCTATAGTTGGATATGCATGGCTCTCACTAAAGAAAGAATGAAAAGTTTGTCTAGGATTATCTCTAGAAACTTAACATTCGTTTTTACTCGAGAAATAATTTAGCATTCTTCTGGAAAGAGGGCTGAAATTTCATGAGTGTATGTTCAACCCCTGATATCATCGAACAAGTTAACCGTTTGAAAGAAGCATCGGTAGGCTTCAATACAATATCAACTTTTCAACAAAAAAGATTACAAAATCCAAGCACTAAAGAAGCCATGGTAGCTCCTGTGAATGTCAAGCACGAAAAGAAATTAAACACGCACACACACACATGGTTTTACAAGGTTCATTAACATTGTTGGAGTATGCGTCATTTACGTAGATGGGTAAATGGATCTCTCCAAGATCCAATTATCACATCCCAGTGTTTAGTCCCACATCTACCAATGGTGGGACTTGGAAGGCCTGTGGAAGCTATATAAGAAGACCCAGACCTCCTGTATCCAGTGAGAAAGTGCAATGCATAAATCAGCCCTTTGAGGTGTTCTCCCATGGTTTCATCCTGGTCCTTAGGGAGTATGGTTCCACGTTAAATCCTGGTATTATTAAATTTTTTATTCTTTTCTATGATATTCGTTTCCACATTTTATTTTCTAACATGGTATAAGATCATGTTCGATTCTCGAGGATTTTATGTTGATCTATTCAAGATTCGATTGATTCGGTTCTAACTTATTATTGAAGATTATTCAGATTTTGTTTGGAGATCGGTACATGTTCTGGTTCAAGTTCATCTATTGTTCAAGATTTGTTCAAGTTCCGAAAATCGCCCACCATGGTCTAGGGTTCTAGGTTTTTTTAAGTTGTATGGAGATAATGTTGATTTCTTGATTCTTCACGGATTCATTCATGGAACCCTAGATCCAAGGCACAAGAGGCGATCTGTACCGCCATCTCCAGCCATGATCCATCAGGTATCATTGGTTCCTCAAAAGGCAGCACCACCACTGAGACGGTAACCACCTTAGGTGATGCCGACCAGTTCCAACCACCTTCGAGCTTCGTTGAAGGCTCTCCACCACCACTCGCACCCAAGCGACGAGCCCCAGCGGCACCTCCAACCGCATATGTTAGCTCCAGGCGGGGCCTCGCAAAGCCCATCGCCTTCTCCTGGCAACACGTGCATCTCCATGAAGAAACGAACCCGCTCTTATCCAGGCCGCCCTCCTTCAGGTGGAACCCCTTTCGAGCTCCATGTGGCATCGCTGCGCCACCTCCTTCTCTCAAGACTCGCAACTCCAGGTCGAGCCGCCTCCAATTCGTGTGCCTCCTTAAAGCTCCAGGCACATCCAGTTCTGGTGCCTCTTCTTCTCTCCATCACACAAGCGACGCCGCTCCACCTCTCCGATTATAGCCCCTTCGAAAGGTCGACGACGCAATGCTTCTGCATCTCCAGGCGGAGGCCTCGCCTTCTTGCCTCCAGGCGGGAGTGCAGCTCCAAAACCCTCGCATGAGGGCCCTCCAGGCGGAAGCCCATCCAGGCGAGGTGCAATACCGAACTCCTAGGATGGAGTTGGAAAGAAAAGAAAATCCCATCGGGGGTTGCGGTCCTTGGGAAAGAGAGTTCCAACGTTGCAAAAATCGATAGTCGGTACTCGGTCGGTCAGGTCACTGACTAGGATTAATCGACAGTCGGGTGATTAATCGGATTCAGTCGAACTTTAATCGACTTGATTTTTTAAATACATAAATTATTTTTATACATATATTATTATACATTTACATAGATTTATTTATATTTTTTCTATCATAATGAATCAAAAGAAGTAATTGAATTTAAATAAAATATTAACGTATCACAATAAGTTTTCTTTTAGAAAAGTAAAAAAATATGGTATCTCCAAGTAAAAATTGGTTGACCAGCGGACCTAATCGAAAGTAGTCGGTAATTGGTCGGCCACCCCACTGACTAGACTAGTCAGACCTACTAGTCGGGCTAGTCGGGTGACTTTTACAAAGTGGGAACCCTAAATAGAGCCCAATTTGGGTTGTCGCTGCAAGGGCCCCATGGGCCAAAAGAAAATTTTATAAAAAGGGGAGAAGAAAGAAGCCAAAGAAAAAATGAACGACCTAATTTATAAGAAAATGAGAGATCGGGAAAAAAGGGGAGCTAGTATTAAAAAAGATAGAAAAGGAGAAGAGACACTCAAGAGGGTTGTATGTATTTAAAAAAGGGAGAGAAGCTATTGCATATTTCGGTCTGCTATTTAGGCCAAGAGGATTTGTTTCAAAAAAGAAGAAAAGCCGAGAAAAACTTGAATGAAAGGCTTATTTAAAAAAATGAAAGGAAAAGTCGGAAAAAATGTGATTGGCTTAGTGTTGTTTTCCCCATCTTTTTGTCTTCTCCCAACTTGGTCGATGTCATTTTTTCCGATAAGTATGTGAGAAAGGGGAGTATAGTGTAGAGTTCTACGACATCATACAACATAATCACTCTGATTCTACAATCCATATGCTCGTTCATATTCCAGTCCAGAATTCAGATGCCCATTCAGATTTCCAGACTCTAGAAATGTTCAAACTCGACGTTCAGATTATGAGTCTTCAATTTGATCCGCACATGTCTGCGATCAACAATTCAGAGGTCCCCCATCATTTCTGGCCATCTCGGAGTTCTCATGTGTTCCATAGGAACTCCATAGTAGAGATCTCATTCCCTATGCCATGTAGGCTAGGGTTTTCAGGTGGTTTCATAGGGACTCCAGAATAGAGATTCCAATCTCTTTCTGAGCCAGTTTGGCTCCGATGAGGAGACTTTTCAAACTCCATTCTCCAGCGACCGTGGACTCCGACGAAGATGTCTCCATGACCTTTTCAGTTCGGCCCTTTTAGAGATGCAGCAGTTGTCCACCTATTATGTCGGGCCAGAGTACTATGAGAAGGATACTCATTTCCGTTGCAGTGACTCTGACAGGCACAGTACATAGCACATGCTCTCCGACGAGGAGCGTCAGTTTGACTCACACTCTAGCCCATTTCGTTCCTCCTCACATGCACGACACGAGAAGCAATGTCCTCGACAGCAACCGACAGTTGTGCGCGTTGAGTTGATATTGTATGTAGTGCCTTGTATTGTGAGTTGAGATTCTTTTCTGTTCGTCCAAGCGGAGCATTGCAAGCTTCAGCTTAAGGGGGAGTGTTGGAGTATGCGTCATTTATATGTAGATGGGTAAATAGACCTCTCCAGGATCCATTTACCACATCCCAGTGTTTAGTCCCACATCTACCAGTGGTGGGACTTGGAGGGTCTGTGGAGGCTATATAAGAAGCTCCTGACCTCCTGTATCAAGTGTAAAAGTGCGATGCATAAATCAGCCCTTTGAGGTGTTCTCCCATGGTTTCATTTCGCTCCTTAGGGTTCCGTGTTAAATCCTGGTGTTCCTAAATTTTTTATTCTTTTCTCTGATATTCGCTTCCAAATTATTTTTCTAATACACATTACATTACGTCTTTGGGACGGTGGCATATTGTTCTTCGTTATATGGAGGGGAAAAAGAGAGGATTGCATACGATTCTCATGATAGCTCTTACCTTAGGTTGAGGGAGCTTATATATCCTTTCCCACTACATACAGTTCATAAAAAATAAAGACTTTTCCTAGTTGAAGTGGAGTCAGCTATATTAATATTTTGCGTTGAACATACCTAACTTGGGTCGTTACCCCTGTTTAGATCCAAGAAAACCATTTCATTCTTAATAGCCTTCTTCCAACATCACTTTGATCTTTGATGACTCCTTTTACAAGGCTCTTTTTCAAATTACTCACAACTCCTATTGGATTGCTAAATGACTTAGTTCAAACCACTATGGAAAAAAGTTCGCTAATTGTATCGTCTACTGTTGCCATGCTAACATTTTGTTTGATACTCTCCTTGTGAATCTGATCTTTCTTTATATGACCATACATTCATTTGAGCATCTTCATCTCAGTTACACTTTGAAGATATACATAGTTAATTGCCCAACATTCGCTACCGTAAAGCATGAAAGGCCTTTGTCACATCTCAAGCTTCCGTGTCATTGAATTTACATTACATGACATATACTTCATATGGGTTCTATTTAATAAAAATCTCTTACACTTTAAGATTCCCTTTGAAGCTTCACTTCACGTTGACATCTATTTCTTATCTCGTCTATTAAAAAAATGACATTTGCAAATAACAAGAACCAAAGCACCTCCTTCATGCTTATATAATTCTTCTATAGCCAAGATAAAAAGGTAACTAGCATGGGCTAATCATTGATGCAAGTTAAGACTAATATCAACATGATCCATCAATCAAGTAGGACTCTTCGAGAAGTTGTTGCTATGTCATATCCATCTTTTTTCAGGTCGATATGCAAAAAAGGAACCCTTTTTTTCTCTAGACTTCTCAATTAATATAATTATAGTATAATAAGTCTTTCTCTCAATCAGTAAAGACATATGAAGGTCCTTTTATATTCAAAAACGTATATTAAATACCTAAGAAAGTGTATGGCTTCATGGCCTAAAATGTTGATTTCAATATCCTTTCTCCTAAGTCTGAAGCAAGGTTTTTTATATTTTGTTGATGCGATTGAAAATAACTTTAAAAATTTATTTTTCACAAATTATTGGTTCCAATGTTATTTAATCAATAAAGAAAGAAGTGCACATTTGATAGCTAAAAAGGGTGAAGATAGTAGGTTTAACTTATGCCACATTATATATGACATGGTTTAAAAAACTGGACTGGACTGGCTGATCAAACCTCTTGGACCAAGCACCGACTTCACTCCAGCTAGTCCGACCAGTTCTATATTATAATAAAAATAATATCAAAAAATAAAAAAATCATGTTCAAGTGGTTATCCGGTCTGTTTAAATCGGATCGGTCGATCCCGGATTCAAAAAAATGCAAATGAAATCCTCAGCCCCGATCTCATGCCCTACAACTTCGAGCCCTAAAGCCCTCTTCCCCCAATGTACCTCCACCCCTTCCTTGTGTGCCATGTTGCTCCCCCCTTCTCAAAAAAAAATTGTTGCCCCCCCCCCTTCACCTCATCTTCATCCTCTTCATCCCTCTCCTATTGTGACACTACCTCCTCATCAATGTCGCCCTCCCCTCCCCTTCTTGTTATCGCTTCCCTCTACCCTCATGTTAACAATCTTCATGGCCTCCTCCTCCCCCAGCCAGCATCAGTGCCTCCTCCTCCCTCGATCCCCATCAGCACTTCATCCTTCTCTACCCATGTAGATCGTTCATATCGTCTCATCCTACTCATGGTGACCATGATATGCTGGTAGTATTTCCATAACTCCATTATTTGCACGTTCTAAAGAAGATTTTTCCATTCACTCTTTTTGGTTCGACTAAAAGTACGGTACTAAATAAGGTAGCCATGGATTTACTCCCACGACGAGAAAGAATTGATTGCCATCAAAAAATTAGAGGTTAAGAGTTCATATAATGGTGGCATATTAGATAATTTATGATATGTCAAATACCCAAGCATAGGAGCATACATGGCTTAATTTCTCTAGACCGCACTTAATCCATTTTTTAACTTGACTAATGCATATTTTTTAATCAACTAATTTGTTGATATGTTGACCTTGTAAATAATGAATTGATTCTCGCTTCTAGACTGTAGACTGATATAGTCACATGGATGAGTTGAATTGTCACATTTAGATGATATACCTTGTTGTGTGTTGTTCGTCGATGATATTGTGTTGATAGATCAGACAAGAGATGTAGTAAATGAGAAGCTGGAGGTTTCGAGACATGCCTTAGAGACTAAAGGATTTCGTATAAGTAGGACTAAAACTGAATATATGGAGTGCATATTTGATGGGAACAATGGTGAAGGACTTGAGATGAAGATTGGAGACGATAACATTCAGAAGAAAGATTTTTCTAGATACTTAAGATCTATTTTGCAACAAGATGGAGAAACTGATGGAGATGTTACTTATAAAAGAAATGCAAGACATGCCGCTTGACTTATACCAAATACCAAAAGGTCCACCCACCGGGTTATTCTTCGCTTTTTTTTCTCATTAATTAATGAGCGGAACTTGTTGGCTAAAGTAGAGAGGGGCCTTTATTGTTCTTTGTGATATGAAAATCTCATTTAAAAGTCAAAGGAAAGTATTACAAAGCAGTCATGAGACATGCTATGCTCTATGGATCAAAATGTTGGCATGTGAACCATAGACATGAACAAAGAATGACAATAGCAGAAATGAAAATGCTAAGCAGCTAAGGTGGATGTGCGGTCATACACGGAAAATTGAATTCTGAATGATGCGATCAAAAGGAAAGATGGTGTAGCCCGATAGAGGATAAAATGATAGAAAACCTCTTAAGATGGTTTCATACGCAAAGGAGGACAGTTGATGCACCATTTAAAAGATGCGAGATTTGGGATGTTCAACCAGTTATGAGAGGGCGAGGAAGACCTAAGAAGTTTTGGAATGGGACTATCCGAAGGGATCTTAGATATTTGGATTTAAGCCTGAGAATGACCCAAAATAGATCTGAATGTAGGCAGAAAATCCATGTAGTCGATCCTACTTAATTGTGAGAAAAGATTTTGTTGTTGTTCTCGACTGTAAGAAGATATGAATTTTGATTTTATTGGTGCTCATGTATATCATAACAAGGAAAAGTAATAATGATGAGTCCTTTTTTTGTTACAATATGTTGTTATTATTTAGAATTATATTGAATTCATACAGCTTAGATAACCGTCGTCAACTGAGGTTCTAAAACTCGGAACATATGTTTACATCATTTATTTAAAATTTTGTTTTCTGCAAATACACATAGACATATAATATATATATATATATGAGAAAAATAGGGCTATTCCCTAGGGGTAGGCAAGAGGCTGCTCCCGCCCCAGTTTTCGCTAATTTTTTTCGTTTTCTTGGGAAAAGCTACCATGTATTTTCATCATTATATCCATATATTATGTCATCCAATTTTGTCAAAAACAGAGACTCGTGTACGCTCCATATAGATTGTCAAATTTTAACGGTCTCAGAATTGCCGAAATCGACCCCGTCTGGATGGAGGATGGAGGATGTAGGAGTGGTTGTTTCTGGTGAAATTGGAATAAAATAATATAGGGATAGCGATGAAAATACATGACAGTATTTTTCAAAAAAAAATATTTGGCAAAAAATGGGACAGGAGCAGTCCATTGGCTGCTCCAAGGGAGCAACCCCATTTTTTCATACATACATATATATATATATATAATTTTGATGATTTTGAATTTCAGTTCAATCGTCGGTATGACTAGTAAATTAAGCCTAGGCTATTTTTTCTTGGTTAATATGAATGATGAAGTCATGATGATGTCATAATTAGTCCGATTGGGTTGAGACAATGGTCAAACCTAATTGGGCCAACCAAATGATTAATTAATTGAAAGTCCATTTTAATTTTGAAAACACTGATACACAGCATGTTGAAATACGGATATATATATATATATCTTAAAGGTATATATGTAGAATTACAAGGTGTTATAGCCAATTACAACTGCTTATATACAATCGCTCATATAAGCGTATGAATCAAAGGGAAGGAGGTTGATGTGATGAATAGTGCATGTATTCCTGGAACTATTTTTGATGAGATACCTTGAATCTTAACTTGTCAATCAGCTCGTCTTACTTGTAGTTAGAATCATATTCATGATCTCCCTCATTAATGGATGACAAAGCCCCTCATTCGAAATAACAAGTCTAATTAAAGATGTGTGTTATTGTAGCCAGATTTTAATAAGATCTATGCATTAGATTTGTGTATACCAGGTCCAGCTACATAAGCTTTAAGATTATTACAAACAATGTTTTAAAAAACAAAAGGCAAAATGAGGTGATTTCCCTAAAAATCAAGGCGACATCTAGCCTCGGGCGTAAGACTCATTTTCTTCCAAAAAATTGTAGTTTAACAAAAATTTGGTATAATATTAATAAAAAATATATTATAACATAACCTCCATAAATTTAAAGAAGTTAAAAGATTTCTAATGTAATTCGCTAATGTCAAAGAGAAATAAAGTGTTGGATACATTGTACTTGGACCTTTTTATATGACCTTATAATCTCTCATGAGATTATGATCCAAGCTTTTCTCAAATTCTCAAAAAATGTGCATGGTCAACGGTGAGGCGGAATGGAATCCTTAAAGTCCATTTTTTCAACAATTAGCTCTTCAAATATCATGTTGTATACCATATTTGATAACTTGAAATTAAAATATGTTTTTACAAAGAATCTTTATCTGTCAATTCGGTTGGGAAATCATGCAGAGTTTTTAACTAAGGAAACCTATTTATGGTTTCCTATAACGTAAGAAACACATTGAAAGGGAAAAGGTAACGGCACAGTGCTAAAGTTTTTGAGGTGGGAGAAGGAAAATGTATTAAAGAAATATTGCATCCGAGCCGTACATCTCGCCTCATCACCTCGAGATCACCTCGGTCATCCAAGGTGTATGCCTTGCCGAGAGTACCTGAGGCATCTGCCTTGCCTCGAGGCGTACTCCTCGACCACCTTGAGTAGTTTTTTAAACCAAAATACAAATAGGCATATGTAATCTAGTGAATACGAACCACGCACAAAATATGGATCTTGCGCATCTTATAAGAACAAGAGGGCTCATCAAAATAACCATGGCCTCAAATTTCAGCGAAATTCGGTCGAATTTCTGTCGAATATCGATATCCAGTTGAAATCAAAATTCGACCGAATTGACCGAAAATTCGCTGAAATATTGCTGATATGGAGCAACATACTGGGCAAAATCCTGGAAACCAAAAGCATGTGGGATTTCAAAAGCAACGAGCTCACACAATCAAAATTCATTGAAATTTTGCTGGAATTTGCCATGGATTTGGTTGTGACAAGTGAAAAATGAAACATGGAAGTAATAATAGATAACCAAAGCAAAACAAAAGAGCACTTGGATTGTAACGTGGAACCTACTCTCCAAGGAGTGAGATGAAATCACGGGAGAAAGCTTTAAGGGATAGGTTTTCTTATTTACTTTTCTTCATGGGGTGCAAGGCTCCTTATATAGTCCCACCAACATAAGAAAGTCCTATCATTCCATGATGTGGGACTAAACAACTCCCACTAAAATGACCCACTACTCTCTCAGCGTAGACCTTCCACACATAAAACCATAATAACTTTATAATATTGATGTCTCAACCTTCTTTTAAGGATCATCTCTCATAACTTTATAGTATGACTCATTAATTTGATATTTTTATACTTAGCATAATTTGAAATATTTCTTCGGTTGAGTGAGTAAATGTATCCTTGTTCTACATTCATTTGGTATTTTCTTGCATCATTAAATAATATTAAATAACTTTGTAAGATAAGTAATAAGTTTCATCCCAAATATCTCCAAATATCCACGAAAATGTCATTCAATCGTGTTATTTTCCCAAACTCTATCATCTATAAAACATTCACCGTCTCACTCCTTTGCATTTATTGATATCAAACATGATTTTGGTAAGATCAAGAAGATGCAAGCTCCTCAAGGTTGATCTCCACAGCACATTCTCATTTTAAAAACATGAAAAGATAATGTTCCCCATTGATGATATCTTTGTTAGTCACTAAAATCCTTTCAACCACATCAGTGAAGGATGTAACTTGTGAAAGATCCTTGACCCTTTGTTCCTTAGCCTTAGAAAGCTTATCAAGTTTCACATACAAAACATTCCCAAGTTTTTGCCTTCACTTCACTAACCTCCTTCTTAGCTTCTACATTTGTCTTCTTTTACTCTTCCACATTTTTCTCTTTTCTACTCAGAATCAAACCCATTCCTTTTCTTTTTAAATTTCTCTTCTACTACATCATTCCACCAATGAACTTCTTTGTACTAGTACACGTTCCTTCGACAAATCTAAAACCTCTTTTGCAACCAATCTAGAATACTTAATTATTGAATGCCACATTTCAATAGTGTTTCCAACAAGATTCCCATCATCTTATTTGTTAATAGTACATTCTATAATTAGATTTATTGTTAGTAGTACATTCTATAATTAGATTTGTAACCATTTGTAGCTAAGGTACTTATGTATTTTTCATCTTAGAGCTCTCTAGGGTTTTGTCCTATATAAGGACCCCAAGACCTCTTGAATAAACAAGCAATTCCATTCTTTCATTCTTCTCCACATGGTATCAGAGCAGCGGTCCTAGACCGGTGTTCTGACCTAATCCCACCACCACCACTAGCCCCTCCCCACTGTTCTCTCCTACTCCGTGGGCAACTTCTAGGGGCCCAGCGGCACCCAGCGGCACTCTTCGGTGCCCAGCAGTGCCCCAGCAACCTCTCTCGCCCTCCTGCACGAGCCCTAGAGGCTCAACGTGCTCACAGCGGCACCAGTGCTCCCTTCATGCGACGAAAAGACTCCAACGTCTAGGCAGCCCCTCCCGTACGCTGATCCTTGTTAGGTACTACCTGTATCGGACCTCCATCCAATGTATTATTAGGTCTACATGATACGTAAGCCTACTCAACTTTTCTAGGTGACTTTTTCTTGACCTCTGCGGCCACCATGGCATCTGCATCTACAGAACCCAAGCCCCTATACCCGACTTCTTCTGTAATGGTCCAGGGCACGTCTATCAAACTCAAGGGTTCCGAGAACTATGTACTATGGTCTCGGTCTTTCAAGATTTTTATTGGTGGTCAGCGCAAGAACTATGTTCTTACTAAAGTTCCACCTGCGGAGACGGAAAAGGATTATGACACATGGTATGTAGACAACTGCCAACTAATTACTTGGATGACTAATAGTGTCGAACCAAATATTGCTTCTAATCTTCTATACAAGGAAACTGCGAAAGCAATGTGGGAGAGTCTTGAGAAGACTTACTCACAGAAGACAACCAAGTCCAAGCTCTCAGACATCTATACACGGATCTGGTCTACCAATCAAGGGGATACGTCCTTGACTGAATACTACAGACTTCTCACAGGTCTTTTTGAGGAGCTTCTTATCTTCCAACCTGCATGTTGTGACAAACAGATAGGCGAACGTGTGGAATGGCAAGAGTATCATTTCTTATCAGGTCTACATCCACGGTACAAGCCGGTGAAGGACCAATTCCTGACTGCCGCTGCTTTGCCCTTGCTTGAGACCATCTTCGGTCGGCTACAGGAACTAGAGTTATTTCACCCCCTCAGTTCGCTAAAACTTCAGCCCATTTTACTAGAGGACGCTCAACTTACCAGGGAGGACGTGGTCGTGACTTTGGCCTCGGTCGTGGCCGTGATTTCGGACGAGAACGTGACTCAGGTCGCAGCCGTGGTCGTGATTCTACTGCCCGCTACCCTGCATGCACGCACTGTAGAAGTTTGAACCATTTGTCCGAACGTTGTTGGGCTAAGTTTGGCATGCCTACAAGTGCCAACAGTGTCTGTGAGACGGTTCCTTATGATGGCAACTATGATACTATAGAGACATCCCATGTTCAGTCTTCCAACGATACTCAGACCCCCTTTACTGCTTCTGAGTATGCTCGTCTTCGGCAACTATTACAAACCCCTACAAATGACACTCCTACCTCTGGCCTTTCTGCTAACTTGGCCGCTACATCAGGTATTGTTAGAGTATTTGGTTGTGCGCACATTGAGTTGTAGCAGGGTAAATGGATCCTGGAGAAGATCCATTTACCCCATCCAGTGTTTAGTCCCACATCGTCCAGTGGTGGGACTTGGAGGCTCTGGAGAGGCTATATAAGGAGCCCCAGACCTCCTGTACTCATTGAGAAAGCCAATAGACAAACATGCCCCGTTGAGGGCTTCTCCCGTGGTTTCATCCCGCTCCTCACGGAGTAGGGTTCCACGTTAAAATCTTTGTTCCATGTTTATCTTTCTTGTTTATGCTCTGTTTATCAATCGCTTCCGCATTCTTCATATTTTATAACATGGTATCAGAGCGGGTCGATTCTCGAGGAGTTTTGTTTTTTTCTACTTGTTCTATTCGAGATTCAATTTTGATATTGAAGATTGTTCGAAAGGAAATTATTCAGAGATTTTTTTCCAAGATCCAAGTTCTAGGGTTCCATTCTGGAACCCTGATCTCTGTTTGCGTCCAGGCCTCTCTCCAGGGTTGCGCGATCTTTGCGCAGCGGATTTCCTCCTTGACAAGAGGGTCGCAATCGACCTCTCCTTCTGGATCGTCCAACATGAGTCTGTCCTCACAGCCCGATGCCGCAACCCCTACCCTCCAATCGCCAGCATCCAGCCCTGCGGAGGCACAAGACCCTCCCAGGCGGAGGTTCCTTCCAGTGAACCTCCCAGAGCGCGAAGGCGGATCCCCCTTCCCAGGCGGGGAACCCACTCCATGCGGGGACGATTCAGATCTTGCGCCTCGCCATGACTCCACAAGCGGTCTTGCGCAACATCTGCACGCAGACCCCGCAAGCGGCAACTCTCCAAGCCTTCACCTTCAGGCGGCACGAAGGCTCTGGCCACTGCACCTTCCCAAGCGGCACCGCCCTTCCTCACAGATCCCATCGCAGGCGGCGCACGGCAAACTCCTGAGTTCCGCTACCCCAACCGTGCCCAGGCGGCGCCCTCCACATCGGCTCTTCTTCCTCCAGTTAGGCGACGCCTCCCTTCCACGGTGCTTCTCTTCTCGAAGGCTGCTCCAGATCACAGGGGGCTCCAGTTGTGGCTTTGTTCCCTTCCAGTCGGTGTGAAGTCGACCCCCCTCCAGCGGAGGCGCGCCCCTCCTGGGGCGACACAGGCAGAAGGGTTCCCAGGAGGCGGCCCCAGCCAAGCACCCTCCGCACGTTGGCCCTCCTGGCGGTCGGTGGAGGGTCGAAGGCACCTCCTGTATTCATCGCATGGCGCCTCCCTTATGCCCCCAAGTCCTTTGGCGGCGGAATCTGATCTTAAAGGCGGCGCAAATCCTCAATCCCCATGTTGGGGGGCGGCGATATTCGAGATGGGGTTCCCATGATTGGGAACCCTAATAATTAGGAAGAGGGGCCTGCGTCATTTGAAAAAAAAAAGGGGGGGCCTTTATTGAGAGGCCCACTTGGGCGTTAAAAAGGGGGGAGTCGAAACTGTTTGAGTATGGGCTCAATGTTGGGCCATGTATCTTAAAAAAAGGAAGAAAAAAAAAGAAGAAGAAAAAGGAAAGAAAAAAAAGAAGAGGCGTGTACATCGGAAAAAAAAGCCATACGCAAAGTTTATCAAAAAAATTTGAAAAGCCGTATATATAAAAAAAGGAGGTTGAATGGTCTATGTTAAAAAAAATTAAGACGGTTATTAAAAAAATGATGACAAAAGCCGCAAGTTTCATGTTCCTGTTGTTTACCCCTATTTATCTTGTCTTCTCCCAACTTTGTCGATGTTCATGTTCCGACATGTATGGGAGAAAGGGGGAGTATAGTGTAGAGTCACAGGTCTTCTTCAGATGTCAGATGCAAATTATCCAGACCAGCCAGATATTTCAGACTCTACAGCGGTTATTCAGACTCGACGTTCAAGAGTTTCCGAGTCTCCAGTTTCAGACACGCATATGTTTGCGGTCATTTTCAGATGAGCATATGTTGCCATCATTGTCAGAGGTCCCCATCATTCTTCTTGTTGTCAGGCCAGAGTTTTCATACGAGCCATAGGGACTCCAGGGCAGAGGACCATTCCTTATGCCATATGTTGGCGAGGGTTTTTCATGTGGTATCATAGGTACACCAGAGCAGTGCACCATTCTCTGAGCCAGATGGGAGAGACCCAGTTCTCCGACGAGGAGACTTATCTCAGACTCCATTCTCCAGCGACCGTGGACTCCGACGAGGATTGCACAGCCGCGGCCTTTTTTAGTTCGGCCCTTTTCAGAGATGGAGCAGTTGTTCGCATGTTGTGGCGGGCCAGAGTACTCCGACGAGGAGACTCATTTCAGTTGCAGTGACTCTGATAGGCGCAGTTCAGAGCACATGCTCTTCGACGAGGAGATTCAGTTGACTCACACTCCAACCCATTCGTCCTCCTCACCTGCATGGCATGAGAAGCAACGTCCTCGACTGCAGCAATGTGCGCGTTGGGTTGATATTGTCCGTAGTGTCCTGTAGCGTTGAGTTGAGTTTCTTTCTTTTTGTCCAAGCTGAGCATTGCATGCTCCAGCTTGAGGGGGAGTGTTAGAGTATTTGGTTATGCGCACATTGAGTTGTAGCAGGGTAAATGGATCCTGGAGAAGATCCATTTACCCCATCCAGTGTTTAGTCCCACATCGTCCAGTGGCGGGACTTGGAGGCTCTGGAGAGGCTATATAAGGAGCCCCAGACCTCTTGTACTCATTGAGAAAGTCAATAGACAAACACGCCCCGTTGAGGGCTTCTCCCGTGGTTTCATCCCGCTCCTCACGGAGTAGGGTTCCACGTTAAATCATGTGTTCTTTATTGTTCTTTATCTTTTTCCATGTTCGCTTCCGCATGTTTATTTTATAACAGGTACTATTGCCAGCTCCACCTCTACTTATGCACCTGCATGGATAATAGATTCAGGGGCTTCAACTCATCTGACGGGAGAAGGTAGTCTTCTCACCTCCTCACAGTCATCTTCTGTTGTGAAGGCTGTTCGTGTTGCAAATGGTGCTCAATCCCCTATTACAAATGTGGGGACCATGGAGTTCTCCTTTAAACTTCGGCTTATTGGTGTTCACTGTGCACCTGATTTTCCTCTTCGTCTTTTATCGGTTCATAAACTGTGCACTAAACTTAACTGTCGGGTTATTTTTGACGAATGGTGCTGTTATTTTCAGGACATCCGGATGAGACAGATGTTTGGTGGGAGACATGAGGAGAACGGTCTTTATTATCTTGACATTCCTTCAGACTCTGACTTTACTGGAGCATCTTCTATCTCTGTTGATCCCCTTCTTTGGCATCTTCGTCTTGATCATCCATCTACCAAGGCGCTCTCCTTGATGTTCCCAAAACTTTCCATGCTCAAACCCTTCGAGTGCGATGCATGCCAGTTTAGGAAACATCATCGAGCGTTGTTTCCTGCGCGAACTGATTCTCGTCGTACTCCTCATTTCTCTTTAGTCCATTGTGACGTCTGGGGATCCTGTCCGGTCCGTACTTTGAGTGGACATAAATATTTCGTTGTTTTTGCTGATGATTACAGCCGGTCGTCTTGGGTCTATCTTCTAAAAGAACGATCAGAGATAAATAAAATTGTCAAAAATTTCTTTCATTATATCAAGAATAACTTTTCCTGTGATATACAAATTTTTCATTCGGATAATATCTTGGAATTCACACAACATGCCCTAACGGATTCTTTGATTCCGTAGGAACCGTACATCAAACCTCTTGTCCATATACATCTCAACAAAACGGGATAGCAGAAAGAAAACTCAGATATCTCCTAGATATTGCCCGTTCTCTCCTTACTCAAATGAAGGTTTCCAAGACTTATTGGGGTGATAATGTTCTAACCGATGTTCATCTTATCAATAGAATCCCATCTCCAACCCTAAATGGGTCAATCCCCTTCTCTCTTCTTTACCCAACTGAATCTCCCTTTCCTCTTCACTTACGAATCTTTGTATGTGTGTCGTTTGTTCATAATTTTCACATTGCAGATAAACTTTCCCCTTGTGCAATCAAATGTGTCTTCCTTGGTTATTCTCGTACTCATAAAGGTTACAGGTGTTATGAACCAACCAGCCATCGTTATTATATCTCTGCAGATGTTACCTTCTTTGAACAGACCAATTTCTTCAACCAACCTGTTAACGATATCCCTCTTGATCTCCCACCTCCACCCATTGTTTACAAACGCAGACCAATATCTTCACCACCAGATTTTCCTTTGCCCGTCCCTTTTTTTGCAGGATGATATGCCTTCTTCAAGTGTCCTGCCCAAAGATGTCCAGGATGACCCTCAAGATCTTCCAATTTCTTTGCGCATACCTAAAAGGAAATGTACTTCTCATCCCATGTCGCATTGCACCTCTACTGCTGGTTTATCTTGCACTGACAGAAGTTATGCAGATGCTTTCATGACTACTTCTATTCCGAGAGACCACCATAGTGCTTTGCAAGATTCAGGATGACGACGGGCCATGAACGAAGAGATGGATGCTCTAATTTCCATAGGAGCGTGGGATATCGTGCAATGTCCCAAGGGACTAGACCTGTGGCGTGTAAATGGATCTTCACGACCAAACAATTACAAGATGGTTCGATTGAAAGGTTGAAAGCTCGTCTTGTGGCAAAAGGGTTTACACAGACCTATGGGGTGGATTACTTTGATACATTTTCTCCTGTTGCACGAATGGGGTCCATAAGGACCATACTGTCTGTGGTTGCTAACAAGGCATGGCCTATTTTCCAGTTGGATGTGAAAAATACGTTCCTATATGGCGATCTTGATGAGGAGGTATATATGATGTAACCTCCCGGCTATGAAGTCGAGGGGGAGTGTGTATGTCGACTTCGCAAGGCCATATATGGACTAAAGCAGAGACCAAGGGCGTGGTTCGACAGACTTACTACAGAAATCAACACTATTGGCTTCCAGAGGACAACCTCTGACTATTCTGTGTTTGTCAGAAGACAAAGAACTGGTACGGTTATTCTGGCTGTCTATGTAGATGATATGGTTGTCACAGGCGATGATGATGAAGGGATATTAGAGACCAAGGCCTTCCTCCAAAAGGTATTTGTTACCAAGGATCTTGGTCCATTGAGATATTTCTTGGGCATTGAAGTACTACGCACTACATAGGGTCTCCATCTCTCACAGAGGAAACACTGTCTGGACATTCTGACTGAAGCAGGATTACTTGGATGCAAGCTAGCTGGTATTCCTGCAGACCCTAAGAAGCATGTCACATTCCCAGATCCTGTCTTTGAAGATGTTACTCGATACAGAAGCCTTGTTGGGAAACTGTTGTACCTTACTGTCACCAGACCAGATATCTCCTATGCAGTTAGCAAAGCCAGCCAACACATGGAGCAACCTGGTTACAACCACTGGCAGGATGTTCTCCATATTATAAGATACATGAAGGAATCACCAGGGTGTGGCCTCTTCTATGGGGCAAATGGATACACTGACGTCATTGCATATGCTGATGTTGATTATGCAAGCTCACCATAGGATCGTCGCTCCACTACAGGTTACGTTATGATAGTTGGAGGTAATCTCATCTCTTGGAGAAGCAAGAAGCAGACTGTTGTGTCTAGATCCAGCGCTGAAGCAGAATACAGAGCAATGGCTCAAGCTACTTGTGAGATCACGTGGCTATTGACCTTTCTGAAAGAACTCGGTCTCATTGTCACTACTCCTATCTCACTGTATTGTGACAACAAATTTGCTACATATATCACCACGAATCCTGTGTTCCATGAGCGAACCAAGCATATAGAGGCGGACTGCCATTTTGTTCGTGGTGCTGTCAAAACTGGGAAGATTACTACTCCTTACATCACCACAGATCTTCAATTAGCTGATGTATTCACAAAAGCTCTACCCAAGAAGCGTCTATCATGGATTATGTCCAAGTTGGGTATGATTGATAAATATGCTCCAACTTGAGGGGGAGTGTTAATAGTACATTCTATAATTAGATTTATAGTTAGTAGTACATTCTATAATTAGATTTGTAACCATTTGTAGATAAGGGTATTTATGTATTTTTCATCTTAGAGCTCTCTAGGGTTTTGTCCTATATACGGACCCCAAGACCTCTTGAATAAACAAGCAATTCCATTCTTTCATTCTTCTCCACATTATTGTAACATCTTCTCCTTCAAACTTTTTTTTAAGATCCACTATTTAGTTCTCGTTACTTATAAACTATTTGTACCTTTTGTAGCTTCCATTTCTGCACGTCCAAAATTAAGAGATGATGTTGGGTAGTTTTTTACTCAGAAAGACCATGCAATTTCTGTAGCATAATCAACTTCTCAGCTTCCATGCAGAATAGTCAATTTGTGTCCTTATTGTGATCAATTACTCCTCTCTTCTCTCAAAGAAAATATTTGCAACAACAATCTGGTTGAGTATTGCAAAACAAATAAAAAATACTTCTTCATTTCTATCATCATAACCATGAAAATCATGTATGATTGACAATTGCAAAGTATTTTTTCTCTCATATCAATTAAAATGCCCACCTGAACAAAGCATTTCTCTTTGTGGATCTCCCTGAAAAATATTATCCAACACTTCTAAAAACTCTATTTTTATTCTTTGGTATAGACTAGCTTAGGGCATAAAAGCAAACTACATTTACAATCTTCAATCGTGAAATCGTCTTATTCAGCAATGTTTGGTCTCCGGAGCTTTTTCCCTTCTACCACATTCCCCTTAAAGTTTTTATGCACTAATGCAACCCTATCTGAGCTTTCTCCTTTCCTAAACAACATAATTAAAACCGGTCTCTTAGATCTCTTTAGCTTTTTACACCATTTTGCTTCCTGCAAGCATAAGATACATATCTTCACCTTGATCCTTTTGTCTTTTATATCCATTAGCCATTAGCTTGTTGGTGAGAGTACCAATATTACACATCCCAAGCTGCAACTTGTTTTCTTGGGCTAGCATCTTTACTTCCCATATTTTTCCACCAAGATGTGGAGACCCCAGCTCTTTTTTAAGTTACACCGGAATGTCGATGCAATAGGGTAGTTTCTTTGCTCATATGCATCCCCCATATGAGGATCTTTGCAACCTTCACTCAACACTAGGCCAACAATGTAACAATCATGGCCAACTTTTCACTACATTTGGACAATGCGACGTGCCACTACGTAGGGACGTCCCAACAAGTATAGTCGGATCTTCTAAATAAAATCCCTTGCACTGCACTAATCCCCAAAACGAGATATAGTAACCAGAGTCTGTGCACGAAAGTGCCTTCCTCCTGAGAATTTTGGAAGGAAAAACTTCGTTTCTAGACATGCTCATTTGAGTTCATAAAAGGTATGACTTTGTTATGTAAATCTTTTATAAGGTACCACACTAGCACGTACTTATTCTCAAGGTTTCTATATATTTTCTTAGATAATCATTATCATGTACTTATCTAATTGAGGTTAGAATTAAATGGTTTGTATTTCATTCAGATACATGCCTTGGATACCTCAGTTTTACCCCCTCTCATTGCTTCATCACACAACCCATCAACGTAAACATAATGTTATTCCTTCACTAAAAGGCATACTGCATTAAAAGGTTACAGAAAGATACTCCATCTTTTTTGAAAGAAAAGGGTGGGCTCCCATAATGTGTACACCACAGAACATATTAAACTTAAGAGAAATAAACTGCATCAACTAGGATTAAAATGAAGTCTCTGTATGCACCACCACATTTTAGACACGCTATCTTTTAATGTCAACATCAGAATATTACTACTTCTCTGGGACCTTAACTCTCTAATCATGAAAGAATGAAATGCTACTCCATGCATTATATACTCTACTGTTTTGTAAAGGATGACTAGCAAAGGCCTTGAGGTGAAAAGGTTAATATGAGAAACATGTTATGATATCAAATCACGAAATTTCAGGTGAAATTTCAGGTGCAACAGGTAGTCACTTTCCTAATTGAATTATCCTTGTCTCCAGACAACCCAAGTTGTATTCAGTTTGACTACTCTGGTAAAAGTCAGAGGTTTAGATCAGAATGAGCAAAAAAAGCAACTTAGAAGAGTAACCTTAAGTCTTGTTCGGTCTGACTAGTGAGATTACAAGTCAGATGTTTAAATCACATTGAAAAAAAAAGTTTTAAATTCGGCCAGCCCACGTCTTTCATATCTTCGCAAGCATTCTATATACGAGGAGTATGCTACCAGCAAACAAGAAAACATGGCAGGCACACCATACAGCCAAACTTTTAGTTTAACACTTGTATCAAGAGATCACCTCTTATCATTAATCCAATGTATTTCCTGTATCTTAACCTTTTTTCTCCAGCCCAGTGATGAGTTTGAATCTCTGAAGCAACAACAACAACAAAGCCTTTTCCCACAATTAAGTAGAGGCGCCTATATAGATTTTCTGTCTCCAATTCAGATCCATTTTGGGTCATTCTCGGGCAGTTTGAATCGTTGAAGCACCCAGATATAATTCAAAATCATTAGTACCTCAAAATATAGTCCCACAACGAAAGGTCACAGGTGAATGGAGATGATAATAGATTGAGGATTAGCTTTTTGACAACACTGCGAGTTGGCAGTGTCAATTTTCCGCGATAAAGGTCAGACTTTTGTCTGGATCTTTACAAAAGCAACCAGACAATAACAGCATACCAATCAGCAAAATGAAATGCCATCCAAAGCCAAAAATTCATCACGAACTGGAGCTACCAACAATAAAAAAAACACATATTAATAGCACAAACAAACAGACCCACCAAGTCCGAGTACCTCCAAGAACCTGCACGGCAGCTCCCCTCTGCTCTTCGGGAACGATTCCCCTCGATTCAGCTCCCTGATGTTGGTAAGAAACGCCACTCTCCCTTCCTTGGTGCACCCCAACCACGTTCCGCCGGCCTCCGCGTCTCGGCCGCCCAATACCATCCCATTCCCCCACCGCCACCACCTTGCTGGATCTGTGGCCCTTGGATTTCGAGTACCCACAAAATATTACCGATCGAGGGTCCGAGATTGAGCAAAAAGGAGGGATCTTGGAGAGTGATGGGTACCTGGCGAGACGTTCGTCCCGGTTGAAGAGGAGGAAGAAGGGGTAGCGTGGGTGGCGCTGCCAAATCCATCCCGCGATGCACATGGCGGTTTAGATGGATCTATTCTTCTTCTTCTTCGATTTCTCGTCAAGCTGCGTGTTCTTTTCGATATCGAAATAATTGTGATCTCAAGCAAATTAGAAGCTCATCATGTGCAACTACCAAACCTAATAGTTCATATCCGGCGTTAAAAATTTCTACTTTGTTAGGTGACATAGTTA
Source organism: Ottelia alismoides (assembly GCA_037367405.1). Lineage (NCBI taxonomy): Eukaryota > Viridiplantae > Streptophyta > Magnoliopsida > Alismatales > Hydrocharitaceae > Ottelia > Ottelia alismoides. The sequence continues at coordinate 29,272 of JAZKJV010011635.1, forward strand.
GGCCCTCGTATGCAGCTTAACTATCATATATAACAAAATGAAAATTTTGCCATCGGATATGATGTACTAGGTTTGGTCATTGATGTGCAGAGGAATTTTCCTTGTAACTCAAACCTTAAAAGTTATCCAAAATCTCACTCATTCTAGATGTCATGATAAATCAAAAGCTAAGTTAGAGTGGGTTGTTTATTTGATGATTGATGCACAAGAGTGTGGTCCATTTCTCTCTCTGTCTGATATGTGACAATCTCTAACAACCATCATGCTAAATCTTGTGTCAATCATGAATTTAGCAGGATTATTATATTTTTAATTTGTACATGTCTTAGAGTCAACATACTAAACTTTAGAGATGTATTATATATTAACATATTCAAGTGTCATTTAAAAATAGGGTTCATGGGGTAAAAATCCCAATAAATAAAGAAAGAAAGTTGGGTTTAGCTAACTTGACTACCTCATGGATAGCCTCATTTAGGGTGTAGATGTAGATATTTGCAGATGTCCAAGTGTCATATCGATATGTATTTTAAAATAGATAGAAGGATAGAATATATGGTAAAAGATCAAATGTAAATATGTAACCCGCATAATATATACAAGGATGGGGATTTGAAGCAATTAGATGAGATTTTTGCTATATAGTCATGAATGAATAACAATATGTATGAAGAACAATATCTACGATATTTCATGATATAGGTGTTAGCCATTATTTTCTAGATTAGAGTATAATCAATCGATAAGAGGATTGATGAATTGAATTTGACGTGTTTTTAATTTAATGGAAAGAATCAGATCAAGTTGTAAAGTAGTGGATTTGCTATATCGTCTGTTGAATTATTAGTTTTATTTTCAAAGTATTTACTATATACTCTAAATTATTAATATTACTTTTAAGGTTAGTAGTTTAGTTTTTAAATCCTTCTACATATGAAGTAATTTTTCATTCTATTTATTAATAATTGTGAGAAGGTTTTCAAATATCCCTTTTTAGAAGTTAAGGTTTCTTTTTCCTTGAAAACAAGCTCACATACTTCATTTCCATGTGTCCTAAAAAAATTGATTATGTGCATCTAAAAGTCAAGTAATAGATTCATTTATCTCAGTTTCATTTGCTTTGAGGTAAAGTTACAATATTTCATTATTGGAATCTTCGGATTGCTCGTCTTTGCTTAAGTTGTTATCTGATTCTATAATATTGCCTCGCTGCCTTTTTCATGAATGTTTTCTTATTTCTAACTTTCTTCATCTATTTTTTCTCTTCTTTTCAAAGTGGTATTCTTGTAATTATAACAAATTATTTGTTCTTCCTTCATCTTAGAGATGTTCTTTCTTTGCTTTCCTCTTTACTTAACATAGTTTCATTATTGGCAGGAAACAAGTGCAATATTTTCCTCATTTTCCAAATGAAATTTCAGAATCTGAAAACCTAGCCTTTGAAAGTAAGAGCTTTACCTTTCTTTGAGTCTTCCTTGATATCTTATTTTTAGTCCTGTTGAGGTTGACTTTATGTGGCATGAGTTTTCTGTTAGCTTTTTAAGGGTAAGCTTGCTTAGATTTGCATTTTCTTAATTAGCTATAATTTTTGTTTGTCACTTCTCAAGGGGAGCTCGTGTGAATTTTTCAAATTTATCTTGGATTGAAGATACATTGCGAAGATTGTTAAGTAGATTTATATTGTATAAATCTCTTTAATTATTTCGCGGGTCTTCATTTTGAAAAACAACTTGAACTTGTTTAGCACATCGATTTCGTAACTTGGTATGTTACCTCATGAGTCGCCTCAAGACATTTCGATATTTTCAAAATTTACATTAATTTGGATATCATGTTCAATTCATCATTGATAAAGAACAATAAAGGATACTCATAGCATTACACTTGCTTGTAATTGTTTTGTATTCAACAAAAGCGTAATATTCGAGCTCCTAGTTGGTCTCGAGAATTTTGAATTCTTTCTCAATGATCTTGCATAGTAGTTGATCTCTTATGGCAGATATACCGTCATTTTTCCTTCCAATGAGCATAGTCAATGACATCAAAGTAGGGTGGTCTACCAATAAGTTATCTCACCACAAGGTTGTTTGCATTAGCTGAACTTGTGGCTGCTAATGTATAAAAGTTATTAAAAACAAATTTGGAAGCTCTAATAGAAAATGGAGATGCACCTGGGGAGGGGGGTTGAATAGTTATTTGTGAAAAATATGAAAAAATAGCATAAATAATCAGAAGAGAAACAAACACATTAGCAACACACAATGCACATATGTTTAGACAAGTTCAGCCTACACAAGGCTATGTCTTGTGTCTAAGCTTGGCCTAGCAAGACTTACAAACACTTATTATAAGGACTACTTGTGGTGTAGTTGAAATCATTTGTAAAGCACACAACTTACTGTAATTTATCTTCTATATGTGAAGAAAGTCTTTCATGAAAAACGCATAAAAGATATATGACCTTACCAAAGTTTTATCTTTTGTTTAAAATGAAAAGCCTTCACACAGAATGCTTTTTAGCCAAGAATAAACACGTCGGTGAAAAGAGGTGTATATAAGTGCAATAAGAGTTTGTTTTGACTTATGAATTTCTCTACGTATGGAATCATCAATGACGCCTTTGTGTGAAATTTTCTAAACTATGTTATTACAAACCGACTCGATAAATAAAAGAAATGGGGTATATCCATATATGATTTCTCGTTCGATATAAATATGCTTGCATGCTTAGTAATATGATTTCTACGGTAAAACAATTGTGTAAGGGGGACAAGAAAAACCCTCCAATCCACCATCTAATGCCTAGTCTTTGATCACTTGTTTAAGTAAGGGAAAACAAGATGAGTTCTGAAGAGTATTTATCGGATTTTTACAGTAATTGTGTTTGTTGACTTTGGCGCTTCGCAAGGAATTGGAAATGTGATGCAAATGTTGTAATGCTTATTGGATTATTGTATCGGACAAAGGAGTATATTCCCTTGGAGCATGTAACTTACATGTTTCCAGATTTTCTTTTCCCGTATTTTTCTTAATTTTATGAAATGAAACATAGTGGAAATTTAGATCACAATACATCACTATATTGTCATTCAAAATTCAACTTAATTCGAGACTTCTGTCTCCTTCATCAAGACTGTCACATTTTAACGGTATCATAATTGCTGAAATTGACTCCCCTTCATACGGAAGTGTTAGTAACATGTATTTTACACGAAATTTGAAATACATATTCCACTTATTATTCTAAGTAAATTTCCTCATATTTTATTTTGAGAAAAACAAAAAAAAATGTTGAAAAAAAGTGGAAGCATGTTCTTATATTTCCATTGAATATTAAGTGAACGAGCATATAAAATATTATCAAAAGTTTGACCAAACGCTTCCACATGATTACAATTTTCCTTGGACATAAAATAGGTTTTAGATTATGTCGAGTGCCTCTTAAAAAGATTCAATAGGTGGATATTTTATTCATCGTTGGTGCATATCACGTTGATAATTAATTTATATATATATATATATATATATATATATATATTATGCTTTCCTAAATAAATTACTCAAGGCAACATTCTTACAATATATGGTAGCCCATGAAATGTACTCTTCGTCCAATTTTTAATTGTTTTAGATTTAATAATATCTTTAGATCTTGCTTGATTGGTAATTATATTATTAGGGAAAAATAAGGATGTCCTTGCATCATTTTTCATAATTTTTTTATTTTTTGGCAAACTGAAATTATGTATATTCATCTATATATCTCGTCAGAAACATAGACCCACATGTCCTCCATCTAGAACATGTGAATTCTAGATGGAAGGCATAAGAGTCTCAGTTTTAAAATATGGATACTAATGTGTATTATATTAATCCATATAGATATATAGAGATGCAAACGGATAGATACTGATATAGATATATGTGTTACTATACCCTTATCCATTTTAAAATATGGATACTAATACGGAAACAGATACATTACAAATATTGAAAATTGCAAATCGTATCCTTAAATATAGATGCGAATATGGAAACAAATAATAACGGTTTAGATAAAGATATTTTACAAACTGCGACGATTATCCTACAGATAATAGAGATCTTCTAAATACTTGCATTCAATAAGATTGTTTGGTAAAGTTGGAAATAGGGATGGGCATTGGGTTGGGCCAGCCCGGACCAGCTCGAAGCCCGACCCAAAAAGTCCGGCCCAACCCAAGTCCAAAAGAACATTGGGTCGGACCTGAGCTTAAATGGTCAGCCCAAAATTTCTTTGGGTCGGGCTCGGGCTTGGCTTGACCCAACCCAGCCCGAGGCCTGGCCCGTTTAGGGGCCCAACATAAGGCTCGAATGGTGGCCCGATATATAGCCCAATACCCAGTCCAAAATTAGGTGCGGGCCTTAAGCTCGGGCCTTAGACAGACTACTCACACTTCCCCTTCCCTCTTTTAGCCTGATTGGACTCTATTTCATGCGTTTGTATTGCTCGATGATGTTTTAGAGGAGCTTCACGTAGGACTTATCTATTACATAAATAGGAACAACCAGAAAATGGACATCAACAACAATAGCCACAACCCGACCCAAAGGAATTGGGCCAGACTTGAGCTTGAGCCGAACCACAAAAAAATTTTGCGGGTCGAAACCCGACACAGGACCCGAATTTTTTAGACAAGCTTGGACCTGGACCCTCTAGGCTGGCCCATGCTCATCCCTAGTTGGAAAATAAGAACTAGTTAGTTATAGCCATTCAATTAATGATATAAATATTTCGCCAATCAATGGTAGGGATGCAAACGGATATGGATATATCTGTATCCGATTCGTCACCGTATCCGTTTTATACAGATTTTGACATCCGTATCCGTATCCATTTTAAAATGGATACGTATATGGATATTGTTTTGATATCCGCAAACATCCGTATCCGTATCCGTATCCGTATCCGTTTTAAAACGGATACGGCTATGGATATTGTTTTGATATCCGCAAACATCCGTATCCGTATCTGTATATCCGTTTTAGTACATAAATATAGTCGTAGATTTATTTTTAACCATATATAACATAATTCTCTACCTCCTTTTACCATATTTATATATTTTTTTATGATACAAACACATTTAGTAAATTAATATCATGTATTTTCCATCCAATTCTTATATATTTAAGTTGATTCTGTAGAGTATTTCTAACATTACTCGTGTGCGATCAATATCCGTTTTACATCCGTATCCGTTTCTTAAGGATATGGTAAGATAATTTTAATATCTGTCAATATCCATATCCGCATCCGTATTCGTATTAAAAACAGATAAGGATATGGTAATACCTATATCCGTGTCCGTATCCGACCGTTTGCATCCCTAATCAATGGTATCCAAAATATTCTTTTTTTTATAAAACATTGACTCCACACGGTAGACGAAGAGTCAAATTCAAAAGTCCCGTATTCTGCATAACGAACAAACTTATTTTGCATATGGGTTATATATCCTCAGATTAATCATAGCCACAATTAGTAGGATATCTTTATATTAATAGTAACCAAAAGTAGTATTGATATATTTATATCCCATCCGTTATACTGTTCATCTCATATAGATTTTAGCATTCGTTTCTGTATCCCTTTTGAAATAGATTGGGACATGCATATCAATTTTTTTACAAATATTTGTATTCGTATATTTATTTAAATATAGAAATGTATATCTGAGTGTATATATGTTTCTTTATTTGAGATTTTGTGCAACAAAGTTGTACGGCTCTATAATAACACAATTTCATCGAATTCTCATTTTGAATTCTATAATATAACGTTGATTGACTCCATTTCGCCACTTTTTAGGTACTAATAGAGATCATTTAGTCTGAGATAAATTGTCTATATAGCCCCGATTATATGATCAATTGTATATCGCATTTACTATTGGATCCAATAAATTTCTCTTAGAACCAGTTTTCACAATAGAATTTTTTAAATAAAAAATTTGGAAAGATGAATAAACAGACCCATAAAATAGATGCTATGCATATTTCAAAAGATACTATACCTACGGAATAAATTGTATTTTTTATAAATTCATACAAAGTTGACATAAATTGTAATGAAAGCAGTATATTTAGCATATTTGTTTTGTGTGTAAACCATCGCTAACATGTATATTTAAATTATAAAGTATTTCTATTATTCATTTCTAATTATATTTGTAAATGTTTTAAAGGATGCCATATTTTTCATATCCATCTATTTGTTTGTATCCACGTTTATTTATATTTTAAAATAGATAAGGATATATTTATACCCACAATGGCATCTGTATCCGATCGTGTTTATCCATAATGACATCAGGAAACGTCCGTGATTGGATAATACATAAAGCATATAGCTTCATACAAATATAAATGAGTCTAAACTATAGTTATATATATATATTGGAATAATTACTCCACGACCAATTGCACCATGATCCCAATAGTTTTTAAAGTAAATCACGACCCTTGTAATTTACACCACAACCCCTCAAATCTTAGTGATCACTATATTAGTTAAGATTTATACTAATATTTTTTTTGTTAACAGCGCAATGAATAACATTTACTAAACCATCTCGTGACGAATTCATCTTTCCTAGTAAGAATCGTTTTTTTAAAGAAAGAATGGTGAGCTCCCGAGTTGGGAGTCACCGCATAAAAAATTATAATTAAACAAGACAGTTACAAGAGACATTACCTGAGCTCCCAAAAGTTCAGGAAAGCCCTACGGTGGAACACCACATTTTCCGAATAAAAACTCTGATTTTAAAAACAATATCATTTTTAGCTAACCATAAGGCCCACATTACCGCAAAAGGTTTAGCAACGTTATCCGAGGAGTTGCTTCCTACTCGCCTTGCCGACTCCCGGAAGTTTGAGGTCCCGTCTGCAATGCAATCACCCAGGGGATACCTTCGTCGATGCCTCACAGCCGAAGAAGATATTCTCTGAAGACTCCAACAGCGTCTCGTACATATTACATGTTGCATCCTGAAGACCCAAAATCCTCACCCTCCTAACCTTGTCACGAAGCATGTCTCTCCTCAGGCACCAAAAGAAGACCTTTACTCTGCTCGGAATTTTGCTTGCCCAAATAATCTTCATGTCCTAGCATAAGTGTTGATCATGTGCCTCACCGATATTCCTTATCTCGTCATAAAACTGTTTAACTGAGAACTTTGTTCCTTTTCAAACATAATGATCTCGTACTTGAGAGAATTCGATTGGGAGTGCATCCTCATCTAATAATCTGACCAGGTCATCTTTTCTTCTTTCTGATAGAATTGCCGCAAAGTGTGGAGTCCATTCACCTGAATGAGCCATGTCCCTTAAACATGCCTCTTTTGAAGTTGCCAACACACATAGTCTTAAAAATCATGATTCTAGAGTGCCTTCCCCTGACCAGTCATCCCTCCAAAAATCTGAAGCTTCTCCCATTCCCCAGCTTAGGTGTCAGCCTATTTAATACAAGTGTTAGTACTTCACAGACTTCCTTCCATAGGGATGACTCAAATCGAAAAGTCATTGCCACAATTTGACCTCTTACCCCGTAGAGCTTCCTCAATAATCTTGAAACCAGGTCCAAAGATGGACCCCAAATACGCAGAACCCACTTAACCAACAGTGCTTTGTTCATATAAGCCAAGTCTCGAACCCCCAAGCCTCCCTGCTCACGAGATCTCGTGATTTCATCCCATGCCACCAAATGCATCCCCGACTTCTGTTGTTTCCCGTCTGACCAGAAGAATCTTCTCATTAACTTTTCGATCTTCTTTCTTACGCCCACCGACATCAACCTAGTTGAGAAGAAGAAAGCTGGGATGGCTGACAGAGTGTGCTTTCAGTAATACCAACTTTCCACCCCTGGATAAATAAACTGCCTTCTAGCAAGCGAGTCTTTGTTCAGTCTTCTGTATAAGTGTATCCTAGTCCGCTATATTGAGCTTGCCCTCCACCAACGGAATACTCAGGTAAGTAATCGGCAGGTTCCCTAACAAACAGCCAAGCAAGTATGCTACCCTGCTCCTTTCTTCGTTCTGTAACCCAACTGTGATGACCACTGATTTCTGCATATTTATTTCCAGACTGGACATATTACTAAAGATATCCGACACCTGAGCCGCTCTACTGCACCTCTCATATGATCCACTAATAAAGAGCATCGTGTCATCTGTGTATTGTAGTAACGACACAGATATTTTATCTAGACGGAATCTCGTACACCGGCCTCGTCAACCGCTCGTTTGAGCATAACTGCCAACGCATCTGCTACCAAAATAAATAACATGGGGGCCAAGGGACATCCCTATCGCACACCTCTTTGAGGTTGAAATCCCCCCCTCCGGTCTTCCATTCACCAAGATTGAGAATGAAGATGTAGTAATACATCTTTCCATCCAACCGATCCAGTTATTCGAGAATCCCCTTTTTCTCATTGACATCCACAGGAAGCTCCAATCTACACAATCGTAGGCCTTAGCAAAATCAATATTCCGCATCACCCCTTTTAACTCCTTGCGCTTCCACTCTAAACAAATTTCTCATGCCATAACCAGCCCATCTGTCAATTGACGGCCTGGAATGAATGCCGATTACCCTCCAAAACTATAGAATCCATGACCCGCTTGAGCCTATTCGCTAGTACTTTAGCCACGATAAGATAGATCCCGTTCGACAGTGTAATTGGCTTGAAGTCTTCTACTCTAGTTGGGTTATCTTTCTTTGGAATAAGAAAAGCAGTGCCCTGTTGACCTTGTCAAAACCCATGTTCCCTTCCTTAAACTTTTCAAGCACCTCTAGGATCTCTGCTTTTAGGAGTTCCCAAAACTCTCTGTAAAAGAAGATCGGAAAATCGTCTGACCCTGGCACCCCATCTGGATCAGACCTCAAACTGCTTTCTTCACTTCGACCTCTGTGAAAGGTGCCACCAGCTCTTCCGATTTCCTATGTGACAAAGACTTCACCCCCTATCATGCCACCCCCACCCTTCCCCCTGCCTTCTCCGTGACATCTCTAGAAAGTGACTTCTCATAGCACTACCAGTTTGTGCTTCCCCAGAGATCCTTATCCCCCCTACCTGAAACTCGTGGATGTAATTTCCTCTCCTTCTACTTGAAGCCATGATATGGAAAATTTAGTATTTGCATCCCCTTCTTTGATCCACTTTTGCCTGGATCTCTGTCTCCATTCCACTTCTTCTTTCCGATCCTCCAGCATTATCTCCTCTAAAAGCGTGGATCTTGTTGCTGACTCCTCCTGATGCAACCCTCTCAGGTCGTCAAGACCATCTAGGAGAACCACCTCCTTCTGAGCCTGATCTCTCTTCTCCCTTCTTTTCAGTCTCACCTCTCTCCCGAACCCCTTCAGGAAAGATCTAAGCAGCGCCAATTTAGCCTCCAAACACCCTACCGCTGACCCTTCTGGACTCCAGCCTCTCCATCGTTCAACAAGTAACTCCTTGAAACCAACTTCCAATACCCATGCCCGCTCAAAATGAAAGAAGAACCTACCTCTTCCCTCTTCTCCAGATGACCACAGAATAGACATATGATTTGAGTGTGCCCACGGAAGGGCCCATGCACGTGATAGTGGGAACCTTTCCATCCCCTCGATAGAGAGCAGAAACCTATCCAGTCTCGATCTTGATCTTGCATTCCGCCAAGTGTACGCACAACAAGTCGCATCAATAATTATTAGGCCAGAGGAATTTGCCATCTCCAAGAACTCCGTCGAGCTGACATCCCCCTTTTATATAATCTAAGAAATAATATAAAAATAAAATAAAATAAAAATCATAAAAATAAAATTAAAAATAAAATTAAAAATAAAATACGCAATTACATGTACAAAATACACATGTATATATTACACCCACTATTTATTATGTACCTTTAAATAATTAATAAAAATAAAAATTATTTTATACTCCTAAAATTATGTTGTACATAAATTAAATACAAAATAAAATTATTTATGTAAAAATAATTAAATAAAATTACTTATATATAATACATAAGTATAGTATACCTGTATATAATACTATATACTGCATATATGTTATTTTATTTTTCATAAAAATAATTAAAAATAATAAGAAAAAAGTTTGTAAAATAATAAACATTTTATTTTATATGCTTTTTATTTTAAATTCGTTTGCTATTTTTTATTTAATTTCCAATTATTTTATACATTCTGAATTTCTGATTGGTCCACGTCAGACCGTTGACCTCAATCAACGGTCTCTTCTAGCCGGGTCAGGTCGCTTGCCCTCTCATCGGAGCTCCTTCTCTTTTTCACGCCTTTAACGTGATGTTTAGGTCACCCCCTACTAGCCATACCCCCTCAACCTCTTCATAGTTCATCTGCACCAAATCTGCACCTAAAGACCCCCTCCCACCACCAGTGGGCCCATATACATTCATAATCATGAAGTAGAGATCATCTTTACGACGTCTGAGTCGGACCGAAAGTGAAAAAGTTGACCTCCATACCGTAACAGCTTCAAAGTCATCTTTCCTCCATCCCGTGACTAGCCCCCCTGCCGCCCCCTGTGCCTCCATTTCCACAGCCTCAAAACTATGCCCAATACCAAGCTCCAGACCTACCTTCAAGACACCCCGTTACAACTTTGTTTCTTGCAACAAGAGGATATCCCATGCAACATCTCTCCCATAAATTGATACAGAATTGCCACTACAAGAAATGAAGTTGTCACGGAGTGTCTTGGAGGTAAGTCAAGATCTTGGTATTGGGCACAATTTTGAGGCTGCGGAAATTGAGGCACAGGGGGCAGCAGGGGGGTTGGTCACGGGAGGGAGGAAAGACGACTTTGAAGCAGTTGCGGTACGGAGGTCAACTTTTTCACTTTCGGCCCGACTCAGGCACCGTAAAGATGACCTCTACTTCACGATGATGAATGTGTATGGGTCCACTGGTGGTAGGAGGGGGTCTTTAGGGACAGATTTGACGCAAATGAGCTATGAAGAGGTTGAGAGAGTGTGGCTAGTATGGGGTGACCTAAACATCACGTTGTTGCTTGATGACCGCCGAAGGTGGGAGGAGGGAGAGTGTAGGACCGGCTATAGCAGTCATATCAACCCTACTGAGTTATTTAGTAATTCCTTTTGGATATAATCTTATATTATATGATCTCAGTATAAGAGTTTTTTTATGGATCGCCATTTCTAATATTGCTCCGATTGCGCTTCTTATGTCAGGGTATGGGTCGAATAATAAATATTCTTTCTCAGGTGGTCTACGAGCTGCTGCTCAATCAATTAGTTATGAAAAACTATTAACTCTATGTGTGTTATCAATATCTCTACGTGTGATTCGTTAAAAAATGGACTTTCCTCCTTTCCTTTATTTCTAATATTTCTAATATAGGGAAAAGATTGAATGTATTGAATAAGTATTATTCATCATTCCGGTGGATAAGTTAAACTAGATAGTTGTATGAGTGAAACAAAACAACTTAGAAATTCGCAGTAAGATGATTAAATCTCATTCCCTATGTACAAGAGTAAAGTGGAAGTAAATATAAACAACATAAAATAAACTGTTTACCCCAAAGACTGAGATTGTTTCATTAGTCATCATGTCTTGAAGCGGGTGCAAAAGATCAAGTGTATGGAGTTTATACTACTGTTTTGTATATATTATCATACCGGGATCAATCAAAAATTAGTGGACGAGTAGAAACACCAAGATACGCAAAAGATTAGTGATACAAATAATATAAAATATCAAAAGAAGTTAGTTAAGGTATTTCTACATAAATAAAATGAATCATAATAAGGACTTTAAATTAGTAGAAATGATCAAGCAGTACTTAGCCACGATTCCGATCTAGAGTATGTTCCTATCCACTGATTAAAGAAATGACTATCAAGAAAGAATTAATCCCCTTTTCCTTTTTATTTATTTTTAAGAATATCGAAACAAGAATATGAATAAAAGAAATGATGAGTGTAGAATGAATGAGAAAAATGAATAATAAATAAGAAAAGATTTTTATTTTATTTATTTTTTCTACATACATATATAATTTTTATCACGATTCATGAACTAGTGTCTAATTCTTTTTCGTAAACAAAAGATATGAACTGAAATAAATATCTATTGATACAACAAGTATTTTATTGAAGGAATAAGTTACATTATTACTCGAAAGAAAAAAAGAAAAAAAGGGGGATGAGATCAATTCAGAAGCAGTTTTTATTTGTTATTCTAGCAGACAGAATTCCATCGGTCTAATTTGGGACTCTTTGATATGTCTTTATTATGTCCATTCTATCCAACGAATGGATACTGAAATTCATGTTAATATTGAAGGAGTCCTTACATTTATTTGTGACCATAGAGGAGCCGTATGAAGCCTAGGTCTCACGTACGGTTCTAAAGTAGCGATGGGGATAGTAATGTTATCATCGACTATGATTATCTAATAGTTCAAGTACAGTTGATATAGTTGAGGCCCAGTCCAAATATGGTTTTGGGGGTTGGAATATTTGGCGCCAACCTATTGGGTTTATAGTTTTTTTAATTTCTTCTCTAGCAGAATGTGAAAGATTACCTTTCGATTAACCAGAAGCATATGAAGAATTAGTAGCATGTTATCAAACAGAACATTCAGGTATCAAATATGGTTTATTCTATGTTGCTTCTTACCTAAATTTATTAGTTTCTTCACTATTTGTAACAGTTCTTTACTTAGGTGGATGGAATTTATCTATTTTACCTATTTTATTTATTCCCGATATTTTTGGAATAGATAAAATGGGGGGGAGGTCTTTGGAATGATCATCGATATTCTTATTACATTAGTTAAAGCTTATTTGTTCCTGTTTATTTCTATTACAACAAGATGGACTTTACCGAGGATGAGAATGGACCAACTATTAAATCTTGGATGGAAATTTCTTTTACCTATTTCTTTTCACCATAAATAATAAATAAGAGAATACGATAATGACATTATAAATTCATAATAACCTATGTTAAACAAGAGAAAGAAACATCACTTTATTTATTTCATAGATATTTACAATATGTTCCCTATGGTAACTGGATTCATGAATCGGATAATACTATGCTATTTTCACTGCCTATATTGGTACTATTTACTTTATTCGTTAGATCCATTAGAATTCCTTTTGGTCAAGGAGTAATGCATTTAGATCTATTATTCAAATGGTTGACTCCACCGGAAAACTTTTTCCACACAGATTCTCATCATTCTGAGAATTGGTATGAATTTATAAAAAATGCAATTTATTCCGTAGGTATAGCATCTTTTGGAATATGCATAGCATCCATCCTTTATGGGTCTGTTTATTCATCTTTCCAAAATTTTTATTTAAAAAATTCCTTTGTGAAAATGGGTTCTAAGAGAATTTTATTGGATCCAATAATAAATGCGATCCAAAAATTATATGGGTGATATAATCGGGGCTTTATAGATTTTGTTTATACAACAATCTTAACTAGGGGTATAATAGTATTGTCTGAATTAAGTTATTTTTTTGATAGATGTGTAATTGACGGAATTATAAATGGTATTGGTATTGGAAGTTTCCTTATAGGAGAGGGATTAAAATATATCGGAGGTGGACGAATTTCATCTTATCTTGTTATATATTTATTCTACTATGTATCAATTTTTTTACTAATTTATGTTTTGAGTTTATAAGAATGGATTCTTAGTATTTTTTATTAGAATTGGAGTTTTAAACTTATATAAGATACGAGATAAAAATAAGGGAGAAATTATTAAGAATTTAAAAATATCACAACAATTTCTTTATTTCTTCGTTTTATATTTATTATTTATTTCTTTATTTATTATTTATTTCTTTATATATATAATATGTATAATATATTTCTTTATATATAATATTATTATTTATTCCTTTATATATATAATATGTGTATATATATATATGAGGTAAATGGGACTGCCCCCAGGGAGTAGCCAACTTGGCTACTCCCACCCTTATTTTCCCCTCATTTTTTTATTTTTTTGGAAAATAAAAATTTTTATATTCATCATTATATCCCTCTCACATTCTATTAAAATTTCGTCAGAAACAGAGACTCTTAAGCCCTCCATCCAGACGTCATTTTTTAACGGTCGCAGGATTTTTTAAATCGACCATGTTTGGATGAAGGCCGTAGGAGTCTCTGTCTCTGACGAAATTTTAATAGAATGTGAGAGGGATGTAATTATGAATATACAAATTTTTATTTTCCAAAGAAATAAAAAAATGAGGGAAAATAGGGGTGGGAGTAGCCAAGTTGGCTACTCCCTAGGGGCAGCCCCATTTTACCCTATAAATGGGGCTGCCCCCAGGGAGTAGCCAACTTGGCTACTCCCACCCCTATTTTTCCCTCATTTTTTTATTTTTTTGGAAAATAAAAATTTGTATATTCATCATTATATCCCTCTCACATTCTATTAAAATTTCGTCAGAAACAGAGACTCCTAAGCCCTCCATCCAGACGCCATTTTTTTAACGGTCGCAGGATTTTTTAAATCGACCATGTTTGGATGGAGGTCGTAGGAGTCTCTGTTTCTGACATAATTTTAATAGAATGTGAGAGGGATATAATGATGAATATACAAATTTTATGTTCCAAAAAATAAAAAAATGAGGGAAAATAGGGTGGGAGTAGCCAAGTTGGCTACTCCCTGGGGGCAGCCCCATCTACCTCATATATATATGTGTGTGTGTGTGTGTGTGTAGAGAGAGAGAGAGAAGGGATCCTACTCCATGGAGTAGGTAACTTACCTACTCTATTTTCTTCTTTTTCATTATTTTATTTTTTTTGAAAAATGCTTCCATGGATTTTCATAACTATATCCCTCTAATATGTCATTCAAATTTCGTCAGAAACAGAGACTCCTACGGCCTCCATCCAGACAGTCATTTTTAATGGTCACAGATTTGCTATATTTTTCATGTTCTGGATGGAGGCCGTAGGAGTCTCTGTTTCTGACGAAATTTGAATGACATATTAGAGGGATATAATTATGCAAATTCATGGAAGCATTTTTCAAAAAAAAAAAATAAAAAAATTGAAAAAAAAGAAAGTGAAGTAGGTAAGTTACCTACTCCATGGAGTAGGATCCCTTTCCTCGTGTGTGTGTGTGTGTGTATAGAGAGAGATGAGTGATCCTATGAGAGAAAAAAATTGTTAGAGCATGAGAGGAATGATTATGGACCACATGATTCTGTTTTCTCTCTCATGGTCTTCTCTCTCCTGGGTGAATCATGTGGTCCGAAATCATCCCCTCATGCTCTCACAACTTTTTGCTCTCATAGGATCACTCATCTCTCTCTCTATCTATTAGGGGTGCACGTGGATCGGATAAAATCCGCAATCCGATCCGATCCGTGGTCATTGGATTGGATCGGTTTGGATTTATAAGTCTAATGGATCGGATTGGATTGAGAGTTTATAAATCCGTTCATTTATGGATTGGATCGGATTATTGTCAAAATCCGATCCAATCCAATCCGTTAATCCGTTGATAAAAAATAATATATAATAATTTATTTCTTATCGTTAAAGCATATTATATATTTAATTTTACTCGAAAGCTATGTGTAAATATCCAAGTTAATTTTTTTAGAGTTTAAACCCATTCCAACTCAAGCTTTACCCCCACAACACTTGTTGTAAACCACCTTTTCCCATTGGTTTAGAAAAAAACAATACCTACCCACAACGTCCTTCAAGCCCTTCCAATTTTATAAATGAAACATCCTTCTTAAAAAAATACCAAAGCCTAAACCCCCTTGGTACCATTCCAAACAAACATCCACCCGTGTTGCACCTCAGGCACACACATCTCCACAGGATGTCGTCTTTGTCCCCAGTTGTGCGCATGCACAACCCTATCTCCCTCGCACATGTGCAACCATACATGTTCCTCGACTCCCCTAGACTTCCCTCATGCACATGTATCCAGATCTCCTCAACCAGCTACTCTCTCGTCATCGACAATGCCCTCCTTGTCCCCAGTCATGCACACGTTTAGCTAGACCTCCCTCGCGCTTATGTAGACACACCTCATCTTCAGCTCTTATAGACCTCCTTCGCATACACGCATCCATGAACCTCAGATATCTCCCTCCCGCACTGTGCAATTGTGCATGGTTCTTGTCCCAAACATCCTTCGTGCACGGTCCTCCCTCTCGCACCATGTCACTAAGCATGTTAGTTCTACTTCCTATTTGATATATACAAACTTGAAATTTATTCAAACTCAAGTTGCTTCTATGGAATATATGGATTACATGCATGATATTTATATTTAGTTATACAATGATAAATTCATAACAAGCATATATGTATTTGCCTTCCAAAATTTATCTATCATTTTCTTTATATTTATCTACAATCTCAATTTTAGAATCATGTTTTGAATGTTGATGTTTAGTGTGCTACAAACTTAATTATAGATTAGACGAGTATTAAAAATCCGAACCAATCCGATCCAATCCGTAATCCAGTGGATCGGATCGAATTGGATTTGCATGTTTAATGGATTAGATCGGATTGGAAAAATAAAAATCCGTTAAGTGTGGATTGGACATGGATTAAGCCAAAATCCGATCCAATCCGATCCATGTGCACCCCTACTATATATATAGGGGTCCCTTCTAATGAGGTGGGTCTTTCTTGAAATTCAGAAAGCCACTATCAAATTTGTAAATTACGTAACAATTTTGTAAATTTAAACTACATATTGTAAAATACTGACGATTATACAGTTATTTAAAATATATCATCCATATTGTAACAAACTTTTAATGTCAAATATAGTAATATTTTCATAAATTTTTCATGATATACATATTAAATTAATATTTAATATTAAATTTATGGAGTTAGAATGTGTAAAATAAATAGAATAAATGCTTAAATTGACGTGGCTTTCCATGCATCCAGGAAAGGTGCACCTCATTTGAAATATTTCCTATATATATATATATATATATATATATATGGGTTAAATGGGGCTGCCCCCTAAGGGGAGCTAACTTGGCTCCCCCCGCGCCATTTCGCTCGCTTTTTTATTTTTTTTTAAATTTCTTCCGTGGAATTTCATCACTATATCCCTATATTATGTCATTAAATTTTCGTAAGAAACAGAGACTCTAACGGCCTCCATCCAGACAGTCATTTTTTAACGGTAACAGAATTGCTAAAAACGACCCCATCTGGATGGAGGCCGTGGAGTATTTGTTCCGCGCGAAATTTTAATGACATAATATAGGGATATATTGATGAAAATCCACGGAAGAAATTTTCAAAAAAAATAAAACTTAGCTCCCCCCGCCCCTTCCTTCCGTGTATTTTCATCAATATATCCCTATATTATGTCATTAAAATTTCATGCGAAACAGAGACTCCTACGACCTCCATCTAGATGGGGTCTTTTTTTAGCAATTCTGTTTACGTTAAAAACGTCTGTCTGGATGGAGGTCGTAGGAGTTCTATTTCGCATGAAAATTTAATGACATAATATAGGGATATAATGATAAAATTCCATGGAAGAATTTTTCAAAAAAAATAAAAAAATCGGACAAAATGGAGCAGATGAGCCAAGTTAGCTCCCCAAGGGACATCCCATTTAACCCATATATATATGGATTGGGGATGGGTGCACAGAAGTTGCATGCGCCAGCTCAAGGGCTCTGCTGACTCTTACTTTCTGGAGACAAACCCCGTTTGTCGAGCATATCGACTCTCTCCACACTCCCCGTTAGCCCTAACTCCATCCTCCTCGCCGGCGCAAACCCCCTATACCCCTCCCCATCTCGTCAGCAGTCTCACGTATTCCACCATGAGGATCCCCGATGCCCCTCCCCCTCTCATCGAAGGATGTTCGTTACTTGGGTTGCGCAGATGATGTGCGCAAAGGAGGGGACCCGCAGTGGTCATGGCGACAAGTGGGAGATGCGAGGGGGAGGAGGGACCTTCTATTCAACCTCTGGTTTTACCATTGGTTACTCCACGAGCTATCATCTTGTTCAACCTCCGGTTTTACCTCCTCTGATTTTTACTGCAACCTCGTCATTTTCCTATGATCTCTACCGCGAATCTCCCTTATTTACATGTCAATTTCTCTAGAATACTAAAGCTACCATTTCTTACATACTTTGCATGTATTTGATCTTCTAATGTGTGGCATAGATATGGTAAAGTGCCTTATTCTTCTTCTTTCATTTACCATTTGGTGTAGAGGGCGATTACAGGTTACACAGTTTGTTGGAGACACGCATTCATCGTTTTGTTGGAGACACATATTCATCTCATTGTGATGGGTCAAACTGTGGTTATCATCGTTTGTATCCCCCAAATCAAAACAGAGATAAAATCATACAATAAATCAAAGTGCAATGTGTATCTTTTTGGTATACGTATTTCAGATAAGGTTTTTATTCCCCTTCTCGAGGTATAAGCGATGTGTATCTTTTTTTTGATGGCTCGATCTCTCCTTAAATCTGCACAACAACAAATCAATCTGATTTTAAAAAATAAATTATCCAATTGCAATCACACGCCCTATGTATGTAATAGATGTAAAATGTATTGCAAGGTTTTCTAGCACCGAACCTCATTAGTTTTGGTAAAGGACAATGTTTGTTCTTCGACAAGATGAGGTAATTCAAGTAGCTCTCCACATCAATCCACCCTTTCTCTCTTTACCTCACGTTATTTATTTATTTTTTTCGTAATATGATTAAGATGTACGATTGTTTTCTTTTCGTATAACTCTCTCTCTCTCTCTTTTTCTTGAATAAATAATGTGACGGTTTCAATGATATTAACATATGCTTATTGAATCAATGCAACCTATAAATCATGAAACCACGTACACCATGTAGAAGTCCAATTAACAACCTATTTTTGTTTTGAAGCCGCATGATACATATTTAACAGTTGGTTATTACATGTCTACAATGAAGCAGAGAAAAGGTGGTCTCTGTTGTTTACAAGGTAGGAGGATAAGAAGGAAGAGGAAGAAGAATATGAGAAAGTTTTTTGATGTCTTTTTTACTATATAATTTAGTAAGAATTAAAGGCTTATTGCTTGATTGGGAATAACCTTGTATCCTTTCGTTTTCCATCAAAGGAACTCTAGCAGAAGATTATGGAGTTAAAGCATGAATCAAATGATTTTGATAGAGGGCGCACTATCAACCCCTAAAAGAAGCAAAAAAACTAATAATATAGTTTCAAGGATGTAAAAATTCTTTTCTCAAGGTTCTTATGTTCATTATCTTCTTTAGCAGTTTACAGAATGTTTTGATTTCCATTTAAAAATTCATTCAATGAGAATGATTTTTTTTCCATATAGCTTAGCTATAAGAAATTATCTTACAATTATTTTTGTTTTTTTTAGAATAAAATATTCAAGACTAGCATTGCTGTCACGGTTTCTTTTGTTAACATCTTTTACCATCGAGTTATGATTAAAATATAGGGAAAGTTGTTGCATCTTCAATGATGATTTTATGCTTTTTATGTTTTCCCGTTCTTCTGTATCCAGCCGAATCGAATGTTATTCAAAATCAATTGTTTCTGTGTGACTAAATATAGTTAACATCAGTTTACCACGTATCCTTTCTAACTTTTAGCATATTTGTTTATTTTGTTTTCTTGTGAATTAATCCTGAAAAAAACATTACATTTTAGTTACCTTCTTGATGAATAAACTCAGAAAAAATAGGCATATATTTTTTAGGTAATTTGGCAAAATTTTATAACAAGATATTGGACATTGAATATCTTATTTGATTAATGCTCATGTTAATATCTATTTGATCATAGAGGAAACTTTTATATAAAGTTTTCCAATCTTGGAACTAATAGATATAGATTTATTCTTTACTGTGTTGTACGTAGTTTTGAATGTGATCATATGAGCATAGGATTCCCTACATCATACAAAAAAATTGGACATTTTGAATGAAGCTTTTGTTTAATGTAGCTGACTTCTGTATCATAACAAGATTTTTTGGATATAATATTGATGATATACATATTACAACAACACATTTTTTGATTGTTTCCTCACCTAAATCTGAGAAGCCTTAAAATAATCGAAACCAATTTGTTGGTTCCATCATTTATTTATAATTTATTATTTTAATGTGCATTTGTAGATATGAACATAATCCGAAGCATTTGATGCAACATGCCACAAGGGATAACCAAGCTATCTTGGCTACAAGAAGGGCCACCATGATCGGAGTCAATATATCCTTCAAACATATGTTAGGCATAATTCCCAGAGTGGACATGATGTCAAACACCACAATTTCAACCTATTTTGTGATTAATTGTCCTTTGTATGCATTGACGATAAATTATTTTATACATATATAATGATGGAAATGGAGTAGATAATTTTGATTTTACAATTGTTATCGCCACTTACATGCATAGAAAAAAGATGCAAGGAGATTCTTTTGAAGTTCACTGAACAATTCAGAACAATGACATATGATTGGACAAAATATGGTTGGACCTCAATAATTTTGGGTTCGCACTCATGCGCTCGATACAACCCTTTAAAATTCAGGATCACAAAAACTTGTAGATAACATGTATCTGACCGATGGACTTATGAAATTTAGGCTATATTAATACTATAAATTAAGACTATATTTAGATTATGTTATTCGATTCTAGATATAGATTTCATGTGTTATTTATTTACAATACCTTATCTATACTCCCCGGTACAAAGCACGGGCTTGACACTAGTTACAAATTATTACACGTATACTTATATTTGGATTCATTTTTATGGGTGTGGGCTGGTATCGATGTATGCTAAAATCGGTTTGTATATATATGCTTACTAAATCAAAGGAATCGTGTCACCTAAAACATACCAAATTGAAGGAATTCTCAGATCTTTTAGAGTCTAAAATGTTTATTAGAACCAATTTATCTGAATAAAAATGATACTGAAATTATGCAAATCATGTGCTCAATTTTTTTGCTCATCTTTTTTATGTATTTGAATCCATCACCACATAAATATAATGTTATCCCCCAGATTCTGTAGGTTGTTAACGTGCATCCTGTACAAGGAAGCGATATTTCCAAAGCTAATGTGATAGAGAGGTATTCATATTCCATTTTTTTAGGTTCTTGCTTTGACTTCTAAACATACTATGATTTTTTTTGAAAGAATAAACGTACTAAATATTTCTAATGATTCCCAGGATAACAACATTCAATTTGCAAAACGAAGAGCTTCATCCAAAGGCAAGGTCAATAGACAGTAATTGTTACAGAATCTTATCCTTGAGACTTTTGATTGCAGAAGAGCTGCATCCGAACACTGTAAAGAAGATAAGAAATCAAGGTTGCTATTGTCAATTACAAATGTTGTGCAAACAATTTGTCTGTTTATTGTAGTTTCCACTATAAATAGAAGACATTTTGTAACTAAGCTTAAATTTTGGAGTAGAGACATATGTTGTAATTTTGATTGTCTTTTTTACCATTTACATCATATGTTGTACTCTGTATTCTTCAATCATCTCTACATAGTTTCCTTTATGTATATATTGTGTAATGAAATTCTTCCTTTTCATACGTGGATCTAGCGGTGTATTAAGAGGGTTTGGCTTATACGACAAGAAGGTGCCACATGATATGTGCGAAATGCATCTGAAAACCCAAAGGTGATGTTGGCATGCGCCTTGACGAAGGATGCTTAGCATCTGCCTTAGAGAGACTTTAATCCAAACTTTTTCCTCTTCATGTAGAGATAGGTGCAACTTTGTGAGTTTTTACACGACCATCAGTATATTGTGAATATCAGGTTGGTTTTCAATGCAAATTACAAGTGTTCGTAAGTGACATATTAGCAATTTTAGATTTGGTGAAATGCATAAGCTTTAAAAAATGGAGATTATTCTATCTGCATTAATGGGATGGATATGCTTGGTGCCAGGGATGCAAACGTTTATCGATATATTCGTATCTGGTCCGTCATTATATATGTTTGATATAGATTTTGACATTTGTATATGTATTCATTTTAAAAGAGGTTGTGGCGTCGTGTAGATGCTCGCCCTGAAGTTCTATATATTCACAATAAAGTATCAAAAGGGGGTTACAAAGACTAAAAACTCTTTAAATTTTTCGCATACTCTGTAACATTTTTCATACATTTTCTCTCCACGGAAAACACTATGCAAATTGCTAGTCAGAAAGCTCAGAACGAAACATAGGTAACTAGCTCTTGGCCTCCCAACAATCCCTCATGGATGCCCAACAGCAGTTGCCACGGCAAACATTTGGTGAAGAGCATGATCACATGTTTAGTCAAAAATCTAGCGGTCTTGTGTTCCACGCAATGCGGGGATGCAGTCGTTGAAGCGACTGACAAGGAACCCGAACTAAAATAACAATAACCCACAATTAAGAACCGAGCAATGAAATAAAAATGTGGAGTTAAAATTTATTACAACTCTACAAAGTGTGGGTATAGTGCGAGTATGTATAGTGTCGAACAGAGGGAGCAGAAGGGCTGGATTGGGCAATGAAGCACAAGAATGTTATTCTTCTCGTCTCTATATTTATAATTCTATATTTCTATATATTTTTATATTTTTAATTTTATACAATATTTACAACAACGAATGAATGCTAATTTGTACAAATTAATACTATTTACATGCATTAGTTAAAGTTTTTTAGGCCAAAATGATAGAATAAAGATAAAGAAATGGAGATTCATCATCACTTGTCAAAGCACCTTGCAAATCCCCTTGCAAAAGTTGGAAGGCTCAGAAATAATAACTTACAAAGCATATCAGAGCCTCTCCAAACTCTAGTAAAAAACTTCACCAAAAGGGAGTTGTTCATCACCTTCAATCTTCGAATCCCTATCCCACTATCCTCCTCCTCTAAGGACTAAGTCTTCCCCTCCCACCAACAACACCCCATGAGACTTCCCAGAGGACAAAAAAAATCTTCGCAATATCACATCCAACTTCACATTCATCCCAACAGGTAAGAAACACATATACAAGAAGAACACATGAATAACCAACATTAATTGAACACACAAGCTTTATATAGCCATAACCAACTAATATCCATGTCATTTCAACTGATCCAAGCACATTTGTCAAATAACATTTATTCATAAGCAACAATAGAATAAAAGGGATCAAACAACGACTACTACTGCAAGAAATTATTACAAATAGAAGAGTGGTAGCATTGCAGTTGCAAGTATAGCATGACATCCATCCCCAAGCTCGGACATTTTCAATGTTGCAAGTCCCACGCCTCTCTTATTTTGAAGTTATCTTATAGTCTCAAGCCTTCTTGTGCTTCGAAGCTACCAAATTCCCTTTATTTGATATCAGGATCGGCGAAGATGGGGTCACTGCAAGAAAAATTAGCAAATGTTAATGCTTAACAAAACTCCTAAGTTTAAATAGATTAGATTGACAATTAGCAAATGTTAATGCTTAAGAAGCTCGGACATTCATTTGGTGTGTGTTAGTATTTTAGTGTTGCAGTACATTGACAATTAACATTCCTTTTAGTATGATGGAACATCATTTTATACAAAAAAATATCATGACTTCGAAAATACCATACAAAGGTTATATAAAGGACTCAAATTGTGACGTGGTGTCTCATGTGAATATATATACATAATGCTCCATACAATATTTTTTATGTGTTTTAAACCCTCTGTCGTGATATACAGTTGATTGCTTATAGAGGGAACCTATTCATGGCCATACTCCTGAAATATGTGATGGGTTTTTTTATGACAAGGAGGGTGATTAATAACTTAGATGTAGATACATTTTGTCTTTCAAGATTGAATCTGCGTGATTTCGAGAATGGACTTAAGATAGCACAAACCGTCTCGTTTCAGATGAATCTAAGATGGAAAGATTCTTTTCGACTTACCAAGAATTTGATATATGCTTATAGGCACGTAACTTCTCCTTGTCAGGTGGGGGCAACTAACAAGGTTGCCACACCCTTTATTTCGGCGTTTTTTTATTTTTTTTTGAAAAATATCACCATGTATATTCATTCATATATCCCTACTATATGTCATTCGAATTTCGTCAGAAACAAAGGCTCCTACAGCCTCCATCAAAATACTGTCGATTTAAAAAATCCCGCGACCGTTAAAAAATGATTGTCTGGATGGAGGCCGTAGGAGTTTCTTTTCTGACGAAATTCGAATGGCATGTAAGAGTAATATAGAGATGAATATACATGATAATATTTTTCAAAAAAATACCGAAAATGGCTCGGAGGCAGCCATGCCCCATTAATAGCTCTCTCTCTCTCTATATATATATATATGTGTGTGTGTGTGTGGATTTCAATGCAATATAAATATATTTATGTTAAAACATTCATGGATGTCAACATATAATCTCAAAATAAACTGGTATAAACCAAATACTACGGTGTTTAAGATGTAAATACATCCCTATCTGGTAGCATCCCTGTTTTAAATACGCGTATTGAGACGTAGTTCGTTATAAATATCATCGAATTATCTTATAAATTATACATACATTTTACTTAATTGCCTTTCGTTAGAGGCTATCTGCCACTAATACTTTTGAAATTAAGAAACAAAAACGGTAAAATCGAACTACTATGGCAGAATCGAATCCTGTGCAGATATTAGTATCCAATTATCAATTTGAGATCCTCGAATTAAATCCCAAACGAGATGCAATCAATTCGCCGTTGATTGCATTGACATCCCATTCAAATTAGGCACCGGTTACGCGACAACGGCGGTCTAGTTGGACAATTTTTATTTAATTATCCCCAACAAAATCTTCCAAAACAGAAAAGCAAACGCCTCCAACGGCATAGACGACTCTTTATCAATCAATAAATAAATGCCAATTTAATAAATAAATGCCAGGAGAAAAAGGGACGCCTACACAATTTATTAAACTTGCACGCAGAGAAAAAATATATAATAAATGAAATTTTGTGATGGAAATCAGATACGCTAAAAAATGCAAAACTACTCCTCATATAATAGAATAAACGAATTATTGAAGGAAAAAATAAATCCTCTCTGTTTTCCATCAGAAAATATATATTCTCTCTTTTCTGTAACGACTTCTCTAAATAACCATTGGGTATAAACTATATTCACAACTGTACAAACTCACACCTTCCAGGCCATCCGAGTCGACCCGTCCGGTTCAGCCCGGCTAAACCACCGCCGGTTCAGCTCCCTCAACAGCGTGTCCCGCACTTCACAGAACTGTTCGGGCCAATCCTCCGGCTCAACCGCCTCGAACCCGAGCCCCGGGGTCCGGTCCTTCGAAGCGGCGTTCGCCGCCCGTGTCCAGTCGACCACGTAAGCCGATACCCTCCTCTTGAACTTGTTGCGGAACTCGGACCATGCCTGGTACTTGTAGTGGTTAATCACGGCCCGGTCCATCCTCAGCCTCATGGTTTCGAACCCTTTCTCTATCTTGAAGTGGTGCACCACGTTCATCAGCGACTCGTGGACCGCGTCCAGCCGAACCAGCGACTTGTGACGCTCAGTCGCCTTCCTCCGGCAAGTGTAACCCTGCGTGACGCCTTCCTTCGGGTGCTCCTTCAAACCGGACGGCCCAAAGTCCCGGCAGTCGACCATCACCTGCCCGACCCGGTCCGGCTTGGCCGGGAGAAGAGATCGCAGCATACCCGGTTCGGGCCGGGTCGAGTTGAGCCAATCGGGCGAGTAGACGAACTCGTCCACGTCGAGGTACATCATCCACTCGCACGAGCCGCGGTGAACCGCAGCGGCGTGCGAGAACCCGGCCTCCTGAGTCTTGGGCCACGGCCAGAGATACGTCTCGACGTCGTGGCCGTCGTCGCGGAGCTTCGCCAGGACCGGTTGGAGCTCGTCCTCGCTGCCGTTGTCGTATAAAAGAAACCGGTCCACGCCAACTCGTGAATGGTACTTGACCCACTCGGGCAAGAATTTAGATACGTTGTGAACCATCGTACATGCGCATATTAGTGACGTCCCCTTACCGTGCGCGGCTACCGGCGCCGGAAAGTAGAGTGCAACAGAAGGCAGCGCGTGTCCGGCGACCTCGAGAGAGACCTTGACGTTGGCGGAGGAGAAGTGGGTACCGGATGGATGTAGGCAGCGGAAGACCTCCTGCACGGAGGAGGTGACGGCGGTGCGTGCGACGGGGGAGCCGTGGTCGTAGAACACACAGCGCAAGTCGGATGGGGATCTGCTGGAGCCTTGGCGCCTGTTGATTCCTTTGGCGAAGAGGATGACGTCGGAGGGGGTGGAGGTGGACTCGTAAACGAGGTAGTTCCAGTTGAAGGCTTCGGAGGAAGGTTGTTGCTTGGGGTTGGGATCGGGACGAGGGTGGTGTCGGTGGATGAGAAGGGGAGAAGGGATTTGGAGGCGTTTAAGGCGGCGGAGGGAGGTGGGTATTGGGCAGCGGAAGAGGGGACGGAGGGAGGAGGGGAGGAAGCCGGCGGGGGAGGAAGGGGTGGTGGCACCGGAGGGGAAGAGGCAGAGGAGGGGAGGGAGGGGACGAGAGTGGGAGGGGAGAATGAGGAGGAGGTGGGAGTCGGGGAGGAGGATGGAGGAAGTGGGTATAAGGGGAGGGGGGAGGGGTTGGAGGTGGGAGAGGTGGAGGGGGAAGGTGGCGGTGGTGGGCAGGAGGTGGGGGGATGGGGAGGGGGAGTAGAGGAGGCGGAGGAAGGAGGAGGAGGAGAGGAAGAAGAAGAGGAGGAGGGCGGAGAGGAGGAGGCGCATGTGCAACATCGCTTCTCTCCTTCCTCCACTCACGTCTGCTTCAGATTCTCAACCCTCTCTCCCGTGTGGCTGCGTTGGAAAGTTCTCGGGGTGTTTATATAGGGGTTGGCCCCTGCGAGACTTGGGATTTATGCCGTCCTACTCCTCGTGGGACTGGGAGTTCTAACGTGGATACGTTTGTTTGTTTGTTATTATTTGTGAGTATTTTTATTCGGGTGCGCGAAAACGTGGGGCCGGTAGTAGAGATGGTTGTGACATATATTTGTTCGTTGCGGAGTTGGACGGCCTCAGTCTTGATACAGTTGATAGTAACGGAAGGGGTATTTTATGTTATGTTCCTTGGTTTCCTTGCGGAGTTGGGCCGCCTCTTGATAGCAACTGACAGGGTATTTTATGTTATTGTCCTTGGATTTGTAGGGTATATGCCTGTGACAAGTGACGGAAATATGGGGATGTTCGTGTGATATCTATTATTTGCATGGGTATGTTAGTAAAATGTAGGGGAAACGAAATTTTTGGAGGACTTTGTGCAAATGATCCGACATATATCTGTATTGCGTGAGTAGAGTACCCCGTGTTCTTCGTATTTTGGTCGCGTCCAATGGTGCATTCACATATGCCATACAACATACCATATTTCACATATATACTCACATATTCATGTCATAGAATATATCATATTTCACATATATACTCACATATTCACTATATTTACACATATGCCACGTAATCACTTTAATTTTCACATACACTCAAATTTCAAATAAACATTTAACTCACATAATCACTTAACTTATTTGTTATATGGATTTATCTTATTTCATAAATTACTAGGTAGCTTTGATGGTGTTTAGTGCCGGCACAAGTGGTTACTCAATCACTACATAGACTGTAATGACATCAGTTAAGTCAGTAGTGGACTTTCCACTGAACCTGACACCTCTAGAAGGTGTTACCCTTTAATCTCCTGATAAATGAACTCTAGAGGTGGCTCCCATTATAATGTGTAGCACTTAGCTCCGCTTACCGTTATCGTGCAGTATGCATCTTCAATTCAATACATTAGTGAACCTTTTAGTTCTATTAATTAGAGGGTCTTCATCATTAAAAATACATAATTAATATAACACAACTGTTCATAAATATAATATTAAATTTGATATTTAGATAGTATATATTTATTTCCAAGTAATCTTTTCATATACAATTATTTTAAAATCAGCATCATTACATTATTAACACTAATGTATAATCTACAATAGCATTCGTATACAATACCATCATTCGGAAACTCTACACATTTGTTTAATATACATGCAGAGAGTAAGAGAACTTCATATGGATGGGTATAAAAGGACAAGAGTTATAATTAATAGCCATGATATAATGATATGTTAACATCGAGTTGAGTTGCTTAAAGTTCGAGACATCATTATTCGTAAATTATAAGTATTAATAATGATTATTAGGTCATAAATAAAAATTATCGAGGACTTTTTAATTATTAATATCCATCTCCGAGATCATCATTAATAGAGTACGCAAAGGCAATACTACTATATGACAATTCTAGTTGTATCATTTAGGATTATACGTGCAGAAAGTTTCTCTCTTGATCAAATATTGATACCATAAAAGATCATATTAATAACCTAATTGAATCAATAAATAATCATACGATACATTATAAATAAAATTACATTTGCAGCCTTCACCATAATAACTAGTTAACCGACATAGGTTTACAACAAATCTTAAGCTATATTTGTACATGTAGATATAATCCCAATTATATATGTATGTGTGTGTGTCAAAGACTACATTGTTTTAAGTCTCAATCAAATCACATTATAGAACATAAGTGGTAAATTTTGTTGGCAAGAGGCAACTTATTTATAGATACACACTAATAGTTTTCTTTGATGATGGACAATGATTATCAAATACATGTATTAGCACTCCAACAGGTGCACTAATTGTAATTATCAAATACATGATGGACAATGATTCATTATTATAATAAAATACATGATTATTATATCATGGGGGGCAATAGTCCTGATTTATGAGTAATTATTTATCAATAATGCTTTAGAATGACTACAATAAAAAGGTTCCTTTTTCCCATAAGGAAATAAAATAATAAGTTGAAGAATAGGATTTCTTTTTTTACTTAGAAAGCATACCCTAGGGTTCCTTATATAGATGGAGACTTAGGGTCTGTTTGGTTACTGGGTTGGGGTATCCTCATATGAATAGTAGCTATTTGAAGAGTTGTGATGGTTGGAATGATAATTTTAATGTGATGTGACGTTGATTATGTGTTGTATTAACTTTTTCAATGATTATAATATGTTTTTTATGTTAATAAGTGTATTTGAACAAGGTTAAAAACTATTATACCAGAGAAATTGTATGGCCAATACAAGTAATCTCAACTCAGGAATGCAGGGTTCGAGCCAGGGGTATGCCAGGGTACCTCGGGGTACCCTGGCAACAAAACAGGCCCTTAGGGTTAAGGTTACATGAGGGACGACTCCTAGATAGTGACTTGTCCAGAATTCCCCTACAGTTGGGGCTAACAATATGACTCTAAACACTCCCCTTCAAGCCGGAGTATATATATCAATCATGCTCTGCTTGTTGCAACATTTCTCAAATTGCATGCATGCAAGTGGCTTAGTGAACATGTCCGTAGTCTATGAAGGATATGGGGCTCGCATGTCCAACAGTCTGCTCAGTCGATTATACGTTACGAGTATGCAGTAACCCTCTCCATATCAGATCTCGAGTGTAGTGGCAGTCATTCCACATGTTTGGTGCGTTCGTGGAACATAGGGTCGTTGGCTATATGCATTGTCGTACGGTTGTCGCATCTAAGTTCCATGGTATTGCTAGGAGTGACATGAAGATATGTAAGTACGGACCAGATCCATACTAGTTCTGCAGCGGCCTGAGCCATGGCTCTGTATTCACTCTCAACACTTGAGCGTGGCACCACTGATTGTTTCTTGCTTCTTCATGTGGCAAGGTTTCCTGCTAAGTAAGTGCAGAAACCTGTAGTATTTCATGTCTATCATGCATTCTCCATAGTCTGCGTCTGAATAAGCCATAAGGTCTAAGTTGTTGCCTTTGGTGAAGAGTAGACCTTTCCCAAGAGAAGACCTAATGCACCTTAAAATCATCGTGCATGCATCAAAGTGAGAGGTAGTGGGAGCATCCATAAACTAGCTTAATTTCCCAACGGCTAGGGATATATCTTGTCGAGTGATGGAAAGATAAAGCAATTTGCCCACAAGACGCCTATATCAACCAGAGTCTTCAATTTCTATTGTCTTGTAGATGTATCCCTTGGGATCCATAGGTATTTGTACAGGTTTTGATCCTAGCATTCTTGTTTCCTAAAGCAGATCAATTGCATATTTTCGTTATGACATGACCAATCCTCGCTTGGACCTAGCAATTTCAATCCCCGGAAAGTATCGTAGTGGCCCTAAATCTTTGACACAAATTATTCTGCTAGTTGCTTCTTAACTTCTAAAATGCCATCGGAGTCATCTCATGTGAGGATGATATCGTCTACATAGATGAGCATAGCCATTGTTCCTCTTCCATTCTTTCTAGTGAATAAAGAGTAATCTGTCAAATATCTGATGAGCCCCATATTCTCTAGTACTTCTAACAATTTTTGAAATCAGGTGTGAGGGCTCTGTTTGAGTCTATAAATGACCTTACGTAAAAAAGCATACATTCTGACACTCTCCTTGAGATTGGAAGCCTGGAGGTTGTTACATGTATAAGTTTCCTGAAGGTCGCCATACAAAAATGCATTCTTTACACCAAGATGGTGTAATGGTCAATCATGTTGTACTGCAACTGCCATTAGAATTTGTATAGTGGATAGGCGACCTACTGAAGAGAAAGTGTCAAAGAAATCAACTCCATATGTCTGGGTGAACCCCTTCGCGACTAGGCGTGCCTTGTAGCGGGAATTGAGCCACTGGATTGTATTTTACTGTGAAAACCCATTTTGACACTACTATCTTGACATTGTTGGGTGTCTCTACAAGATACCATGTGTCACGGGAGATTAATGCAACATTTATTCCTCCATTTCTAAGCACCATTGGGAATCTCAAAGGGCCTCGATATGTGTGCGAGGGAAACTGCATCAAAGATTGCATCGACAAATTGCCTATAGGAAGAGCTAAGTACAGAAAAGTACATTGCAGCTGAGATTGGATGTTTCGTGTTGTATCAAGATGGACATTGCCTTGTCCCCTTCTTTAGAGAAATTGGTTGATCTACATTAGTATCTATGGAGACACTATAAGTACATGTGATTATATCAATAGATATAGCAATATTGTCAGTCTGTAAAGCCTTGGTTGAAGGACATGCCTGAGGAGATGGTATCGGCTCAAAAGAGGGGTGCCCCTGCAAAATAGTGTTGGACATACGAGCCCACGGTGAGCCATTATGAAATAAATGTTATTACGAATATCATTCCCTAATCTGAAATGAAGAATGATTAATTTGCATAATAGGTCCCTTAGTACAGTTAGGGTTATGTACCATGGCCATCTTAATGATCATACTGCTGTTGATTCAATAATTGAATCATAGAGGCCAATGCTTGGATGGATATCTAATGGGTTAGATTGAGGACTCATCAAGCACCGTCAAATGATTGTTAAGAGAGGATCTCTAGCCTGAGAAGGAGATGCAATCCTTTCTCTAAAGGCGGGTATCTAACCGACCTCTTAATGCAGGTCCTCTACATAGTAATAGAGATTCAGAGGTGTTAGATTAGTTAGGTCAAAGAGTTGACTTAACGAGATCGAGATAACCAAAGTCCTATGTTGTATGCTGTCACGATATATGCACGCACCTCTGACCAGAGACAGATGTTTTACTATATGTCTGAGTATGTACATTTGGCAGACCAATAGGTTGATGACCTAATCAAGGTCTATACACTGGCACGCTGGTATGCATGCAAGGGCATATGAGTAATACCATCTCTCAAAGGGATCATACAGTTCAATACTGAACTGGAAGACATGAGCTCACTCATGAGATATTGGGAAGAATCAAATTACGTTCACGATCGTCTTGCTTTGGAAGCTTGACCGAATTTGTAGGTTTGATATATACTTTTGGAAAGTATATGATCAAGACCTACGTATGATATATGCACGCACCTCTGACCAGAGACAGATGTTTTACTATATGTCTGAGTATGTACATTTGGCAGACCAATAGGTTGATGACCTAATCAAGGTCTATACACTGGCACGCTGGTATGCATGCAAGGGCATATGAGTAATACCATCTCTCAAAGGGATCATACAGGTTCAATACTGAACCGGAAGACATGGGATCACTCATGAGATATTGGGAAGAATCAAATTACGTGCATGATCGTCTTGCTTTGGAAGCTTGACTGAATATGTAGGTTTGATATATACTTTTGGAAAGTATATGATCAAGACCTACGTATGATATATGCTTTTAGAAAGTATATGATCGATACCGACTCCCAATGATCGAATGAGAACTTAATGATGAAACCTTGAAGGAGACAATCTGAAAAGGATCTAAAACTTCAGGTTTAATTTGGGTCTTCAGTACGCAGGATGTACAGGTATTGGGAATACTTGAGGGTGATGTGATCATAAACGATTGTATAACCATGACGCTTCCATTCCGAGGGAGTGATGAAACATGTATGGATTTTAGTGATTCCTCTCATAGAGAAGTGATCTAATCTTAGTTCAAATGTTGGACATTGATCTGAATGTGATTCAGATGTAATGAGAAGATTAGATCTACGGCTTTGATTTAATCAAATATCTATGGGAGGTCCGCAAGATCTGGATTTGAGATTTGATCTCAATATCCAAGTCACTATACGTGGAACAATACAATCGCTCTGTCCTTATCTCCGACTATCTGCAGAGAAAGCGCATTATCCTTGAAAGATTTCATGGATAATTTTATTGTTGATATATGTATCCAAGCATTGAGAAAATTGATAATTAAATGTGATTTAATTATCATGAATAATATGAATTTGATTCATATTATAAGGAGAGGTATCTAAGATAATTAAATGTGATTTAATTATCAAATATATGAATAATGGTGGATGTGATTCATGTTATTTTGGCACATGAGAATAGAGATCCAAGATGATTAAATGTGATTTAATTATCATGGATATGAATAATGTGGATAACACTATCCACATTAATCAGGTATAGTATAAATATAATTTATAATATATTAGAGAGAGCATATTGTAATTTATATTTGTTAATTAATTATTGATGTGAATTGAATTCACATTGGATGATTAATTGAAAATATAATTTACATTTTATTTTTATATGTGAATGTGATTCACATTTTTTCAATGGCATGCTTGCAATATTTCATAAGATAATTATGAATTATTTTTGTGACATAATTTACAACAATTGTTCTTTTAAATATTGGAGATATCATGAGATCTCATGAGATAGTGATATCTCCTGAGAAGAGTAGTTGTCCTCTAATTTTAGGGGATGTCGTTAGTCTCCTCATTATCTTCAAGACTAGCCAATTGATTTGATTTTAAATTAATTGTGTTGATTTATCAATATAAATTAATTTAAACTAAATCATTTATTATTTTATTTTTTACAACAACATCATGATCATTGAAAGGAACACAAATCAATCTCACCCATTAATTGTGTGATGTCCATGGATTGGGATCCATGGACTCCCAAAATCCTATATAAGAAGATGCACCCCTTTCTCTTCGAAATACATGATTAATGAATGCTCTCTCTATTTCTCCACACGCCAAGCCTCTCTCTCTCATGATGGCCGTCCACCATGGAGCCATTGAGTCTCCATCGCCGCAGCATCATCGTTATGCCGTCGAAGTATTTCTCGTGGAATATCCTCTCCTTCGACGTGCCTCACTCATGATGAAGATGTTGTATCTTGCGTGACAAGATCAGGATGTTCGCCGCTTGGATCATCAATATGGATTGCGAGAAGGACACGTCTCATCAACACGCTCGCAAGCGTCTCCTCCGTCTGATCGGACTTAAGCTTGGAGGTCTCTTCGTTTAAAGACTTGATCGCAACCATGCTTCAAGAGGTAACCTTAATACCTATTATGGCTTAGATGAAACGATCTGAGAAATATTCTCGGATCATGTGATTTCATCACACTTAAAAGTTTTAAATTCCGTTGCCCAGAGCAACTAGTGCGACTAGTCGCTCTCAATCACATTTGATGCGATCCTAATTCTTTTGTGATGTGCTTGAGAATTTTCTCATATCCTTCAAGTGGTATCAGAGCCAGGTTTTGAATATGATCTATAAACCTAAGAAGACTTGGGTTCATAAGGGATTTTGAAAAAAATTTCGTATTTCAATTTTTGCAGCCCTATTTTGTGATACATTTCGGTCCTGTTTAAAATAATTAAACACAACAATATTGCATGTATAATGTTCTCCATTAATTAAGAAAACCGTGAGATTTGAGTTTGCATGATTTAGAATCCGATAACTCAAGATATGACCTTTTTAATAATCATATATCCAATGTTTCAGGGATGTCGAATAATGACGTAACTAAGGAGTTAATTACGGTTTTAAAACACCTGAAAATGCATGTTTATCACTTGAGTTCTGTTTTAAATAAAATTAACAAACTTGAGAAATTTATTTTGCTTAATTTAGATTTAAATTGATTGAGATATGTTAATTTTAGTGAGTAGGGGTCACTGCTGAAAATTACATACTCGATCATGAACCTTGTGATTGTCATTTAAGTAACTTGTGAAGTTAATGATTAATTTCCTAGAATAATTATGGATAATATTTAGGAAATATTTGATGATAATTGTTTCCTTAAATGACATTACCTCTACCAATGAATGATTAGATTAGATCGAGATCAGCAACTGGTTACTTGATACACTTTCATCAAACTTGCTACTTGAGTAGGTTTTAGGAATTTGTCTAGCAAATTTCCTTATCAACAAAATGATTTTGATTATTACTATATAGTATAACTTTTGTCGAAAAAATGATGATCATCTCAAGTACAAAGTGATTGACTCGGTATTATTTTTTCCCGAGGTGGATATGATGACTAGTTGAGGAGCATTGGGGTAGCAGGTTGCACCGTGTGCGGTTTATCTCACTCCTGTCCGTACTGGCCTTGACAGTGGGTAGGGAACGGATAATGCTTGAGAGATCATGATGTATTTTCTAAGTATTAAAATTCGAATAATACGTACTTTGAGATAATACCATTCTTTCAAGTAACAATCAAGTTTGTTGATTGAATTGGATTGATAATTGATTGATTGAGATTAAATTAATTATATCCAATTAAAACACCCTATTATGAATAGAGTTATAATTCCCTTGTAAGAAATAATCATAATGAATATGATTCAATGATTAATTAAATTTAAACATGATATGGAGGATCAAATAAGTGACATCCATGGTCTCCTGTCAAGGCAAAGGGTTCGGTCGCCAGAGATTGTATGTTGGAGATGTCTGTCCGAAATGACAGCTCCTGCATACAAGCCATTTGGATCGGGCTATTTTCTTCTCGAAAGAGTAAGGATGTATGCATAGTGACCCCAATATCGGATCCTCATATTATTGGGGCGATAATGGATTGCGGATAGCAAGTTGTATACCTGTTGACGGTTGGTTGATAACGAGGATTTTCCACGAGGGTCACCATGAATAATATAAATAAGTTGTCGCCGAGGCGACCGCTCGCAGAATGCCCAAGTTATACAGCAATTAACCCACAATGAAAGAATGTATCAATCAAGCTCAAAAAGAAATGTGAATTAATCTTTTATTACTCTACCATAAAATGTATAGGGAACAAGCATGTAGAGGTCGAACCACAGAGAGAAATACAAAAATGCATAAGCCTATATGTACCACAGAGTCATCCATGTGTGAAGCCTATTTTTGTGGGTTTTTTGAATTTTATATTTTTTTAAATTTTGTATTTTGATTTTTGATTTTCTGATTTTTATATTTTATATTTTTCTATTTTCTTTTTCAATATGGGAAAATAAGGACAATGTAATAAAAGATAAGATAGAGTATTTATAAAAGTGTGCAAAGATAACCAAAAGTCAGAAATAAAATGTTTTTGATATTTTTAGGATTTTTACTGTTTTTGTGATTTTTGAGTATTTTTCAAACTGTTTTTGGTATTTTTAAATACTGAAATAAAGCAAAACAGTGGGAAAGCTACTGGCTGGAGATAAAATTGGGAATTAAAAATAACAAACAGCCTCAAAATTTTTCCACACTATTTTTCTAATAAAGCTAATAAAATATAGCAGAAATAGGAACTGAGTTCATATTTTTCTGATTTTTCTTTGATTTTATATATTTTTTTGAAGTTTTTGTGTATTTTTGAATTTTTAAGGTTTTCCTTTTGAGATTTTTAGGGGTTTTTGGACTGACACTGAAATACGTTAAAATACACACTAGGGAATTTTTTTTGGAATTTTTAGAGATCTTTTAATATTTTTTTGGTATTTTATAAGCTAGACAGTAAATAAAAGACAGGTTTTTGATTTTTAATAAATACAAAAATACAACAGAATTAAGATCCAAAAATATGGCGTGTGAGAGCATGCTAATAGATGCTTATATCCATTTTTGCAAGATTTTTCAAATTAAAATGGGGGACAAAATAAATGGACAAAGCATACAAAGATAACTGGCCTGGCAGGGGCATTTTTGCAATTAAAATAAGTGACAGGGTATCCATGCAAAATCAATAAAAATGAATGTTTAATTTTATTTTCAGGGCCAATCTACAATTACTGAAACCCGGCGGGGTTTAGATGCAAAAATCACGCGCCTCACGTGGGGACTACACGTGAGGCGCGGAGGGACTAAACTGCAAATCTAAAAACATCAGGGGTCTTTCTGCAAATTATACAATTTATTTACAACACGACTTTTTATTTTTGGTATTAAACTTTAAATACAAAAAGCGGGGGGCTAGATGTGAAATTTACCCCTAATAGGCGTGCGATCCGACGGTTGGACCGCTTCCACTTGCCACACGTCGTGCTCCTGTCGGCCGATGATGATTTGCAGATGACGGCGGAGATTAGATCAGCCTCGCTGATCGGACGGTCGATGCGACGCTTCATCTGACGGCTCTGGTTCGATCTGGGCCGACTCCTTCGATCTGACGGTGCTGAAGATGCCTGGAAGAACAGGGAAGAAGCTCGCCCCTGGCGTTCTTCGATCGAGCAGCTCGGGCTCCTCCGGGCACCTTCCTCGCCTCTGACGCGCTCTACTCGTAGCTGGCGACCTTCCGAATCTCCTGAAGGTCCTATCATGGCTCCTGGAGGTCCGAGTCGCTCGGTCGAGGTCGGAGAAGTCGCGGACCTCCAGGAACCTCTTCCTGGTTCGATTCGAGCCCAGATGGGGCTCTTCCTTCGTTTGACCTGCATAGGAAGAACCGGGGGCGAGAGGGCTACCTCCTCGACCCGGGGTTTTGAAGCTTCGCCGCAAAATGGAGTGGGGCGGAGGGGCTCCGATGAACGGCGGAGGGGGAGCCCCGATTCGCCAAGACCAGGGGTCCTGGGTTGGTCAAAGGGGTGTGATCGATGGAGAAAACGGAGGGGTATGAAAAGGGATGAACAAGGCGGTTGGACACGGTCGGATTCACAGTGAGGAAGTCGCCGGAGCTCAGCTCCGGCGAACTTCGAATTTTTGGTTTTACACTAAAAGGATTAACTAAAGACTAACCTAACTACTGGAATTAAAAGCTGACATGAAAAACTAACTAAAAAGCGATAAAAGGATCAGCTCTTATACCTGGGGGCCACCAGGGAGCAGGGCGGACGCCGGAGCTCCGCCGCGTCAAAATTCTCCTTCCTCCGACCGAATCAAGATGCTGGAGCACTCCCCCTGTCACGAGGAACAATCCAGGAACAAGATCAAGGCTTTAGGTTGGAATGAAATTGGCCAAATTCGAGGAAGGAGGCGGAGCTACTTATTTATAGACAATGGCGTGGTGCCTTATTGACCGGCGATGATTACGTGATCCAATGAGTATCAGATTGATCCAAAGAATCGGTGGGCATCAGTGATGATTAGAGTTCATCTCTTGTGAAGGAAGCATCTTCGATTGATGGATGGTGCGCCCGGGAAAAATGGGAGAAGACGGGCGAGACGACAGGCTACGTCACATCGGGCGGCTGGGGGAGCAGTTGACCAGGGAGTCAACGAAGGCCGGCGCCCCATTGGTCCACGTCAGCCGCTAAAAGACAAAACAGGAAATTTGAGTCTAAATTGATTTATTTACCATAGTAAATGATTTTATTAGAAATTTCTTAAAACATAAAAAATGTGTATTTTTTCATGTAGTATTTATTTGTGATTTTTATTGAATTTTTCGGAGTGTTTTATTATGGTTTTAATTTGATAATGTGTATATGTATGTATTTGCATGTATTTTTGTGTATTTTATTTTTAATTTGTTTATTTTCTTTTATTATTTTATTGGCTTATTTCATAAATTTATAGTTTATTTTTGTGAGTATAAAGGTATTTTTATTTAATTTTTAGGAGTTTATTTACATTTTTAAATAAATAGGTATATGCATATGTAAGTATACTTATAGGTATTTTACCTATATATTATATACATTTTATTTATTTAATGAATTTTACTTGTTTTTATTTTGAATTTGTATTTTTAATGAGCTATATATAATATATACATTATTATAAAAATATGGATGAATAAAGAATAAAAGAATTAAATTCCCTTTTATTTATATACATATAGGTAGCATAGGTATTTTGTCTATGTGGCTCATAGACTTATTTTACTTCACAAAATTTTTTTGGTTTTCTTGAACTTTTAATATGTATATGTGTTACATACATTATTATCAAGATTCTAAAAATATAAATTTATAAAAATAATGAATATTGAATAAAATGAATACTTTAATCAGTATTATATACAAGGAGGGTCAAAAACCTAACTTCCACAGATGGACTCCAAAAATTATGAAACCAATTTTATTAAATAGTTCATGGAAAGCTATATACAATTAAAGGTGAGTCTGGGTGATTTGGAGTTTTTATTTGCAAGATATGGGTCTGTGAAGTTGAGATTTTGGCTTTTTATTCTGTGTATAAAATGTACACTGAGTATTATTTTTACACAAACTCAATTTTGTATTTTTATTTACATTATTATCTACAACTTTCATGAACAAAGTTTCTTTATTTGATGAATAAATAATTATGTACAAAATAGGTGTCAAAAAATGCATAAATAAATGCATGAATAAATGAGGTATTATTGTACACTGGCCCTTATCTCCCCCTACTTTATTCCTTGTCGACCAATACCATACTGGCCTTGGTCTTGGGGTTTGGGTCATAAAATATTTGCAATATTTTACTCCTTTTTCTTTTCTTCCCTTTATTCTATAATTTTGGCCTTAAACACCTTATTTAATGTGTAATTAATACAAAGAATCATGAATGCTATTATATCCAATTTGATGCTATTTACATGCATTTGCTGGGGTTTTTGAGGCCAAAATGATAGAATAAAGGTGATGAAATGGAGATTCATCACCCCCCTATACTTGCCTTTGCTAGTCCCTAGCAAACACTTATGCAATAAGTACAAAAAGAATGAAGAAAAGAAAAAGGAAAATTAAAGAAGGGTAGAGTGAATAAGGGTGCTTTCAGTGCAATGCATGTCTTTACAAAATCAGAATTTGGAGCTCCTGCTAGACCTTGAGTGTAGATGTGTGTGGAACCTAGTCGGGAACCAGCTCTAAAACACAACAGCCTTCAAGAGTCACAGAACTTGGTTCAAATCACCTCAACAGGCAGGTCAGAACTAGCCTACGTCATACGCAAACCCTTATGACTATGAAGCTGACTTGTACAGTGTAAGTGAGAGTGGCTCTTCCCAACTGAAATGTCAAAGGGACGGACTTCTCCAGAATGACAACCCAATGATTCCCCAATCCAGCCCTCTACCGTCTAGGAGCGGGGTATTCCCTTCTAAGTTCAAGTGCAACCGGCTCAAGAAGAGGGGGAATAAGAGGTATAGAATTTTGGGAGCTCAACCAGTGTAGCTAAGTCTCCCGCTGCAAGCTTCATGAGATGTAACATGGATACCATAAGCTTTTGCTTTATTGGACTATATACACTCCGGTGGAGTTATTAAATTTTCAATCTGATTCACCATTTTTTTGGAGTTCTTTTTGCATTTTTTTTCAAGTGCATCTGTACAACATATCTACATGGTGCAGCATATATACAAGAAATTTTCCTCTTGAGCCAGTAGACTATCCCTCTTTTGAAGCTTTATTGCAACCCACACTCTCCCGTCATTCGACTTCATTGAAACTGGACCAGGTTGGGGTGCACTTCCCTCCCTAGACGAGGACGAATGTTTCCACCCATGTGCATCTCAGACTGGCAAATCCAACCCCCTCACCACTCCAACTGAGTTGAGCCAAGTGAAAGGTGCAAGTGTCCAAGTTAGGTCACGGCCGACAGGAGTCATGCGTGTGTTTCGAAAAGTTCTAGTTAGTCCACTGAGGTGACTTGAACCCAGCCCTGCTTTCTCAAAGAATTAAGCCGGAATAGACCTGAAGTACCTTAAACCTAGTTCCCATAAGGTTCCAGTGCAATTAGGTGCGGTAAGGTCTAACCAAGCTCCAATTTGAGACTTTATTAGACTGATTCAATCATCAAGCTCACTCAAAAAGATTATGAATGTATGCTCATGCTATGCACAATGAATGATGCAATTTTTCACAAAGAGTTTACAAGAATCAAAGAATGTTTTTTACACAAAGAATTTTTTTCAAATAAAAACTTAACACATACAAAAAGGTCCATACAATTATTTACACGGGTGTACCGCCCTATTTACAAAAGGTAAAGGCTTTACAGGTTTGATTAAATACTTTATTCAGGTTGTTCAGAAAGAATTGCATGTATCTTGTTCACAATTATAAATATTTGTCATAATGTTTTTATTTCTCATAACTAGTTTTGAAAATAATTTTTACAAACTATAGTACACGATAATTTTTGCAATCATTTACACGCATTTGAAAATCATTTTTGCAAATATTTTTCACCCTGTATATACATTTTTCACAATAGTTTTGACAAACATTTTTCAAAACCTTTGCACATAGGTTTTTCAAATCCTTTATTTCACACAAAGAAAAGTTTTGCAGTCCAAACAATTTTACACAAATTGAAATCATTTCACATCAGATTTTTCAAAACTGGTCACACTCTTTTTCAAATCATACTGTACAGGTATCTCTCCTGATTTATTAATCAGAATATTCAAAAGAAGAAAACTGTATTTGATGTATAATAAGGTTTTGGCTCTTATAAGCTTTATTTGGGATTATGCTTATTTTTGTATAAGAGATTTTTGTGCAGACTCCTCAGACCTAATTAGAGAATCCTTTTTAAAAGAATTTTGAGAACTCTAGTCCAAAATAATTTTGCAAATATGTACACGTCTTTGAAAATGATTTAACCAAGGTTTTACACAGCATAGATAGGTTTTTCAAAACAACTTTGACAATCAAATTTTTACAATCATTTGCACACTGATTTTCACACATTTTGCTTTCACACAAAGGAAATAAATTTTACACGCAAAACTGATTTTTTAAAGGTTGAATACTTGTACACACTATTTTCAAACAATTTTCACAAGGTTTTTCACAAAAAACTTTCTTTCACAAAACATTTTTCTGACTTAATAATCAGTATAAGTACAAAGAGCCTGAGGAGCTCACAATCATCTTTTATTATTATAAGATTACTTATTGCTCTTTAGATTGAATTGGTTTTTATTTTTCAGTATGAGTTATGGCTTATAGTATATACATGGTATATACGACCCCCCCTATACTTAGCTTGAGCTTTGTCCTCATAGATCGAAAGGAATAAATATGAATGGAATGAATGAATGAGAAGTTGACCATCCCCCCTATACTTAGGAGCAAATAATCCTAAGTATAGCAGTCTGTACATAAAGCAGGGAGGGTCAAGGGTGGGAATACACAGATCGTACTCAGATTGTCTCCCCCTATACTTAGGGTAAGATACTCCTAAGTATAGACAAGAAGAGGAGACAATGGAGAGGATCGGAATGAACTGAAGACTCAGGGTGCACATCCCCCCTATACTTAGGACAAAGTACGTCTTAAGTATAGAAAACTGTCTACAAGGGCGACACCTATTTGATACACAAAGAAGATAGAAAAGGGAAAGAAAAAGAAAATCAAATAAACAGTGGTTGGAGTACATCGTCTGAATCTGTTGATGCTGCAGCAGTTGTGGAAGTGTCATCATGTTGTACGAGCTGGATTGAGTCAACAACGGCCAAGAATGCATCTGGTTCTAAGTAAGGCTTCAGGAGTTGGCCGTTGACGACGAAGGGCTGTGCGTCAGGGGACAATTCTGATATGGCAATGCTTCCATTGTCACGCACTTCACAAACTCGAAATGGCCCTGTCCACTTACTCTTTAATTTGCCTGGGAATATCCGCAACTTTGCATCAAATAACCACACTTTCTGTCCAACGTCAAAGGTCTTTCGTCTGATGTGCCGGTCATGCCAGCGTTTCACCTTCTCCTTGTACATCAAGGTGTTATCGTATGCATAGTCTCGGAATTCCATGAGCTTGTTCAGGTCATCTTTTCTCTTCTGACCACTTTTGCGTGAGTCCAAATTACAACTGTTGATAGCCCACAAAGACTTGTGAATTAATTCCACGGGCAAATGGCACGGTTTTCCATATACAAGACGATAGGGCGACATGCCCAAGGGAGACTTGTAGGCGGTTCGGTAAGCCCATAGGACCGAGTCTAAGAGTTGAGACCAGTCCTTTCCGTTTGGCCTAACAAGTTTCTGCAGAATAGTCTTGATTTCTCTGTTTGATAACTCCGCCATGCCATTGGTCTGAGGATGATAAGGAGATGCGACACGATGGTCGATGCAGTACTCCTTCGTTAACTTCTTGACCTCTTTGTTAATGAAGTGGCTACCCCCTGTCTGATATGAGAATCTTCGGTATCCCGAACCGCGAGATGATGTTCTTCTTCAGAAACCGGCATATTGTTCGGCTGTCGGCGGCTCGAGCGGGGATAGCTTCAACCCAACGACTCACATAATCGACGGCGAGAAGGATGTGCTCAAATCCTTGACTGTTAGGGAAAGGTCCCATGAAGTCAATGCCCCATGCATCAAAAACGTCTGCTATCTGAATGATTTTCAGGGGCATTGAATCTTTGGCAGTGAGTGTACCTTTCATTCTCTGACAGTCAGTGGATCGTTTAACAAATTCAGCTGCATCCTTGAATAAAGTGGGCCACCAGAAGCCACACTGAAGTACTTTGGCTGCCGTCCGATCTCCAGAGTGGTGTCCACCAGATTCGAGCGAGTGACAATACTCGAGGACACTTGATTGCTCCGTCTGAGGGATGCACCTGCGCCAAATACAATCTGCTCCTTCTCTAAATAAAAGAGGATCTTCCCATTGGTAGAAGTGGATGGTCGACATGAATTTGTTCTTTTGGTTCTTCGTCCAATCCGAAGGTATTACCCCAGAGG
Source organism: Ottelia alismoides (assembly GCA_037367405.1). Lineage (NCBI taxonomy): Eukaryota > Viridiplantae > Streptophyta > Magnoliopsida > Alismatales > Hydrocharitaceae > Ottelia > Ottelia alismoides. Next base: position 72,828 of record JAZKJV010011635.1, read on the forward strand.
CGAGGTAATTGACTATATCAGCATACCAAGGAAGAGAATCCACAGCTAAGATGGCTTCGTCAGGGAAGGTTTCTGTGATAGGTGCATTGCTCAGAGGAGGTTCATGCTGCTCTATTCTGGAGAGATGATCTGCTACCACATTCTGAACTCCAGGCTTGTCCTTTATTTCCAAATCGAATTCCTGGAGGAGAAGGATCCAAGGAATCAGTCTTGGCTTGGCATCCTTCTTCTGCTATAAGTACCGGATAGCAGAGTGGTGTGTAAAGATGGTGACTTTTGATCCCAACAAATAGGATCTGAACTTCTCTAAGGCGAAAACCACAGCCAGCAGTTCTTTCTCTGTCACTGTATAATTTCTCTGTGTTTCGTCTAATGTTCTGCTGGTATAGTGAATGGCGTAGGGCGCTCTGTCTTTTCTCCGCCCAAGGACAGCTCCGACTGCAAAGTCTGACGCATCGGTCATTATTTCAAAAGGAAGAGTCCAGTCGGGCGGCTGTAAGATTGGAGCCTGAGTGATAAGCTCCTTCAACTGATTGAAAGCAAGGAGAACCGGCTGATCAACAATGAACTCAGTCTCCTTGCACAAGAGTTCTGTCAGAGGTCGGGCAATGCGGCTGAAATCCTTGATGAATCGCCTGTAGAATCCCACATGCCCCAGGAATGACCTCACATTCTTCACGGTCTGAGGTGGCTGAAGATTTGAAATGACTTCCACCTTCGCCGGGTCGACTTCCATGCTACGTTTGGAAACGACGAGGCCCAGCACAATACCTTCAGTGACCATAAAATGGCTCTTTTCCCATGAGAGCACTAAATTGACTTCTCGGCACTTCTGAAGCACCCTGTCTAGGTGCTCAAGACAAGAATCAAAACTGTTACCATAGACGGAGAAATCGTCCATGAACACCTCGAGAAAACTACCTACCATCTCGGCGAAGACTGCTAACATGCATCTTTGGAAGGTTGCAGGTGCATTGCACAAACCAAAGGGCATTCTCTTGAAGGCGTAGATGTCGAACGGGCAAGTGAAGGTAGTCTTCTCTTGGTCTTCAGGGGCGATCGCCACTTGGTTGTACCCGGAGTACCCATCCAGAAAGCAAAAGAACTCCTTGCCTGCGAGTCTCTCCAAAACTTGATCAATGAACGGCAAGGGAAAGTGGTCCTTCTTGGTTGCTGCATTAAGACGGCGGTAGTCAACACACACCCGCCAGGAGGTTGGTACCCGAGTAGAAATTTCCTCTCCTTTATCATTTGCAACCACGGTAAGCCCGGATTTCTTTGGAACTACATGCAGTAGGCTTACCCATTTCGAGTCGGAGATGGGATAGATGAAGCTCGCATCACACCATTTCGTTATCTCCTTCATTACGACGTCCCAGAGGTTAGGGTTCAGCCTTCTCTGAAATTCACGGGACGGCTTGGCATCTTCTTCCAAATAGATGTGGTGTGAACACAAGGCTGGATTTATCCCTCGGAGGTCTGATACGCTCCAACCAAGTGCCTTGCGGTTCTTTTCTAGAACCCCGAGAAGTCGAGATTCCTGATCCGGATTCAGCCTGTTGCTGATGATGGCCGGATACATTTGTTCTTCACCCGCAAGGAAAGCATACTTCAGGCCTGCCGGAAGTGGCTTGAGTTCTGGTTTTGATCTGTCCACTTTATCTGTCACTTCAGATACCATGCTGGTGGTGGGATGTACTTCTTTGAAATATTTACCATCCTCATAATCCTGTTGAGATCCCGGTGATGCATCGAACGGTTCTGCGCTAAGCTGATCATGTTCGGTCTGGAATGACTGCTCAAGTAGATGCGCCTGCATCTGAGAATCTGTCTTCCAAGAATCGTCGGAGCTTAAGGTGGCTGCACCTTCCAAGTCCTCCTCAAGAGTGAGGATTTCTCGGGTCCATGGATCGTCCTCTGATCTCCGCAATAAAATCACAGTCTGCTTCTGATACTGCTTGGCTCTCATCAGTTGCGACATTCGGCTCTCTGTTCATGTTCATCGTGATCTGCTGGGTGTTCGAGCTGAAAGTGATCTTTCCAGACCCGTAATCAACCACGGCACCTGAAGTACGAAGGAGTGGTCTGCCAAGGATGATAGGGGTCTGGAGCAGAGGTGCAGGCGAGTCCATATCAAGGACTACAAAGTCAGCTGGGAATTTCATTTCCTCCACCTTAACTACGACGTCTTCCAAAAGACCTCAGGGCCGCTTGACGGATCGGTCAGCGAACTGAAGGATCATGTGTGTCTTCTTGAGCGGTCCCAGCCCGAATTCTTGCATTACGGACGAGGGCAGAAGGTTGATGGAAGATCCACTATCTAAGAGAGTGCGCTCGAAGACCTGGTCAAAGATCTCACAATTGATCAGAGGTGCTCCTGTATCCTGTTTCTTCTGGGGGAGATTGCTGATAGCTGCTACCGTGGCCAAGGTGAGGACATGCCTCTCTACTTGTTGGCGTCTGTTTTCTTGCGCTGGGCGACGCCTGTTAGTACATGCCTCTTTCAGTCCTTTCTTTACGGTTGGCATGTATTCCACGGCCTTCAACAAGGGAATCTCAACACTCAATTTATCCAAAATATCCACAACACCTGGATCAGACAATGCCTTTTTTCGTTTTGCAATTTTTTTGGATTTTTGTATTGCACAAGGAAAAGGAATATTTACACCACTGGCAGAAAAATGAGAGTTCTTATTTACATCAAAATCATCGCCCACAGAATGTTGTACATCCGAACTACAAAAAGGAGTACAAGCTGGATCTTGACATGCTGGTGCTGTTGGGCGATCAAAAAGGGTAGCGTTTGCTCCATCGGTTGGTGAGGGATCGGCTGCTGCTGGCGGCTCCTCCAATGCTGGCGCGGCTTCGCTTCTGCTACAAGCTTCTTTTTGTTGTTTTTGTTTTTGCTGATTTTTTTGTATTTTCTGCTGAGGTTGCTGATGACATGGCACGACGGCTGGACTGGCTTCTCCTTCTTCTTCCTCCTCACCCGCCCCTGGAGCTGGCACGACTGATGCGGAAGATGACGATCCACCTGTTTCTTTATTCACCCCAATCTTTGTAGCAGGCGGAGGCAAGGCCCTACCTCTCCTGAGAGTAACGACATTAGAATACACAGTAATATCATTTTCTGACACGGACAAGATATTACTTTCTACCTGCTCTTTTTTCTTGAAATTATTGGGGTTGGCTTCGACCTGAGCAGGAATGGTAGTTCGAGTGGCGGTCAGGTCATCAAGCTGCTTGGTCATCTCCGCTAACCCTTTGACAAGCTGGGCTAGACAATCCATGGTGGGGTTCACTGGAGGTGCCTCAGTGGTATCAGCGTGCAGACCACGCTGTTGTTGCATCTGCTGGTGCTGAGGCTGGGCAGGAAGCTGAAGTTGCTGATAAGAAGAAAGAGGAGGATACTGTTGGTATTGCTGAGGCGGGGCAGCCGCATACTGGTGAAACGACTGTGGATGGCGGTACTGCGGCTGCTGCTGGTGTGGAAAATTCTGCCTCCACTGGTTGGCATACTGAGAAGGCTGATGATACTACTGATGAGGCTGAGAGGACTGCCCAAAGCGACCACCCTGAGGTTGGTGGTATTGCAGGTTGGCAAATGACTGACCCTGGGGTTGTCCTGTAGGACGGGTCGGTTGTGCTTCATGAGTCCAAACCCCATTCACTTCCTGGAACAGGGGTGGTGGTGGGAATACTGAATCAGATCCTGAGATAAACTTTGGATATACACAACCATCTGCTGCTGCGGCTGGCTCTGATCGGGTGCCTGCACGTAGTACACGTGCTGGACTGCCGGTGGTTGCTGGCTCGGCTGAGGCTGATGTAGCGGTGGTTGCTCGTCTTTCCTCTCAGCTGGAGCTTCGAGTGGTGCTGCCGACTGAACAGAATTGATGGTACCTACCAGCAGTTCCAACTACTTGGTGATGTGATCCAGCTTGTCCAAATTCTGAGTCCTCTTCTCGATCACAGCGAGTTTTTTGAGATCCTGTGATCGTTTCTCGATGATGTCAACTTTAGAGAGATGGTCCCCGATGATGCTGAGGTTGGAGCTCTCATCTCTCTCTGTTTCCTTGGACGCTGCCATGTGCACTTGTTTTTGAAGGATCTGGGGCTGCTTCTGATATGCCTTGGATGAAGAGAGGGCGGCCTCTCCCACGGCCATTTCTTCAAATATCTGCCAGACTACGTCTTCATCCTTATTGAAGTGTGAGCCCCCACATGCTGCGTCTACGAGCCTTTGGCTTTCAATGTTCAGTCCCCCAAAGAAATGCTAGATCAAGCTGGTCTTCGGAATATCATGATGGACATTTCTCCTGCAGGTCAGTGAATCTCTCCCATGCTTCATGTATCGACTCATGGGGTCCTTGGGAGAAATTACTGATACGGGCTCGCATCTGGTTGAGCGGACCTAGAAGGTAATATTTGTGCAGAAAGGCAAACTTCAGCTCCTCCCAGGTCGTCACAACCTTCCCCAGATGATTGACCCAATAGAGGGCCTTGTCCTGTAGGTTGAAAGGGAAAGCCATCATCTTGACAATGTCCAGAGGGACATTGGGATAGTGGGTAGTACGACAAATGCATGAGAATTGCTGCATGTGAATATACGGCTCCTCGCTGGTGTTTCCATGGAATGCAGGGAGAAGAGCAATGAATTGGGGCTTCAGCTCAAAGTGAGCGTGTACCGGTGGAATGAGGATCCATTCGGTCATCTGGTTGTCTCCCGGATTGTATGTTTCTTTAAGTGTTGGTTTTGGTGGTGGTTGAAATTCTAGATCATCATCATCTGCACCACCACCTCCACCTCCACCTCCTCCTCCCTTGCCTCCTCTGCCTCTGCCTCCTCCTCCATCGTCTCGGCTCATCATATCATTCAACATGTCCTGGAAGGCTGTCTGTGTGAGGGCTTGCTCGGTCAGCTGCTGCTAGATGGCCTGGATAGATGCCAGTAACTGTGCATTGACTTGATTCTGATCTGGCACCTGTCCATCTGGCTGGGGTGGTTGCTGACCCTTGCCCTTTCCTCCTGGAGCCATGTTAGGGTCTGAGTCGGACGAGATGAACTCCGGAGTGGTCTCCAGGGCTCGCACTGTCTTCTATCTGCATAATGAGATAGTCCTGATCAGACTGCTTACAATTAATGTTCAGCTGCCGAGATGAAGCTGGAATTCTGGTCAACCCCAGCATGTTGTGAATGGAATGTAGACTGTAATCGACTTCCATTCACAACGGTGAAAGTGGGACAAAAGTGATCCCAGTTTATTGGGTGGCCAAGAGAAAGGTAGAAAACGAGGAGTCTAGAGATTGATCTGCAAAGTTCGGATCGTGTTCTCAGGAATCGCCTCGAACTTATTGGCGGAGTTGAGTCCATGGAATCGATGTGGGTGTCGGCATGGTCCCGACGGAAACCATCCATGGATCAACTTCGCGAAGTACAAGAGAAGATAGGATGTTGGATGAAAAATACGATGGTCAACAAGGAATAAAAAGGAGTGCAAAACAGTAGAAAGGCTCAAACTGAGCGGGGGTCAAAGAGGAGTGACACAACAAAATTTGCGCAAAGGCGCGGGACTTGATCTTTGAACCTTAATCTAGATCCATACAAACACAATACAAAATCGGGTTCACCAACTCACACCATGTGAAGCCGTAAAGGTTCGGCTACTTATTATCTTTTCAGTTTTAGAGTTGTTGTTTCAGGCATATCTTATAACAAGTTCTTAGTACGCTACCCTATAGGAGAGAGAGTACTGCCGGAAGGGTATCCCGTACTTGTCCTCCTCCTGTGTAACCTGTAGTCTGTACTTTTTGGAGTCCTTGTAACCCTTCATGGATCCATACTCAGCCAAAGAAATAGAGAGAGGAAGCCGATAGGCGAAACCGCTACTTCGGTCCTCGCTCGCAACGGAATCACCCGTGAGCGTACAAGAACCTACTCGGACGCAGGACAATGAGACAGACACCCCCGTGAAGGCGTGGACTATGCTCGATACTTCGGACAGGATCGATGCTCTACACAACAGAGAGACATCATTGGTGACCAAGCCCTACTCGCCTACGTACGATAGAAGTGCCATTACTTCGGAAATCCAGGCGATACACAAGGCAGTTGCAGACTGGGTTTTTGGCTCTAATCCTTAGGGGGTCGCACTCGCTCAAGGGAGTAGGGTTTTGGTCCCCCTCCAAGGTACCTGAAAACAATGAGGGCTTTATGAACCCGGTACAATGATAGTCCATTACGGATTTTAATTATGGTCAAAGTTTATTTAGCAGTCCCCTGGTTTCAATTTTTTTGGGTTTTCACTTTTTTTTGAGTCTGTTTCATACCAGCGCCTAACATTTTTGTAGATTTTCATTGAAGTCCTAGATGCTCAAAATCAGAGGGAGATAGCGGAAAAGCCATGCAAGTTGGTTCTATGATGGAAATCTCACCATTGAACCGAATGATGCATGCTGAGTTAGAAGACTTACAGTGCATCCCAGCTCTCTCCATGTGGTATGCAAAACAGAATTTTTAAACCTATCTACATGGCGGTGTGCATTCGACAAAATCGCCCTAAACATTAGCTGCTATTAACGTAAAGAACCACAAGCTGGTCACTTATCTTTAACCTAAGGGTCCGGTCTTGGCTTACCCCTCCTCTTCTCGATACACTCGAGTTCAGGAGTAGCGCTTGATGGGGTTCACTCACGGCACATGGGTTAAGAGATAAATGACCGAGCTGTTTAAGTTTGACTAGATCCATACGAAGTAGAATATAGGAACATGCATTCTTATTAATGTTTGGACCTAGCTACCGAGTCAAGCAACCTATATCTAGGGGCTCCAAGCACACAAAACAAAGTAAAATAAAGGCGGAAAGCACAAAACAGCGGAAAACAAAGAAAAGAAGGCGGTATAAATCACGGAAAACAGCGATGAGGCCCCCAGGTGAACGGACACCCGAGCACTGGACCTCATTGTGAAGAGTAGAGTCATGTTGATTATTACATGCCAAAATTGTCTCTCTCTCACCATAAATTACAAAAATAATCCTAAGTGTTCTGAACCTATCTAATCCCCATCTCCTTGCTTCCTTGATGCTCTCTCCAAGTGGTCATGAGGTGAAGACCACCCTCCTCCAAGCTCGGCTGCCTTGGCCTCCTAAGAAGCCATCCTCGCGTGGCGGGCCCTCGCATCAAAGTCACAAAAAGATTGCATTAGTATAGCTCAACCAATCAAAATAGAGCAGATATAAAATAATCATAATAAATGAATCAATCAATAGAGCATGGTGATTAATGACAATAAGAATAGATGCTCACAAAATCAATGATGAATCAAAAATGTACACAAGAATGACAAAATAAATTAGGCTATGCTCATTGCTCCCCGGCAACGGCGCCATCTGATAACGGGGATTTTCCACGAGGGTCACCATGAATAATATAAATAAGTTGTCGCCGAGGCGACCGCTCGCAGAATGCCCAAGTTATACAGCAACCCACAATGAAAGAATGTATCAATCAAGCTCAAAAAGAAATGTGAATTAATCTTTTATTACTCTACCATAAAATGTATAGGGAACAAGCATGTAGAGGTCGAACCACAGAGAGCAATACAAAAATGCATAAGCCTATATGTACCACAGAGTCAACCATGTGTGAAGCCTATTTTTGTGGGTTTTTTGAATTTTATATTTTTTTAATTTTGTATTTTGATTTTTGATTTTCTGATTTTTATATTTTATATTTTATATTTTTCTATTTTCTTTTTCAATATGGGAAAATAAGGACAATGTAATAAAAGACAAGATAAAGTATTTATAAAAGTGTGCAAAGATAACCAAAAAGTCAGAAATAAAATATTTTTGATATTTTTAGGATTTTTTACTGTTTTTGTGATTTTTGGGTATTTTTCAAACTGTTTTTGGTATTTTTAAATACTGAAATAAAGCAAAACAGTGGGAAAGCTACTGGCTGGAGATAAAATTGGGAATTAAAAATAACAAACAACCTCAAAATTTTTCCACACTATTTTTCTAATAAAGCTAATAAAATATAGCAGAAATAGGAACTGAGTTCATATTTTTCTGATTTTTCTTTGATTTTATATATTTTTTTGAAGTTTTTGTGTATTTTTGAGGTTTTCCTTTTGAGATTTTTAGGGGTTTTTGGACTGACACTGAAATACGTTAAAATACACACTAGGGAATTTATTTTGGAATTTTTAGAGGTCTTTTAATATTTTTTGGTATTTTATAAGCTAGACAGTAAATAAAAGACAGGTTTTTGATTTTTAATAAATTCAAAAATACAACAGAATTAAGATCCAAAAATATGGCGTGTGAGAGCATGTTAACAGATGCTTATATCCATTTTTGCAAGATTTTTCAAATTAAAATGGGGGACAAAATAAATGGACAAAGCATACAAAGATAACTGGCCTGGCAGGGGCATTTTTGCAATTAAAATAAGTGATAGGGTATCCATGCAAAAATTTCAATAAAAATGAACGCTTAATTTTATTTTCAGGGCCAATCTACAATTACTGAAACCCGGCGAGGTTTAGATGCAAAAATCACGCGCCTCACGTGGGGACTGCACGTGAGGCGCGGAGGGACTAAAATGCAAATCTAAAAACATCAGGGGTCCTTCTGCAAATTATACAATTTATTTACAACATGACTTTTTACTTTTGGTATTACTATAAATACAAAAAGCGGGGGACTAGATGTGAAATTTACCCCTAATAGGCGTGCGATCCGACGGTTGGACCGCTTCCACTTGCCACGCGTCGTGCTCCTGTCGGCCGATGACGATTCGCAGATGACAGCGGAGATTAAATCAGCCTCGTTGATCGGACGGTCGATGCGACGCTTCATCTGACGGCTCTGGTTCGATCTGGGCCGACTCCTTCGATCTGACGGTGCTGAAGATGCCTGGAAGAACAGGGAAGAAGCTCGCCCCCGGCAAGCTTCAATCGAGTAGCTCGGGCTCCTCCGGGCACCTTCCTCGCCTCTGACGCTCTCTACTCGTAGCTGGCGACCTTTCGCATCTCCTGAAGGTCCTATCATGGCTCCTGGAGGTCCGAGTCGCTCGGTCGAGGTCGGAGAAGTCGCGGACCTCCAGGAACCTCTTCCTGGTTTGATTCGAGCCCAGATGGGGCTCTTCCTTCGTTTGACCTGCATAGGAAGAACCGGGGGCGAGAGGGCTACCTCCTCGACCCGGGGTTTTGAAGCTTCGCCGTAAAATGGAGTGGGGCGGAGGGGCTCCGATGAACGGCGGAGGGGGAGCCCCGATTCGCCAAGACCAGGGGTCCTGGGTTGGTCAAAGGGGTGCGATCGATGGAGAAAACGGAGGGGTATGAAATGGGATGAACAAGGCGGTCGGACACGGTCGGATTCACAGTGAGGAAGTCACCGGAGTTCAGCTCCGGCGAACTTGGAATTTTTGGTTTTACACTAAAAGGATTAACTAAAGACTAACCTAACTACTGTAATTAAAAGCTGACATGAAAAACTAACTAAAAAGCGATAAAAGGATCAGCTCTTATACCTGGGGGCCACCAGGGAGCAGGGCGGACGCCGGAGCTCCACCGCGTCAAAATTCTCCTTCCTCCGGCCGAATCAAGATGCTGGAGCACTCCCCCTGTCACGAGGAACAATCCAGGGACAAGATCAAGGCTTTAGGTTGGAATGAAATTGGCCAAATTCGAGGAAGGAGGCGGAGCTACTTATTTATAGACAATGGCGTGGTGCCTTATTGACCGACGATTATTACATGATCCAATGAGTATCAGATTGATCCAAAGAATCGGCGGGCATCAGTGATGATTAGAGTTCATCTCTTGTGAAGGAAGCATCTCCGATTGATTAATGGTGTGCCCGGGATAAATGGGAGAAGACGGGCGAGACGACAGGCTACGTCACATCGGGCGGCTGGGGGAGCAGTTGACCAGGGAGTCAACGAAGGCTGGCGCCCCATTTGTCCACGTCAGCCGCTAAAAGACAAAATAGGAAATTTGAGTCTAAATTGATTTATTAACCATAGTAAATGATTTTATTAGAAATTTCTTAAAACATAAAAAATGTGTATTTTTTTCATGTAGTATTTATTTGTGATTTTTATTGAATTTTTCGGAGTGTTTTATTATGGTTTTAATTTGATAATGTGTATATGTATGTATTTGCATGTATTTTTGTGTATTTTATTTTTAATTTGTTTATTTTCTTTTATTATTTTATTGGCTTATTTTATAAATTTATAGTTTATTTTTGTGAGTATGAAGGTATTTTTATTTAATTTTTAGGAGTTTGTTTACATTTTTAAATAAATAGGTATATGCATATGTAAGTATACTTATAGGTATTTTACCTATATATTATATACATTTTATTTATTTAATGAATTTTACTTGTTTTTATTTTGAATTTGTATTTTTAATGAGTTGTATATAATATATACATTATTATAAAAATATGGATGAATAAAGAATAAAAGAATTAAATTCCCTTTTATTTATATACATATAGGTAGCATAGGTATTTTGTCTATGTGGCTCATAGACTTATTTTACTTTACAAATTCTTTTTGGTTTTCTTGAACTTTTAATATGTGTATGTGTTATATACATTATTATCAAGATTCTAAAAATATAAATTTATAAAAATAATGAATATTGAATAAATGAATACTTTAATCAGTATTATATACAAGGAGGGCCAAAAACCTAACTTCCACAGATGGACTCCAAAAATTATGAACCCAATTTTATTAAATAGTTCATGGAAAGCTATATATAATTAAAGGTGAGTTTGGGTGATTTGGAGTTTTTATTTGCAAGATATGGGTCTGTGAAGTTGATATTTTCGCTTTTTATTCTGTGTATAAAATGTGCACTGAGTATTATTTTTACACAAACTCAATTTTTTATTTTTATTTACATTATTATCTACAACTTTCATGAACGAAGTTTCTTTATTTGATGAATAAATAATTATTTACAAAATAGGTGTCAAAAAATGCATAAATAAATGCATGAATAAATGAGGTATTATTGTACACTTGCCCTTATCTCCCCCTACTTTATTCCTTGTCGACCAATACCATTCTGGCCTTGGTCTCGGGGTTTGGGTCATAAAATATTTGCAATATTTTACTCCTTTTTCTTTTCTTCCCTTTATTCTATAATTTTGGCCTTAAACACTTTATTTAATGTGTAATTAATACAAAGAATCATGAATGCTATTATATCCAATTTGATGCTATTTGCATGCATTTGCTGGGGTTTTTGAGGCCAAAATGATAGAATAAAGGTGACGAAATAGAGATTCATCATTGGTTCAATTAATGATGGGTCAACATCACCTTAGGGGTGGTGGTCCCGGATGTTAAAGACCGAATTAGGAAATGCATCTTGGACTTGCAAGGCAGAATGTGTTCTCCCTTCTTTTTATCGGAGTCACAGGTTCTCATATTATTGGGATGCGACAAAGATAAGGAAGGAGATCCCAGATCTTACTTGAGATATAATGGTATGTATATCTCTTACATTGAAAGTGATTAAGGGAATGAGTCATAGGTTCTCATATTATTGGGATGTGACAAAGATAAGGAAGGAGATCCCAGATCTTGCTTGAGATATAATGGTATGTATATCTCTTACATTGAAAGTGATTAAGGGAATGGACTTTCATTGTTGACAAAGTAAGACAACTTTGATATAAAAACACCCGAATCAAAGTAAAATATGTATATATAAAATATATATACTTATGCATATTTCTTATTTCATATAGCCCTTCATTAAACCCACTCGATACTATACTCGATAATAATCAGTATAATATCATGGATTGGATCCATGATCAAGATTTTTGTACTTGCAGTTGGACACATAATGTATGTGGTTGCAATGTGCAAGTTTCCTCATAATAATGAGGAATGACAATTAAATAGACAATAGGACTACAACCCAAGGGTTTGTGTATCTCTATAGTCTTGATCTCATCGAATGTACTTTGGAAGTGACGTGTCAATGATGATTGCAATTGTCAAATAATCCTTATAAAATCTAAGAAGATGTTCTGGCATACATATGTGCTCTCGACATTTAATCACGAATGACATGGTTCTCTGCATTATGGAGAATGTTGGCTCTATAGGAGAAGATGTATTCAAAATGTTTGAGTACCTACCTGAACCAATGATTTTAAGAGTTAAGATGTATGTAGATACTATGAGTGTCATCATTCTACTATCTATACTCTGGTCATTCATGAAGCTTCGTAATATTCATATTGTATGAATTAAATAAAACATGTACAAATGTTGAAATGCTCTTATATTGAAATCTTTTGAATTCAACATGAGAGATCCTACGTCTTAAGAAATTGTTGTTTATAGATGAAGAGAGCGCAGTGGAAGCATGTGTTAGACCCAAGTTAGAAGGAAAGTCAAAGAGTTGGTTGTACTTCTATGGTTTCCATACATATGACATCCAAAGAGTTGGATGAATGCCAATACTGCAATAAGTCGATGTATTGATAGTCTGATTATCTAGACTATCTAGGATCCTTAAAGAATGACTCGGATAACGCATCGAAATAATTTACATCTACATATAATCATTGAAATTGACTTTCTTATTTGATAAGATCAGAGTCTAATAATTGTATTTTCATTCTTCTAATAACACTTGCAATTGGTTGCATATGCATTAGAAGACTGGAATTTGATCTTCAAGTTTAAAAGTCATCTACATGGATTGATAGATTTTTTAATTTTAGTGGGAGAGTCCTTAGTCTTAGAGAATGTCTCTATGACCTGGATATTAGAATACACTCATACTTTATTTCTAAGTGTTGGAAATAAACATGAATTCTAGACTAAACCTATCATAGAGAGTTATGATGGATATTTTTCAGATAGTAGTCTAACATCTAGTGGACTCTACTAAATTAGAAAATTAATGAATGGTTCATTAAGATTTCTAATACTGAAAATTAAACCTTAAAAGAATAATAGGAGGATGAAGATCATTTGACAATGATCTAGCATCAATATACTAGTAAGAGATGAAACTTTAGAATGTTTAAAATTTCAAAACTTACATACTTATAAATATTTTACTCCAAGTAAAATGTCCAATACACCCTTCTCTAGGAATGGTGTTAGATATTGAGGTATTCAAGATCTCATACATATTCATGTATGTGGATTATCTATATCAGAATAAACATTATGGATATGTGATATATGTTAATGATTATTTGTGATATGAGATTTCTTCCCTTCACCTTAGAAACCTTTGAAATGTTCAAAGATTTCAAAATTTTGATTTAGAACCAAAGTTTGAAGGAATATGAAAATGAATTTGATCTAATCTAGGTACTCAATACCTATTAGATGAACTCAAGGAATACCTTATTGAGATATGACTTATCTCACTCCTCCTCATACACCTAAACTCAATAGAGTTGTGGGGAGATACAATTAGATCATGTGTGACATGATTTGGTCAATGATTATTATCATGATTACCTCTTAGTTTCCAAGTATATATGTAGTAGAGACTACAAAATATATTCTTAATAAGGTTTCATGCAAGTAAGATGGAATCTAGCATCAGAGAGTGTTACTTCATTAGGAAAATAAAGGATGGTATTGGATACCTACTTTATGACCTTGAGATTCTTAAAAGATCTAATCTCTGAGAATGTGATTCTTAAAGGATGAGTCTCTCAAGAATCAAAATGAAAATGAAGTGAAGGACCTCATTTAATATTTAGAAGATAATGAGGCTCTTGAAATCAAAAACTAAAAGGATAATTAAAGATGAAATACTCATACCTCTTCAAATGAGTTTGAGGATGTATTCCATGTTCCAGTTAAGTCTGACAATCATCTGACTTCATGTGATGAAGCTTGTAAAGATCATGACATGGAATGATGGATTTTAGCAATAAAGTCTAAAGTAGACTTCACATACAAGTCTTGTATATGGACCCTCGAGGATCCACCTATATGGGTAAGGCCCGTTAAAGTGTAAATGGATCTTCAAGAGAAAGAGGGAACTTGATGAGAAGGTAGAAACCTTCGAAGGACGAATCGTATCCACAAGATACACACCGAAGAGAAGACATTGCTTGTGATGAAACTTTCTCTCTAGTGATCATGCTTAAACCCATCATAATATTGCTAACTTTAACTGCACAACTTGACTATGACATCTTCAAGATGGAAGTAAAGATTGCATTCCTCTATGAATACCTCTCCGAGGATATTCATATGAAGTAGCCCTAGGGCTTCATAGTTGAGGAAAGCAAGTTGTGCAATCTTAATAACTCCATCTGTGGACTCAAATGAGCTTATTGTAGTTGGAACATCAGATTTGATGAAATCACAAATGTTATGATAGAATCTTGATGAACCATGTGAAGCTTACTGGGAGTGCCACTGTGTTCATCGTGCTAAATGTAGATGATATCCTAATCATTCGGAATGATATAAGGATAATAATAAGTGTTTTATAATCTGGTTATTCTATACCTTGCGATATTATCTCAAGGATACCTCTTAGATCTTTGTTAGGAAGATGTTTGGATGCAAATAGAAGAGGGTATTGAGACCGTCACATTAGTTGTACACCTTGGATATGTTCCATCTTCTAGCAAATTCCAAGAATGGCTTCCTTCCCTTAAGATATGGTACTGACCTATCTGAAGGGATAACACCTCAAGGAGTTGAGGAAGTGAATGCTAGAACTGCTTGCCCTTGTGCATCAGTTGCGAAAAGCCGAGTGTATGCTAGATGTGTACAAAAGTCAGATGTCTGTCATGCAGTGGGAGTAGTAAACTGTTACTAATCCTACTATGGAGATAAGACACAGAGTTGCAGTAATAACAAAATCTTCAAAGATGACAAGACTTTCGAGGTAGTGATCTCTAAGTCTCATCTTCAAGAAATTAAGTCTTTATGGATAGTAATCTAAAGGTCTTAACTGTAGATACCTTAGGAGATAGAGATCTCCAGGAATTAGGGTATTCTAATAAGGATTATGGAAATATTGGTTATAATGATTATTGAGCTGTATTGTAAAAGATACTATAACTAACAATATTGAATATAGGCTGCATAAGATGTAACATTCGCATTGGATGCGAGCACTGTTACTAGGGGATATGCAAGTGTCGTAAAAGGACTTGGCATAGTCTCTTGGGAACAGAGTGACTGATCAGCTTACCTAGCTATTTTTCTAAATAGCCTATGATTGCCACATGAGTGCGGGTTAGTCCATTGACGGCTCTTTGGGCTAGTGAGAGATTGTTGGACATGCGAGCCCATGGCGAGCCATTATGCAATAAATGTTATTGCGAATATCATTCCCTAACTGAAATAAAGAATGATTAATTTGCATAATAGGTCCCTTAGTATAATTAGGATTATATACCATGACATTCTTAATAAACATACAATTGTTGATTCAATAATTGAATTATAAAGGCTGGTGCTTGGATGAATATCTAATGGGTTAGAATGAGGACTCATCAAGCATCGTTAAATGATTGTTAAAAGAGGATCTCCAGCCTGAGAAGGAGATGGCAATCCTTTCTCTAAAGGTTGATATCTAACTGACTCTTGATGTAGGTACTCTACATAGGAATAGAGATTCAGAGGTGTTAGATTAGTTAGGTCAAAGAGTTGACTTAACGAGATCGAGATAACCAAAGTACTATATCGTATGCTATCACGATATAGGCACGCATCTTCTGACCGAAGACAGATGTGTTACTATATGTCTAAGTATGTACATTTGGCAAACCATTAGATTGATGACCTAACCAAGGTCTATACACCGATGCATTGGGATGTATGCAAGGGCATATGAGCAATACGATCTCTCAAAGGGATCATACAAGTTCATTACTGAATTGGAAGACATGAGCTCACTCATGAGATATTGGGAAGAATCAAATTCCGTGCACGGTCATCTCTCTTTGGAAGCTTGACTGAATTCGTAGGAATGATATATACTTTTGGAAAGTATATGATCAATACCTAGGTATTATATATGCTTTTAGAAAGTATATGATCGATACCGACTCCCAATGATCGAATGAGAAAACTTAATGATGAAACCCTAAAGGAGACAGTCTGAAAGAGATCTAAAATTTCGGATTTAATTTGGGTCTTCCAGTATACATGATGTATAAGTATTGGGAATACCTGAGGGTGATGTGATCATAAACGATTGTATAACCATGATGCTTCCATTGCGAGGGAGTTATGAAACATGTCTGGATTTTAGTGACTCCTCTCATAGAGAAGTGATCTAATCTTAGTCCAAATGTTGGACATTGATCTGAATGTGATTCAGATGCAATGAGAAGATTTGATCTACGACTTTGATTTAATCAAACATCTATGGGAGGTCCGCAAGATCTGGATTTGAGATTTGACCTCAATATACAAGTCACTATACATGGAACAATACAATCCCATGTCCTTATCTCCAAGTATACGTGGAGAAAGTGCATTATCCTTGAAAGAGTTCATGGATAATTTCATTGTTGATATATGTATCCGAGCATTGAGAAAATTGATAATTAAATGTGATTTAATTATCATAAATAATATGAATTTGATTCATATAATGAGGAGAGTTTTCTAAGATAATTAAATGTGATTTAATTATCAAAGATATGAATAATGTGAATGCGATTCATGTTATTTTGGCACATGAGAATAGAGATCCAAGATGATTAAATGTGATTTAATTATCATGTATATGAATAATGTGGATAGCAATATCCACATTAATCAGGTATATTACAAATATGATTTATAATATATTACAAATATGATTTATAGAGAGAGTATATTGTAATTTATATTTGTTAATTAATTATTGATGTGAATTGGATTCACATTGGATGATTAATTGAAAATATAATTTACATTTTGTTTTGATATGTGAATGTGATTCACATTTTTTCAATGGCATGTTTGCAATATTTCATAAGATAATTATGAATTATTTTTGTGACATAATTTACAATAATTTTTCTTTTAAATATTGGAGTTATCATGAGATAATGAGATATCATGAGATAATGAGATCTCATGAGATAATGAGATCTCATGAGATAGTGAGATCTCATGAGATAAGTAGCTGTCCCCTAATTTTAGGGGATGTGGTTAGTCTCCTCATTATCTCCAAGAATATTAGCCAATTGATATGATTTGAAATTAATTATGTTGATTTATCAATATAAATCAATTTAAACTAAATCATTTGTTGTTGTATTTTTTACAACAGCACCATGGTCATTGAAAGGAAAATAAATAATCTCACCCATTGATTGTGTGATGTCCATGGATTGGGATCCATGGACTCCCAAAATCCTATATAAGAAGAGGCATCCCTTGCTCTTCGAAATATACGATTAATGAATGCTTTCTATCTCTCTATTTCTCCACACGTAAATCCTCTCTCTCTCATAATGGCCGTCCACCATGGAGCAAATTAGAGAGTCTCCATCGCCGCAGCATCGTCGTTATGCTGCAGCATATTTGCTTGTGGAATCTCTGTTTCCTTCGGTGCGCCTCGCTCGTGAAGAAGACATCGTATCTTGTTTGATGAGATCAGGAGATTCTCCGGTTGGATCATCAATATGGATTGCGAGAAGGACGCATCTCATCAATGTGCTCGCAAGCATCTCCTTCGTCAGATCAGACTTGAGACATGAGGTCTCTTTGTTTAGAGACTTGATCGCAACCACGTTTCAAGAGGTAACATTAATACCTATTATAGTTTAGATGAAACGATCCGAAAAATGTTCTTAGATCATGTGGTTTCATCACACTTAATTTTTTTAAATTTTGATGCTCGGAGCAACTAGTGCGACCAGTTGCTCTCGATCGCATTTGATGCAATCCTCACGCTTCTGTGATGCACTTGAGGATTTTTCCATATCCTTCAAATAGTACTCATGTGGAGATCATCATGTGGAAGAGGGATATGAAGTGGAGTGATGTGTATAGATGGTGGAGGAACATGAGAGCCGGAACTGGAATAGTATGGAAGAGACTCAAAGAAGGTGACATCATCACTGATATAGTGCTTTAGAGAGTGAGGATCGTAGCATCTATACTCTGTCCAATTTTTAGCATATCCTAGGAAGACACATTTGACTGCTCTTGCCTCAAGCTTGTCCCTTCCATGATCAAGTATATGAACAAATGCTACACATCCAAATACCTTGGGAGGAACATGAAACACAGCTTTTCCTGGTAAAATAACTTCAATAGGAACTTTCACATCAATGGTGGTGGAAGGCATTCAATTTATAAGATAGATAGCGGTAAGTACAACGTCTCCCCAATGCATGGAGGGAACATGACAATCAATTAAGAGTGTTCGAGCAATATCAAGGATATGCTTATGCTTTCGTTCAGCCATGTCGTTCTGTTGAGAAGTATGAGCGCAAGTAGTTTGGTATAAAATTCCATTTGTGGAAAGGATTGATTGCATGTCATAAGAAAGGAACTCCCTAGCATTATCAGACCTAAGAATCTTGATAGTTGTACCAAATTGAGTTTTATCTCACTTGTAAAGCGAGTAATAATGGAAAGGATATCAAACTTGTATTTCATTAGGAATATCCATGACACATGGGAAAATCATCTATTATAATTAGATAATAACAGTTTCCTAGACGATTAAGATATCGGCTAGGTCCCCAAACATCAAGATGAACAAGGTCAAAAAGACTACCAGAATGAATATTTCCCGATGACAAAAAGGAACTCGTGATGTTTCCCTAGTTGGCAGGCCTCACACTCTAGGCTAGTAGTGGGAGGAAGCTGGGGAATAACACGTCGAAGCTTCTGTAGGGAAGGATGACCCAAGAGTTAGTGCCAGAGAGAAGTAGAGGATGCTGAGAAAGACATCCCAAAGTACGTTGTAATCCCAGAAGACTACACAAGATGGTAGACACCCCCTTCTTCATGGCTCATACCAATCGTCCTCCCATTCAATATTCCTGAAACACACAAGAAACTGCATCAAATATTGCTCGACAGTTGAGTTCCTTGCAAATCAGACTAACAGAAAGTAGGCTGATGTGCAATTCTGGAACAAATAGAACATCCTTGAGCATGATGTTAGGAGTGAGATGAACACATATCCTTTTCCTTTATAGGAGAAAATATGCCATCAACAACTTGAACAGTATGTCCTGATGGTACTTTGAGCATCTTATGTATGAGGCTTTGTTCCCCACATAACTGAGTGGATGCACCTGTATCAATCAACCATTTTGATTTCGCAAATTTATTTGCAGAAGCAATAAAGATACTTGTATGAGTAACAACGACAGTTTCCTAATTATTATGTGGGATAGAGTGTGAAGATTCGCTCGGTTGGAGTTTGTTAAGATGCTCCATCAGATCGTCGGGAACTCCCTTCGAGGAACTTGGACAGAAGGATCTTCTCCCTCAGTAGCACTACGAGCAAGAGGCAAAACCTGATTTTTGTAATAAACCATCTCTGTATGTCCATACTTGTGACAATAGGTACACTGAATTATGTTGCGGCCTCATCCTACTCCAAAGCGACCACGAACACGCCCTCGGTAGGTGCAACGAACCCCATGTCCCGATGGGGCAGCTAATGCAAAGATCTGTCCTTGTACCTCCATAGTAGTACCAGTAGTGGGGATGACAAGGTGACTGAGGGTACTATAACCTCCATAATGGTGGGAAGGATCGCAGCAGTGATCATCTGGTCACGAGCTGCAGCGTAGACCAAATCAAGTCCTCCATGGAATACTAAGACCGCCATCTGCTGGCGATGTTCCTTCTATTTGGGACAGGTGCACCCCAGAACACATGCATTATATCGTTCAAACATGGATTTTAGGAGAGAGAAGTACTCAGCTAGTAGATGACCTATTTGCTTCATATTAAACATATCAAAATATGTCTCATACATTCTGCTCGAGTTCTTCTCCTAACCATATGTGGCTTGAATAGAAGTCCACATGTCATATGCGATGTTGTAATACACCAACTCATCTGCAATCCTGTCAATGACACTCACAATGATCCAGGAACTCCCCATTCCATCATCTTGTACCCAAATGTTGTTTTTTCATGTCTTTCCAACAGGTTCTGGCTCCAACAAATATGTTCCTTATTGTATCCATGTACGATCATGAGGAACATCGTGAGCATTTGGGATAATTGGTCTCGTCCAATTCAGGATTAAGCCAAATGAGGGTAGCCGGTTGTTCCCTCCATCATATCCCTGAGATGTCACTTCAGATTGAGACATCTCGAATTG
The DNA here is from genome assembly GCA_037367405.1 of Ottelia alismoides. NCBI lineage: Eukaryota > Viridiplantae > Streptophyta > Magnoliopsida > Alismatales > Hydrocharitaceae > Ottelia > Ottelia alismoides. Next base: position 93,160 of record JAZKJV010011635.1, read on the forward strand.
TAGTAGCAGACCTGCTGAAGAAGAACAAAAAATACGACGAGGACAAATTTAGTTAAATCATATTAGTAGAGGCATGATGGTGGAGGGAGGATATTGATGAAGTTGTGAGGAGGGAAAACTGCTTAGTATGGGGTGGGCTTCATTGGATATGAATAATGTGGATAGAAGTATCAATATTAATCATATATATTATAAATGAAATTTATAATATATAAGAGAGAGCTATTTGTGATTTATATTTGTTGATTAATTATTGATGTGAATTGGATTCACATTGGATAATTAATTGAAAATATAATTAAAATTTTATTTTGAGATGTGAATGTGATTCACATTTTTCAATGGCATGATTGCAATATTTCACAAGATAATTATAAATTATTTTTATGAAATAATTTACAACAAATGTTATTGTAAATCTTGGAGATATATCATGAGATAATGAGATCTCATGAGATAATGAGATCTCATGAGATAATGAGATATCATGAGATGATGGTAGTCGTCCCCCCTTTTTAGGGGATGTGGTTAATCTCCTCATTATCTCCAAGATTAGCCAATTGATTTGATTTGAAATTAACTTATATTGATTTATCAATATAAATTAATTTAACTTAAATTGATTGTTGTTGTGTTTTCACAACAAGATCATGGCCATTGAAAGAAACACAAATCAATCTCATCCTTTGATTGTGTGATGTCCATGGATAGGGATCCATGGACTCCCAAAACTCTATATAAGAAGAGACATCCATTGCTCTTCGAAAAACACGAACATGGTTAATTAATGCTCTCTCTATTTCTCCACACGCCAAGCCTCTCTCTCATAATGTCCGTCCACCATGGAGCCATTGAGAGAGTCTCCATCGCCACAACATCGTCGTTATGATGCCCGAGTATTTGCTCTTGGAATCTCCATCTCCTTCGATGCACCTCGCTCGTGAAGAAGATGTCGAATCTTGTGTGATGAGATCAGGAGATTCATCGCTTGGATCATCAACATGGATTGCGAGAAGGACACGTCTCATCAACGTGCTTGCAAGCGTCTCCTCCGTCTGATTGGACTTGAGACAGGAGGTCTCTTATTTAGAGACTCGATTACAACCATGCTTCAAGAGGTAAACCTTATACCTATTTATAGTTTATATGAAACGATCCAAGAAGTGTTCTTGGATCATGTGGTTTCATCACATTTAAAATTTTAAATTCCGCTGCCCAGAGCAACTAGTGCGACTAGTCGCTGTCGATCGCATTTGATGCGATCCTCATGCTTCCATGATGAACTTGAGAATTTTCCTATATCCTACAGTGATATCAGAGCCTTAGGTCGTAGGTTTTGGATTGGATCCATAAATCGAAGAAGATTTGGGGTCGTTAGGGTTCGTGAAGATTTTAGCATTTCAATTTTCGTAGCTCTTTTTTATGATAAATTTCGGCCCTGTTTAAAATGTTTAAACACAAAAATATCTTGAAGAATGTTCCCCATTAATTAAGAAAATCGTGGGATTTGAGTTTGCGTAATTTAGAATCCGATAACTCAAGATATGACCTTTTTAATAATCATATATCCACTGTTTCGAGGGTGGCGAATGATGACGTAATTAAGGAGTTAATTACGATTTTAAAAGCCTAAAAATACGTGATTATCACTGGGTTTCTGTTTTAAATCAAAGTAGAAAACTTTATAAATTTATTTTGCTTAGTTTGGATTTAAAATGAATGAGATATGTTAATTTTAATGAGTAGGGGACACTGTTGAAAATTACATACTCAACCATGAATTTTGTGATTGCCATTTAAGTAACTTCTGAAATTAATGTTTGGAAAATATTAGAATAATAACTATTCCCTTAAATGACATTACCTCAACTAATGAATGATTATATTAGATCTAGATCACCAATTGGTTACTTGATACACTTTCATCAAACATGCTACTTGAATAGGTTTTGGGAATTCGTCTAGCAAATTTCCTTATAATCAAAATGATTTTGATTATTACTATATGGTATAATTTCAGTTGAAAAATCGATGATCATCTCAAGTACAAAGTGACTGACTTGGCATTTTTTCCCAATGCGGATATTGTGTCTAGTCGGAGAATCTTGGGGTAACATGTTGCACCGTGTACAGTCTGTCCCACTTCCGTCGGTACTGGCCATGACAACAGGTAGGGAACAGATAATGCTTGAGAGATCATGATGTATTTTCTAATTATTAAAATTCTAATAATACGTACTTTGAGATAATACCATTATTTCAAGTAACAATCAAGTTGATTTAATGAAATTAAATGAATTATATCCAATTTAATACACTCTATTATGATAGATGTGTATTTCCCTTGAAAGAATTAATTATATGAATGAGATTCATGATAATTAATTAAAATTGAATATGAGGTGGATGATCACATAAGTGACATATGTGGTCTCCCGTCAAGGCGAAGGTTTCCGTCGTCAGAGATTATGTGCATGAGATGCATGTCCGAAGTGATAGCTCATGTATGAAAGCGCATCTGGATCGGGCTCTTTGCTTCTCGAAAAAGTAAGGCCGCATATATAGTGACCCCAATATCAGGTCCTCATATTATTGGGACGATATTGGATTGCGCATAGCGAGTATTAATCCTGTTGACGGTTGGTTCAATTAAAAAAGGGTCAACATCATCTTAGGGGTGGTGGGCTCGGGTGTTAAAGATAGAATTAGGAAATGCAAGATGGACTTGGAAGGCAGAATGTTTCCCCGCTGAAAGGAGATAGCAGATCTTGCTTGAAATATAATGGTAAGTATATCTCTTACATTGAAAGTGATTAAGGGAATAGACTTTCATTGTTGACAAGGCAAGACAACTTTGATATAAAAACTCCTGAATCAAAGTAAAATATATTATAAATATATACACTTATGTAAATTTTTTATTTCAGAATCCTTCATTAAACCCACTCTGTAGAATACTCAATAATAATCAGTAAAATATCATGGATTGGATCCATGATCAAGATATTGCACTTGTAGTTGGACACATAATGTATGTGTGCAATGTACAAGTTTCTTCATTAAGTTTTCTCATAATAATGAAGAATAACAATTACATAGACAATAGCACTACAACCCTAGGGTTTGTGTATCTCTATAGAATTGATCTCATTGAATGTACTTTGGAAGTGACATGTCGATGATGATAGCATTTGTCAAATAATACTTATTAAATCTAAGAAGATGTTTTGACATACATATGTGCTCTCAACATTTAATCACGGATGACATGGTTCTCTGCATTATGCAGAATGGTGGCTCTATAGGATAAGATGTATTCAAAATATTTGCGTACCTACCTCAACCAATGATTTTAAGAGTTAAGATGTATGTAGATACGATGAGTGTCATCATTCTACTATCTATACTCTAGTCATTCATGAAACTTCATAATATTCATATTGTATGAATTAAATAAAGCATGTATAAATGTTGAAATACTCTTATATTGAAATATTTTGAATTCAATATGAGAGATCCTTCGTCTTTTATGCAATTGTTGTTTATAGATGAAGAGAGCACAATGGAAGCATGGGTTGGACCCAAGTTAGAAGGAAAGTCAAAGAGTTGATTGTACTTCTATGGTTTCTATACATATGACATCCAAAGAGTTGGTTGCAATAAGCAGATGTATTGATAGTGTGACTATCTAGTCTATCTATGATCCTTAGAGAAGGACTCGGATAAGGCATCGAAATAATCTACATCTACGTATAATCATTAAAATTGACTTTCTTATTTGATAAGATCAAAAGTCTAATAATTGTATCTCATTCTTCTAATAACACTTGCAATTGGTTGCATATATTTTAGAAGACTGGAAACTTGATATTAAGGTTTAATAGTCATCCACATAGACGTTGATGCAATTATTGTAACAATCTCTATTAGATAGATAGACTTCATATTTTCAGTGGGAGAGTCCTTAGTCTTAGAGAATGTCTCTATGACATGGATATTAGAAGACACTCATAGTTTATTTCTAAGTGTTAGAAATAAACATGAATTCTGGAATAAACCTATCATAGAGAGTTATGACGGATATATTTCAGATAGTAATGTAACATCTAGTGGATTCTACTAAATTAGAAAATTAATGAATAATTCATTAGTATTTCTAATACTGAAAGTTAAATCTTATAACATCAATAGGAGGATAAAAATCATTGACAATGATCTAGCATCAAGACTTGGACATTTGTCTGTTGATTTGATCAATAGACTAATAAGAGATGAAACTTTAGAATGTCTAAAATTTCAAAACTTACATACTTATGAATATTGTATTCAAAGTAAAATGTCCGATACACCCTTCTCTAGGAATGGTGTTAGATGCCGAGGTATCAAGATCTCATACATATTGATGCATGTGGATTATCTATATCAAAATAAACATTATAGATATGTGATATCTATTAATGATTATTTGTGATATGAGATTTCTTCCATTCACATTAGAAACCTTTGAAATGTTCAAAGATTTCACAATTTTTGTTTAGAATCAAAGTTTGAAGGAAGATGAAAATGAATTTGATCCAGTCTAGATAGTCAATAGCTATTAGATGAATTCATGAATACCTTATGTATAAAGGAATATCATTTCTATCCCACTCCTCCTAATACACCTAAACTCAATGGAGTTGTAGGTAGATACAATTGGATCATGTATAACATGATCTTGTCAATGATAAATATTAGCATAATTACCTCTTAGTTTCCAGGTATAAATATAGTAGAGACTACAATATATATCCTTAATAAGGTTCCATGCAAGTAAGATGGAATCTAGCACCAGAGAGTGCTACTTCATTAGGAAAATAAAGGATGGTATTAGATATCTACTTTATGACCTTGAGATTCTTAAAAGATCTCATCTCTGAGATTGTGATTCTTCGAGTATGACTCTCTTGAGAATCAAGATGAAAATGAAGTGAAGGATATCATTTAATCTTGATAAGATAATGAGTCTCCTAAAATCAGAAACTAAAAGAACAATTGAAGATGAAACACTCATACTTCTTCAAATGAGTTTTAGGATGTATTCCATGTGCCAGTTAAATCTAACAATGATCTGGCTTCATGTGATGAAGCTTGTAATGATCATGATATGGAAAGATGGATGTTGGTCATAAAGTCTAATGTAGACTTCATATACAAATGTTGTATATGGATCCTCGAGGATCTAGCTATATGGGTAAGACCCGTTAAGGTGTAAATGGATCTTCAAGAGAGAGAGAGAGAACCTTACGAGAAGGTAGAGACCTTCAAAACACGGTTCGTATCCTCAAGATATACAATGAAGAGAAGACATCGCTTGCAATGAGACCTACTCTACAGTGACCATGCTTAAACCCATCAGAATATTGCTAACCATAGCTACACAACTTGACTATGACACCTTCAAGATGTGAGTCAAGATTGCATTCCTCTATGAATACCTCTCCGAGTTTATTCACATGAAGTAGCCCCAGGGCTTCATGTTGAGGAAAGCAATGTGTACAAGATGAATAATTCCATCTATGGACTCGAATAAGCTTCTTGTAGTTGGAACATAAGATTTGATGAAATTATAAATCTTATGATTTCAGATAGAATCTTGATGAACCGTGTGAAGCTTAGTGGGAGTGCCATTGTGTTCATCGTGCTAAAGGTAGATGATATCCTGATCATTTGGAATGATATAAGGATAGTAATAAGTGTTTTATAGGCTGACTATTCCATAACTTGAGATATGATCTCATGGATACCACTTGAATCTTAGTTCTGATGTTTTTCAGAAGCAAATGAAAGAGAGTATTAGGACCGTCACATTAGTTGTACACCTTGGACATGTTTCATTTTTTGAAAATTCCAAGAAAGGTTTCTTTTACTTAAGATATGGTACTGACCTGTCTAAAGGGATATCACCTCAAGGAGTTGAGGAAGTGAATGCTAGAACTACTTTCCCTTGTGCATCAGTTACGAGAAGCTGGGTGTATGCTAGATGTGTACAAAAGTCAGATGGTTGCCATACAGTAGGAGTAGTAAATTGTTACTAATCCTGCTATGCAAATAAAACACTTGATTGCAATAATAAAAATATCTTCAAAGATGACAAGACTTTCGAGGTAGTGATCTCTGATTCGTATCTTCGAGTAATTAAGACTTTATAGATAGTGATCTAAAAGGTCTTAACTGCATATACCTTAGGAGATAGAGATCTCTGGGAATAAGGGTATTCTGATAAGGATTATGGAAATACTGGTTATAACAATTATTAAGCTATAGTGTCAAGGACACTATAACTGACAAAATTGAGTATGAATTGCATCAGATGCAACAGTCGCATTGGATGTGAGCACTACTACTGAGTGATACACAAGTGCCATAAAAGGACTTGGCGTAGTCTCTTGGGAACAAAGTGACTGATCAGCTTACCTATATATTTTTTTAAATAGACTATGATTGTCACATAAGTGCAGGTTTAAATGATGATCCCAATAATGTCTCTTTGGGCTAGTAGGAGATTGTTGGATATACGAGCCCACAGCGAGCCATTATGCAATAAATGTTTTTTGCAAATATCATTCCCTGATCTGAAATGAAGAATAACTAATTTGCATAACCCTTAGTACAATTAGGGTTACGTACCATGGCCATCTGTTGATTCAATTATTGAATCATAGAAGCTGGTGCTTGGATGAATGTCTAAAGAGTTAGATTGAAGACTCATTGATGACCAATAATCTCACTACCAGGCTAAGGTAAAAATAATCAAGGTTGTTGCGACCCGATTAGTGAGACTCAATCAACAAGAAAATTAGACCACCAAATAAAAGTAATCAGACAAAAATACGAATAGTTGTCTCGCTATTTATTTAACCCGGTATAGCGACCATTGTCAAACACAAGGAACACGGATTGACTCAGAGAGCCTACGAAGTAGTCTAAAAATCAAATAAAAGAATAAAATATTTTTGCTGGATTTTATATATTTTTAATTTTTTGTATTTTTGCTTGTGAAGAAAATGTATAAAAAGGTAAAAAGAAGCACCATCAACTAATTATTCAACACATCAAAACAACTCAAAAAAATGTAATAAAAATATTTTTGGGTTTTGTGAATTTTTTAGTGTTTTTCATATTTTGTTGATTTTATTAAAATAGAAAAGGCAAAAACAGGGAACTAATGTGCAGCCAGATTTGAAAGGCTATTTAAAAATATATAAATAGCCTATAAAAATCTGGAGAGAATTTTATATAAAACTACAAATAAAAAAAGCTACAGGAAAAGAAATTGTATTTTTTTAGAAATGTTACTGATTTTTATAGGATTTTTAGGGTTTTGCTATTTTTAGGGGTTTTATATATCCAAATGCAGCAAAAATCAGATTGAAGCAAATAAACACTAAAACAAACAACACCTAATTTTTTTAGAATTTTTGGAGGGTTTTTATTATTTTTAGTTGATTTTCCCATTCAAACAATAGCAAAAACAAGTGTTTTTGAATTTTTAAAAATAGTCAGCAACAAAAATGTACCAAAAAACTAGTGGAATTTTTACACAATGGTAGGAGCCATGTGTCCAAATTTCACAATTTTTGGAGTTGATTTGATATTTTATTCAACTAATAAACAAGCCACAGCACACAGGGACCTAAACACAAGAGAAATAAGTTTCAGGGGTCTAATAGGAACACATGCAAAAATTGTAGGGGACACGGTGTAAAATTTTCATTAAATTCGGCACATGTTCTAAACAACCATGCACAAGGACATAAATGCAAATATTAAAACATAAAGTTCATTTCATAACACATTATAACGCCCTGCCCAATACATGCAAAAAACCCACAATAACATGTGACGAAGCACGTGAACCACAACTATGGGGACTAAAATGCAATATCTCAAAACATAAAGGTCCAGAGTGCAATTATTCTAAAATAAAAAACAACTACGACACGTATTTACAGGACTAAACTATAAATGATAAAGAGAGAGGGGCCTAAGTGATATTTACCCCTTTATTAAGATCCGATGGATGGAAGGGGGTCTTCTAAAGATCAGACACCTGAGATGCGTTGATGCCCCTTCGCTGATGTGCGGCTCGGACCTGATCCTCAGATGGATCGACGGTGAAAAGCCCTGCGCGAACGAATGAATGAGATCTAATCTGGAGCGAGGGGCTCAATTGAACGGTGTTGGAGGTTCCTGGAAGAACAGCTCCCCGACGAGGTTCGTCGGGTCAATAAGCGCGATCAGGAGGTCCTCAGGTGCTGCTGAGATAGGGGAATGGAAGCTGGAGGTACTCCGCAGTTGGTGGGATGCTCGGATGGGGCCTGGAGCGTCGGAGGAGCTCCGGCGATAGGGACAAACTGGAGCAGTTGTTCCTGAATAGTTGAGCCTCCAGATGAGGCTCTTAAGCCTTGGAACCAGCACAGAAAGAAAGAGGGGTCGAGGGCAAACTGCCTCGACCCATTAGCGGGCGAAATGGGTGCGTGGGTGAGGCGCGGCGTGGTCCTCCGGCGAGCGACGGAGGAGGAGGACCTAATTCATGGTTCTGGGACGAACCAAGATGATCGGAGGTGCGAAGAATGTGGGGAGGAGTCTTGTGGAGGTGATAGGATGGTCAGATGGGAGAATGAGTGGTCGGATGATCGGGAATCGGCCGGCGAAGGCCGACGGCGCAAAACCTAAAGATTGGAATTAAAGCTAAGCTATGGGCTATCAAGGTTACCTGATGATCGGAAGCGTCTATGGGGGAGGTGCTGAGTCTCCTAAGGTCTTAGCCTCGATGGAGCGATTCCTCCAGAGGCTAGGGCTTCGCCGGTGGCGGAGCTCGGCGATGATGGTCGCCGGACCTAAAGCTACGTCTCCAAACACTCGTTGCAACACGGTCCAACGCTCGCTGTCACTCGAGGAGGAAGTTGGAGGTCACTGGGTCGAAGATGAGGGGCCAAAGGTATGGAGGAAGGCGACTGAAGAGGAGGCTATATAGTGGTGCAGGTCCGATAAGAAAGGAGTGGAGCGCGCGGATCGATGCATGGAGCCCTAACAAGAAGGTCGGGCGTGGATCTCGGATCATCGAGCTTCAATCGGAGCCCGGGGTTTGGGTGAATGGGTGGCGGATCGCATCTGGATAATTTGGAGAAATCAGGTCTTCCCAATCGACCACTCACCACGCCAGTATGAAACCTCGAGGATTGGATCACCGATTTACCCGATCTCCCTCGATCTTCCCAACCGACCCCTCACCCCTACTTAACCCTGCCTCTGTCAAACTTTGATTTTTAATCCATGTTCCATTTTTTAGCTCGAATTAAAACCCTAGATCGGTCGTTGGAGACATCAGAGCTCTCCTAGACACTTCCATAGTGAGATTCGGTGTATAATCCGGGTGGTTCGCTTCTCATCCGTCATGCTCCGTCATAGCTCCGGTCCTGGCGTACACGACCGGTGAGCTTCTATTTTATTTTGTCTTTTGATTCCTAGCATTAGTAGTAGGTTAGATTTATCTTTTGTGCGTTGTTATTTGGTTTATTTCATCGCTAAACCCAACTTTGTCGTTTGGCAGAGCTCTAGCTCCGTCGACTCGCTCCGACCATCATAATCATCCTCTACGTCGCTTAACGCCTCCATATTCTTCCCCTTCGCATGTTCTTCACCCCATACACCTTCACTTCCCTAGATTTTACATAGATCTGGGAATCGAGTCTTCCACTCTGTTAAGTCATTGGAGACCTTCGCCCCTCTCCACCATCGCCCCCATTTCACCTCCTAGAGCTCTCTAAAGCTCTGCATTTTGGCCTAACCATTTCCTTGTAGGAAACGAAGAAAAGAAACATCATTGCATGGTTTTTTGAGGTTTGAGTAGGAGATCCAGGTGTCGAGCATAGCCAGCTCACTTCCGACGGTGCCTAGCTAATTTGCGAAGCTCCACATCTGGAGGAAGATGTCTGGAAGCTAGGGAGCACATCAGCAGCATCAGAGGAGGCTCGGGGAGGTTGCTAGGATCGATCAAAGTTCATCTTCGCAGGTTCTTCACAAGTTCTTCCTGGGGCCTTCCCCATCGTATATCGTATGCTGTCACGATACAGGCACGCATCCTCTGACCGGACACAGATGTGTTACTATATGTATAAGTATGTACATTTAGCAGACCAATCGGTTGATGACCTAACCAAGGTCTATACACCGGCGAGCTGGTGTGCATATAAGGGCATATGAGTAATACGATCTCTCAAAGGGATCATATAGGTTCATTTATTGAACCGGAAGGCATGAGCTCACTCGTGAGATATTGAGAAGAATCAAATTCCATGCGCATGGTTGTCTCGCTTTGGAAGATTTAATCAATTTGTAGGTTTGATATGTACTTTTGGAAAGTATATGATCAATACCTAGGTATGATATACACTTTTTTTGGAAAGTATATGATCGATACCGACTGCCAATGATCGAATGAGAAACTTACTGATAAAACCATGAAGTAGACAATATAAAGATGATCTAATACTTCGGGTTTATTCTGAGTCTTCCAGTATGCAGGATGTACAGGTATTGGGAATACCTGAGGGTGATGTGATCATAAACGATTGTATAACCATGACGCTTCCATTCCTAGGAAGTGATGAAACGGGTTTGGATTTTAGTGACTCCTCTCAGTAGAGAAGTAATCTGATCTTGGTCCAAATGTTGGACATTAATCTGAATGTGATTCAGATGCAATGAGAAGATTAGATTTGCAGTCTTGATTTAATCAAGCATCTATGGGAGGCCCACGATCTGGATTTGAGATACGATCTCAATATGCAAGTCACTATATGTGGAACAATACAATCGGCATGTCCTTATCTCCAAGTATTCGCGGAGAAAGCGCATTATCCTTGAAAGGGTTCATGATAATTTCATTGTTGATATTATGTATCCAAGCATTGAGAAAATGGATAATTAAATGTGATTTAATTATCATGAGTAATATGAATTTGATTCATATTATAAAGAGAGTTATCTAAGATAATTGAATGTGATTTAATTATCAAATATGTGAATAATGTGAATGTGATTCATATTATTTGAACACATGAGAAAAAGACATCCAAGATAATTAAATATGATTTAATTATCATGGATGTGAATAATGTTGATAGCAATATCCAATTATTCATAATATATTATAAATGTGATTTATGATGTATTAGAGAGCTAATTATAATTTATATTTGTTGATTAATTGTTAATGTGTATTGGATACACATTGTGTAATTAATTGAAAATATAAATTATATTTTGTTTTGGGTTGTGAATGTGATTCATTATTTTTTCAATGGCAAGATTGCAATATTCTCAAAATTAATTGTGAATTATAAATCACAACAAAAAAGTTGTTGGATAAAAATAATGGAGATTTCATGGAGATATGCAATCTCATGAAATCTCATGAGATTGCCCTCCCATATGGAATGTGTGGGCGGCACCCAATTCCTACTTGGAATGGGTGGCCGTCCACTTTTGGATGTACATGGAGATGTAATCTCCATGTATATTCTCTCCTTATTTGTTGGTGTAATTTAGGATTGATTTATATTTGATTTTGTCAAATATAGTTTAATATAAATTAGATCATAATTTGTTGGTTTTTACCAATAACAATCTTGACCATTGGATTGGACATAAATCAATCTTATCCATTGATTTTGTATGTCCCATGGGTTGAGATCCATGGATCCCAAAATCCTATAAATAGAGAGGCATACCATGCTCTCTAAGGCTATGCAATATTGGAGCAAACTCTCTCTCCCTTTCTCTCTACACGACAACCCTCTCTCTCCCTCTCATGGCCGTCCACCATGGATTCCCTAGAGAGGTTCTTCATCGTCGCAACGTCGTTGTTATGCTGCCTGATTATTTGCTTGTGGATCTCCGTCTCCTTCGGTGCGCCTCGCTCGTGAAGAAGATGTCGGATTTCGTGTGTCGAGATCAGGAGATCCACCGCTTGGATCATCAACATGGATTGCGAGAAGCACGCGGTTCAACCCCGCGCTCGCAAGCGTCTCCTCCGTCGGATCGAATTTGAGACAGGAGGTCTCTTCGTTTAGAGACTCGATCGCAACCACGCTTCAAGAGGTAATCCTATTACTTGTTTGTGGTTTAGACGAAACAATCCGAGAAGTGTTCTTGGATCATGTGGCTTCGTCACATAAATTTTTTTTAATTTCCGCTGCCTAGAACAACTAGTTCGACTAGTCGTTCTTCGTCATATTCGAAACGACGCTCATGCTTCCATGATGCGCTTGATTATTATACCATATCCTTCAAGTGGTATCAGAACCAGGTTGACGGTTTCGAATATGTTTCGCAAACCGATGACGACTTGGGTTCGTTAAGGTCGCGAAAGTTTTTTATCGCATTAGATTTCACAGATCTGTGTAGTAAATAATTTCGGCCATGTTTAAAATGTTTAAGCACGAATTATTTATTTGTATTTTGTTACCCATTAAATAAGAAAACCATAGGATCTGCGTTTACATAATTCGGATTCCGTTTGCTTGAGATATGGTTGTTTTAATGAACACGTATGCACTGTTGCGGGAACTACGAATCTTAACATGATTAATGTGTTAATTACTGTTTTGATACACCTCGAAATGCGTGAAATATAACTTGGGTTGTGTCCTAAATCAAATTAGCAATCTTCTAAAATTGAGTTTGTCTAATTTGGATTTAAATTGGTTGAGATATGTTAATTGTAATGAGTAGGGGTCACTGCTGAAATTACAGTCCTAATCAAGAACCATGTGATTGTCAATTAGTGAAATTAATCTTTAATTTGATGAAATAATTATGGAAAATATTTGAGAAATATTGAAAGATAATTATTTCCTTAATTGATTTGGCATCATCCAATTAATTGATTAGATTTGATCTACATCATAATTGGAAACACAATCATCAAACTTGATGCTTGAATAGGATTGGGAATTTGTGTAGCAAATTTCCTTATAATCAAAAATGTTTTGATTATTACTATATGGTATAATTTCGGTTGAAGAACTGATGATCATCTCAAGTACAAATTGATATATTTGGCATTATCCTTTCCTGAGGTGGATTTGATGTCTAGTCAGAGAGCATTGGGGTTGCGGGTTGCAACGTATATGGTCCATCCCACTCTCGTCGGTACTGGCCATGACAGTCGGTAGAGACTCGATAATGCCGGAGAAAATCAAGTTGCATTTTCTAATTATCAAAATTCGAATTAATACGTACTCTGAGATATTACCATATATATATATATATTCAAGTAAAATAATCAAGTTTGTTGATTGAATTGGATTGATAATTAATTTAATATGATTAAATTAATTATGTCCAATTGAGACACTCTATTATGAATAGAGTTGTTATTTCCCTTGGAAGAATTAATTATATGAATATGATTCATGATAATTAATTAAATTTTGAATATGAGGTGGAGGATCACATAAGTGGCATCCATGGTCTCCCGTCAAGGCGAAAAGTTCCGTTGCCAGGGATTGCATGTGGGAGACGCTTGTCCGAAGTGACAGCTCCTGCATGTAAGTGCATCTGGATCGAGCTCTTTGCTTCTCGAAAGAGTAAGGCCGTATACGTAGTGACCCCAATATCGGATCCTCGTATTATTGGGGCGATATTGAATAGCGCATAGCGAGTACTATTCCTATTGACAGTTGGTTCAATTAATGACAGGTCAACATTGCCTTAGGGGTGGTGGGCCCAGGTATTAAAGATCGAATTGGGAATACAAGTTGGACTTGCAAGGCGGAATGGTGTTCCCGCTTCTTTTATCGGAGTTGCAAATTCTCATATTATTGGGATGTAACAAAGATAAGGAAGGAGATCCCAGATCTTGCTGAGATATGATGGTAAGTATATCTCTTACATTGAAGTGATAAGGGAATGAACTTTCAGTGTTGACAAGGCAAGACAACTGTGATATAAAAATTCCTAAATAAAAGTAAAATATGTATATATATATATAAATATAAATATATACACTTATGCAAATTTCTTATTTCATATAATCCTTCATTAAACCCACTCAATGTTATACTCAATGATAACCAGTAAAATATCATGGATTGGACTCATGATCCAGATATTGTACTTGCATTGGACATATAATGTATGTGGTTGCAATGTGCAAGTTTCCTCATAATATTGAGGAATGACAATTAAATAGATAGTAGGACTACAACCGTAGGGTTTGTATGTCTCTATAATCTTGATCTCTCATCGGATGTACTTTGGAAGTGACATGTCAATGATGATCACAATTGTCAAATAATCCTTATAAAATCAATGAAGATATTCTGGCATACATACGTGCTCTTAACATTTATTATGAATGAGATGGTTCACTGCATCATGCAAAATGATGGCACTATTAAAGATGATGTATTCAAAATGTTTGAATACCTACCTGAACCAATGTTTTAAGAGTCTAGATGGATGTAGACATGATGAGTGTCATTATTCTACTGTCTATGTTCTAGTCATTCATGAAGCTTCATAATATTCATATTGTATGAATTTAATGAAGCATGTATAAATGTTGAAATACTCTTACATTGAATTATTTTTGAATTTAACATAAGAGATCCTTAGTCTTAAGCAATAGTTGTTCATAGATAAAGGGAGTGCAGTGGAAGCATGGGTTGGACCCAAGTAAGAAGTATATTCAAAGAGTTGACTGTACTTCTATGACTTTCATATGACATCCAAAGAGTTGGATGAATGCCAATACTGCAATAAGTTGATGTGTTGATAGTATGACTATCCAAGTCTATCTAGAATCCTTAGAGAAGGACTCAGATAGAGCATCAGAATAATCTACATAAATCATTGATAATTGACTTGCTCATTCAATAAGATAAAGTCTTGTAATGGTATCTCAATCTTCTACAACACTTTCAATGGGTTGCATATGTTTTAGAAGACTAGAAAATTTGATCTTAAGGTTTATAGTCATCCCACATAGATATTAGTGCAATCGTTGCAACAATCTCTATTGGATTGAAAGGCTTCATAATTTTAGTGGGAGAGCCCTTAGTCTTAGAGAATGTCTCTATGACCTAGATATTAGAATACACTTATTGTTTATTTCTAAATGTTGGAAATAAACATAAATTCTGTAATAAATCTATCATAAAGAGTTATGATGGAGATATTTCAGATAGTAATCTAAAATCTAGTGGACTCCACTAAATTAGAAAATTAATGAATGGTTCATTAACATTTCTAAATACTGAAATTAAACCTTAAAATCAATATGAGGATGAAGATCATTTGACAATGATCTGGCATCAAGCCTTGGACATATGTTTATTGATGCGATCAATAGACTAGTAAGAGATGAAACTTTAGAATGTCTAAAATTTCAAAACTTACATACTTATGAATATTGTATTCAAAGTAAATATCCAATGCACCCTTCTTTGTGAATGGTGTAAGATGTCAAGGTATTCAGGATCTCATATATATTGATGTATGTGGATCATCTATATCACACTAAGATATGTGATATCTATTGATGATTATGTATGATATGAGATTTCTTCTCTTCACCTAAAGAAACCTTTGAAATGTTCAAAGATTTCATTATTTTTGGTTTACAACCAAAGTTTGAAGGAAGATAAAATGGATTTGATCTAATCTAGGTAGCCTGGACCTGTTAGATGAATTCAAAGGATACCTTTTGAGATATGAATGTCATATCTATCTCAATCCTCCTAACACACCCTAACTCAATAGAGTTATAGGGAGATACAATTGTATCATGTGTGACATGATCTAATCAATGATGAATTTTAGTTTACCTCTTAGTCTCCAGGTATATATGTAGTAGAGACTACATTATATATCCTTAATATGATTCCAAGCTTGAATCTAGCACTTGAAAGTGCTGCTTCATTAGGAAAATAAAGGATGGTATTGGATATCTACTTTATGACCTTGAGATTCTTAAAATATCTCATCTTTGAGAATGTGATTCTTAAAGGTTGAGATTCTTGAGAATCAAGATGAAAATGAAGTGTAGGAACTCATTTAATCTTGAGAAGATGATGAGGCTCCTGAAATTGGAAACTAAAAGGACAATTGAAGATGAAACACTAATACCTCTTCAAATGAGTTTGAGGATGGATTCCATGTGTCAGAGAAATCTGACAATGATCGAACTTCATGTGATCATAGCATGGATAGATGGATGTTAGCAATACAAGTCTAATGTAGACTTCATATACAAGTCTTGTATATGAACCCTCGAGGATACACCTATACGGGTAAGACATGTGAAGGTGTAAATGGATCTTCAAGAGAGAAGGGAACCTGATGAGAAGGTAGAGACCTTCAAAGCACGGTTCGTAACCATGAGATACACACCCAAAGAGAAGACATTGCTTGCGATGAGACTTTCTCTTCGATAACCATGCTTAAAACCATCAGAATATTGCTAACCTTAGCTACACAACTTGACTATTGCATCTTCAAGATGTAAGTAAATATTGCATTCCTCTGTAAATACCTCTCGGAGGATATTCACATGAAGTAGCCCCAGGGCTTCATGGTTGAGGAAAGCAAGGTGTGCAAGCTAAGGAATCCATCTATGGACTCAAATAAGCTTCTTGAAGTTGGACCATAAGATTTGATGAAATTATAAATGGTATGATTTCAGATAGAGTCTTGATGAACAATGTGAAGCTTAGTGGGAGTGCCTTTGTGTTAATCATGCTAAATGTAGATGATATCCTAATCATTTGAAATGATATAAGGATGATAATAATAAGTGTTTTAAAATCTGGTTGTTCCATAACTTGAGATATTATCTCAAGGATATCTCTTGGATCTTAGTTCTGAAGGTGTTCAGAAGCAAAGAGAAGAAGGTATTGAGACTATCACAATGGTAGTACACCTTGGACATATTCCATTCTTGGAAATTCCAAGAAAGACTTCCATCCCTTAAGATATGGTACTGACCTATCTAAAGAGATAACACCACAAAGAGTTGAGGAAGTGAATGCTAGAACTACTTGCACTTGTGCATTAGTTACGAGAAGCTGAGTGTATAATAGATGTGTATAAAAGCCAGATATCTGCCATGCAGTGGGAGTAGTAAAGTGTTGCTAATCCTACTGTGGAGAGAAAACACTTGTTTGCAGTAGTAACAAGATCTTCACAGATGACAAAGTCTTATCTTCAAAAACTTAAGACTTTATAGATAGAGATCTAAAAGGTCTTAACTGTTGATATCTTAAGAGATAGTGATCTCCAGGAATAAGGGTATTATGATAAGGATTATGGAAATACTGGTTATGATAATTGTTAATCTATAGGGCACTGTAACTAACAAGATTGAGTATTGGTTGCATAAGATGCAACATTCGCATTTGATGCGAGCACTGTTACTGGGGATATGCAAGTATCGTAAAAAGAATTGGCGTAGTCTCGCGGGAACAGAGTGACTGATCAGCTTACCTAGCTATTTTCTAAATAGCCTATGATTGTCACATGAGTGTGGGTTTAAATGATTAGCCCATTAATGGCTCTTTGGGCTAGTGGGAGATTGTTGGACATGCGAGCCCACGGCGAGCCATTATGCAATAAATGTTATTGCAAATATCATTCCCTAATCTGAAATGAAGAATAAATAATTTGCATAATAGGTCCCTTAGTACAATAAGGGTTATGTACCATGGCCATCTTGATGATCATACAGTTGTTGATTCAACTGTTGAATCATAGAGGCTGGTGCTTGGATAAATATCTAAAGAGTTAGATTGAGGACTCATCAAGCACCGTCAAATGATTGTTAAGAGATGATCTCCAGCATGAGTAGGAGATGGCAATCCTTTCTCATTTAGGTTGATATCTGACCGACCTCTTGATGCATGTCCTCTGCATAGGAATAGAGATTCGGAGGTGTCAGATTAGTTAGGTCAAAGAGTTGACTTAACGAGATCAAGATAACCAAAGTCCTATATCGTATGCTGTCACGATACAAGCACGCATCCTCTGACCGAAGACAGATGTGTTACTATATGTCTAAGTACGTACATTTGGCAGACCAATAGGTTGATGACCTAACCAAGGTCTATACACCGGCGAGCTGGTGTGCATATAAGGGCATATGAGTAATACGATCTCTTAAAGGGATCATACAGGTTCATCTATTGAACCGGAAGGCATGAGCTCACTCATGAGATATTGAGAAGAATCAAATTCCATGCGCATGGTTGTCTCGCTTTGGAAGCTTGGCTGAATTTGTAGGTTTGATATGTACTTTTGGAAAGTATATGATCAATACCTAGGAATGATATACTCTTTTTTGGAAAGTATATGATTGATACCGACTCCCAATGATCGAATGAGAAACTTACTGATAAAACCATGAAGTAGACAGTATAAAGATGATCTAATATTTCGGGTTTATTCTGAGTCTTCCAGTATGCAGGATGTGTAGGTATTGGGAATACTTGAGGGTGATGTGATCATAAACGATTGTATAACCATGACGCTTCCATTCCTAGGGAGTGATGAAACGGGTTTGGATTTTAGTGACTCCTCTCAGTAGAGAAGTAATCTGATCTTGGTCCAAATGTTGGACATTGACCTGAATGTGATTCAGATGCAATGAGAAGATTAGATTTGCAGTCTTGATTTAATCAAGCATCTATGGGAGGCCCACGATCTGGATTTGAGATACGATCTCAATATGCAAGTCACTATATGTGGAACAATACAATCGGCATGTCCTTATCTTCAAGTATTCGCGGAGAAAGCGCATTATCCTTGAAAGGGTTCATGATAATTTCATTGTTGATATTATGTATCCAAGCATTGAGAAAATGGATAATTAAATGTGATTTAATTATCATGAGTAATATGAATTTGATTCATATTATAAAGAGAGTTATCTAAGATAATTGAATGTGATTTAATTATCAAATATGTGAATAATGTGAATGTGATTCATATTATTTGAACACATGAGAAAAAGACATCCAAGATAATTAAATATGATTTAATTATCATGGATGTGAATAATGTTGATAGCAATATCCAATTATTCATAATATATTATAAATGTGATTTATGATGTATTAGAGAGCTAATTATAATTTATATTTGTTGATTAATTATTAATGTGTATTGGATACACATTGTGTAATTAATTGAAAATATAAATTATATTTTGTTTTGGGTTGTGAATGTGATTCATTATTTGTTCAATGGCAAGATTGCAATATTCTCAAAATTAATTGTGAATTATAAATCACAACAAAAAGTTGTTGGATAAAAATAATGGAGATTTCATGGAGATATGCAATCTCATGAAATCTCATGAGATTGCCCTCCCATATGGAATGTGTGGGCGCGACACCCAATTCCTACTTGGAATGGGTGGCCGTCCACTTTTGGATGTACATGGAGTTGTACTCTCAGTGTATATTCTCTCCTTATTTGTTGGTGTAATTTAGGATTGATTTATATTTGATTTTGTCAAATATATTTTAATATAAATTAGATCATAATTTGTTGGTTTTTACCAACAACAATCTTAACCATTGGATTGGACATAAATCAATCTCATCCATTGATTTTATATGTCCCATGGATTGAGATCCATGGATTCCAAAACCCTATAAATAGAGAGTCATACCATGCTCTCTATGGCTGTGCAATATTGGAGCTAACTCTCTCTCTCTATCTTTCTCTCTACACGACAACCCTCTCTCTCTCTCATGGCCGTCTACAATGGATGCCCTAGAGGTGTTCTTCATCGCCGCAGCGTCGTCGTTATGCTGCCCGATTGTTTGCTTGTGGATCTCCGTCTCCTTCGGTGCTCCTCGCTCGTGAAGAAGACGTCGGATTTCGTGTGTCGAGATTAGGAGATCCACCGCTTGGATCATCAACATGGATTGCGAAAAGCACGCGGTTGCGCTCGCAAGCGTCTCCTCCGTCGGATCGAACCTGAGACGGGAGGTCTCTTCGTTTAGAGACTCGATCGCAACCATGCTTCAAGAGGTAATCCTATTACTTGTTTGTGGTTTAGACGAAACGATCCGAGAAGTGTTCTGGGATCATGTGATTTCATCACATGAATTTTTTTAATTTCCGCTGCCTAGAACAACTAGTTTGACTAGTCGTTCTTCGTCGTATTCGATACGACGCTCATGCTTCCGTGATGCGCTTGAGGATTATACCATATCATTCAGTATGATCTTCACCGGTTCTTCCAGACATACAACGACCCTTGGATCAAGCCCTCAAGTAGTCATCAGATCATTTTGGATGATCTAATTCGGGTTGTCTCCTGCGAACCGTCATCGCAAAGCAGGAGGGAAACATACGGCTAAGTGATCGCATCCCATCGTCCGTTCCTGCCTACGACTGGGTATTTTGCACATTCAACTCATCAACTTTTTGTATTTAATTTACAGTCTGCAAACTTTTTTTGTCGTTACTATATTTTTTGTAAAATTTACTGTCAGACCCTTGACTTTTCTTTTATTGTTCATCGGTTCCTTGCCACATCACCTCACGTGCATGTGCATGTGAGGTACGAGTATTTTGCGGTGAGATCCTCACGGGTTTTTGTACTTACTTTCAATCCTTAAAATCACATATATAGTGTTATATTTTATGGATAAATTGAAACTTATCCCTCGTACTTTTGGTAATTACACTTATACCCTTGCCATGCGTGAAATATTTTATTCATCTGAAAAATTTATGTATATAGCCTCTGGATTTTGCTTTAGGGTTATTGTTTGATGCCAAAACTTTCAACTAATTGCAAATAGGCCCCTTCCACATTGCATTTTCTTTTGGGATATTTACACCCATAACCTTGAGTAATTTTGTAATTACCCCAAAAACCTTCGATAATCATGAATTACACTCAAGACCCTGAATAACTGCTCCGTTTTACATCCGTAACCTTCTGTTACTTTAGTTCATTAACTCAACTAGGCTGAGTTAATGAACCCAATTCGTGATCTAACGGTTGAGATTAATAAAAAAAGGAAAGAAGAAGAGAGAATGTGGGTTTCATCGTGGAGTTTGCAGAGGGCAGTGGGTCTTTCATAGAGGGTGGCACGCAGCGAGGGAGGTGCATAAAGGAAGGAGATCCGACCTGAGGCAGATTTATGGATAGGGGCGCGAATCGGGAGGCGTGCTAGACCTGCAGGCGGATTCCCGAGAAGGGGATGGGGTGCGACCTGGATGTGGGGGTGGGGGATCACGATGCAGGCGGAGGCCGGGGGTGGAACACGATGCAGGCGAGGATGGGGGGTGCTGCAAGCGGATTTGCAGGCAGAGGAGCGCTGGACCTGTAGGCGGATTCCCGAGAAGGGGGTGGCGTGTGATTTGGACATGGGGGTGGGGGAGCATGATGCAGGTGGAGGCGAGAGGGGGGGTAGAACACGATGCAGGTGAGGGCAGGGGGTGCAGGAAGATTCGTAGGCAGAGGCGCGCTGGACCTGCAGGCGGATTCCCAAGAAGGGGGTGGGGCACGACCTAGACATGGGGATGGGGGGAGCGCGATGCAGGAGAAGGCGCCCGAGGAGGGGGGGTGTCACGATGCAGGCAGAGGCACGGGGGAGAGCATGATGCAGGCAGCAGTGCGGGGGAGGGTGATCACGATGCAGACAACGGTGCGTGGAGGGGGGGTCACGATGCATGCAAAGGCGTAAGGGGGAGGGGGGAGCACGATGTAGGCGGAGGCACGAGGGGGGGGCACAATGCAGGCGGAGGCACGAGGGAGAGCATGATGCAGGCGAAGGCGCGCGTGTGGGTGGCGGCACGACCTGGACCTGCAGACAGAGGGAGCCTACAAATGGAGGTGCATGGGGGGGGGGGCGACCCGGGGCTTGCAGGCGGAGGCACGAGGGGGGCGTAGGGAGGAGAGAGGACCTGGGGGAGGAAAAAGGAGTTGGTTAGTGGTTGGAGGACGAAGGGGGGCAAGGAGAAGCAAGGGGATAATGGCCTAATTGGTAAATAATTGAAAGTTAAAGGTTATAAAATATAAAATAATTGACGGATTCCATAATTAACAAAAATTTGGATGGAAGCTAACACGGGATTATGGTTGTAAGAGTTAGCCATTATTCAAGGTCTTGTATGTAATTCATTATTATCGAAGATTCCTGGGATAATTACGAAATTACTCAGGGTTATGGGTGTAAATATCCCTTTTCTTTTTGTAGATTTTCTTTTGTTAAAATAATTTCATTGCTCTAAAAATTCATAGATTATTAGGATAAATACCTTACATTATTATCTATCACATACATTTTATTAAGGTATTTTTCCTATGATTATATTCATTAAAAATAAAAAATAGAACAAATATTCCCTATTTGACATAAAATAATAAAATATAAAATTATTTTGAAAAATTCCCCAAAATATATTTTTTTTATTTATATATTTGAACCTTCATACTAAAAATCGCTAAAAATAAAAAAAGAAGACTCTTAAAAAATAAAAATCCCCAAAATTGTTTATAAAAATCTAAAAAAAATATCCAAAATACCAAAAATTTATTTTTCTGACTCTTAATTTTCTTTATATTATCTATATATTAAAATTGATTTGAAGAATTTTGCACTTATTTTATTATTTTTAATATTCATTTCAATTCAGCCCATTTATTAATTCCCTAATTTAGGGTATTTTTACTTTATATATATAAATTATCAAAACTCATTAAAATTGAACGCTGATTGTTTTTTTTTGTGAGAGATGCCTATGATGTAGGAATAATGGGGGACACCTTATTCCTCATTTTGATGCCCTGGGATTGAAACATTGATCGCATATGAAGGAAGAGGAATAAGAAGGGATATCCCTCTTTATCCCTTAAACAAACAACTCCCAAGTGTTATGGTCAAAATCCATGTTCAATTGGAACATACCACTGTGATGATCATTTTTTTTACTAGTTAAGTGGAGGGTGGGGTTGAACTCTGATCTTTAGACTAGAATCCCACTGCTTCTACCACCATACGAAAGGTCATGTGATCAATGGTGCAAGCTTTCAGTGCAAAGGAAGGCTTCTTTAATTACTTCACTTTTCATAAAGACAGAAGAAAACCCCTCTCCTCGTTTCCGACCTCCCCAAATGAATTTTACTTTTTTTTTCATCCAATGAATTCTTATAAAATTGAGTCTCCATTAAACACAAACACATCTATATTTGTTTTCAATTACTTTTCTAATAAACCACTAACATATAAAATCGGTCAACAAAAAAGCAATTTCCTTTACTTTAATATCCGCCACTTCATATATTCCGTTACTTCTTGTGAACACTGACCAAATCGGTCAACAAAAACAATTTCATTACATCATTCGATTAAATATAAAATAATACGGCTCACTGACCAAGTCAAATTCCAAACACAATACAAATGGGCACACCGGAGTGGACTCATTCCTTCCTAATTCTCTTGTCTACATGGTTTGTTACAATGTTTTTACAGTTATATCCCTCTTTAGATTCTATAATATAGGTTATACCTCAATCTCTTTTGTGATATTAATTGTGACCCTACCTTCTTGCATTGTTATCGCTTATTGTGAACGTTAATTTTTGAACAAAAATGTAACTAGAAATAAAACCTAGGATACAAATGTTAAATTTATGGGCATGAACTTAATTGTAAGAAAATTAAGGGTAGATGTAAAACTTCTTCATTTTTCCCGTTCTCCTTCATTCATGCCAAACCTCATCATGGTAGCCCTTGCCCTCCTCGTAGCCCTGGCTTCCCTTACAGTCTCCACTCATTTTCCTCCCCCCAACTGTGGCCTTCTCCACCGTCCTTTCACACGCTAGTCCTTGCGAGATGGAAGTACACCCCCCCCCCCCCAAACCCCCAGAGCGATAAAGGTGAAGGAGGAGAAAACCCTAAGGTATAGTGGTGGTTTGCCAAAACGGAGGAGCACTGGTAGGCTCAGCAAAGGCGGTGGCGGTGGAGTAGCAACTTTATTGGACTCAAGGTGCTGTACCTAGATCTCCAAGCTCCAAGAACTGAGTCTAACCAGTGTTGGGTTTCGATTGTTCATCCCCTCCCTTGTTATTTATGCTGAGGGAGAGATGTTGGGAGCTTGGGGCGCTGAGAGAACACCATAGGAGGAAGTGGGAGTAGAGGAGGAGGTCAGGGTGAAGGACCTTGACTAAAGGAGGAGGTTGCAACGGAGTGGTTGGAGCGGAGCAACCCTCCTTCCCTGAGTCCACAGTATATCAAGCCCTTGACATCCAATCATAATTTGATAAGGTCCATAATTTAGGGATATGCACGTAATAATCACTCCTAACAAAACCTCGATTTGAATAAGCCATGATTTAGTTTATCTCGTTGACAACTAAACTAATAGAAGGGTACTAGTGATAATGGTACAATAAGGTAGGTGAACTATTAATATTGCAAAAAAATAGAGGCATAGTTGATATTGCAAAACCTAAGAAGGAAATAACTGTAAGAAAACTCTTTTATTATATGATAAATTATAAAAAAGAACATTGACTATATGTCAATTCTTAATTAGAAACCTAATTTAACAAAGAGAGACGTGTTCTTTTTTTCTTAAATACACTTCTCCACAAGCTTCCATGACCATTTTATGGTGATGTTAACTAAGTACATGTATCTCTATTCGAAAAATAAGTTCCTTAACAAAAGATTTAAACATAGTTGGGACCTTTACCGTAATTTATCCATTATTATACTAATATACCCCACTATTGCATGCAATGATTTGGAGAGAATATGGTCATCTTCTCCACCTACTTTCTTGAGCTAGGAAGGTCAAACTCATGTCATATTTTTTAGAGTAAATTACACAAAAGCACCTAAATTATACACCTAGTTTCAATGTCACACATCAACTTTAAAAGCTATTAATTTGGTACCGATCTTTGATTCGATTACATTAGATGATGTTTGATGTGATTTAAGCGTATGGCACCTGAACTTTTATATGTAATATACTCTATATTATAGAGGCACAGATAAAATACCTCGTGGATTTGAGTGGTCGACATATATAGGTGAGGCCAATTGTATTATCTGTACAGATAGATTTGGAGTTATTATTATGTACAAGTGAGGTCCATTATGTGATGCGTCCCATGTTTGGAGAGGGACGATATGATGAAAGCCATCCACCCCTATCCTTGTTTTCTTGTTGGAATTCTTTATCTTATCTTCTAGTCTAGAATGCCTTCTTTTGTCTATTCTTTTCTTTTCTTTATTCTTTCCTTTTTTTATCATTTAGATTTGGTCTGACATAGCAAAATTAGGGAAGCAAACGGTTGGATATGGATATAGGCGATTCTATATCCTTATTTGTTTCAAAATACAAATCCAGATGTGAATGCATATATCGATACATAGAAAATTGTGTTATCATGTTGTTAATTTACCTTGAATCTTAACCATCTAGCCTATATTGAAGAACCGCCATATTCCTCCCTCCTGTCAGTACCATACCTCCAGTGAAAATTTTTATTAGCGGTTCAATTTGTATTGGGTATATGGATAAGTTTGTATCAGAGATCCGTTTGTATGAGAGTGGTACATAAACTCATATAGGGCTAGGGCTATATGTATCCTCTATACTTATTTCTTTCTCCACATTGTGAAGACCGATCGGTGTTGCCTAAGGATGTAGCCTAGTTACGCTGAACCTTGTAATTCATGTGTCTTTGTACTTGCATGATTGGTCGTTTGTACGTGATCCGCTTCCGCGATTTGCAATACATATCATTTAAAACAAAATATATATGAGATAAGATAACAACAGAAATACTCTTCATATTAGCTTACATATACATGTGTTGGATTTGCTACATATGTTTTTCTAGAATTATGCATAACCTTAGCAAAGCAACTTGTGTATGCTATCCTTGATGCAAAAAGTCTTCAACGAGAGCCACAACTTTATGGAATATATCCTTAATTTTTGTCTCTTCTATTATTGACTATACAACTTGTAAAATGCTTGAAAAACGTAATGGTTAAATATGTATTCTAAAGTCATTTACTCACTGTCTGGTGTCTTTGTGTGTGTGCACGCACAACACAACATGGGGCAGTCAATATGGTTGCTTCCGTCTTTTTTTCGACATTTTTTTTTATTTTTTTAAATACTATCATGTATATTCATCTATATATCCCTCCTATATGTTATTCGAATTTCATCAGAAACATAAACTCTTATGCCCTCCATCTAGAAAAGACCGATTACAGCAACGTTTAGACTATTAAAATTACATGTTCTAGATGGAAGGTATAGGAGTCTATGTTTCTAATAAAATTCGAATGACATATTGGAGGGATATATAGATGAATATCCATGATTTTATTTTGCAAAAAATAAAAAATTTACGAAAAAATGGGGTGAGGGCAGCTAACATGGCTACCCCAAGGGTGAAGCCACATTTTTTCATATATACATATATATATATATATATATATATATATATATATGAGAGTGATCTTGTGAGAGCCAAAAACTGCGATAGCATGAAAGCAGTGATCGTGGATCATTAGATTTTGCCCATCTCTCTCCTCCTCCAATCAATCAAGAGAGAGAAGACATAATCTAGTGGTTCAGACTCACTGCTCTCATGCTCTCACAGTTTTTTGCTCTCACAGGATCAACCCTCTCTCTCTCTCTCCACACACACACACACAGATACAGACACACAGATGCGCATGTGCGTGCACACACACACATAGAGGGTTGATCTTGTGAGAGCCAAAAGTTGTGAGAGTATGAGAGAAATGATTATGAACCACTGGATTCGATCATCTCTCTCCACATTGATTATAAGAGGAGAGAGAAGAGCGTAATCTAGTGATCCAAATTCACTGCTCTCATACTCTCACAGTTTTTGGCTCTCATGGGATCAACCCTCCACACACAAATACTGCAGGGATAACCAACTGAACTATCTCATGGCATTATAACTTCAACCATCATTGTTATTTTTAAATAGATCTTTGGAGATAAGATCTACCCCTCCATAACACTACAAACTGGATAGCCTTTGGGGACGGTTTTTGGGGACGGTCAAACAGCAACCGTCCCCTATACTACTTTAGGGGATGGTTGTTTGCTGCCCGTCCCCTATGTAAAGGTTTAGCGACGGTCGGTTATGACCGCCCCTTATTACATGACAATTAGGGACGGTTATAGGACCGTCCTCGGAACAAGCCTTTAGGGGACGGTCATAACCGACCCCGTTACTTCACTGTGGCCATCGCATATAAGTGAAAGTAAAGGGGACGGTTGTAACCGTCCCTTATGGTTTCGTTTTATGGGACGGTTGCATAACCGTCCCTTCAACTTCTGTAAATGGCGCGCTGGGTAAAATGTATGTAACCATAGGGGACGGTCAACTTGCGACCGTCCCCGATTATAATTATAAGGGACGGTTGTAACCGTCGCTGTAAATAAAAATTATCTGAGGGGACGGTCCACTTTTAACCGTCGCCGATTCTTAGTAAAAGGGACGGTCGAACGACCGTCCCCGATGGTAATAAACCCAACCCCGTCGAACCCGTCGAACCCATCTTCCTCATTCTTCCTCATTCCCCATTTCTTCCCCATCGCCCTCCGGCGTCCTCCACCGCCCTCCTGCTTCCTCCTCTACTCTCCGACGTCCATCCTCGCGCCCCTTGCCCTCCGGCCTCCGCCTCCACCCTCCGGCGTCCCCCATCTCGTCCGTTGCCCTCCGGCATCCGTCCTCCGGCCTCCACCTCCTCCCTCATTTGGATGTAAGTTTTTTTTAAACTTTCTGGTTATTTATTAATATATTGTGCTTGCTTTAATTTCATAATCTTAATTTGTATGTATAGATTTGTTAAAGAATTGTTTATTGTAAAAGCATTGTTTATTTTTATAATCTTATCATGCTTGCTTATGATGTGAATAGTATGATGGATAAGTATGTATAGTATGTGAAAGTATTGTTATGATGATGGATAAGTATGTGAAAGTATTGTAGGTATGATGGATAAGCATTGTTGTGAATGATGGTGTATAGATGTGAATGTGATGATAGTATGCGGTGTTATACAAACACCAAAAGGTGTAAATGCATGATGTGAATGAAAAATTGTATACTCTGAATGTGTAAACGTATGATGTCAATGACTACCCTAGTTTTATGACGTGAACGTGTAGAGGTATGATGCAAACGTGAGATATTTGTGTATAGCCGATTCATTTTCCTTCGATCCTACGTGCCGCGGCCTGCCCTGCCAAGCGCTGCTCCTGAACCCGATTTGTCGGGAGGAGGAGGGGTAGACCAAGACCGGACTCTCTGGATCGAAGGCCAAGTGTGCCACATGATATTTAGTAGAATATTGTTGTTATTCTACCCTAGTTAATAATGATGTCATGTTGTTGTTATGAACATTACCAAACATTTTTGAAATTAACTTTATATCTTACCTTTAGGCAATGGATAAAAGTTGGATGAACAAAAGATTCGATGACTATCGGACGTATAATAAAGGAGTTATCGGATTCATAGACTGGGCTTTTCGATATGAATCGCACTATCATATTGTAGGAGGTGAAGGAGATAAGATACATTGTCCTTGCATAAGATGCAAAAATACTTTGACCCAAAATCGAGCCACAGTTTACGAGCATTTGATATTAAATGGATTTCGGCTACATTATACGAATTGGACATATCATGGTGAAGGAGTTAATTTAGAAGAAGATAGTAATGTCCACGGTGATACTGAAAGAGATGTCTCAGAAATTCAAGACCGTGATGCTATATTTGAGATGATAGATAACATTCGAGGACATGACACCGATGAAATGATGGATTCGCTTCCGGATACGTTGCATGAAAAAATACAAGATGCAGAGAAGCCGTTATGCTCTGGAGTCAAAATGTCTCGATTACGTTTTCTTCTGGAGATGTTTAAGATAAAAGTGAAGAATCGGTGTACAGCGGTTACGATGACAGATGTCTTACTTTTGATTAGGACATTATTAAATAATCCAGAAAACTTTCCAAAGGACTGGAAGGATGCTAAGTCTAGATTTCGTGCACTTGGACTGAACTACGAGAAAATTGACGCATGTCCGAACGACTGCATTTTATATTGGAAGGATTACTCAAATTTAGATAAATGTCCTGACTGCCAAAGTAGCAGATATAACAATAATGATACTGATTCGAAGAGGAAAAAACCAGAGAAGATTTTAAGGTTCTTTCCTTTGATTCCCCGATTACAGCGATTGTATTCATACGAAAGAACAGCTAAAATGATGATATGGCACAGTAATATCAAAAGGAAAGATGTAACCGGTGTTATGCGACATCCATCAGATACAGAGGAGTGGAGAAAGTTTGATGAAATGTATCCATCGTTTTCTGAAGAAGTAAGAAACGTACGATTGGGTCTTGCTTCTGACGGCTTTAATCCATTCGAAAATATGAGTACGAGTTACTCTATTTGGCCTGTGATACTTGTTACATATAATCTGCCACCATGGATGTCAATGGCATCTTCCTTTATGATGATGTCGTTATTGATACCTGGTCCTAAGGGGCCAGATAATGCGATAGATACATATATGCAACCTTTGATTGACGAACTAAAGATTCTGTGGAATTCTGGAGTTAGTACGTATGATGCGGTAAAGAAAGAATTCTTTACAATGCGTGCTTCTTTATTGTGGACAATTAATGATTTTCCAGCATATGCCAATTTATCAGGATGGAGTACGAAAGGTAAACTCGCATGTCCGATTTGTATGGATAAAACACATTCGACATGGCTAAATGCGAGTATGAAACATTGTTATTTGGGACATCGTCGTTTCTTACCGGTCAGTCATAGATGGTTAAGAAGTGAAAATAATTATAAGTTCGATGGACAACCGTTTGGATGTCGTTTAAGTTTGACTCGCCGATCAGGAAGCACAATGTGGATGGAACAAAAAAATTTGGGAAACTTCTCTCTAGGCCGATTAACAAAGAGGAAGAATACAGGTGGATGGCGAAAACAAAGTATATTCTTTCAGGAGCTGCCCTACTGGCATACTTTACAGGTCCGTCATAACTTGGACGTGATGCATATAGAGAAGAATGTTATGGAAAATATTCTTTCAATTTTGAATATCTCTAGTACTGCCAAAGACAGTTTGCGAGCCAGACGTGATCTAATACAATTGGGTATCCGACCCGAATTACATCCGATTGAGTCTGACAATTCTAAAGTAATAATTCCTGAAGCAGTGTATACTTTATCCAATGCTGACAAAGATAAGATACTGGATTTTATTAAATCCGTTAGAGTATCTGATGGATTCTCCTCTCAAATTAGCAGATGCATAAATATGACGGAAAGAAAGATATCATCATTAAAAAGTCATGATTGTCACGTACTTATGCAAGTTCATTTTCCGTTGTCAATCAGAGGAGTTGTACATCCAGATGTTTTGCAGCCACTAATTGAAGTCAGTCAGTTTTTTAAGGCTTTGTGTTCGAAGACTTTAGACCCGGAAGTATTGTTCAGACTAGAGACAGATATAGTTATAACTCTATGTAAGCTGGAGCAGCTCTTTCCACCTACATTTTTTGATATAATGGTTCATCTCATTATTCATCTTGCTAGCGAAGCCCGGATATGTGGTCCTGTGCAGTATCGATGGATGTATCCAATTGAAAGATATCTACGGAAATTAAAGAATATGGTATTTAACAAAGCTGCACCTGAAGGTTGTATTACCGAGGGATATTTATGTGAAGAATGTATCACATTTTGTGACATGTATATGGGTGATGGAAAGAGTATTAGATTCGATAGGTTCGAACGAAATAATGATGGTGAGTTGTGGATAGAAGATCCAAATAAACTTTGGATATTTCAACAGAATGGCCGAGCTATCCTAAAGAGTACCCGTCGTAGTATTTCAGACATTGAAAGAGATCTTATTCATTATTATATTTAGATGCAAGTAGACGAGGTAGATTCTTTCTTCGAGGAGTTTCAGTCAACAACCACTAGCAAATCAGACTTTCTGAAATGGTTCGGGGATAAAATTAAAATATTAAAAGTTACCAAAGATGAACGGTGGAGCGCAAATCTCGATATAATTCACAGGAGTCCATACTCATTGATAATATCACATTCTGGCTATATCGTTAACGGGTTTAGATTTCGAAAGAAGTCAATTGATGAAAATAAAGCGTCACAACTTTCAGGAGTAATAGTGAAGGCTGATCTCAATGCTGAAATTGACGGATACTATGGCGAGATTATTGATATACTTGAAATCAGTTTTACACATGATGCAAGGTGTGTTCTATTTCATTGCATCTGGTTCGATGTTGGTCGAGTTGGAGTAGGTTACAAAAAGGATAGAAATGGGCTTCTTTCTTTAAAGCAAACAGGTAGGTTACAAACAAATGAACCGTATACGCTTGCCAGTCAGGTCGAACAGGTCTTTTATGTTCCAGATAACTCAGTTAGTGGATGGATAATACCAATTAGAACAACACCGAGAGATTTCTTCGACGTAAACGAAGAGGCAGATGCACTAGACAATGATGTAGCATATCAAAATAACTCCAATGATTTTTTGCATGAGGTATTAGACAACGACAATGGAACTTGGAACTAGCATTTTCAGGTAATGTTTTTTTATTTTCAAATTCTATTAATTGAAATTGTTGTCATCTATCGAAATGTATATATTTGAAATAACTCTTTAAAATTGCAGACATGGCTCCTAGACCTAGACGTATTCGGGAGGTCCCTGAACCTCCCCAGTAGCCACAGGGCGGTTCTTCTGATGCAGGTAGTGGAGCTACACCGAGACGGCGTGGACCGTCTCAGTGTAGATTCTTAGACCGTCTTGCACCAGGGCAGACGTTACCTGTACGCATTGTTGGCGGAGATGCGGTAGGAGAGAATTCCACGGAGTTCCAGAGCTACCTTGGCCAGGTTGCCCGTGCGCGCGTCCCCATCACCACCCACGACTTCCGACAGCTTCCTTATGCTGTCAAGGCTGCCATACTTGCTGATCTGGAGGTATTCTAAAATCTTAAAACAATTTTTGCATTTTATGAGGTAATCGTTATTATATTTTTTGTATCAGGCTGTATTTACATGGGAACGCAGTACCCATGTCGATTCTCAGATTTTATCCCATGCTACTGAGATGTTGCGTCGATACAAGGGACGCATAAAGGCTAAGGTAAGATTTTTTTATTAATATTTAATATCAAGATATTTACATATTGACTCTATTTATTTCTCCATTTGTAGTACTTCAACCCCCAGATTCCATATGAGCAGCTTGTGCAGAATATCCCTCCTGGTGTTACACCAGAGCAATGGAGGGAGCTGATTAATTTTTGGTCCAGTGAGGATTTTGCGGTATGTATATAGTTTTCTTAGTTATTTCTTTTATTTTTATACTGACTTTGTGAAATTTCAGTCGATTTCTTCCAAGAATACGGCGAATCGTTCGAAAGGGTTTAGGTCGACGCATAAGATGGGAAGGAAGAACACCAACCAATTGAAGGACCAATTTGTAAGTATTTTAAAAATATTTATAACGATTAATTTTGAGTCTTAAAACAATTTTAAGAAGTTGTTTAACTTTTTATAGTTGAGGGAAAATGAACGAGAAATGACCCGCATAGAGGTTTTTGCTGGGTCAAAGAGCAGAGACTTAGGAGGAGAGGTGGAGTGGGTTGATGAAGCCTACGCACCAATACATGTAAGTATAAATACAATTTTTACTTAAAGGATTACTTATGTTAATATACTAAATTTATTTTCTATTTCTCATATGCAGGAAGAAATGATTAGGCTCTCTACCACATCCTCTCTGGATAGCACGGGGACGAGCAATCCCCCGTTGACGGCCGATGATGCCTTCCGTCAAGCCACTGGTCCAGAACACAGTGGACGCATCCGTTGCGGAGGACGGGGCGAAACGATCCGTACATGGTACGGAATGGGTGGTGCAGGTGGGTCGCAGTCTTCCTCGCAGGGAAGCCAGAGAGAAAGAGAGATGGAGAGGGAGCTGCGCGAAGTAAAGGCAACGATGAATGCACAAGCTGCGGAGATGGCACAGATGCGTATGGACATGGCGAAACTCAGGTCCTTAGTAAGCCGTCTTCAAAGTCAAGCCACGCCCCCTGTACAACCTGCACATCTCGGCGACGACGAGGAGAGTGAGGAGGAAACCGAAGAGAGTGACACATCAGAGTAGGTGGCATGGATGTAGTACCCTAGTTAATTTTTATCTTTTAATTGTAATGTTTTTTATTAATGTCTAACAATATGTAGACTTCTTATCGTTTATTAATGTTGACTTTTTGATTATGTTGAATGTAAAGTGTTGTTTGATGTTCAATTTATGATATGGTTAGTTGTTGGATGTTGTGGTTTGTTCTTTTGCAGAGAAGAATGATGGATGTTGTAGAGTTTATTATGTTCATATTGTTGTCAGGTGTAATATTGAATGATGTAAGGAAGATATCAGAATATATAAATTTTTTTCCTGTCATGGTTTATTGGGGACGGTTGTAACCGTCCCCTCTAGAGCTACAGAAACGTCCCCCCAGCCAGAACAAATCACGGAGACTATTGGGGACGGTTAAAACCGTCCCTTATACCCTTCTGTTGGCGTCGTTATAGATGCTACAACTAGAGGGGACGGTTACAACCGTCCCTAATAGTCTTCTGTTGGCGTCGCTATAGACTATTCCAGGCTTCTGTTGGCGTCGCAAAAGACCGGCAGAGTAGAAGGGACGGTTACAACCGTTCCTACAGACAAATGTATGCGACGGGTGTAACCGTCCCTTCTACTCTGCAGGTCTTTTTGCGACGCCAACAGAAGCCTGGAATAGTCTATAGCGACGCCAACAGAAGACTAGTAGGGACGGTTTTAACCGTCCCCTCTAGCTAGACATACGTGATTTAACCGAAATTAGGTGGTCTTAAGTTCAACACAAAGCGTGAACTCAGTCGAAGTGTCAACCACACAAATCTCGATTAAAGTCAACAATTAACCCACACTAAAGATCAATAAATTAGAAATAATGTGGAGTTAAAATTTATTTTTAACTCTGCACAAATGGTGTATAGTGACAAGTATGCAGAGAGTTCGAACACAGGGAGCAAGCAGGGTAGTTCAAGCAAATGTAAGCACAAGTGTGTGTGTGTAAAGTGTCTACACTAAGCAAGCAAGCAACTACAATTTTTGTGGGTTTTTAATTTTTCATTTTTTTTATTTTAATTTTTTTTATTTTTAATTTTCTGATTTTTATAATTTTATATTTTATATTTTTCTTTTTCTTTTTTCAATATTGGAATTTAAAGACAATGGAATAAAAGACAAGATAGAATATTTATAAAACTAAGTAAAAATTACCAAAAATTCAGAAACAAATTGTTTTTAGTCTTTTTAGGGTTTTTTACTGTTTTTGTGATTTTTGAAAAATTTTCAAGGTGTTTTTGGTATTTTTAAATACTGAAATAAAGCAAAACAGTGCAAATAAGGCTGGCTGTGAATAAAATGAGATTTAAAAATAGCAACCAGTAGCTCAAAATTTTCACACTATTTTTCAAATAAAAAGGACAAAATAAGGAACAAACAGAAACTGAGTTTTTGATTTTTGGAGTTTTCTACTATTTTATATATTTTTTTGAAGTTTTTGAGTGTTTTTAAATTTTTAGTGTTTTTCTTTTGAACTTTTTAATGATTTTTGGACTGACACTAAAATAGGATAGAATAGACACTAGGTGATTTTTTTGGAATTTTTGGAGGTGTTTTAATATTTTTTTGGTATTTTCTAAGCTAGACAGTGCACAAAAAGCAAGTTTTTGATTTTTAATAAATGTGCAAATAGAATAAAATCAAAAACTGAAGTAATAGCGTGGAAGTACACGTGTCCAGGAACTAAACCCTATTTTTGTGGAACTTTTGGGCTTAAAATGATAGGCTAAATAATTAGAGCAAACATCCAAACATTAAACAGTCCTGGCAGGGGCATATATGCAATTTATCAAACATCCAGGGGCCTATATGCAATTTTCCACAAAATATTAAGCTGAATATTTAATTTATAGCACCAAAAAGCAATTACAAAAGCCGCCTGGGCACGCAAGCAATTTTCCCACCAGGGCGCGTGACTTGCACGCGCCTGGCGAGGACTGGAATGTAATATCACAAAACTCTGGGGGCCTACTTGCAAAACATCCAAAAAGTTTACACTTGCCGCGAAAGTTCCAGGACCAGAACGGAATACACAAAAGCCCGAGGGTTCCTCTGCAAAATGCCCACACCTCACGTGTACAGGTCACGTGAGGTGACGTGGCTGAGGACCTAAATGCAAATAAACAAAGTTCGGGGGCCTCTATGCAAATATTACAAAACTTTTACACTACAGATATAAGTTTAGATACTAAATATTAAATACAAAAATGGCAAGGGTGTAGATGCAAAATACCCTTGCTCGGGCGCTCTGATGACGACGCGTGGCGCGAACCCAACGGCTGGGCGGCGAGGCACGATCCAGCGGCTGGGAGCGATCCACTTATCCACGTGGCGTGTCCTGGGCCCGCGATACCCCTTCGGATCCGACGCCTCGGATTAGATCTCCGCGAGGAGATCGACGGCTGCTGAGGCGGCTTGATCGGACGGTCGGTGGAGCAACTGGAGCTGCGGCTCGATCGGACGGTGGAGAAGCGAGGAGGAAGAACAGGGAAGAAGGCCGGCGGAGGCGAACTTCCCCGACTCCGATCTCGCTCCTCAGGTGATGGATGGGCTCCAAAATGGAGCAGCAGTCTCCTGGAAGGTCCCTCTGTGGACTGGAAGGCTCAGATTCGCCGGAGGAGCGTCGAGGTGCTGGCTCGAAGGCGGCGGAGCTTCACGCTCCAGGTATCTCCGGCGAGGAGTCAAAATGCCCCTCCAGGTGCGTTCAAGGATCTTTGACCTGCAAAAACTGGTGAGAAGGCCCAGGGCAAGTTGCCTGGGCCTCGCGGAGGCGTGGGGATGTGTTCAGCGAGGTGGCGGCGGAGGGCCGGAGGTGCACTCCGGCCAAGGTGGGTGATCGAGCGATTCAGATGATGTAACTTCGATTTTTTTGGGGGATATTGATCCTAAGACTAGCAGGAGTTGAATGCAAGAGATAAATAAGCGGGGGGGGGGGGAAGCCCTCGATGGCCGGAGCCAGAGGAAAAAGGGTACCTCGACGCCGGCTGTTGGCGGAGGTGGTGGAGGCTCCCTCGACTTCGCGCGCCTTGGCTGAAGGGCTGGCGATGGAGCTGTCACCTCCACGGAGCTCAGGAGCACGGAGATGGCGCTGAAGGGTGGACCAAGGGGACTCAACCGAGGGAAGGAAGTGAGGGGTTGGTATATGAAGGGAGTTGAGGGCGTGACTTCGAGGAGGAGTCACGGGCGAGACGAGCAGATCTAAGGGGATCTAAGGAAACGGCGATGGAGATGGATCAAAGGGGCACAACTTCCATGAAGGAAGCGGCGGCAAAGGAGGGACGAGTCGGCCTAGGAAAGTCCACCAAGGCGGGCAAAAACCTAGGCGCGACAGTGCTACAGTGGGCGAAGGACGACCAGTTGACCTAGGTCAACTGGCGCCTTCTCCTGATTGGTCCACGTGGACCAATCAGGAAAAATCCCCTAAAAATGTCTTATTAATTTAATAAAAAATAGAAATAGGCTGAATTAAATTATAGTTATAAAATGAAAAATGTTTAATTTTTTATGTAGTATTTTATTCTGATTTTTATTTATTTTTATGAATTAAATTTTTACAGGTTCATATTGAAACCTCTTATAGGTATAATACCTATATATCTTAGTATTTTATTTTTATTTTTGTATTTTTAATTTATTTATTTTTGTTTATTATTTTGTAAAATTACGAAATACTTATATATACACAAATATATTTTTATTTTAATTTTCTGATATATTTTATACACTTAATAAAATGAAAGTGTTATTTATATAGGTATAGATACATGTATTATACCTATGTATTATAATATATACAAGTATTTTTATTTGAGTTTTATTTGTGTTTTTATTCTGATTTTAATGTAAAAAATAAAAATATAAAAATATAAAAATAATGGATAAAGAATAAATTGAATATTTTATTCGGTACACTGTACAATGTGGGTCCAAAACTCAACTTTCAAACCGTAGCTCCGCCAAATGCGAAACCACCACCATTGGATAGATTATTTTATTCTATATACAATTAAAGGTGAGTATGCTGCATTTGGATTTGTCAGTTGTGAGATACGGGTCTGGGAAGTTGGGATTCTGGATTTTTATTCAGACCATAACTTTTTGTCTGTACATTATTTTTCTGTGAAATCAATTTTGTATTTTTCTATATAAAATTATCTACAACTTTCACGTACAAAGTTTCTTTATTTGATGTATAAAAAGTGGAACCAAAAATGAGTCCCAAAAAGAATAAAGAATGAAGAAAATAACATAGGTATTTGACCCTTATCTCCCCCTACTTTATTCCTGGTCGACCTATTCATCAAGATGCCTAGGTCTCGGGGGTTTTGGGTCATAAAATATTTACAATATTTTATTCTTTTTCTTTTCTTTATTTATTCTATAATTTTGGCTTTAATTACAGTATTTTATACACTATTTAGATGCACATGCATGAATGCTAAGATGATGGTTTTAATGCTATTTACAGGTATTTGCTAGGGTTTTTGATGCCAAAATGATAGAATAAAGATGATGAAATGTGGATTCATCATCCCCCTATACTTTACCTTTGCTAGTCCCTAGCAAACACTTATGCAATAAGTGCAAAAAGAAAAAGAAAGAAAAGAAAAAGAAGAAAATTAGATCAAGTTTAACTATCGAACTTGTCTTCGCAAAATCAAAGTTTGGAGCTTAAGTCGGACCTTTGGAATTTTAGTGCGGTTGGAACCTTAATTAGAACCAAATTTGAAATCCAACAGTCCTTGAGAATCCCAAAACTCTGTCCAAGTCTCCTCAATAGCCAGGTCAGAAATACTTCAACTCATACGCAAACTCTTACGACTATGAATCTGACTCGTACAATGTAAGTGATATGTAGCTCCCCACCTCAGAAGCAACAAAGAAACAACCTCCCTCAACCTGGTAACTCTAATGCCTCGGTCTAGCAACTCTTTCCTCGAGAAGCGGGGTATTCCCTTCTAAGTTCAAGTGCAACCGGCTCAAGAAGAGGGGATAGAAGTATAGAGTTTTGGAAGCTTAGCCAGTGTAGCTAAGTCTCCCGCTGCAAGCTTCATGAGATGTAACGTGGATACCATAAGCTTTTGCTTTATTGGACTATATACACTCCGGTGGGGTTATTAAATTTTCAATCCGACCCACCATTTTTTTGGAGTTCTTTTTTTTTTTCAATTGCATCTGTACAACATATCTACATGGTGCAGCATATATACAAGAAATTTTCCTCTTGAGCCAGTAGACTATCCCTCTTTTGAAGCTTTATTACAACCCACGGCTTCTGTCTTTAGCCTTCATCACCACTAGACCAAGTTGAGGTGCACTTCCTTCACTATAAGAAGAAGAGAGGTTCCGCCTAGAAGTACTACCCTCATATGCTACCCCAAGCCAAAGGAAACTGCCTCCTCACCACCTCATCCGTGGAGAGCTATGTGAAAGGTGCAGGTGTCCAAGTTAGGTCATTATCAACAAGAGTCGTGCGTGTGCTCCGAAATACTCTACTTAGGCAGTCAAGAGTCCATTAAACCAAGTCCTGTGATCCTCAAAGAATTAAGTCAACTAGACCTGAAGTACCTCAAACCCAGTTCCTATAAGGTTCCTGTTATTAGGTAGATTTTAAGGTCCAATCAAGCTCTAATCTCTGGATTTTACTTAGACTTGTTCCACTATCAAACTCAATCCGAAAAATGCTCATGCCATGCAATGCAAGAAATATTTTTGTGATACAATTTTCAAGATTTTGAACTTTTTATGGATTTTTGAAAAGATGATGCATGCGCATGCAGATGCAATTTTTTTGTATTTTTCAAAAAGATCTTTCAAATGTTTTTGGATTTTAGTTTTTGCAAATGTTTTTGGGATTTTTGAAAACAAAAAGATTTTGGCTGAAAAATAGGTTAAAATATGTACACGGGCGTGCTTCTTATATATACAAGAAGTAGATTTTAAGAATTTACAAGGGCAAGTGATCAATTTTATACATATATATAGGTAGTGGATTTTGGTGTGATGTTAGTATTCCTCAAACTTATTTGACACAAGCTTTTCACACAATTTTTTGAAAACTATAGTCCAAAATAGTTTTTAGAAGCATTTTTACAAACATGTACACACATTTGAAAATCATTTTGCAAAGGTTTTAAAAACAGTATATATGGACTTTTCAAAGGATTTTTGCAACCATTTTTCAAACCATTTGCAAATCATTTTTCAAATCTTTTATTTCACACAAAGAAAATAAATTTTACAAACCACACATTTTTACACAGGTTGAAAACATGTAACAAAATATTTTCAAAATAGTTTTCAGTAGATGTTCACAAAGATTTTCAAACTATTTTTCAAACATTTTGCAAAAAACATTTTCACCTGATTTATTAATCAGTATGTACAAAAAGAATTTGAGGAATGATAACACCTTTTTATTAGAGATTTTTAATAAATTTTAAAGAATTTTTAGCCATATTTTTAAGAAAATACGAAAGTACGAGTTATGGCTAAAGTATATACACAGTATATACGACCCCCCTATACTTAGCTTGAGCTATGTCCTCATAGATCGGAGAGAAAAGAGAAGACATAACTCGTACTAAGTATAGGCAAGTCTAAAGAAATATAACTTGGGTTGTGTCCTAAATCAAATTAGCAATCTTCTAAAATTGAGTTTGTCTAATTTGGATTTAAATTGGTTGAGATATGTTAATTGTAATGAGTAGGGGTCACTGCTGAAATTACAGTCCTAATCAAGAACCATGTGATTGTCAATTAGTGAAATTAATCTTTAATTTGATGAAATAATTATGGAAAATATTTGAGAAATATTGAAAGATAATTATTTCCTTAATTGATTTGGCATCATCCAATTAATTGATTAGATTTGATCTACATCATAATTGGAAACACAATCATCAAACTTGATGCTTGAATAGGATTGGGAATTTGTGTAGCAAATTTCCTTATAATCAAAAATGTTTTGATTATTACTATATGGTATAATTTCGGTTGAAGAACTGATGATCATCTCAAGTACAAATTGATATATTTGGCATTATCCTTTCCTGAGGTGGATTTGGTGTCTAGTCAGAGAGCATTGGGGTTGCGGGTTGCAACGTATATGGTCCATCCCACTCTCGTCGGTACTGGCCATGACAGTCGGTAGAGACTCGATAATGCCGGAGAAAATCAAGTTGCATTTTCTAATTATCAAAATTCGAATTAATACGTACTCTGAGATATTACCATATATATATATATATTCAAGTAAAATAATCAAGTTTGTTGATTGAATTGGATTGATAATTAATTTAATATGATTAAATTAATTATGTCCAATTGAGACACTCTATTATGAATAGAGTTGTTATTTCCCTTGGAAGAATTAATTATATGAATATGATTCATGATAATTAATTAAATTTTGAATATGAGGTGGAGGATCACATAAGTGGCATCCATGGTCTCCCGTCAAGGCGAAAAGTTCCGTTGCCAGGGATTGCATGTGGGAGACGCTTGTCCGAAGTGACAGCTCCTGCATGTAAGTGCATCTGGATCGAGCTCTTTGCTTCTCGAAAGAGTAAGGCCGTATACGTAGTGACCCCAATATCGGATCCTCGTATTATTGGGGCGATATTGAATAGCGCATAGCGAGTACTATTCCTATTGACAGTTGGTTCAATTAATGACAGGTCAACATTGCCTTAGGGGTGGTGGGCCCAGGTATTAAAGATCGAATTGGGAATACAAGTTGGACTTGCAAGGCGGAATGTGTTCCCGCTTCTTTTTATCGGAGTTGCAAATTCTCATATTATTGGGATGTAACAAAGATAAGGAAGGAGATCCCAGATCTTGCTGAGATATGATGGTAAGTATATCTCTTACATTGAAGTGATTAAGGGAATGAACTTTCAGTGTTGACAAGGCAAGACAACTTTGATATAAAAATTCCTAAATAAAAGTAAAATATGTATATATATATATATAAATATAAATATATACACTTATGCAAATTTCTTATTTCATATAATCCTTCATTAAACCCACTCAATGTTATACTCAATGATAACCAGTAAAATATCATGGATTGGACTCATGATCCAGATATTGTACTTGCATTGGACATATAATGTATGTGGTTGCAATGTGCAAGTTTCCTCATAATATTGAGGAATGACAATTAAATAGATAGTAGGACTACAACCGTAGGGTTTGTATGTCTCTATAATCTTGATCTCTCATCGGATGTACTTTGGAAGTGACATGTCAATGATGATCACAATTGTCAAATAATCCTTATAAAATCAATGAAGATATTCTGGCATACATACGTGCTCTTAACATTTATTATGAATGAGATGGTTCACTGCATCATGCAAAATGATGGCACTATTAAAGATGATGTATTCAAAATGTTTGAATACCTACCTGAACCAATGTTTTAAGAGTCTAGATGGATGTAGACATGATGAGTGTCATTATTCTACTGTCTATGTTCTAGTCATTCATGAAGCTTCATAATATTCATATTGTATGAATTTAATGAAGCATGTATAAATGTTGAAATACTCTTACATTGAATTATTTTTGAATTTAACATAAGAGATCCTTAGTCTTAAGCAATAGTTGTTCATAGATAAAGGGAGTGCAGTGGAAGCATGGGTTGGACCCAAGTAAGAAGTATATTCAAAGAGTTGACTGTACTTCTATGACTTTCATATGACATCCAAAGAGTTGGATGAATGCCAATACTGCAATAAGTTGATGTGTTGATAGTATGACTATCAAGTCTATCTAGAATCCTTAGAGAAGGACTCAGATAGAGCATCAGAATAATCTACATAAATCATTGATAATTGACTTGCTCATTCAATAAGATAAAGTCTTGTAATGGTATCTCAATCTTCTACAACACTTTCAATGGGTTGCATATGTTTTAGAAGACTAGAAAATTTTGATCTTAAGGTTTATAGTCATCCACATAGATATTAGTGCAATCGTTGCAACAATCTCTATTGGATTGAAAGGCTTCATAATTTTAGTGGGAGAGCCCTTAGTCTTAGAGAATGTCTCTATGACCTAGATATTAGAATACACTTATTGTTTATTTCTAAATGTTGGAAATAAACATAAATTCTGTAATAAATCTATCATAAAGAGTTATGATGGAGATATTTCAGATAGTAATCTAAAATCTAGTGGACTCCACTAAATTAGAAAATTAATGAATGGTTCATTAACATTTCTAAATACTGAAATTAAACCTTAAAATCAATATGAGGATGAAGATCATTTGACAATGATCTGGCATCAAGCCTTGGACATATGTTTATTGATGCGATCAATAGACTAGTAAGAGATGAAACTTTAGAATGTTTAAAATTTCAAAACTTACATACTTATGAATATTGTATTCAAAGTAAAATATCCAATGCACCCTTCTTTGTGAATGGTGTAAGATGTCAAGGTATTCAGGATCTCATATATATTGATGTATGTGGATCATCTATATCACACTAAGATATGTGATATCTATTGATGATTATGTATGATATGAGATTTCTTCTCTTCACCTAAAGAAACCTTTGAAATGTTCAAAGATTTCATTATTTTTGGTTTACAACCAAAGTTTGAAGGAAGATAAAATGGATTTGATCTAATCTAGGTAGCCTGGACCTGTTAGATGAATTCAAAGGATACCTTTTGGAGATATGAATGTCATATCTATCTCAATCCTCCTAACACACCCTAACTCAATAGAGTTATAGGGAGATACAATTGTATCATGTGTGACATGATCTAATCAATGATGAATTTTAGTTTACCTCTTAGTCTCCAGGTATATATGTAGTAGAGACTACATTATATATCCTTAATATGATTCCAAGCTTGAATCTAGCACTTGAAAGTGCTGCTTCATTAGGAAAATAAAGGATGGTATTGGATATCTACTTTATGACCTTGAGATTCTTAAAATATCTCATCTTTGAGAATGTGATTCTTAAAGGTTGAGATTCTTGAGAATCAAGATGAAAATGAAGTGTAGGAACTCATTTAATCTTGAGAAGATGATGAGGCTCCTGAAATTGGAAACTAAAAGGACAATTGAAGATGAAACACTAATACCTCTTCAAATGAGTTTGAGGATGGATTCCATGTGTCAGAGAAATCTGACAATGATCGAACTTCATGTGATCATAGCATGGATAGATGGATGTTAGCAATACAAGTCTAATGTAGACTTCATATACAAGTCTTGTATATGAACCCTCGAGGATACACCTATACGGGTAAGACATGTGAAGGTGTAAATGGATCTTCAAGAGAGAAGGGAACCTGATGAGAAGGTAGAGACCTTCAAAGCACGGTTCGTAACCATGAGATACACACCCAAAGAGAAGACATTGCTTGCGATGAGACTTTCTCTTCGATAACCATGCTTAAAACCATCAGAATATTGCTAACCTTAGCTACACAACTTGACTATTGCATCTTCAAGATGTAAGTAAATATTGCATTCCTCTGTAAATACCTCTCGGAGGATATTCACATGAAGTAGCCCCAGGGCTTCATGGTTGAGGAAAGCAAGGTGTGCAAGCTAAGGAATCCATCT
Source organism: Ottelia alismoides (assembly GCA_037367405.1). Classification (NCBI taxonomy): domain Eukaryota; kingdom Viridiplantae; phylum Streptophyta; class Magnoliopsida; order Alismatales; family Hydrocharitaceae; genus Ottelia; species Ottelia alismoides. Next base: position 137,096 of record JAZKJV010011635.1, read on the forward strand.
ATGGACTCAAATAAGCTTCTTGAAGTTGGACCATAAGATTTGATGAAATTATAAATGGTATGATTTCAGATAGAGTCTTGATGAACAATGTGAAGCTTAGTGGGAGTGCCTTTGTGTTAATCATGCTAAATGTAGATGATATCCTAATCATTTGAAATGATATAAGGATGATAATAATAAGTGTTTTAAAATCTGGTTGTTCCATAACTTGAGATATTATCTCAAGGATATCTCTTGGATCTTAGTTCTGAAGGTGTTCAGAAGCAAAGAGAAGAAGGTATTGAGACTATCACAATGGTAGTACACCTTGGACATATTCCATTCTTGGAAATTCCAAGAAAGACTTCCATCCCTTAAGATATGGTACTGACCTATCTAAAGAGATAACACCACAAAGAGTTGAGGAAGTGAATGCTAGAACTACTTGCACTTGTGCATTAGTTACGAGAAGCTGAGTGTATAATAGATGTGTATAAAAGCCAGATATCTGCCATGCAGTGGGAGTAGTAAAGTGTTGCTAATCCTACTGTGGAGAGAAAACACTTGTTTGCAGTAGTAACAAGATCTTCACAGATGACAAAGTCTTATCTTCAAAAACTTAAGACTTTATAGATAGAGATCTAAAAGGTCTTAACTGTTGATATCTTAAGAGATAGTGATCTCCAGGAATAAGGGTATTATGATAAGGATTATGGAAATACTGGTTATGATAATTGTTAATCTATAGGGCACTGTAACTAACAAGATTGAGTATTGGTTGCATAAGATGCAACATTCGCATTTGATGCGAGCACTGTTACTGGGGATATGCAAGTATCGTAAAAAGAATTGGCGTAGTCTCGCGGGAACAGAGTGACTGATCAGCTTACCTAGCTATTTTCTAAATAGCCTATGATTGTCACATGAGTGTGGGTTTAAATGATTAGCCCATTAATGGCTCTTTGGGCTAGTGGGAGATTGTTGGACATGCGAGCCCACGGCGAGCCATTATGCAATAAATGTTATTGCAAATATCATTCCCTAATCTGAAATGAAGAATAAATAATTTGCATAATAGGTCCCTTAGTACAATAAGGGTTATGTACCATGGCCATCTTGATGATCATACAGTTGTTGATTCAACTGTTGAATCATAGAGGCTGGTGCTTGGATAAATATCTAAAGAGTTAGATTGAGGACTCATCAAGCACCGTCAAATGATTGTTAAGAGATGATCTCCAGCATGAGTAGGAGATGGCAATCCTTTCTCATTTAGGTTGATATCTGACCGACCTCTTGATGCATGTCCTCTGCATAGGAATAGAGATTCGGAGGTGTCAGATTAGTTAGGTCAAAGAGTTGACTTAACGAGATCAAGATAACCAAAGTCCTATATCGTATGCTGTCACGATACAAGCACGCATCCTCTGACCGAAGACAGATGTGTTACTATATGTCTAAGTACGTACATTTGGCAGACCAATAGGTTGATGACCTAACCAAGGTCTATACACCGGCGAGCTGGTGTGCATATAAGGGCATATGAGTAATACGATCTCTTAAAGGGATCATACAGGTTCATCTATTGAACCGGAAGGCATGAGCTCACTCATGAGATATTGAGAAGAATCAAATTCCATGCGCATGGTTGTCTCGCTTTGGAAGCTTGGCTGAATTTGTAGGTTTGATATGTACTTTTGGAAAGTATATGATCAATACCTAGGAATGATATACTCTTTTTTGGAAAGTATATGATTGATACCGACTCCCAATGATCGAATGAGAAACTTACTGATAAAACCATGAAGTAGACAGTATAAAGATGATCTAATATTTCGGGTTTATTCTGAGTCTTCCAGTATGCAGGATGTGTAGGTATTGGGAATACTTGAGGGTGATGTGATCATAAACGATTGTATAACCATGACGCTTCCATTCCTAGGGAGTGATGAAACGGGTTTGGATTTTAGTGACTCCTCTCAGTAGAGAAGTAATCTGATCTTGGTCCAAATGTTGGACATTGACCTGAATGTGATTCAGATGCAATGAGAAGATTAGATTTGCAGTCTTGATTTAATCAAGCATCTATGGGAGGCCCACGATCTGGATTTGAGATACGATCTCAATATGCAAGTCACTATATGTGGAACAATACAATCGGCATGTCCTTATCTTCAAGTATTCGCGGAGAAAGCGCATTATCCTTGAAAGGGTTCATGATAATTTCATTGTTGATATTATGTATCCAAGCATTGAGAAAATGGATAATTAAATGTGATTTAATTATCATGAGTAATATGAATTTGATTCATATTATAAAGAGAGTTATCTAAGATAATTGAATGTGATTTAATTATCAAATATGTGAATAATGTGAATGTGATTCATATTATTTGAACACATGAGAAAAAGACATCCAAGATAATTAAATATGATTTAATTATCATGGATGTGAATAATGTTGATAGCAATATCCAATTATTCATAATATATTATAAATGTGATTTATGATGTATTAGAGAGCTAATTATAATTTATATTTGTTGATTAATTATTAATGTGTATTGGATACACATTGTGTAATTAATTGAAAATATAAATTATATTTTGTTTTGGGTTGTGAATGTGATTCATTATTTGTTCAATGGCAAGATTGCAATATTCTCAAAATTAATTGTGAATTATAAATCACAACAAAAAGTTGTTGGATAAAAATAATGGAGATTTCATGGAGATATGCAATCTCATGAAATCTCATGAGATTGCCCTCCCATATGGAATGTGTGGGCGCGACACCCAATTCCTACTTGGAATGGGTGGCCGTCCACTTTTGGATGTACATGGAGTTGTACTCTCAGTGTATATTCTCTCCTTATTTGTTGGTGTAATTTAGGATTGATTTATATTTGATTTTGTCAAATATATTTTAATATAAATTAGATCATAATTTGTTGGTTTTTACCAACAACAATCTTAACCATTGGATTGGACATAAATCAATCTCATCCATTGATTTTATATGTCCCATGGATTGAGATCCATGGATTCCAAAACCCTATAAATAGAGAGTCATACCATGCTCTCTATGGCTGTGCAATATTGGAGCTAACTCTCTCTCTCTATCTTTCTCTCTACACGACAACCCTCTCTCTCTCTCATGGCCGTCTACAATGGATGCCCTAGAGGTGTTCTTCATCGCCGCAGCGTCGTCGTTATGCTGCCCGATTGTTTGCTTGTGGATCTCCGTCTCCTTCGGTGCTCCTCGCTCGTGAAGAAGACGTCGGATTTCGTGTGTCGAGATTAGGAGATCCACCGCTTGGATCATCAACATGGATTGCGAAAAGCACGCGGTTGCGCTCGCAAGCGTCTCCTCCGTCGGATCGAACCTGAGACGGGAGGTCTCTTCGTTTAGAGACTCGATCGCAACCATGCTTCAAGAGGTAATCCTATTACTTGTTTGTGGTTTAGACGAAACGATCCGAGAAGTGTTCTGGGATCATGTGATTTCATCACATGAATTTTTTTAATTTCCGCTGCCTAGAACAACTAGTTTGACTAGTCGTTCTTCGTCGTATTCGATACGACGCTCATGCTTCCGTGATGCGCTTGAGGATTATACCATATCATTCAGTATGATCTTCACCGGTTCTTCCAGACATACAACGACCCTTGGATCAAGCCCTCAAGTAGTCATCAGATCATTTTGGATGATCTAATTCGGGTTGTCTCCTGCGAACCGTCATCGCAAAGCAGGAGGGAAACATACGGCTAAGTGATCGCATCCCATCGTCCGTTCCTGCCTACGACTGGGTATTTTGCACATTCAACTCATCAACTTTTTGTATTTAATTTACAGTCTGCAAACTTTTTTTGTCGTTACTATATTTTTTGTAAAATTTACTGTCAGACCCTTGACTTTTCTTTTATTGTTCATCGGTTCCTTGCCACATCACCTCACGTGCATGTGCATGTGAGGTACGAGTATTTTGCGGTGAGATCCTCACGGGTTTTTGTACTTACTTTCAATCCTTAAAATCACATATATAGTGTTATATTTTATGGATAAATTGAAACTTATCCCTCGTACTTTTGGTAATTACACTTATACCCTTGCCATGCGTGAAATATTTTATTCATCTGAAAAATTTATGTATATAGCCTCTGGATTTTGCTTTAGGGTTATTGTTTGATGCCAAAACTTTCAACTAATTGCAAATAGGCCCCTTCCACATTGCATTTTCTTTTGGGATATTTACACCCATAACCTTGAGTAATTTTGTAATTACCCCAAAAACCTTCGATAATCATGAATTACACTCAAGACCCTGAATAACTGCTCCGTTTTACATCCGTAACCTTCTGTTACTTTAGTTCATTAACTCAACTAGGCTGAGTTAATGAACCCAATTCGTGATCTAACGGTTGAGATTAATAAAAAAAGGAAAGAAGAAGAGAGAATGTGGGTTTCATCGTGGAGTTTGCAGAGGGCAGTGGGTCTTTCATAGAGGGTGGCACGCAGCGAGGGAGGTGCATAAAGGAAGGAGATCCGACCTGAGGCAGATTTATGGATAGGGGCGCGAATCGGGAGGCGTGCTAGACCTGCAGGCGGATTCCCGAGAAGGGGATGGGGTGCGACCTGGATGTGGGGGTGGGGGATCACGATGCAGGCGGAGGCCGGGGGTGGAACACGATGCAGGCGAGGATGGGGGGTGCTGCAAGCGGATTTGCAGGCAGAGGAGCGCTGGACCTGTAGGCGGATTCCCGAGAAGGGGGTGGCGTGTGATTTGGACATGGGGGTGGGGGAGCATGATGCAGGTGGAGGCGAGAGGGGGGGTAGAACACGATGCAGGTGAGGGCAGGGGGTGCAGGAAGATTCGTAGGCAGAGGCGCGCTGGACCTGCAGGCGGATTCCCAAGAAGGGGGTGGGGCACGACCTAGACATGGGGATGGGGGGAGCGCGATGCAGGAGAAGGCGCCCGAGGAGGGGGGGTGTCACGATGCAGGCAGAGGCACGGGGGAGAGCATGATGCAGGCAGCAGTGCGGGGAGGGTGATCACGATGCAGACAACGGTGCGTGGAGGGGGGTCACGATGCATGCAAAGGCGTAAGGGGGAGGGGGGAGCACGATGTAGGCGGAGGCATGAGGGGGGGGGCACAATGCAGGCGGAGGCACGAGGGAGAGCATGATGCAGGCGAAGGCGCGCGTGTGGGTGGCGGCACGACCTGGACCTGCAGACAGAGGGAGCCTACAAATGGAGGTGCATGGGGGGGGGCGACCCGGGGCTTGCAGGCGGAGGCACGAGGGGGGCGTAGGGAGGAGAGAGGACCTGGGGGAGGAAAAAGGAGTTGGTTAGTGGTTGGAGGACGAAGGGGGGCAAGGAGAAGCAAGGGGATAATGGCCTAATTGGTAAATAATTGAAAGTTAAAGGTTATAAAATATAAAATAATTGACGGATTCCATAATTAACAAAAATTTGGATGGAAGCTAACACGGGATTATGGTTGTAAGAGTTAGCCATTATTCAAGGTCTTGTATGTAATTCATTATTATCGAAGATTCCTGGGATAATTACGAAATTACTCAGGGTTATGGGTGTAAATATCCCTTTTCTTTTTGTAGATTTTCTTTTGTTAAAATAATTTCATTGCTCTAAAAATTCATAGATTATTAGGATAAATACCTTACATTATTATCTATCACATACATTTTATTAAGGTATTTTTCCTATGATTATATTCATTAAAAATAAAAAATAGAACAAATATTCCCTATTTGACATAAAATAATAAAATATAAAATTATTTTGAAAAATTCCCCCAAAATATATTTTTTTTATTTATATATTTGAACCTTCATACTAAAAATCGCTAAAAATAAAAAAAGAAGACTCTTAAAAAATAAAAATCCCCAAAATTGTTTATAAAAATCTAAAAAAAATATCCAAAATACCAAAAATTTATTTTTCTGACTCTTAATTTTCTTTATATTATCTATATATTAAAATTGATTTGAAGAATTTTGCACTTATTTTATTATTTTTAATATTCATTTCAATTCAGCCCATTTATTAATTCCCTAATTTAGGGTATTTTTACTTTATATATATAAATTATCAAAACTCATTAAAATTGAACGCTGATTGTTTTTTTTTGTGAGAGATGCCTATGATGTAGGAATAATGGGGGACACCTTATTCCTCATTTTGATGCCCTGGGATTGAAACATTGATCGCATATGAAGGAAGAGGAATAAGAAGGGATATCCCTCTTTATCCCTTAAACAAACAACTCCCAAGTGTTATGGTCAAAATCCATGTTCAATTGGAACATACCACTGTGATGATCATTTTTTTTACTAGTTAAGTGGAGGGTGGGGTTGAACTCTGATCTTTAGACTAGAATCCCACTGCTTCTACCACCATACGAAAGGTCATGTGATCAATGGTGCAAGCTTTCAGTGCAAAGGAAGGCTTCTTTAATTACTTCACTTTTCATAAAGACAGAAGAAAACCCCTCTCCTCGTTTCCGACCTCCCCAAATGAATTTTACTTTTTTTTTCATCCAATGAATTCTTATAAAATTGAGTCTCCATTAAACACAAACACATCTATATTTGTTTTCAATTACTTTTCTAATAAACCACTAACATATAAAATCGGTCAACAAAAAAGCAATTTCCTTTACTTTAATATCCGCCACTTCATATATTCCGTTACTTCTTGTGAACACTGACCAAATCGGTCAACAAAAACAATTTCATTACATCATTCGATTAAATATAAAATAATACGGCTCACTGACCAAGTCAAATTCCAAACACAATACAAATGGGCACACCGGAGTGGACTCATTCCTTCCTAATTCTCTTGTCTACATGGTTTGTTACAATGTTTTTACAGTTATATCCCTCTTTAGATTCTATAATATAGGTTATACCTCAATCTCTTTTGTGATATTAATTGTGACCCTACCTTCTTGCATTGTTATCGCTTATTGTGAACGTTAATTTTTGAACAAAAATGTAACTAGAAATAAAACCTAGGATACAAATGTTAAATTTATGGGCATGAACTTAATTGTAAGAAAATTAAGGGTAGATGTAAAACTTCTTCATTTTTCCCGTTCTCCTTCATTCATGCCAAACCTCATCATGGTAGCCCTTGCCCTCCTCGTAGCCCTGGCTTCCCTTACAGTCTCCACTCATTTTCCTCCCCCCAACTGTGGCCTTCTCCACCGTCCTTTCACACGCTAGTCCTTGCGAGATGGAAGTACACCCCCCCCCCCCCCAAACCCCCAGAGCGATAAAGGTGAAGGAGGAGAAAACCCTAAGGTATAGTGGTGGTTTGCCAAAACGGAGGAGCACTGGTAGGCTCAGCAAAGGCGGTGGCGGTGGAGTAGCAACTTTATTGGACTCAAGGTGCTGTACCTAGATCTCCAAGCTCCAAGAACTGAGTCTAACCAGTGTTGGGTTTCGATTGTTCATCCCCTCCCTTGTTATTTATGCTGAGGGAGAGATGTTGGGAGCTTGGGGCGCTGAGAGAACACCATAGGAGGAAGTGGGAGTAGAGGAGGAGGTCAGGGTGAAGGACCTTGACTAAAGGAGGAGGTTGCAACGGAGTGGTTGGGAGCGGAGCAACCCTCCTTCCCTGAGTCCACAGTATATCAAGCCCTTGACATCCAATCATAATTTGATAAGGTCCATAATTTAGGGATATGCACGTAATAAATCACTCCTTAACAAAACCTCGATTTGAATAAGCCATGATTTAGTTTATCTCGTTGACAACTAACTAATAGAAGGGTACTAGTGATAATGGTACAATAAGGTAGGTGAACTATTAATATTGCAAAAAAAATAGAGGCATGTTGATATTGCAAAACCTAAGAAGGAAATAACTGTAAGAAAACTCTTTTATTATATGATAAATATAAAAAAGAACATTGACTATATGTCAATTCTTAATTAGAAACCTAATTTAACAAAGAGAGACGTGTTCTTTTTTTTCTTAAATACACTTCTCCACAAGCTTCCATGACCATTTTATGGTGATGTTAAACTAAGTACATGTATCTCTATTCGAAAAATAAGTTCCTTAACAAAAGATTTAAACATAGTTGGGACCTTTACCGTAATTTATCCATTATTATACTAATATACCCCACTATTGCATGCAATGATTTGGAGAGAATATGGTCATCTTCTCCACCTACTTTCTTGAGCTAGGAAGGTCAAACTCATGTCATATTTTTTAGAGTAAATTACACAAAAGCACCTAAATTATACACCTAGTTTCAATGTCACACATCAACTTTAAAAGCTATTAATTTGGTACCGATCTTTGATTCGATTACATTAGATGATGTTTGATGTGATTTAAGCGTATGGCACATGAACTTTTATATGTAATATACTCTATATTATAGAGGCACAGATAAAATACCTCGTGGATTTGAGTGGTCGACATATATAGGTGAGGCCAATTGTATTATCTGTACAGATAGATTTGGGAGTTATTATTATGTACAAGTGAAGGTCCATTATGTGATGCGTCCCATGTTTGGAGAGGGACGATATGATGAAAGCCATCCAACCCCTATCCTTGTTTTCTTGTTGGAATTCTTTATCTTATCTTCTAGTCTAGAATGCCTTCTTTTGTCTATTCTTTTCTTTTCTTTATTCTTTCCTTTTTTTATCATTTAGATTTGGTCTGACATAGCAAAATTAGGGAAGCAAACGGTTGGATATGGATATAGGCGATTCTATATCCTTATTTGTTTCAAAATACAAATCCAGATGTGAATGCATATATCGATACATAGAAAATTGTGTTATCATGTTGTTAATTTACCTTGAATCTTAACCATCTAGCCTATATTGAAGAACCGCCATATTCCTCCCTCCTGTCAGTACCATACCTCCAGTGAAAATTTTTATTAGCGGTTCAATTTGTATTTGGGTATATGGATAAGTTTGTATCAGAGATCCGTTTGTATGAGAGTGGTACATAAACTCATATAGGGCTAGGGCTATATGTATCCTCTATACTTATTTCTTTCTCCACATTGTGAAGACCGATCGGTGTTGCCTAAGGATGTAGCCTAGTTACGCTGAACCTTGTAATTCATGTGTCTTTGTACTTGCATGATTGGTCGTTTGTACGTGATCCGCTTCCGCGATTTGCAATACATATCATTTAAAACAAATATATATGAGATAAAGATAACAACAGAAATACTCTTCATATTAGCTTACATATACATGTGTTGGATTTGCTACATATGTTTTTCTAGAATTATGCATAACCTTAGCAAAGCAACTTGTGTATGCTATCCTTGATGCAAAAAGTCTTTCAACGAGAGCCACAACTTTATGGAATATATCCTTAATTTTTGTCTCTTCTATTATTGACTATACAACTTGTAAAATGCTTGAAAAACGTAATGGTTAAATATGTATTCTAAAGTCATTTACTCACTGTCTGGTGTCTTTGTGTGTGTGCACGCACAACACAACATGGGGCAGTCAATATGGTTGCTTCCGTCTTTTTTTCGACATTTTTTTTTATTTTTTTTAAATACTATCATGTATATTCATCTATATATCCCTCCTATATGTTATTCGAATTTCATCAGAAACATAAACTCTTATGCCCTCCATCTAGAAAAGACCGATTACAGCAACGTTTAGACTATTAAAATTACATGTTCTAGATGGAAGGTATAGGAGTCTATGTTTCTAATAAAATTCGAATGACATATTGGAGGGATATATAGATGAATATCCATGATTTTATTTTGCAAAAAATAAAAAATTTACGAAAAAATGGGGTGAGGGCAGCTAACATGGCTACCCCAAGGGTGAAGCCACATTTTTCATATATACATATATATATATATATATATATATGAGAGTGATCTTGTGAGAGCCAAAAACTGCGATAGCATGAAAGCAGTGATCGTGGATCATTAGATTTTGCCCATCTCTCTCCTCCTCCAATCAATCAAGAGAGAGAAGAAATAATCTAGTGGTTCAGACTCACTGCTCTCATGCTCTCACAGTTTTTTGCTCTCACAGGATCAACCCTCTCTCTCTCTCTCTCACACACACACACAGATACAGACACACAGATGCGCATGTGCGTGCACACACACACATAGAGGGTTGATCTTGTGAGAGCCAAAAGTTGTGAGAGTATGAGAGAAATGATTATGAACCACTGGATTCGATCATCTCTCTCCACATTGATTATAAGAGGAGAGAGAAGAGCGTAATCTAGTGATCCAAATTCACTGCTCTCATACTCTCACAGTTTTTGGCTCTCATGGGATCAACCCTCCACACACAAATACTGCAGGGATAACCAACTGAACTATCTCATGGCATTATAACTTCAACCATCATTGTTATTTTTAAATAGATCTTTGGAGATAAGATCTACCCTCCATAACACTACAAACTGGATAGCCTTTGGGGACGGTTTTTTGGGGACGGTCAAACAGCAACCGTCCCCTATACTACTTTAGGGGATGGTTGTTTGCTGCCCGTCCCCTATGTAAAGGTTTAGCGACGGTCGGTTATGACCGCCCTTATTACATGACAATTAGGGACGGTTATAGGACCGTCCTCGGAACAAGCCTTTAGGGGACGGTCATAACCGACCCCGTTACTTCACTGTGGCCATCGCATATAAGTGAAAGTAAAGGGGACGGTTGTAACCGTCCCTTATGGTTTCGTTTTAATGGGACGGTTGCATAACCGTCCCTTCAACTTCTGTAAATGGCGCGCTGGGTAAAATGTATGTAACCATAGGGGACGGTCAACTTGCGACCGTCCCGATTATAATTATAAGGGACGGTTGTAACCGTCGCTGTAAATAAAAATTATCTGAGGGGACGGTCCACTTTTAACCGTCGCCGATTCTTAGTAAAAGGACGGTCGAACGACCGTCCCCGATGGTAATAAACCCAACCCCGTCGAACCCGTCGAACCCATCTTCCTCATTCTTCCTCATTCCCCATTTCTTCCCCATCGCCCTCCGGCGTCCTCCACCGCCCTCCTGCTTCCTCCTCTACTCTCCGACGTCCATCCTCGCGCCCCTTGCCCTCCGGCCTCCGCCTCCACCCTCCGGCGTCCCCCATCTCGTCCGTTGCCTCCGGCATCCGTCCTCCGGCCTCCACCTCCTCCCTCATTTGGATGTAAGTTTTTTTTAAACTTTCTGGTTATTTATTAATATATTGTGCTTGCTTTAATTTCATAATCTTAATTTGTATGTATAGATTTGTTTAAAGAATTGTTTATTGTAAAAGCATTGTTTATTTTTATAATCTTATCATGCTTGCTTATGATGTGAATAGTATGATGGATAAGTATGTATAGTATGTGAAAGTATTGTTATGATGATGGATAAGTATGTGAAAGTATTGTAGGTATGATGGATAAGCATTGTTGTGAATGATGGTGTATAGATGTGAATGTGATGATAGTATGCGGTGTTATACAAACACCAAAGGTGTAAATGCATGATGTGAATGAAAAATTGTATACTCTGAATGTGTAAACGTATGATGTCAATGACTACCCTAGTTTATGACGTGAACGTGTAGAGGTATGATGCAAACGTGAGATATTTGTGTATAGCCGATTCATTTTCCTTCGATCCTACGTGCCGCGGCCTGCCCTGCCAAGCGCTGCTCCTGAACCCGATTTGTCGGGAGGAGGAGGGGTAGACCAAGACCGGACTCTCTGGATCGAAGGCCAAGTGTGCCACATGATATTTAGTAGAATATTGTTGTTATTCTACCCTAGTTAATAATGATGTCATGTTGTTGTTATGAACATTACCAAACATTTTTGAAATTAACTTTATATCTTACCTTTAGGCAATGGATAAAAGTTGGATGAACAAAAGATTCGATGACTATCGGACGTATAATAAAGGAGTTATCGGATTCATAGACTGGGCTTTTCGATATGAATCGCACTATCATATTGTAGGAGGTGAAGGAGATAAGATACATTGTCCTTGCATAAGATGCAAAAATACTTTGACCCAAAATCGAGCCACAGTTTACGAGCATTTGATATTAAATGGATTTCGGCTACATTATACGAATTGGACATATCATGGTGAAGGAGTTAATTTAGAAGAAGATAGTAATGTCCACGGTGATACTGAAAGAGATGTCTCAGAAATTCAAGACCGTGATGCTATATTTGAGATGATAGATAACATTCGAGGACATGACACCGATGAAATGATGGATTCGCTTCCGGATACGTTGCATGAAAAAATACAAGATGCAGAGAAGCCGTTATGCTCTGGAGTCAAAATGTCTCGATTACGTTTTCTTCTGGAGATGTTTAAGATAAAAGTGAAGAATCGGTGTACAGCGGTTACGATGACAGATGTCTTACTTTTGATTAGGACATTATTAAATAATCCAGAAAACTTTCCAAAGGACTGGAAGGATGCTAAGTTTAGATTTCGTGCACTTGGACTGAACTACGAGAAAATTGACGCATGTCCGAACGACATGCATTTTATATTGGAAGGATTACTCAAATTTAGATAAATGTCCTGACTGCCAAAGTAGCAGATATAACAATAATGATACTGATTCGAAGAGGAAAAAACCAGAGAAGATTTTAAGGTTCTTTCCTTTGATTCCCCGATTACAGCGATTGTATTCATACGAAAGAACAGCTAAAATGATGATATGGCACAGTAATATCAAAAGGAAAGATGTAACCGGTGTTATGCGACATCCATCAGATACAGAGGAGTGGAGAAAGTTTGATGAAATGTATCCATCGTTTTCTGAAGAAGTAAGAAACGTACGATTGGGTCTTGCTTCTGACGGCTTTAATCCATTCGAAAATATGAGTACGAGTTACTCTATTTGGCCTGTGATACTTGTTACATATAATCTGCCACCATGGATGTCAATGGCATCTTCCTTTATGATGATGTCGTTATTGATACCTGGTCCTAAGGGGCCAGATAATGCGATAGATACATATATGCAACCTTTGATTGACGAACTAAAGATTCTGTGGAATTCTGGAGTTAGTACGTATGATGCGGTAAAGAAAGAATTCTTTACAATGCGTGCTTCTTTATTGTGGACAATTAATGATTTTCCAGCATATGCCAATTTATCAGGATGGAGTACGAAAGGTAAACTCGCATGTCCGATTTGTATGGATAAAACACATTCGACATGGCTAAAATGCGAGTATGAAACATTGTTATTTGGGACATCGTCGTTTCTTACCGGTCAGTCATAGATGGTTAAGAAGTGAAAATAATTATAAGTTCGATGGACAACCGTTTGGATGTCGTTTAAGTTTGACTCGCCGATCAGGAAGCACAATGTGGATGGAACAAAAAAATTTGGAAACTTCTCTCTAGGCCGATTAACAAAGAGGAAGAATACAGGTGGATGGCGAAAACAAAGTATATTCTTTCAGGAGCTGCCTACTGGCATACTTTACAGGTCCGTCATAACTTGGACGTGATGCATATAGAGAAGAATGTTATGGAAAATATTCTTTCAATTTTGAATATCTCTAGTACTGCCAAAGACAGTTTGCGAGCCAGACGTGATCTAATACAATTGGGTATCCGACCCGAATTACATCCGATTGAGTCTGACAATTCTAAAGTAATAATTCTGAAGCAGTGTATACTTTATCCAATGCTGACAAAGATAAGATACTGGATTTTATTAAATCCGTTAGAGTATCTGATGGATTCTCCTCTCAAATTAGCAGATGCATAAATATGACGGAAAGAAAGATATCATCATTAAAAAGTCATGATTGTCACGTACTTATGCAAGTTCATTTTCCGTTGTCAATCAGAGGAGTTGTACATCCAGATGTTTTGCAGCCACTAATTGAAGTCAGTCAGTTTTTTAAGGCTTTGTGTTCGAAGACTTTAGACCCGGGAAGTATTGTTCAGACTAGAGACAGATATAGTTATAACTCTATGTAAGCTGGAGCAGCTCTTTCCACCTACATTTTTTGATATAATGGTTCATCTCATTATTCATCTTGCTAGCGAAGCCCGGATATGTGGTCCTGTGCAGTATCGATGGATGTATCCAATTGAAAGATATCTACGGAAATTAAAGAATATGGTATTTAACAAAGCTGCACCTGAAGGTTGTATTACCGAGGGATATTTATGTGAAGAATGTATCACATTTTGTGACATGTATATGGGTGATGGAAAGAGTATTAGATTCGATAGGTTCGAACGAAATAATGATGGTGAGTTGTGGATAGAAGATCCAAATAAACTTTGGATATTTCAACAGAATGGCCGAGCTATCCTAAAGAGTACCCGTCGTAGTATTTCAGACATTGAAAGAGATCTTATTCATTATTATATTTAGATGCAAGTAGACGAGGTAGATTCTTTCTTCGAGGAGTTTCAGTCAACAACCACTAGCAAATCAGACTTTCTGAAATGGTTCGGGGATAAAATTAAAATATTAAAAGTTACCAAAGATGAACGGTGGAGCGCAAATCTCGATATAATTCACAGGAGTCCATACTCATTGATAATATCACATTCTGGCTATATCGTTAACGGGTTTAGATTTCGAAAGAAGTCAATTGATGAAAATAAAGCGTCACAACTTTCAGGAGTAATAGTGAAGGCTGATCTCAATGCTGAAATTGACGGATACTATGGCGAGATTATTGATATACTTGAAATCAGTTTTACACATGATGCAAGGTGTGTTCTATTTCATTGCATCTGGTTCGATGTTGGTCGAGTTGGAGTAGGTTACAAAAAGGATAGAAATGGGCTTCTTTCTTTAAAGCAAACAGGTAGGTTACAAACAAATGAACCGTATACGCTTGCCAGTCAGGTCGAACAGGTCTTTTATGTTCCAGATAACTCAGTTAGTGGATGGATAATACCAATTAGAACAACACCGAGAGATTTCTTCGACGTAAACGAAGAGGCAGATGCACTAGACAATGATGTAGCATATCAAAATAACTCCAATGATTTTTTGCATGAGGTATTAGACAACGACAATGGAACTTGGAACTAGCATTTTCAGGTAATGTTTTTTTATTTTCAAATTCTATTAATTGAAATTGTTGTCATCTATCGAAATGTATATATTTGAAATAACTCTTTAAAATTGCAGACATGGCTCCTAGACCTAGACGTATTCGGGAGGTCCCTGAACCTCCCCAGTAGCCACAGGGCGGTTCTTCTGATGCAGGTAGTGGAGCTACACCGAGACGGCGTGGACCGTCTCAGTGTAGATTCTTAGACCGTCTTGCACCAGGGCAGACGTTACCTGTACGCATTGTTGGCGGAGATGCGGTAGGAGAGAATTCCACGGAGTTCCAGAGCTACCTTGGCCAGGTTGCCCGTGCGCGCGTCCCCATCACCACCCACGACTTCCGACAGCTTCCTTATGCTGTCAAGGCTGCCATACTTGCTGATCTGGAGGTATTCTAAAATCTTAAAACAATTTTTGCATTTTATGAGGTAATCGTTATTATATTTTTTGTATCAGGCTGTATTTACATGGGAACGCAGTACCCATGTCGATTCTCAGATTTTATCCCATGCTACTGAGATGTTGCGTCGATACAAGGGACGCATAAAGGCTAAGGTAAGATTTTTTTATTAATATTTAATATCAAGATATTTACATATTGACTCTATTTATTTCTCCATTTGTAGTACTTCAACCCCCAGATTCCATATGAGCAGCTTGTGCAGAATATCCCTCCTGGTGTTACACCAGAGCAATGGAGGGAGCTGATTAATTTTTGGTCCAGTGAGGATTTTGCGGTATGTATATAGTTTTCTTAGTTATTTCTTTTATTTTTATACTGACTTTGTGAAATTTCAGTCGATTTCTTCCAAGAATACGGCGAATCGTTCGAAAGGGTTTAGGTCGACGCATAAGATGGGAAGGAAGAACACCAACCAATTGAAGGACCAATTTGTAAGTATTTTAAAAATATTTATAACGATTAATTTTGAGTCTTAAAACAATTTTAAGAAGTTGTTTAACTTTTTATAGTTGAGGGAAAATGAACGAGAAATGACCCGCATAGAGGTTTTTGCTGGGTCAAAGAGCAGAGACTTAGGAGGAGAGGTGGAGTGGGTTGATGAAGCCTACGCACCAATACATGTAAGTATAAATACAATTTTTACTTAAAGGATTACTTATGTTAATATACTAAATTTATTTTCTATTTCTCATATGCAGGAAGAAATGATTAGGCTCTCTACCACATCCTCTCTGGATAGCACGGGGACGAGCAATCCCCCGTTGACGGCCGATGATGCCTTCCGTCAAGCCACTGGTCCAGAACACAGTGGACGCATCCGTTGCGGAGGACGGGGCGAAACGATCCGTACATGGTACGGAATGGGTGGTGCAGGTGGGTCGCAGTCTTCCTCGCAGGGAAGCCAGAGAGAAAGAGAGATGGAGAGGGAGCTGCGCGAAGTAAAGGCAACGATGAATGCACAAGCTGCGGAGATGGCACAGATGCGTATGGACATGGCGAAACTCAGGTCCTTAGTAAGCCGTCTTCAAAGTCAAGCCATGCCCCCTGTACAACCTGCACATCTCGGCGACGACGAGGAGAGTGAGGAGGAAACCGAAGAGAGTGACACATCAGAGTAGGTGGCATGGATGTAGTACCCTAGTTAATTTTTATCTTTTAATTGTAATGTTTTTTATTAATGTCTAACAATATGTAGACTTCTTATCGTTTATTAATGTTGACTTTTTGATTATGTTGAATGTAAAGTGTTGTTTGATGTTCAATTTATGATATGGTTAGTTGTTGGATGTTGTGGTTTGTTCTTTTGCAGAGAAGAATGATGGATGTTGTAGAGTTTATTATGTTCATATTGTTGTCAGGTGTAATATTGAATGATGTAAGGAAGATATCAGAATATATAAATTTTTTTCCTGTCATGGTTTATTGGGGACGGTTGTAACCGTCCCCTCTAGAGCTACAGAAACGTCCCCCCAGCCAGAACAAATCACGGAGACTATTGGGGACGGTTAAAACCGTCCCTTATACCCTTCTGTTGGCGTCGTTATAGATGCTACAACTAGAGGGGACGGTTACAACCGTCCCTAATAGTCTTCTGTTGGCGTCGCTATAGACTATTCCAGGCTTCTGTTGGCGTCGCAAAAGACCGGCAGAGTAGAAGGGACGGTTACAACCGTTCCTACAGACAAATGTATGCGACGGGTGTAACCGTCCCTTCTACTCTGCAGGTCTTTTTGCGACGCCAACAGAAGCCTGGAATAGTCTATAGCGACGCCAACAGAAGACTAGTAGGGACGGTTTTAACCGTCCCCTCTAGCTAGACATACGTGATTTAACCGAAATTAGGTGGTCTTAAGTTCAACACAAAGCGTGAACTCAGTCGAAGTGTCAACCACACAAATCTCGATTAAAGTCAACAATTAACCCACACTAAAGATCAATAAATTAGAAATAATGTGGAGTTAAAATTTATTTTTAACTCTGCACAAATGGTGTATAGTGACAAGTATGCAGAGAGTTCGAACACAGGGAGCAAGCAGGGTAGTTCAAGCAAATGTAAGCACAAGTGTGTGTGTGTAAAGTGTCTACACTAAGCAAGCAAGCAACTACAATTTTTGTGGGTTTTTAATTTTTCATTTTTTTTATTTTAATTTTTTTTATTTTTAATTTTCTGATTTTTATAATTTTATATTTTATATTTTTCTTTTTCTTTTTTCAATATTGGAATTTAAAGACAATGGAATAAAAGACAAGATAGAATATTTATAAAACTAAGTAAAAATTACCAAAAATTCAGAAACAAATTGTTTTTAGTCTTTTTAGGGTTTTTTACTGTTTTTGTGATTTTTGAAAAATTTTCAAGGTGTTTTTGGTATTTTTAAATACTGAAATAAAGCAAAACAGTGCAAATAAGGCTGGCTGTGAATAAAATGAGATTTAAAAATAGCAACCAGTAGCTCAAAATTTTCACACTATTTTTCAAATAAAAAGGACAAAATAAGGAACAAACAGAAACTGAGTTTTTGATTTTTGGAGTTTTCTACTATTTTATATATTTTTTTGAAGTTTTTGAGTGTTTTTAAATTTTTAGTGTTTTTCTTTTGAACTTTTTAATGATTTTTGGACTGACACTAAAATAGGATAGAATAGACACTAGGTGATTTTTTTGGAATTTTTGGAGGTGTTTTAATATTTTTTTGGTATTTTCTAAGCTAGACAGTGCACAAAAAGCAAGTTTTTGATTTTTAATAAATGTGCAAATAGAATAAAATCAAAAACTGAAGTAATAGCGTGGAAGTACACGTGTCCAGGAACTAAACCCTATTTTTGTGGAACTTTTGGGCTTAAAATGATAGGCTAAATAATTAGAGCAAACATCCAAACATTAAACAGTCCTGGCAGGGGCATATATGCAATTTATCAAACATCCAGGGGCCTATATGCAATTTTCCACAAAATATTAAGCTGAATATTTAATTTATAGCACCAAAAAGCAATTACAAAAGCCGCCTGGGCACGCAAGCAATTTTCCCACCAGGGCGCGTGACTTGCACGCGCCTGGCGAGGACTGGAATGTAATATCACAAAACTCTGGGGGCCTACTTGCAAAACATCCAAAAAGTTTACACTTGCCGCGAAAGTTCCAGGACCAGAACGGAATACACAAAAGCCCGAGGGTTCCTCTGCAAAATGCCCACACCTCACGTGTACAGGTCACGTGAGGTGACGTGGCTGAGGACCTAAATGCAAATAAACAAAGTTCGGGGGCCTCTATGCAAATATTACAAAACTTTTACACTACAGATATAAGTTTAGATACTAAATATTAAATACAAAAATGGCAAGGGTGTAGATGCAAAATACCCTTGCTCGGGCGCTCTGATGACGACGCGTGGCGCGAACCCAACGGCTGGGCGGCGAGGCACGATCCAGCGGCTGGGAGCGATCCACTTATCCACGTGGCGTGTCCTGGGCCCGCGATACCCCTTCGGATCCGACGCCTCGGATTAGATCTCCGCGAGGAGATCGACGGCTGCTGAGGCGGCTTGATCGGACGGTCGGTGGAGCAACTGGAGCTGCGGCTCGATCGGACGGTGGAGAAGCGAGGAGGAAGAACAGGGAAGAAGGCCGGCGGAGGCGAACTTCCCCGACTCCGATCTCGCTCCTCAGGTGATGGATGGGCTCCAAAATGGAGCAGCAGTCTCCTGGAAGGTCCCTCTGTGGACTGGAAGGCTCAGATTCGCCGGAGGAGCGTCGAGGTGCTGGCTCGAAGGCGGCGGAGCTTCACGCTCCAGGTATCTCCGGCGAGGAGTCAAAATGCCCCTCCAGGTGCGTTCAAGGATCTTTGACCTGCAAAAACTGGTGAGAAGGCCCAGGGCAAGTTGCCTGGGCCTCGCGGAGGCGTGGGGATGTGTTCAGCGAGGTGGCGGCGGAGGGCCGGAGGTGCACTCCGGCCAAGGTGGGTGATCGAGCGATTCAGATGATGTAACTTCGATTTTTTTGGGGGATATTGATCCTAAGACTAGCAGGAGTTGAATGCAAGAGATAAATAAGCGGGGGGGGGGGAAGCCCTCGATGGCCGGAGCCAGAGGAAAAAGGGTACCTCGACGCCGGCTGTTGGCGGAGGTGGTGGAGGCTCCCTCGACTTCGCGCGCCTTGGCTGAAGGGCTGGCGATGGAGCTGTCACCTCCACGGAGCTCAGGAGCACGGAGATGGCGCTGAAGGGTGGACCAAGGGGACTCAACCGAGGGAAGGAAGTGAGGGGTTGGTATATGAAGGGAGTTGAGGGCGTGACTTCGAGGAGGAGTCACGGGCGAGACGAGCAGATCTAAGGGGATCTAAGGAAACGGCGATGGAGATGGATCAAAGGGGCACAACTTCCATGAAGGAAGCGGCGGCAAAGGAGGGACGAGTCGGCCTAGGAAAGTCCACCAAGGCGGGCAAAAACCTAGGCGCGACAGTGCTACAGTGGGCGAAGGACGACCAGTTGACCTAGGTCAACTGGCGCCTTCTCCTGATTGGTCCACGTGGACCAATCAGGAAAAATCCCCTAAAAATGTCTTATTAATTTAATAAAAAATAGAAATAGGCTGAATTAAATTATAGTTATAAAATGAAAAATGTTTAATTTTTTATGTAGTATTTTATTCTGATTTTTATTTATTTTTATGAATTAAATTTTTACAGGTTCATATTGAAACCTCTTATAGGTATAATACCTATATATCTTAGTATTTTATTTTTATTTTTGTATTTTTAATTTATTTATTTTTGTTTATTATTTTGTAAAATTACGAAATACTTATATATACACAAATATATTTTTATTTTAATTTTCTGATATATTTTATACACTTAATAAAATGAAAGTGTTATTTATATAGGTATAGATACATGTATTATACCTATGTATTATAATATATACAAGTATTTTTATTTGAGTTTTATTTGTGTTTTTATTCTGATTTTAATGTAAAAAATAAAAATATAAAAATATAAAAATAATGGATAAAGAATAAATTGAATATTTTATTCGGTACACTGTACAATGTGGGTCCAAAACTCAACTTTCAAACCGTAGCTCCGCCAAATGCGAAACCACCACCATTGGATAGATTATTTTATTCTATATACAATTAAAGGTGAGTATGCTGCATTTGGATTTGTCAGTTGTGAGATACGGGTCTGGGAAGTTGGGATTCTGGATTTTTATTCAGACCATAACTTTTTGTCTGTACATTATTTTTCTGTGAAATCAATTTTGTATTTTTCTATATAAAATTATCTACAACTTTCACGTACAAAGTTTCTTTATTTGATGTATAAAAAGTGGAACCAAAAATGAGTCCCAAAAAGAATAAAGAATGAAGAAAATAACATAGGTATTTGACCCTTATCTCCCCCTACTTTATTCCTGGTCGACCTATTCATCAAGATGCCTAGGTCTCGGGGGTTTTGGGTCATAAAATATTTACAATATTTTATTCTTTTTCTTTTCTTTATTTATTCTATAATTTTGGCTTTAATTACAGTATTTTATACACTATTTAGATGCACATGCATGAATGCTAAGATGATGGTTTTAATGCTATTTACAGGTATTTGCTAGGGTTTTTGATGCCAAAATGATAGAATAAAGATGATGAAATGTGGATTCATCATCCCCCTATACTTTACCTTTGCTAGTCCCTAGCAAACACTTATGCAATAAGTGCAAAAAGAAAAAGAAAGAAAAGAAAAAGAAGAAAATTAGATCAAGTTTAACTATCGAACTTGTCTTCGCAAAATCAAAGTTTGGAGCTTAAGTCGGACCTTTGGAATTTTAGTGCGGTTGGAACCTTAATTAGAACCAAATTTGAAATCCAACAGTCCTTGAGAATCCCAAAACTCTGTCCAAGTCTCCTCAATAGCCAGGTCAGAAATACTTCAACTCATACGCAAACTCTTACGACTATGAATCTGACTCGTACAATGTAAGTGATATGTAGCTCCCCACCTCAGAAGCAACAAAGAAACAACCTCCCTCAACCTGGTAACTCTAATGCCTCGGTCTAGCAACTCTTTCCTCGAGAAGCGGGGTATTCCCTTCT
Organism: Ottelia alismoides; assembly: GCA_037367405.1. Taxonomy (NCBI): domain Eukaryota; kingdom Viridiplantae; phylum Streptophyta; class Magnoliopsida; order Alismatales; family Hydrocharitaceae; genus Ottelia; species Ottelia alismoides. The sequence goes on from JAZKJV010011635.1 coordinate 158,717, forward strand.
AAGTTCAAGTGCAACCGGCTCAAGAAGAGGGGATAGAAGTATAGAGTTTTGGAAGCTTAGCCAGTGTAGCTAAGTCTCCCGCTGCAAGCTTCATGAGATGTAACGTGGATACCATAAGCTTTTGCTTTATTGGACTATATACACTCCGGTGGGGTTATTAAATTTTCAATCCGACCCACCATTTTTTTGGAGTTCTTTTTTTTTTTCAATTGCATCTGTACAACATATCTACATGGTGCAGCATATATACAAGAAATTTTCCTCTTGAGCCAGTAGACTATCCCTCTTTTGAAGCTTTATTACAACCCACGGCTTCTGTCTTTAGCCTTCATCACCACTAGACCAAGTTGAGGTGCACTTCCTTCACTATAAGAAGAAGAGAGGTTCCGCCTAGAAGTACTACCCTCATATGCTACCCCAAGCCAAAGGAAACTGCCTCCTCACCACCTCATCCGTGGAGAGCTATGTGAAAGGTGCAGGTGTCCAAGTTAGGTCATTATCAACAAGAGTCGTGCGTGTGCTCCGAAATACTCTACTTAGGCAGTCAAGAGTCCATTAAACCAAGTCCTGTGATCCTCAAAGAATTAAGTCAACTAGACCTGAAGTACCTCAAACCCAGTTCCTATAAGGTTCCTGTTATTAGGTAGATTTTAAGGTCCAATCAAGCTCTAATCTCTGGATTTTACTTAGACTTGTTCCACTATCAAACTCAATCCGAAAAATGCTCATGCCATGCAATGCAAGAAATATTTTTGTGATACAATTTTCAAGATTTTGAACTTTTTATGGATTTTTGAAAAGATGATGCATGCGCATGCAGATGCAATTTTTTTGTATTTTTCAAAAAGATCTTTCAAATGTTTTTGGATTTTAGTTTTTGCAAATGTTTTTGGGATTTTTGAAAACAAAAAGATTTTGGCTGAAAAATAGGTTAAAATATGTACACGGGCGTGCTTCTTATATATACAAGAAGTAGATTTTAAGAATTTACAAGGGCAAGTGATCAATTTTATACATATATATAGGTAGTGGATTTTGGTGTGATGTTAGTATTCCTCAAACTTATTTGACACAAGCTTTTCACACAATTTTTTGAAAACTATAGTCCAAAATAGTTTTTAGAAGCATTTTTACAAACATGTACACACATTTGAAAATCATTTTGCAAAGGTTTTAAAAACAGTATATATGGACTTTTCAAAGGATTTTTGCAACCATTTTTCAAACCATTTGCAAATCATTTTTCAAATCTTTTATTTCACACAAAGAAAATAAATTTTACAAACCACACATTTTTACACAGGTTGAAAACATGTAACAAAATATTTTCAAAATAGTTTTCAGTAGATGTTCACAAAGATTTTCAAACTATTTTTCAAACATTTTGCAAAAAACATTTTCACCTGATTTATTAATCAGTATGTACAAAAAGAATTTGAGGAATGATAACACCTTTTTATTAGAGATTTTTAATAAATTTTAAAGAATTTTTAGCCATATTTTTAAGAAAATACGAAAGTACGAGTTATGGCTAAAGTATATACACAGTATATACGACCCCCCTATACTTAGCTTGAGCTATGTCCTCATAGATCGGAGAGAAAAGAGAAGACATAACTCGTACTAAGTATAGGCAAGTCTAAAGAATGAATGAATCAATGAATGAGAAGTTGACCGTCCCCCCTATACTTAGGATCAAATAATCCTAAGTATAGCAGACTGTACACAACGCAGGGAGGGTCAAGGGTGGGAATGAACAGATCGTACTCAGATTGTCTCCCCCTATACTTAGGGTAAGATATCCCTAAGTATAGACAAGAAGAGGAGACAATGGAGAGGATCAAAGAATGGAAATACTCGGGGTGCACACCCCCCTATACTTAGGATAAAGTACGTCCTAAGTATGGAAAACTGTCTACAAGGGCGGCACCTTTTTCATAGATAAAGAAGATAGAGATGGAAAAGAAGAAAAGAAGAAAAGAAGAAAATGACTCAACAGATGAAAGTGATATGAACAGATGGATCTGTATAGCGGCAGATGGAGTTGATCACCATGTATGAGATGTAGATGATGAGAGTTAAAGGACACATCTCATACCAGAAGAATGGGGGCAACGTCAATGGTCGGCGGATCATGATCAAGATATAGTTTCAAGCGTTGACCATTGACGCGGAAGGTAGAAGAAGATGACGGTTCGGATATGTCGATGCTGCCATTGTCATGTACCTTCCTGACCACATACGGTCCTTTCCACTTGCTCTGTAATTTCCCTGGGAATAATTTCAGCCTGGAATCAAACAACCATACTCTCTGATCTGGCTCAAACTGTTTATGGCTGATATGCGAATCGTGCCATGTCTTCACTTTCTCTTTGTACTGTAGGCTGTTCGAAAAGGCTGTGTCTCTCAGTTCTTCCAGGGCTGCCAATTCTGCTCTTCTCTGGTCTCCTACACTCTCGGGATCCACAAGCAACTCAGTAACTGCCCAAAAAGATTTGTGCTTGATTTCCACTGGCAAATGGCACGGCTTGCCATAGACGAGGCGAAAGGGAGATGTCCCCAATGGATTCTTGAAAGAAGTCCGATAAGCCCACAAGACCGAGTCCAAAAGTTGTGACCAATCCTTTCGGTCTGGGCGGACAACTTTCTGCAAGATAGTCTTTATCTCCCGATTCGAAACTTCGGCAAGACCATTAGTCTGAGGGTGATAAGGAGTGGCAACCCGATGGTCAATGCCGAACTCGTCTGCAAGGGCCCTGACTTTGTCATTGATGAAGTGAGACCCCCCGTCTGAAATCAAGACTCTAGGTACCCCGAACCGTGAAATGATATTTTTCCTCAAGAATTTGCACACGGTTTTCGCATCTGCGGCTCGGGCGGGGATGGCCTCAACCCATCGGCTGACATAATCCACAGCGAGCAAAATATGCTCGAATCCCTGACTTTTAGGAAACGAGCCCATGAAATCAATCCCCCATGCATCAAAAACCTCACAGAAGTGATGGGTTGCATGGGCATCATGTCTCTCTGTCCGCAGGTTCCCATTTTCTGACAGTCAGTACATCTCTTCACGAACTCATCAGAATCCTTGAAGAGAGTAGGCCACCATAGGCCGGATTGAAGCACCTTCTGTGCTGTTCTTTTTCCAGAATGATGTCCTCCTGCCTCAAGCTTGTGGCAGTATGTGAGGACGCTTTGCTGCTCTTCTTGAGGAATGCACCTCCTCCAGATACTATCCCCTCCTTCATGATAAAGGACGGGATCCTCCCAATGGTAAAACTTGGCCTTAGCTAGGAAGGTCTCAAGTTTCTGCCTGGGCCAACCCTGAGGGACTGTCTTGGCAACAAGATAGTTTACAAAGTCAGCATACCATGGGAGTGAGGTGACAGCCAAGATCGCCTCATCTGGAAATGTCTCTGTGATAGGTGCGCTGGGCTCAGATTCCTCAAGATTCTCCAATCTGGAGAGATGATCCGCCACCACATTCTTGACTCCAGGCTTGTCCTTAATCTCAATATCAAATTCCTGGAGTAGAAGGATCCATCTGGTGAGACGTGCTTTGGCATCCTTCTTAGCCATTAAGTACCGGATGGCGGTATGATCAGTGTAAATGGTCACTCTAGATCCGAGAATATATGATCGATACTTATCAAGAGCGAAGACTACGGCCAGCATCTCTTTCTCGGTCACAGTGTAATTCCGCTGCGCGGCATCCAAAGTCCGGATGGCGTAGTGAATGGCAAAGGGTAAACCATCCCTCCTCTGTCCGAGCACGGCCCCAACGGCAAAATCTGAAGCATCCGTCATGATCTCGAATGGAAGAGACCAATCAGGTGGCTGAAGGACAGGAGCAGAAACAACCATGTTCTTGAGAGTCTCAAATGATTCAAGACACTTATCATTAACAATAAACTCGGTGTCTTTGGTCAGCAAGTCAGTGAGCGGTCGGGCAATTCGACTGAAGTCCTGAATGAACCGTCGGTAGAAACCGACATGCCCCAGAAAAGACCGTAACTGACGCAGATTGGACGGCGGACTGAGTTTTCTGATGATATCCACCTTGGCGGGATCGACCTCCATGCCTCTGTTGGAGACGATATGACCAAGGACCGTCCCTTGAGTCATCATGAAATGAATCTTCTCCCAGGATAAGACAAGATTGACCTCAATGCAGCGCTTCAGCACACGGTCTAGGCAGTCAAGACAAGCGTCGAACCCGTCGCCATAGACCGAGAAGTCATCCATGAAGACCTCTAAACAGTCACCCACCATGTCCGAGAAGATGGACAACATGCACCTTTGGAATGTCGCAGGAGCGTTACATAAACCAAAGGGCATACGTCTGAAAGCATACGTCCCAAACGGACAGGTGAATGTCGTTTTCTCCTGGTCCTCGGGCGCAATGGCCACTTGATTGTATCCAGAGTACCCGTCAAGGAAACAGTAATGACTCTTCCCAGCTAGCCGCTCGATAATCTGATCAATGAAGGGTAGCGGGAAGTGATCCTTCTTGGTGGCCTCATTCAATCGTCTGTAGTCCACACAGACCCTCCAAGAAGTTGGTACTCTGGTAGCGATCTCCTCTCCGGACTCATTGACAACTGTAGTGATACCCGTCTTCTTAGGTACCACATGAAGTGGACTAACCCATTTGGAGTCGGAGATGGGGTAGATAAAATCGGCGCTCCACCACTTGGAAATTTCTTTCATGACTACGTCCCGAAGATTCGGGTTCAGCCGTCGTTGGAACTCACGCGACGGCCTAGCGTTATCCTCAAGATAGATGTGGTGAGAGCAAAGATTTGGGCTCAGCCCCTGGAGATCAGCTATACTCCAACCGATTGCCTTGCGGTTTCTTTCAAGAACCTCCATCAGACGAGATTCTTGCTCTGCATGAATCTCTGACGAAAGGCGGCCCACTGAATCATCAATAAACTGTACTGGCTCGCACTCTGTCACGGTTGTCGGCTCGGAAGGAATCAGACAAGGTAAGTATTCATCAAAATCATCCCAGCCAATGTCTGAATCCGAGGGATCAGAAGAAGATGAGCAAGAATGGAACTCATCTGTACTACTCATCACAACACTGTCAGCTTCAGATGTATCCTCCTCCAGGGATGTGCTCTCCCGGCTCTCGACTGCCATGAGCTTGAGATATAGTGAATCTGTAGGCAAGGCGAGGGTCGGTGCTACAGGATCTTTCCAGTTAGATTCATCATCAGTCATCTCAAAATCACAGACCTGGTGGATGTCTAGCTCCTCCTCTGTCATCTGCGCTGCTTCGCTGGACTACTCGGAGCACTCTAACTCTCTAGCTCTGATTTCTTCGATCGTCTCTATTTGTATGGTTTCGCCCTCTACGCGAAAACATACCTTCCCACTATCATGGTCGGTCACCGCCTTGGCTGTGGCCAAGAATGGGCGTCCAAGTATGATGGGGGCATCGGTTACCGACTCAGGGATCTCCATGTCCAACACAACGAAGTCCACGGGGAATTTCAGGCCCTGAATGGTAACGACCACGTCTTTCAATAACCCCTTCGGCCTCTTTATCGACCTGTCAGCAAACTGAAGGACTGTTCTGCTTCGAAGAAGAGGGCCAAACTCGAATCGCTTGAGTAAGGCTGCCGAAGGAGGTTAATTGAAGAGCCGCTGTCTAATAGAGTACGATCAAACTGTTGCTCCTGAATCTCGCATCTGACATAGGGAGCTCCTGCGTCTGGTCGCTTGGCTGGCAGCTTGTTCTGGATGATGCAACATGTGTCATGAGTGAGCATATGGATTTGATCTCTGTACCTCCGCTTTCTTCTGACAGTGGTTGTCTCTTTCAAATTCTTTTTGAAGAAAGGGATATGCTCAAACGCTTCTCGTAGAGTTAGCTGAATGTGAAATCTGTCAATCATCTGATTGCCGAACTCTACCTCCTGGTTCTTTTTAGGATTTTCTTTTTTATTCCCCCTCGCCCGGCGGAGTGCCTCAGGGAAGGGGATGGTGGGGGCCTCCTCAGATGGAGGACTAGGAAACGGTCCCTGTGCCTGTGAAGAAGAAGGATCCACACAATAATCATCATTCACCACATATGGATCCGCAATTTGAACAGAAACCTTTCCTTTATTCATCTTTTTGTTTTTCTTTTTGTTCCCACAGTCCTTGGGTACAAAATATGGCAACATCACAGATGGTTGCTCAATAAAAGTAGATGTGGTGGCTTCAGCACCACCGCTAGCACCGGTCTTCGCGGCATCAGCACCGCGCTCTGATTCATCATCCAAAATGGTGGCATCAGCACCACCGTCCGTATCTGGTATCACGACGGCATCAGCACCGTCGTCCTGGACTCTATCATTGGTGGCATCAGCACCACCTTCTTCAACATCATCATCAGCGGCATCAGCACCGCTCCTCTGCTCCTCTGGCACTCCTGATCCTGCATCTGGCTGTCGCTCAGAAGAGGCGCCGCCGGCTGGCATCCTACCGCTCCTAGTAGTAACAAAATCAGCATCATAATAGGAATAAGACTTGTCACTCAAATAATCACTAGGAGAGGTATCCTCTGTGAACTCTACCTGCTCAGATTTTCTTTTTAGATTATTAGGATTAGGTTCGATCTGAGCGGGTATGGCGGCCTTGCCTTTCATGATGTCCCGCATCTCCTGTCGGAATTCATCCATCTCTTGCCTGAAAGAAGCTCGCTGTTCAGATAGCAAGCGGGCAAGATCATCAAGGGCTGGGTTCTCAAAGGCTGGACCCTGAGAACCGGATGTCTGTCCCTGCTGGAAATGGGGCTGCTGCTGCTGGTGTTGCTGATGATACTGGGGGGAAGGCTGGTGATAAGACTGCTGAGGCGGCTGTCGCTGCCTCCACTGCTGTCCCTGATAGGAGGGACGAGGACCACTCTGATATTGAGATGTCTGGGCATACTGGGGCTGCCGGTTGTGCTGTTGTGGCTGGCTGTTCTGCTGTCCTTGAACAGGAGGGTGCTGTTGGGATGAGGATCCACCATTGCCCCAACGGAATCCGGGGTGATCCCTACAAATTGCGGGCTGGGGGTACCGGTCGTACCAAATCCCGTTGACTTCCATCAACGGTTCCTGCTCGAAGGAGGGTGGAGGAAGAACTGCCAGTGGCTGCTCCGACTGATAGACCACCGTCTGAGTCTCCTGAGACGGCGGTTGCTCTGGATGGTACTGCAGCAATGGAACCGGCTCCGCCTGGATATGGTTCACCTGGCGGTATGAGGTGGAGGCCTGTTTGGGATTGCTGCTGCTGGAAGCAACCTGTGACCTGGGAGGCTGTTGGAAATGGGCCTGTGCCTCCTGAATACATAAAATTTGAGTCTTCAGGTCACTCATGGTTTTGGTGAGAAGGTCCATCTGGGCAAGACCTTGGTTCTGCTTCTTCTCAAGGATCTCCATGCGGTCCAACTTTTCACTAATTATGCCCATGTCGGCTGCTGCTGATTCGGCTTGGGCCGCGGCTACCGACGTTGTATTGGGACTGGCATCGATGCGTGCGATCCTCTGGAATGATCCTGCTCCTTGCGGGGGCTTCTGGTGTGTGTAGACACGGGCTTGGGTCATCACTGTAGAATTTTCTGCCATGCCTTCGTAGATGGCCCAGACGTCGTCTTCACCCTTTGAAAAGTATGATCCACCGCAAGAGGCGTTGACAAGCCCCTGCAGCTCCGGTGTCAGCCCACAGAAGAAACTCTGAACCAGATTGGGCTTGGATATATCATGATGTGGACACCGATCGATGAGCTCTCTGAATCGATCCCAGGCTTCATGAAATTGTTCATTTGGGATCATGACAAAATTGCTAATCATAGCTCTAGCTGCATTGGTCCGGCCGAGAGGATAGTATTTCTTCAGAAATGCGGTCCGGAGATCTGCCCAAGTGTCGACGAATTGCCCAAGATGCTTGAGCCAATATGCGGCTCTATCAACCAAAGAGAATGGAAAGGCAATCATCTTGATTGTGTCCTCGGTTATCAACCGATCATGGATGGTGCTGCAGATCATCTCGAATTCTTGGAGATGGAGGTGCGGCTCTTCGGTCGGCAACCCATGGAACTTGGGTAGCAGCTGGATAGTGTGGGGCCGAAGCTCGAAATCTCCGTGGATGGGCGGGAGTCTGATCCACCGGTGAGTGAGGGATGCGGCTGGATTGTGCAATTCCCTCATTATAGTCTGTGGCGGTCTCTCAGCGTCTGGATCTGCTCCTCCTGCATCAGGTCCTCCTCCTCCACCACCTTCTCCGCCAGCTCGGTTCTCTCTCATCTGAGCTATCTCCCTCATAAGATCACCCATGAATGTACCCTGATCACGGATCTGCCTCTGCATGGTCTCCAGGGATGCTAACAAGGAATTATTGATGGCTGCCTGATCAAATAGGAATGGAGGGTGCTCATGATCATCTTCATGCTCGCCTCTGTCTGCCATGGCTGGATTTTCTGAAAAAGCAAAAGAGGCCATCTCAGGTGCTGTCGAATGAGCTGAACACTGTGATGCACTGAATTCTGACACTCTTGGACTGATGGAAGGAGAATGAGAAAGGTGGTCGAGGGGGAACAGGGTGGATGTAAACTCAGGCTCGGAGAGAGGACTCTCCGAGGTATTCCTAGATGAATAGGGAGGAGTGCGGGATAGCGGTGCCGACAAAGTCGGCCTAAGAGATCTCCGTCCCATCATCTTGATTATTCGAGAAGAGTGGGGATGATGCAAGAGAAGAAGAAGATGATATGCAACAAAATTGTGCACAATTGTGCGGTGTTTTTGATCTTGACCTAAATAAATCTAGCAATCAAACACAAAGCAGGGGTGAGTTCACCAACTCAACACGTGAAGCCGTGAAGGTTCGGCTTTTATCTTGTCAATTTTAGCTTGATTCAGGAATTTATCTTTTCACGAGTCCTTAGAACGCTACGCCTAAAAGGATAGAGAGTACTGCCGGAAGAGTATCCCGTACTTGTCCTCCTCCTGTGTAACCTGTAGCTTGAACTTTTTGAGGTCCTTGTAACCCTTCCTGGATCCCTACTCAGCCAAAGAATAAGAGAGGAAGCCAATAGGCGAAACCGATACTTCGGAACTCGCTCGCAACGGAATCACCCGTGAGCGTGCAAGAACCTACTCGGACGCAAGACAATGAGACAGACACCCCCGGCAACGGCGCCATTTGATTTAACCGAAATTAGGTGGTCTTAAGTTCAACACAAAGCGTGAACTCAGTCGAAGTGTCAACCACACAAATCTCGATTAAAGTCAACAATTAACCCACACTAAAGATCAATAAATTAGAAATAATGTGGAGTTAAAATTTATTTTTAACTCTGCACAAATGGTGTATAGTGACAAGTATGCAGAGAGTTCGAACACAGGGAGCAAGCAGGGTAGTTCAAGCAAATGTAAGCACAAGTGTGTGTGTGTAAAGTGTCTACACTAAGCAAGCAAGCAACTACAATTTTTGTGGGTTTTTAATTTTTCATTTTTTTTATTTTAATTTTTTTTATTTTTAATTTTCTGATTTTTATAATTTTATATTTTATATTTTTCTTTTTCTTTTTTCAATATTGGAATTTAAAGACAATGGAATAAAAGACAAGATAGAATATTTATAAAACTAAGTAAAAATTACCAAAAATTCAGAAACAAATTGTTTTTAGTCTTTTTAGGGTTTTTTATTGTTTTTGTGATTTTTGGAAAATTTTCAAGGTGTTTTTGGTATTTTTAAATACTGAAATAAAGCAAAACAGTGCAAATAAGGCTGGCTGTGAATAAAATGAGATTTAAAAATAGCAACCAGTAGCTCAAAATTTTCACACTATTTTTCAAATAAAAAGGACAAAATAAGGAACAAACAGAAACTGAGTTTTTGATTTTTGGAGTTTTCTACTATTTTATATATTTTTTTGAAGTTTTTGAGTGTTTTTAAATTTTTAGTGTTTTTCTTTTGAACTTTTTAATGATTTTTGGACTGACACTAAAATAGGATAGAATAGACACTAGGTGATTTTTTTGGAATTTTTGGAGGTGTTTTAATATTTTTTTGGTATTTTCTAAGCTAGACAGTGCACAAAAAGCAAGTTTTTGATTTTTAATAAATGTGCAAATAGAATAAAATCAAAAACTGAAGTGATAGCGTGGAAGTACACGTGTCCAGGAACTAAACCCTATTTTTGTGGAACTTTTGGGCTTAAAATGATAGGCTAAATAATTAGAGCAAACATCCAAACATTAAACAGTCCTGGCAGGGGCATATATGCAATTTATCAAACATCCAGGGGCCTATATGCAATTTTCCACAAAATATTAAGCTGAATATTTAATTTATAGCACCAAAAAGCAATTACAAAAGCCGCCTGGGCACGCAAGCAATTTTCCCACCAGGGTGCGTGACTTGCACGCGCCTGGCGAGGACTGGAATGTAATATCACAAAACTCTGGGGGCCTACTTGCAAAACATCCAAAAAGTTTACACTTGCCGCGAAAGTTCCAGGACCAGAACGGAATACACAAAAGCCCGAGGGTTCCTCTGCAAAATGCCCACACCTCACGTGTACAAGTCACGTGAGGTGACGTGGCTGAGGACCTAAATGCAAATAAACAAAGTTTGGGGGCCTCTATGCAAATATTACAAAACTTTTACACTACAGATATAAGTTTAGATACTAAATATTAAATACAAAAATGGCAAGGGTGTAGATGCAAAATACCCTTGCTCGGGCGCTCTGATGACGACGCGTGGCGCGAACCCAACGGCTGGGCGGCGAGGCACGATCCAGCGGCTGGGAGCGATCCACTTATCCACGTGGCGTGTCCTGGGCCCGCGATACCCCTTCAGATCCGACGCCTCGGATTAGATCTCCGCGAGGAGATCGACGGCTGCTGAGGCGGCTTGATCGGACGGTCGGTGGAGCAACTGGAGCTGCGGCTCGATCGGACGGTGGAGAAGCGAGGAGGAAGAACAGGGAAGAAGGCCGGCGGAGGCGAACTTCCCCGACTCCGATCTCGCTCCTCAGGCGATGGATGGGCTCCAAAATGGAGCAGCAGTCTCCTGGAAGGTCCCTCTGTGGACTGGAAGGCTCAGATTCGCCGGAGGAGCGTCGAGGTGCTGGCTCGAAGGCGGCGGAGCTTCACGCTCCAGGTATCTCCGGCGAGGAGTCAAAATGCCCCTCCAGGTGCGTTCAAGGATCTTTGACCTGCAAAAACTGGTGAGAAGGCCCAGGGCAAGTTGCCTGGGCCTCGCGGAGGCGTGGGGATGTGTTCAGCGAGGTGGCGGCGGAGGGCCGGAGGTGCACTCCGGCCAAGGTGGGTGATCGAGCGATTCAGATGATGTAACTTCGATTTTTTTGGGGGATATTGATCCTAAGACTAGAAGGAGTTGAATGCAAGAGATAAATAAGCGGGGGGAAGCCCTCGATGGCCGGAGCCAGAGGAAAAAGGGTACCTCGACGCCGGCTGTTGGCGGAGGTGGTGGAGGCTCCCTCGACTTCGCGCGCCTTGGCTGAAGGGCTGGCGATGGAGCTGTCACCTCCACGGAGCTCAGGAGCACGGAGATGGCGCTGAAGGGTGGACCAAGGGGACTCAACCGAGGGAAGGAAGTGAGGGGTTGGTATATGAAGGGAGTTGAGGGCGTGACTTCGAGGAGGAGTCACGGGCGAGACGAGCAGATCTAAGGGGATCTAAGGAAACGGCGATGGAGATGGATCAAAGGGGCACAACTTCCATGAAGGAAGCGGCGGCAAAGGAGGGACGAGTCGGCCTAGGAAAGTCCACCAAGGCGGGCAAAAACCTAGGCGCGACAGTGCTACAGTGGGCGAAGGACGACCAGTTGACCTAGGTCAACTGGCGCCTTCTCCTGATTGGTCCACGTGGACCAATCAGGAAAAATCCCCTAAAAATGTCTTATTAATTTAATAAAAAATAGAAATAGGCTGAATTAAATTATGGTTATAAAATGAAAAATGTTTAATTTTTTATGTAGTATTTTATTCTGATTTTTATTTATTTTTATGAATTAAATTTTTACAGGTTCATATTGAAACCTCTTATAGGTATAATACCTATATATCTTAGTATTTTATTTTTATTTTTGTATTTTTAATTTATTTATTTTTGTTTATTATTTTGTAAAATTACGAAATACTTATATATACACAAATATATTTTTATTTTAATTTTCTGATATATTTTATACACTTAATAAAATGAAAGTGTTATTTATATAGGTATAGATACATGTATTATACCTATGTATTATAATATATACAAGTATTTTTATTTGAGTTTTATTTTTGTTTTTATTCTGATTTTAATGTACAAAATAAAAATATAAAAATATAAAAATAATGGATAAAGAATAAATTGAATATTTTATTCGATACACTGTACAATGTGGGTCCAAAACTCAACTTTCAAACCGTAGCTCCGCCAAATGCGAAACCACCACCATTGGATAGATTATTTTATTCTATATACAATTAAAGGTGAGTATGCTGCATTTGGATTTGTCAGTTGTGAGATACGGGTCTGGGAAGTTGGGATTCTGGATTTTTATTCAGACCATAACTTTTTGTCTGTACATTATTTTTCTGTGAAATCAATTTTGTATTTTTCTATATAAAATTATCTACAACTTTCATGTACAAAGTTTCTTTATTTGATGTATAAAAAGTGGAACCAAAAATGAGTCCCAAAAAGAATAAAGAATGAAGAAAATAACATAGGTATTTGACCCTTATCTCCCCCTACTTTATTCCTGGTCGACCTATTCATCAAGATGCCTAGGTCTCGGGGGTTTTGGGTCATAAAATATTTACAATATTTTATTCTTTTTCTTTTCTTTATTTATTCTATAATTTTGGCTTTAATTACAATATTTTATACACTATTTAGATGCACATGCATGAATGCTAAGATGATGGTTTTAATGCTATTTACAGGTATTTGCTAGGGTTTTTGATGCCAAAATGATAGAATACAGATGATGAAATGTGGATTCATCAATACGCGACGGTGGAAACCGTCCCTTATACACTTATGTCGGCGTCGCTATAGACGCTATGGAAAAGGGGACGATTACAACAGTCCCATCGGAGAAACGCATGCGACGGGGATAACCGTCCCCAAAGGTTTTCTGGGGCCGTCTCAAAATATTGAAGCCCAGTAGGGACGGTCGCAACTGTCCCTAATAGCCTTCGTGCAAGGGACGGTTACAACCGTCCCCAATGGATGATTACATGAGACGGTTGTCAGAAGCGTCCCATATGATCAAATGAGACGGTGGCTGAAGGGACGGTTTAGGAACCGTCCCCGTTGATCAGAGGGGACGGTTCTAGCGTCAAAAAGGACGGTCTACGACCGTCCCCTTAGACCCACCCGCCTGTAGTGAAGACGGCTCAGTTTTCGAAAATTTAAGTATCGTCGAAATTTGACCTTTAAAAGAAGATAATCATTGATTTATCGCAGTCATTCTTCTGTTATATCATGAAAGGTCCTCTTCTCTTGTTTATCTCCTTCCGAGACTGGATATTCCCAAAATAAGTACTATCGGGTCGAGTGAATAAAAGAGTAGACATACGTCTGTTGGCATTCCAACACTCCTTCCCCTTTCAGGGCATATCCGAAAGAGAATCTAGTATCTCTTGATCGTTGATATCTGAATAGGCTGAACCGGCCTCGTAGATATCTTTGCACATTTGATAATATCCCTTTGAACCATGGAGTCCAACGGCGACCATTGACGCATGCTATGATGCAAGGTTGGCATCCCTCTACTCGGGCGAAGGACCTTTCGTATGATCAATGTGTTTTCTTCTCTCCAAATAATTACACATATATAAATTTTAGTTAAAATTAAAAGCCGAGGAGGTATCTAGCTGGACACTTCAAAGACAACTCCCTTCAACCGAAGGAGTCACAAATTTTCCTCAAGACCGTCTTTGTAACGCCTTAACATAGCCACATATCAATTATAAAGTGTGAGAGTGGATTATAAGTGGTAAGGATTATCACTTGGCAACTTGAACTTAAGCTTCGTTAAGTAATTTCGACAGATCTGCTTGAATTCGAACCCAACAAGTTAACATGATCATTCCTCGATCCTATTATCCAAATCGAGGGAAGATCGTATCCTGATCTTTGCATCATCAGCAACGAATAGATTGATAAGCATGCGTGTGTACTGTGTGCAAATTAGATAGAATAATATCAAATCGTTGTCGTGATCATATATACAATGGAGATGGGGACTTAGGCCTCATCTCCATCATTTGTCACTCCTTTTTTTGTCTATTTGCGATGCGATGTGCCTTTAGTTTTGCTTTGTGAGTGCCCACTCGAAGGAAGTGTTTGAGGATTCCGGTCCCTTTTGCTCAACCATTTGCCATTATGTACATCTTTTACAACAAAAAGATGATTACGACACCCATTATGATTGATGCTCGATGATGCAATGCATCATCAGGATTTTAGTTGGGTAAATTACAAAAAAAAACTTAAGACTAAGTTATGCAAACATTCCTAAATTATACACATGATTTCAATGTCAGTATATGAACTTTAAAAGGTAACAATATAATATAAATCTTTAATATTTATCTTAATATGCTTGAAGCTGTTGTGATTCAAGATTACAAAGATAAAACGATCAACCAAATGTCAACAGTCAAGGATCACATTAAGACAAATCGTAACGATCGGGAATTATATTGTTACCTTTAAAGGTCAACTGAGACACTATAATTCAAGAACTTTTATGTAATTTACTCAAATTTTTTATTATAAACATCGTGTTTGAAAAGTGAGAAAGGTGGATCTGATGATATATTTGTGTATTAAATATATCATAAAGTTCAAAGTTTGTGAAGTTGCCGGACCCTTTTTTTTACAGATGCCAAACTCTAAAGTTCAAAGTTTAATACTCTTAATGTAACGTTTCAAAATGAGTACCATAATCGAAAATCAAAATACATATTAACCGGTTTTTTTGTGATTTACTTTTTCTTTGATACTACATGTACTAAAAAATTTGATCTATAATGATGGCTTTTCAAATTCCGTCACTAAATTAACCGTTGTTAAATATATAACAATGATATTATTCGTTGCGAAATTATTTTTTTACTTGAAATTAGTGATGAATATTATATATGGCGTTATATGATTAGCAACGGTCCATATAGCGACGCTTATCCGTTGCTATTTTTCAAACTTCTAATTAAGCGGCGCTAAATTTTGAACTAAAAAATAGCGACGATTAGTTGATATTTTGAAAAATAGCAACGGATAAGCGTCGTTATTTGGACTGTTGCTAATTATATAATGACATATATGATATTCGTCGTTAATTTCGAGTACGAAACTCATTTTGCAACGAATAATATCGTCATTATATATTTAACAACGACTAATTTAGTGACAGATTTTGAAAAAACCGTCACTATAGCTCAATTTTGTTGTAGTGATGGAATGTCGCAATGGGAGGCTCGTAAGACTTTAGGACAAAGTTGGATAAATCAAGTTATCCGAGATAATCTAGTAACCAAACAAGCCATTGAATTACACCAGATCCATGCAAAATGACAACCATTAGATGGTATGCCCATGAGTTAACAAGTTCCATTCATCCTTGTCCATTAACTTCGATAAGTTTGTGAAGGGGTCAGAGTATAATTACAAAGTATACATGAGTATATGTGTAAAAATCCCCACTATTTGATGGTATTCCATCAAGGAAGGACTTGGTTGAGATTTATTTGGGTCAAGTCCATTTACTAAGGGTCTGGCTCGGACTTGGGCCGCACAGCAAGTCCATGGACTTGAGTCTAATTAAAAACACATTATATGGTTTCCGTTTTTTTCATCTATATTTGATCTCTTGCCTTTCAAACCTAGGTTGGCTTTTCATAACAATGTTGCCTACGATTTGCAATAATTAGTTATGCACATCATAATTTGATAGTTTGATTAAATTTTGTTCAACGAATTACATATATAGGTAATAAAGGAAATTACATAGCCTCATATGTTATGAGGTTAATGGGGTTGCTCCCAACATGGTTGCCCCCACACCATTTTCGATATTTTTTTTATTTTTTTGAAAAATATCGCCATGTATATTCATCCCTATATCCCTCCTATATGCCATTCGAATTTCGTCAGAAACAGAGACTCATACGACCTCTATCCAGACAGTCATTTTTTAACGGTAACATGATTTGTTAAATCGACACTATCTCGATGGAGGCCGTAGGAGTCTCTGTTTCTGACGAAATTTGAATGGCATATAGGAGGGATATATGGATGAATATACATGATTTTATCTTTCAAAAAAATAAAAAACACGTCGAAATAGGGGGGCGGAGCAGCCCATTAAATTCATATTATATTCAGTGTATGTTCAAATGAGTTCAGAGCTCATTAGGATTGGAACAAACATGCTCATTTTTTACAAGTGTTTACAATCATTTTTGGATAAAAATATAATACTTTGCATATTTATATAATATTCTTACTAAATAACGATTTTTACAAAAAAAAAGTATATTTTAAATTATTACAAAATAATTTATTTGTATGAATGTATTTGTTTTCGGTGAAGATGGCGATTTTTAGTAAGCATGTGATAACATTAGTAAAATAATAGGCATATATACATTTGTTCAAAATATGATTGTAAATATATGTAAAAATAATGGTGCTCGTTGCAATCCTAATGAGCTTTGAGATCCATGGAAAATTGCCTATACGTACATATATTAAAAATATATTTTAGTACGATACTTCTTTGGTTAGGGGAGTAAGTAGGCTATTGGAAATAGGAAGAAATGAAAGAAAAGGAAAGGAAATTAATTTCAATTGAATAACGAATTTCTTGAGTTAGTTATTTTTCCACTGTCTTCCTTCATTTTCCATCACACAGAAGAAAACTCGAATCTTCATTTACACGGAAAGTAGCGAAAAGGGTATTAGTATTTTATCTATCCACTTATCTAGTGCTATCACTACATTTCATTTTTTTTCTTCTAAAAAATTCATCCATTGTTTCCTTTTTTCCCTGATACTTTCAATTACTTTAACCATTTTAATAAATAAAAATTACCCAACAAAAGATTAATTTAATTTATTTTATTTTCTTTCATTTTCGCCACTTTTCAATGGATCAAAGATATTCATTCACCTTCCGAAAATACTAACACCTATGGAGAAATGAAAATTATCCGCATGTCCGTTTTTTTAAACTCCCTTTCAACTAAGATTTTAAAAATCGAATCGGACATTGAACCGATCTGTCTTCGGTTTGGTTCAACCGTATCGGACCGTCGGTCCAAACCGATTGGACCGGTGACGACGTCATCATGACATCATCATTCCTATCGACTCGGAAAAAAATCAGATCGGACTTAATTTACTGGTCCGACCGGTCGAAGCGGATTTTTGAACTGTTAAAACCGGATACATATATGTAAGTATGTATTTATATATCAACGGAATACTCATTTAAAATGTCAAATCTTTCAATAAAATAACATGATTGTCTATCTCGAGTAAAACTCTACAAAAGTTAATCACATTTTCTAACTTTATACATGAATACAATATTGCAATCATTTATTTATAGTTGCTTCTAGAAAATTACTCTAAGAAAGTAGCGGCACAACTTATATTCCAAAAAAGAGTGGGCATAACTGATATTGTAGAAGTTAAGAAGGGCACAAGTCATAAAAACATCCTATTATTTCATTATTTAAATCTTTATTTTCTGAGAATTACCAAACCATCAAAATTAGGTCAATCTGGTCCGACCATCGATCTGACCCAGTTTTTTATTCTTTATTTTTTGAATTTAATTACAAGAAACCGGCCGAACTGATCAGATTGGGAAGGGGGGAGATTTTCTGGTCCAACCGATTCGACCGACCAGTCCGGTTCGATTTTTTAAACCATGCTTCCAACCCTTAACATAGGTGATAAATCAACCTTACTATCTTTGTATTCCACCTATGCCAAAGTCAACGAGGATAAATGCTTTTTTCACGCAAATGTGCAAAAATAGGATGGATTAAGGAGGATGAAAGATATACTAGTTTTAGGCAAACTACCCCCTTTTATGGTAAAAAAACAAAATCCTTGCCATGCATGATGCTTTCAAAGACAAACAAACAATTCAAGTAAAGTAAGATAATCTCCATCACCACAAACTTCTTTTGACAACTCTATTGAGCGAGAGGCCATCTCTTTTGATATATTTTAATTTTACTATCTTACAACAAAAAATTAGTGAGTAAGATGACCTAGTAAAAAAATTCCTTTCAGAAGTTGAGCACATCATTAAGGCCCTAACACCATTGAAAGTCCATGTCTCAGATGGGATATAGAGGACAAGTTGCTCTAGTAAACTCAATGTCAATTTCATGAATATATCATTTTCATAGTTATAACTTTGAAGCTTTTAAATATTTGCCATCTCAATAGTCCTCTATCATCCCTTTACTTTAAAAATGAAGATACTTTAATTGAAAACTATAGATCAATTAGCTGTATTAGCGTTCCCATATGAATAATAAGCTTGAATATCTTAGCCTCTCAGTTGTCTCCAAAACTAGATAATGTTCTCTCGCAAATGCGAAATGCTTTTCGTAAGGATTGGTCGAGAACAACCGTTTCCCTATCGCATACGAGATCTGGACTTCATGGAAGTACTCCAAGTGCAAGGTGTACTTATGTATGACTTTGTCCTTCATTCTTTCATCCTCTAAAGAACCTCAAGGAATTCACAACATGGAATCATATCCATCTTACAAAAATTCAGCACCATCTCTCCATTTCAATTATGCATCAATAGACAATTCAAATCTAAATATGGCATATGGTAATGGATCCTATTTGATCACCACTTTTCATAAATGCCTTGAACATATTGGACTTCCTATTGAAAAAAATCCACTAATTTTAATCTTGTAGATGATTTCTCCTTATCACACTTGGATACTCGAAAAAACATTCAATTTATATCCTTGGAGTATTGATCTACAAGCTCTATGTGCAATAGAATGGTACTCTATGCATATTTTAGCTCACCTTCGAGTTAAAACTGAAAAACCTAAGTTTGTCTAGAACATATTAGACTAATTAGGATCTGAACTTGCTCGAACTACTACTATTAAACCTAAGTTTGTCTCATTGTTCTAAAGCACTCTCTAATAGAGCTTCGAATTCTTTTTTGTCGAAGAAAACTCCCTCCATACGCGTCTCAACAATATATGTACATCTACATGCGCTAACTCGTTATATGAAATTACTTTTTGCTCTAGACAAAGGAAAACCATTCAAAGTCTAACTAAGTCAATTCATTGCTTAATTGTGGATGGAGGAATTTGATCTACCTTCAATCATAAATTTTGGATCAAACTGTTCAACCCTTGAGGCACTTGTTTTCTATAGTTATTGTTCCATGACAAGATCACAACAAGAGATCTACTTCACAAATTAACATATTTCCATGGCGGAATAGAAGATGCGAAAAAAGAGTGAAAATACATATTTAAGTTGTTCAGTTTAACTTATTACTTTATTTTATTATTTTTTGTATTCGTTCCAACAAAAGCATTATTAACGAAAGCTCACAAATTTGTCGGGTGTGTTTGGGTGTTTCTTTACCTTTTATTGAGTGTTCTTCATGAGCCATCCAAACATTTTGCCCTCATTTTCATGCTTGATTTCGTTGAGGATTTTGGTAGAATATTTTTTAGTGGGGAAGGTGATCAGTTGCGCGGCCTCTTTTCATCTTGCAGATTCTTAGTCCACGTCCAACATGAGCAGGAATGATCGATCACGTGCAAGATGAGAAGCAAATTTTAAACCCCAAGGGAGAATCAAACAATGGAAACCAGTAGTCCGTCTTCGAGATAGATCGAAGCTCCTTCTTCTTTATGGATTAAATTCGAACTTTTTGTTATCTCAATTTCAGGAAAGAAGGAGCTTCGATTTTCTAGCATTTTGGGAGCTGATCATTTGTACCATGTTCTCTCCATCTAATTTTTTACTTGGGAGGTTGTTCGACTGCGGATGTGCAGTTGCCTCGCTACTTGGGATATAATCTTAAACTCTTTTAGTTACGATGAATGAATGGCTTCCATGATCGTTTAAAAAAAGCATTAACAACACTATGAGATGTGATACCATAGTGAAGCATTAGCAAATTATATATACTAACATAAGAGGAGGACGATACATCTCTCCTAACATCAAATGGATGGTATCTTACTTTTTTTTAATATATATGTGTGTGTGATTTATTTAAAAATGTGACAAGTAGCTCTAATAACTTCACCCACCTACTAAGATAAATAACTTTTTATCGTATTTCTTGTGGTTATTGGTTTATAACAAGTAACCACATAGTACACTCTTTTCCAAAATGGCATCGTATCTGTGAATCGCATCTTCAACAACAATATTTTCATGAGGGAGGGACATGGAAATTGCATGTTTTAGGTGCGAAGCATCGAACTTCTTCAACCAGCATAATGCTACCATCCATTCAAGCAACAAATGCGAAAGCACATATGTTATTTCCACGGTCTAGTAGCTCATTTGGAAGACTAGATGCAAAATCACCTTCACCGATGAAAATGTATATGTACGAGAATCGAGCCACGTGAAATATCATATTTCCTAACTATAATGGGAAGATATTGATGAACAAGACTAAACTCTCTCTGGTTTCATGTATCTCCAAGTCCATCGCGAGGATGAACACAAAGGATCTGTTGTAAAGGGACGGTTTCTCCACCAAAACTAGTGGCCTCTGGTGGTTTTTCGTCGAGATGTATCTCCATCAAGCTATGAATGAATGACCATCGTTTGAAAATAAGAGGATATATAAACGAGAATTATTTAGTTATCTTATTCAGAAATAAGTTAATTTAGGAATATTATTAAGTGTATAACTTTTGTTGATGAGAAACTTTCGAGGGTAGTTGTGTGAGTATAAAGATATTACTCATATAACGCTCGATAAACTAAAAATAAGAGTAAATAACACAAAAGTCCATGAACTATACACCAAGTTTCATTGTAATACATGAACTTTAAAAGGTAACAGTATGATACTCAATCATTAATATTTATCTCAATGTGATTTTGAGCTGTTGTGATTTAAGGTTAGAATAATAAAGCAGTCCATTAAATTTCAATAGTAAAGGATGATATTGAAATAAATATTAAACATTGGATGTTAATTGTCACCTTTTAAAGTTTAAAGTTCAAGTATGACATTAAAATCATGTGTATAATCATGAAATTTTTTGTAAATTATTATACAAATAATGACATCGATTTAGAAGAAAAACTTATACAAAAGCTTAAGATTTACACTCAAATATCAACCTTTTTATTTAGTGTTTCCTCATTGAGATAGGATGGGTTGGCATGTGGAATATAAAAGCTTCAATGTGGATACCTTAGAAAGTGCTTCCTAAATATCATAAGAGGGCATTCAAGTTAATGCCAAACTAGCTCTTTGACCGAAAGTGTGTTTTGGGTTGACTAAGAGTACTAAAACTCTTTGAATATATTATTATAATTGGAATCTTTTTATAGAACAATCAAGACATACATTCATCTAATATTCACAACAAAAAGATACATCAGGTTTAACCATCAATCCTAGTCAGAGCTTTTTTTATTAGAATGCATCACAACTAGAGACAAACTGACATTTAGAGCTTTATTTCATGCTTGGCTTGGGAGTAGACCTTCTCGTCAGGTGTAATAATCATACCCTCAAACATAGTTCTACATATAAAACTCACAAAGTGTGAAAGTGTGTTATAAGTGGTGGTGATTACTACTTGACAACTTGAGCTTAAGCATTTTGGGTGGTTGTCAACGGGTCCAATTGAGCCTGAATCCAACAAGTTGTCAGGGTCAGTTTTCCTCGATAACGGACCGGAGACCTAAGCTTGGGACGTTACAAGTGATATCAGAACCAATTTTCCTTTGATAGTGGAAAGGGATACACGTGAGGTGGAATCACACCTACAAAGAGATGGAGGAAATGCCTGCCAGAGCGTGCATCCACCACTGTCATTGGGAATAAGTGATGGGCTAGGTCGCAACGAGGACGTTGCAAATATAAGTGGGGTGGTTGTAACACCCATACCCCCAAACATAGTCCCACATCTAAAACTCACAAAGTGTGGGAGTGGGTTATAAGTGGTGGAGATTACTACTTGACAACTTGGACTTAAGCATTTTGGGTAGTTATCAACGGATCCATTTGGACCCGAACCTAACAAGTTGTCAAGATCAGTTTCCTCGATACCAGACCGAGACATAAGCTTGGGACGTTACAATAACTTTTCAGGGATATGCATGTGAAAACATCACTTTGTTGGACTGTCAGATATACTACAAAATCCTAAGATTTGCCTAAAAAATCGATCATCAACCTGACCCAAAGCCCATGGAAAATTGTTGGGTCCAGATCGGACTTTCCTGAGTCGGGCTAAGTCGAGCCCACTGCCCCATTCTACTGAAAAACGTGGATCCTACTTAAGGATTTTAGCAATGTGATCCAGACCAACCAGTCATCAATTGGACAATTTACAACAATAGAGGATCTAATCACTATATTATTGTCGATAAGTGGTCCGATCAAATTCAAAAGAACCTCCCTTCTTTTAAGTTATACAAAGTCTCCTTTCAACAGATCCACTTCAATGGTCTAATAATGGTAGAGCAACATATCTTCCACCTAGAAAAAAAGGATTTAAACTCTACAAATTATCATTGGATCAAAAATACCTTTTTGAATAGATAGCATGATTGTCCTGTAGTTTCTTTACAATTATACAAATGCTCGTGTATGTCTTCATAGTTACATGGATACACTCATAAATTCCCACCCTTTATGGACGGAGGGTATTCACATAAATGAATGATATGCAACTTTATAGTTTAAAGGGAAGAGCAAGAGATAAAATTCCCTTCCTAATTTATTTTAAATATTATAGTATGTATTGCATAGGATCCACTCTCCATCCTCAAGCGAGGAATGTAACATGAGGAGTTTATCATTTGCTATTTTCTTTTATTATTTCTCTAAACAACTAATATGATGGTATCACGGTATAAGGCATAATACGGTAACTCCTTTCATTATGAAAAATGATTTATATATTTTACATAGTATAAAGTACTAATCATGGTATTAAAGCACCAGTCGCAGACTCTAGTTCTTGAGCTTGTTTGACACCCCAACCCCACCTCACTACCATCACCACATATTGTTGAGGCCCACTCCCTCTGGGATCGCCTCTTCTTGCATCTTTACTTTTCACGACGACCAATGCCCTTCTTGAGGTCGGTGTCTCCCCACTAGGTCGTCACCTCCCTGACATACTGCCCATAGTTGCCCCTTGTTCGTGAAGGAGTTGTTTTTGCAATATCTGAGATTTTCCAAGGTTGCACCTCCTTAACGTCTTTTGTGTGGGACGTAGGATGGTGTGGTGCTTGGTCTACACTCAAATAGCCTCTGTGCGCTCAAGTAAACTTTCATTTCAAATTTCTTTCAATTTTTTATGGCTTTTCTTCTCCCTTAAGATTATGGAAGGCTCCAAGGATGATAGGATCCCCAATTAGTGAATGAATAACTACTCAATTAGTGAGAGATGAAGATACTACACTTAATCACCAATATGAGTGAGACCAATTATGAGTTTTTGTACATGTGGTTCATGGGCACCAAGAATGCAAATGACTTGTAAAGAGAAGATGGAAAAATACTCCTCATGGAAAAAGGATTATGTTCTTGCGAAGATGCAGTTGTCGAAAAACCTTACATCAAACTTTTATCATGAGGTCATACCCAAGCAATAGCCAAAGACATGTGGGACTCTCTCCCCCGTACATGTACTTTCAAGTGAGTATCTAGATCCTGATTTCTTAACTTCATCATGACATACATCAGATGAATCAAAATGGTAGATTATTACATGCATATTTTTCATGTTCGAATTCTATGTTCGAGATGTTTCAGAACTGTTATCTGCCATGACCATGTGAGTGATGCTTGTGATTGGACTTTTTCCTCCTGATTTGGATACGATTTATGATGTTGCACAAAATAAATCATTTTCTCAACTTCCGTCTTTTAGGGTGGCATAGATTTGTCATACTTGGTTCTATCTATTGTAAAATTTAAAATGGATGCAGTTGATATGCATTGAATCCTAATGATTTGACACATCTTGATGAACCATCGTATGCACCCCACCTTCCATACCATACCCCAACAAGATAGGGGTCTCACTGTATTCGGATATTTGGATCTGTTTCTATCAAGGATCTGTTTGTACTGGAGTTGTATGTAAACTCCCCTTGGGTTAGGGCTCTCTATCCTATGTATTTTTCTTCTTCTCCACCTAGTGACAATTGAACGTCACCGTTAGAGGACATGGCCACTTATTGGTGAACCTTGTAGATCCATGTGTGTTGATGCTTGCATGTATGATCGTGTTTGTACATGCTTCTATGATTCGCAATAGATGCTACACATGGAATAGAGCTTATTTTTCAACCAAGAGACGAGGAGGTAGAGGTTGTAGTGATGTTCGTGATGGCGATAGAGTTCAATGTGCCTATTTGTTTGCGAACATATTATATGAAAGATAATTTTTCGGAAGCATGGTTACCCAAATCTTCTCATTGTGTTAATAATCATCTTGACCACATGACCAAGACATCCACTACCACAACATATTTGAAGCTAGGTGATTCTCCTTGGCTGAGACAAATGATAGACATTGACTCATCTACTCAAACCTTAGGAGCCGATATTGCGTTGTCTATGCTAACTTGTTTGATACAATATTGGTATAGATTGACTTGTTGATTTAGTTCATCATGGTATCTCTTGATGAGAAATTATAGGTCAAGTTCCTCTAACTTATGCACGTAGGAGGATTCGTTATTCTTGTAGATGGTAGGCACTCCTTTGTGACAAGTCAGGGGGAGGACCGTCTATCAGCTACCATACCCTTATAAATTCTTCTAGCTCACGAACTTCATCTTCGTCATTTAATTATCACACAAACTACTAAGAAGTTAACTCCCATGCCATATTTAACCATCATTTTGTTGTGTTTTAAGAAGTATTAATGAACAAGGTTATTATGTATGACCTCAAACAGTTTAGCCTCTGTATGATTGAGTATAATGCTTTTCTTGCAATCTCTACTACTTCATCTAGAATTCCATCATCTTCTTTTGTGCATCTCTAGTTGGGTTACCTTCCACTTCAAAGGCCATATTATGTTCTCCATCAACTTTCCAACATTCATGTTTTTAAAATAATACGTCTGCACTAGGAAAAATTTATCAATCCTCTTTTTCTAGCAAGTCTGCCAATGAATAGCCATTACCTACCTTTATTCTTCTATTTTGTATTTAACTCCCATCGAAATCCATGTAAA
This sequence comes from Ottelia alismoides, assembly GCA_037367405.1. NCBI lineage: Eukaryota > Viridiplantae > Streptophyta > Magnoliopsida > Alismatales > Hydrocharitaceae > Ottelia > Ottelia alismoides. The sequence goes on from JAZKJV010011635.1 coordinate 184,194, forward strand.
TACATATAAATTGTACAAATTAATTTTCATTATTTGTATATAAATAATATACAAATATACATATTTAAATCCAAAATAAAAGAATAAAGAAAAGAAAATAAAAATAAATGAAGTACCAAATATACCGAATGACCCTAAACCTCGAGACCAAGTCGATATTGACTTGGTCAACAAGAAATAAAGTAGGGGGGAGATAAGGGTCTACACAGACTATAGAAACCCAAATTTTCATTCTTTAAAATACCCATTTCCTATATTTTGATCTTCATTTCATACACCTTAAATAATAAAATGATCTACATGAAACTTCTACATGAAGATACGTAGAAAATTATAAAAATAATTGTACATAAAAATAATACAATGTGCAACTAGGACACGCATATGAAAAGGTCGTAAAATGAACTTCTCATGTCCATATCTTCTCCGTATGAACTCAAAATTAACCAAACTCACGTCCATTATATTTAAGATCAAATTATCTACCTAATGAAAGTAATTTCATTTATAATGGAGCTAAGATATAAAAGTTAGCTTTCTGGGGTCCCACTATACTATATACTTGTATATTTTGTTCATATATTTAATTATTTTAAATTTTACTCTTCTTATATTTTTTAAGTAATTTTATATATTATGTGAAATATATTAAATATAAATATAAAATAAAATCATTAAATATACTTAAAATAAATAATATCAAAATATATAAGTATATTATACCTATGTACACTCATAGATTTATTTTAACATGTAAAGAAAATCATAAAAAATAAAAATATATAAATATGTATCTAAATATATTATAATTATATAAAATATGTAATTAAGATAATAAGCAATAAAAATACAAAATAAAAATAAAATACCTAAAATATAGGTAAATATACCTATGTATATACTTGTAAAAACCAATAACTAATAAATAGGATAAATTACAATTCAGGTCCTCATCAATGGTTAGATCTCAGAATGGGTCCCGATATTTAAATTGTAACGATTCGGGTCCCAGGATCATTTAGGAAATGGAAATTTTGGGGTTCATGACGAATATGCCCATTTTGAGAAGAGAATGGAGGTTAAGTTCCAACTTTTAAACAAGGGCATACTCGTCATTAGCCCCAAAAAGTTCCATACATTAATGGCCCTAGGTCCTGAATCGTTATAATTTAAAGATCGGGACCTATAGATGGGGACCCAAATTGTAATTTACCCAAGAATGAATAAGGTTGTAAAAATAAATAAAATACCCACAAAATAGTACATAAAAATAAGAAATATTTTTTTATATTTTGAGTTTTAATTAATAAAATTATTTAATTATTATTAAATAAATAATCTATTTATTTCTTACTTTATCTTGTAGTGGACATATGTGGACCAATGAGAGCAAAAGGAGAGTTGACCTCGGGTCAACTATCCTTTCTCCTAGGTCTGTGCATGTTGGTGCTCTCAGCCCCTTTCCTCACCAATTTTTCTCTATTGATACACGGATCAAGGCACGTTGCTCCCTTCATGAAAGATCTTGACAATGCATCCCTCTTCCACGCCATCTCCTTACCTTCGGTCGATTCATCTCAATTTTTATCAAAAACCCTAGGTCAAAGGATCCTTCCAGCAACGCATGCATATATTCACCCCTTCTCCCAATTTGGAGATCCGTCTTGGTGCTCTGTACACCCAATGAAACACAAGGGCTCAGATTATCTTCGTAATAGGAGGAGGTATCGTCGTTCAACAGTGCAGAAAAAGGGGCCATTGACGTTGATCCCTAAAGCTCGGAGCTTCACTCCGGCGACATCATCTCTAGGACTCTTCAAGTCTTATCGAGGTTTATGTTTGATTGTTTCTTCTTGCATTTTCCTTTTGCATTTTGATTCTACATTTTATTGGTTGTTCATATTTTTTTAGTGTAATTTCAAAAATTACAATATGCTAGAGCTCTCGAGCTCTAGCCAGTGTTGCACTTGTTGAGACCCTATTTTGACATCACTACGACCTCACTCTCTTCTCCTACCATTTTTACACCTCTAATGCCACCCAGATCCCCTCGACCCTTCACAAATTGAGTTTGCCCCTCTCCTTCCACCACTTATCGTCAAAGAGACCCATTTCACCTCATCCCCCCCCCCCCCCCCCCCCGAGATTCCACCAAACAACACCCCTGAAGATTTCGCCCATATTCCCCTAAATTTTTAATGTAGTTACGAGTTGAACGAAGCCCTTGTAAGGATTGATTGTGGTTCTGCATGAATGCTCCAAGTACCTGAGTTCACGAGCGAGCTCCAGGTCCGTAACGATGAGGCTTGGACCCATTTGAGCCTATCAACCACTACGGAATGCCTTCGACAACCTATCGAGCACCTTAGCAGCAAGGAATGAGGTCAGAAAAGCATGTTATCGACGATCGATGGAGTAGCATGTTGTTGTTCTCCTGAGTTCATCTAGACACCTTCGTAGTCGTTGGATCAGGAGAGCATCTCCATGTCTTCAGGTTCCGTTGGATCTCAACCGCCATCAACCGTCAGATCCCCTCAGGATCTAATCTTAACCTTTGATCCACGAAGGGGTATAATGCCATCTGTGGCGTTCATCGATTAAATGAAGCGATGTGACACGTTCCGCATCGTCCATCAACGTGCATTTTGGGGGTAAATTGTAAGAGCTCTCCTTCGCCTTTTCATTTTTGTAATTAAGTCATGTAAATATTTTCATTAGTGTAATATTTCGTGTAATATTTGCAATGAATCCTCAAGATTTCCTCTATTTGCATTTAGGTTCAGTCCAAGTCACCTGACGTATTGTCCTATGTGAGGTGCTTTTTGGAAAAATTGTATTTTGTATCCTAGACTTCATGGACCTGTTACTATATGGATGAAATGTTTTTATAAATTACAAACATGTCCCCACTAGTTCAACATTTTTATGTTGTGTATATTTGTTTCTATAAATATTTCCATTGCTCAAAAAATTATAGAAAATTTAATTTAAATGCCTATTACTGTGCTTGAAGACATATATTTTTTGTATGCCATTTTAAATAATTTTCCTATTTGTTAAAAATACAAAAAGAAGCTTCCATTCCCTGTATAAATATTAAAACCCTAAACACCTCCCAAAATTACCAAAAAGTATATTATCTATATTATTAAATTATTTACCATATATCCCAAAATAACTAAAAAATACAAAAGATGAAGCCTAAAAATCACAAAATCCAAAAAACTTTATAAAAATTAGCATTTTTTTTATAAATATCTAAATATATCTTTCTGTTTTTGATTTTCTATAGATTACATACTATATATTAAAAATAACTTTAGGTTAATTTTAGACTTATTTATATTTATTAAACCTAAAATTATCTTAGACAATTAATCTGTACACTATTTTATGCATTTTAATACTTTAAAAATCCATAAAAATTAGCAACACTTCTACTAAAATTACACAAAAATATAGAAAAATATAAGCATAAAACATTTTTTCTATATTTTGGTTATATTTAGATGTATTTAAAAATATAAAATCCTATATATACTATATAGTCTATATATTAGTTATATCATATATAATAATAATATGTATTATAATATATTATTTTAAAATAAAAAGAAATTAAAAAGTACAAAATTAAAAAGAAAATATAAAATAAAAATATAAAATATAAAATAACTAAAATTCCATAAAAAAAGTAAATATAATTAAAACCCCACATAAAATAAAAATGCTAAAAAGTACACATATTATTATTATTTATTAGAAATAAGTACTAATAATTTTAAATATCCACTGTTTGCTCTCAGTGATTCGACCCATACATTTGCACACTATACACACATATTGTATGGTATAATAAATTACTGCTCACATTTTATTCATTGCATATAATATTCGTGGGTTGATTGTTGTTGCAAAGATTTAGCTTGGGTACCGAGTTCTGTAAGAGCGATCGATACAGCAATTACCAGATCTGACTTGTCGGACACAACATACCTAGCAAGATCGTACATTAGGTACCTCGACTAGATCCCTTTCAACATTACCTCGTAATAATTCTTCAATTTTCTATTATTGCATTTTGATATGTGAGGGTCCAATTGTAATTATGTTCTTGATCTTTATGGGATGCACTTCAGTTGAAGTGATATTTATAGTCACATGAGTTGGACTTTCCTTACAAAGAACAAATTTGAAGTTCGGATATCATCAATTGTTTGTTTCCAAAATAAAGATGTTTTTTTTCTAATTTTGGATTGTTTAATATGATAATGCAATTGATTTTTTTTGTTTTTCATCTACCTTTTTCAATAGCTTGGGATTATCCACAAGCATTGTATTTATACATCTCATAGTAGAATGATATTTTAGGGAGAAAGCATCTCCATTATCTTGATGTGGCCAGGACAATCTCGATCCATCTTTATAATGGTGTTAACATGAATTTATTAAAAAATCATTTATAATTATATTATATACATATATGTATATATATTTATATGGGAGACTATTTTCCTAGAGTAATTTTTAATTTTTATTTTCGATTAGATCATGATGATTGAGTATCAGGAGTTAGGTGAGCTACGTACTTGGGCTTTCAGCCAAATTATCTCTTATTCTTTTGATAAGTCTGTACAAGTACATAATTTTTGGTTTTTAGATATTTATATTTTTTGGATTTTGTATAAACTTTATGCTAATAATGTAATATTAACGATGTATATGTAAATGGTAAAAATATGAATTTTAATGCAAATGCATGAGTTTTTACTCAGTTTAGAGCCTAATTTATGGTGTTTAGCTTGATGAGCCAAATTCATTAAGGTCCATTGTGGGCTTCTTCCCTTCTTACTCAAATATAAGTGGAGGACTAAGGGTGAAAATGCTAAGGACATTTCCTACTTCTACCTTGAGTTGGGAAATTAACTGTTCTCTCTTGAAAGATAGTCCACTGCGGGCCATCAAAATCAAACGAGTTAGCAAGCTCGAGCTAGGGTGAAAGATCAAGATCCTAGGGAGCACACTTCATCTTTGAGTTCCCCCATTATTCTTTTCAAAGTAGAATATTTCTTTCATGTTACTTAAGAAATTTATCTTGCTTGAGTCAAGGTAGGCAGCTAAACTGCAAAAAGAAGTACCCTTAGGAAGAGAGATTAGATTTGTTAAAGGCATGCAATTTAAAATTTTAAATAAAATAATGATAATGCTTCATAGCATGGGATACTGAAGAAAGGAGGGTTGATCTCATTCGTTGTGTAAGTCAGAGTAAGCACTTGGTTTCCTCCATTCCTAAATATCTAATTTGTCCAAGCTCCATCAGAAATTCTCATTCCTGGACACGAGGATGAAAGTTGCATGATATGTATATACTACAACCTTATAACTTAGAAGATATGAGCGAAATTTTTCAAGGTAAACACAACAATGTAGAGAATTAAACGATCCTAATTGCGTGCTTAAGTTATAGGACTCATGGGCTTAATTGATATATATATATATAGTTTTTAGACACAATTGAGATATATGGTTTTTGAACACAATTAATCTAACCATTAAAGCGTAGAAAAATCAATCCGGTCAAATATAATATGGCCGGCAAGCACTTTGAGATATATTCTTTAGCATCCGTGACCATTTTTCATCTAAAGGATATGGATGGGATCCTAATATAAATAATTGCTCAAGGATCTCGATCTGCTACGATACTCTATTTTTCTCATACCCAAAAGATATAGAAGTTCGAGATGGGTGAAGTCATCATTCCATGATATATAGTTCTAGTGAATAGAAGGACAATTCTAGAAGTCATCACATTTTTATTACAGTTATACCCTTGCACTATTTTTAGCATATCTTGAGCATTCCAAGTCTAAATTGAACTATTTCAGTTTCATTTTGTTGCTAAATTTACCCTCTATCAAATGGCAATATTAATTTTCATGATTGGGCACTATATTAAGTAGTCTCTATTTTTATGTGCTCCATGTATCGTACTTTACATGCTAATTTCCATTATTCATTATCATTGAACCATTTGACTTTGAATTCTAACCATAATCTGTGCTCATTCATTTCATAGGGTATATTTTGTCTTGCATACATCTATCTGCATCCATTTAATTTAGTGCATGCATAGGATTCCATCTTTTTAACTTGCATAAAATAAAAAAAATGCATCATTTTATTCTGATCATGCATCATTGTATCTGTATTATTTTGCAGAAGCATAAAGACCTAAGATTGAAAGGATCACTCAATAATTAAACAATGAAATTTGATAAATAAATGAAGAGGCACATGTCCCTGTGTTCGACCTTAGTATGCTTACGAAGTAAAATAATTTCCACATATTTTAAGGCGTGGTTTTTGCATGACCAAAATCTGTCTCCTGTACTGCGACAATTATCAATTATTAAAGAGGCATATTTTACTTCATCAATGTCGAAGATGACCTTAAAAAAGATAGTGAGGTACTTGCTTTACACTTCTCCATGCCTTTGAGCATCTAAGGCAATCGAGTGGCATCCAATAAGGCCCACTCCATAAGTAAGGTCCACCTTATAATACCATTGATAAGAAAAAAGGGTGAACATTGATTGGATTTTGATGATAAAATAGAGTTGAAGGTGGCAAACAATTGATTCGATTGATGATGAAGAAAGCAGATCCCTAGTTCAATTCTCTACCTTTTTTATGTAATTATGAAAAAATAAAATGCCTTAGAGAAATTAAACAAGCATTTCACAAACAAATTTTAATCTTTACCAATTTAGTGGAGTCCTCTATCTTCTGATTTCTATACATCAACAGGGGATAAATATCTTCTTGGATATTTTTAAGAAAATGAGCAATATAAATTCATTTCTATGTTGGCATTTGAAAGTTGATCAATGGGAAAATAAATCAATTTAGAGTTATACAAAGGTCTATTGAACCATGTGCACTTCTTTTCAACATTCATCATCCTAGTTGGAAGGTAGAATGTTGTCTATTTTACGACAAACCTATAAAAAGTATTCTCTAAGCATCAAAGACTTCACAAATGTTAGGGTACCTCAAATTCACAAATGAAAGAAGGTGAGGTTATTCTCCTATCTATGATTATATGTCTCAATTGATGGAGGCTCTTCGCATGCAATCTACTTAGAGTAAAATCGTGTATTAATTCTAGGAGATCTTTCTACATTTCAAGATCCCCAAGATATTATTTTCAGGTGGAGTAGTCAATTCATAATTTTGCTATACGTAGATTGCTATGATTACTACAGTTTAGGATAGCTATGATTACTACATTCTAGGAGATCTTTCCCATCTTTAATACAAAATCTATCCCCGATACAACGAACCATCACCCTTCTAGAATCCCTCCAATGTCACCTTCTCTTCTTTCCAGAATCCCTAGCCGATCGTATATCCAATCCTCCACCTACACTGGAGCACCATTACCTCCACCTTCCTATCTACCTTGACACAAGACTGAGATAACAAGTCTTGAGTCGACTTTACACTTGCAGGCACACATCCAGTGCAAAAGAATTGTTAGAACCCGAGAGCTTCAACCATAGAATCTACAACCATCGTCCATATCTAAATACCTCTCCATCTGAGCTGCTCATCCATGTGAGATACTCCATCGTTTGATCTTTTGGAGACCTCCATCGCATCGTCAATAGTCCATCACATCATAGCCGTTGGATACTTCTTTGGAGTATCTAAACGTTGACATGTGGGAACTTTAGAGACGCATGATCAAGGATGAAGAGACCGTGCATAGCTGTCGGATCACGGGGGGTGGGTGGCTCACGTGAATCCCTCACATGACTATGGGTATCTACATACAAGACCCTGCCAACTTCTAGCATTCATAGTGACAACCCACCTCTTGGATATTTTGTGAGGAATAACAGATGAAAAAAGTATAATGCATGGCAGTCCCTGAAAAGTTAAGCTTTTTTTCAACTTGGTTTTTTTATTTACATTTTGAATACTAGATATATTATTGAATACATTGAGAACCATTGATTAAAAAATTGTGATTCTTGGACCATTGGATAGATCTTTTGGTTCTTCATTTCCATATATTGATGAAATTATTAATTACCAATTGAAGTTTTTATGTATTTTTGAAGTCAACTTTGATTATGAGAGTAATCAATCCATAGAAATTTTATTTTAAATAAGAGATCATTGCAAAAATACTCATTGAAAAAAGAACTTAAATTGTAAACTTTTGAAACTTCACTCAATGAAATTCACTGAGATTTACGTTATGGGATAAATTATCTTGTAAATTGAATATTTGATTTTAGATGGATTATATTGCAATATCTTTTAGAAACAAAATACCTCCATGCACCCCATTGATTGGGCTATCAACTAGAATTTTCATGTATTTTTTATGAGATTGTTTAATTGGCTTAAAAATTCATCAAAGATTCTTTAAACTTCATGCATATTTCATTGCATCCATATCTTACTTAAAAACAAAAATATTGCATTGATTTATCTTCTCTCATATTTTTTCATAGCATTTGTTTTCTCAAATAAAAATAATAAAAAGTCATTCATCATATTTTATTTAGGGTAAATTATAATTTAGGTCCCCATCTATGGGTCCGATCCCAGAATGGATCCCCATCTTTAAATTGTAACGATTCGGGTCCAAGAGTTGTTTAGGAAGCATAAATTTTGGGGTTCATGACGAAAATGCCTTGTTGGGAAGGGAATGGTGGTTGAGTTCCAACTTTTAAATAAGGGAATATTCATCATCAGCCCCAACAAGTTCATTACTTTAACAAATATAGGACCTGAATCGTTACAATTTAAAGATGGGGACCCATTTTGGGATCGGACCCATAGATGGAGACCCAAATTGTAATTTACCCTAATTTTATTTAACTTCATTGCATCTTTTAATAATACAATAATTCAAACCCGATAAAATTTCATCCTTTGAAAACCTAACTCTTTAAGTTGTTTTAAAAAATAATTCTTGACCCTTATATTACATCCATGAGCGACATTGAGACTTGTCCAATAAAATAAATATCTGGTTGCACGGATTAATTTTAGACATTATATTTTGTCTGGTTATTTTTTATTGGCTCGCTCTTTATCAACTGCAACAAACAGTGTAATCCTATCAAATTAATAGTGGTAAAGAGCTTGTTTCTCAGAGATAAGGGTATTTTACTAAAATTGGTTTGACAAAATAGGAAGAACATGTTGATCAAGGATCTTTGAGCTTATTGAATTTCTTATAATGCCCATCTAAGTAAGCATACGTACAGACCTTTAGAAAGTTATTATTTACTAATAGAATTATAACACAGACCCCTTTGGACAATTTCCAATATTCCCTTAACAAGGATAATCTTCAACTGCATAAATGCTTAACCTAGAAGAATTGACCACGTATAGAAACTTCACATATGAGAATGATTAGACATGCAAGGGACAAAGTCTAAGATGACATGATCAACATATCAACCAACTTGTTAGCCAAAAGGATAAAGTCTAGTTATTTGATGCATAACTTAACTTTTTTGAAGCCAAATCACAAAAGTCAATCGAAAGAGCCTTATATTGGTAGGAAAGGCTTTGACACTGATTCATTTGGTATTTCTGAGGTAAATTCTTACTAAAGTTTTCGTGTCAAAAGACAATGCTTGAAACTTTTCATTGAATCTTTTAAGTTGCATGTTTTTCTTGAAACAGATATCTTATTCAAATCAAGATTGATATGATCATTGAGATTGACAGTTAGTTGGGTATTTCTTATTCTTGCAAATCAATAGATTTGGTCTAAACAAATGTGGGCTTATAGGTACCGGGAAAACCTTACTTTAGTTATATTTTTTTTCATCCCATATATCTAGGGTTGTTGGTCATTTTATGGATAGTCCCAAAAGTTAAAATCTTTTGACATGTAATATATAATTGGGAAAACATGTTGGAACGAACTATGCCAATAGTAATTTTGGGTTCTACCCCACGAAATATTGTTGGAGCTGGAGGGGACTCGTATTTAGTGACGAGTTCGAGCCTTAGAAGCATGGAGAGGCATGAGGACTAGACCTAGGACAAACAATACCTTCTTTGAATGAACTGCTCATAGGGAAGACTAAATGATGTCTGACTGACTTATTGCGCTGGAAATGTATGAGTTTTTATTGATGATCTTACCATGTCTTATGAGTTCTATTTATATTTAAGTATTACTTTTTAAGAATTTCTCTACCTTTTCTTTTCTTTGTTGTTTTTTATTTATATTATCATTTCACTTGTTCCATCTTAGGGGAAGTTATGCTTTCTGTCTCATAGACATAATTTAAATTAAGTATTGGAGAAATGTTTCTTTTTTGTTATCACTTAAGCCCGTCGATGAAGAGTTTTTTTGATGTAAAAGAGGGTGAGCTCCCAAGGTGGGAGTCACCGCAAAGTATTATATCATTGATAAGAAAGTTTATAAAGTACATTACCTGGACTCCCAAAAGTTCATGAGACCTACAATAAGATACATCATTTTCTGAATACAACCTTTGATTCTTAAAAACCAGGTCATTTCTTGCCAGTCAGATTGACCACAACACCGCAAAAGGTTTTGCAACATCGTCAGTGGAGCTGCCTCCAACCTTTCTTATTGTCTCCCCAAAGCTTGCAAGACCGCCCACGTCTACCCAAGGGATCACCATCTCCCTCCAAACCTTTGCCAAAGTCTCGTAAGTGAAGAAACGATGATCAGAGTTCCCATATGTTCCCCACACCTGTCACAAGTCACATCTTGATGCCCCAAAATCCTCGCCCTCCTAACATTGTCACAAATTTTGTTTCTCCTCAGGCACCATAGGAAAACCTTTATCCTACTTGGGATCTTGCAAGCCCAAATAATCTTCACATCCTTACACAGGTTGAGATCTTGTCCATTTCAACCATCTCTTATCTTGTCATATAACTGCTTGATAGAGAGTTTTGTACCCGACCACTCATAATGGTCCCTGATCTGAGAGTAATTGGAATAGGAGCTGCAACCAATAGTCTAAGAAGTTCGTCTCTCCTCTTGTTAGAGAGGACCGCTGCAAAACTTAATCCTCACTCGTCGAAAATAGTCAGTTCCCTCAAAGCGACCTCCTTTGATGCCGCCATCGCAAAGAGTCTTGGGAACCACATCTCTAGAGTCCATTCCCCCATCCAATCATCCCTCCAAAATCTGAAGCCTCTCCCATCATCCAGTTTAGGCATTAGCCTATATGATACGAGTCTCAGAACCTCCTGTGTCCCCTACCATAGGGGTGACTCAAACCGAGTAGACCTTGCAATCAACACACCTTTTACCTCGTAGATCCTTCTAATCAGTCTTGTGGCTAGATCCTCTGATGGTTCCCAAATGCACAACACCCACTTTGCCACCATAGACCTGTTCATGCACGCCAAATCCTGAACTCCCAACCCCCTGATCCCTAGTTCTTGTGATCTCTTCCCACACCACCAGATGCATTCCCTACTTTTGTTATTTCCCGTCCGACTAGAAGAATCTTCTCATTAGCTTTTCAATCTTCTTTCTCACCCCAACTGGCATCATCCTAGTGGAGAAAAAGAAAGTTGGAATGGAGGATAGGATATGCTTCAACAGAACTAGCTTACCACCCTTGGATAAGGAAACTGCCTTCCAACCACCCAGTTTCCCCTCTATCTTTTGGATAACTGCGTCCCAATCTGCCACTCTGAGCTTACCAACCACCAATGGAAGACCCAGATAGGTAATTGGTAGGTACCCCAGCTGACATCCAAACAGCTCTGCTATTCTGGTTCTCTCTTCATTTTGTATCCTAAAGGTGATAACAACTGATTTTTGCAGATTTATCTCCAGCCCAGACAGACTACTAAAAATGTCCAGTAACAGAGCCTCTCTACCGATCATTTCATTCGTCCTGTCTAGAAAAACACTGTGTCATCAACATACTGCAGTAAGGGCACATAGATGTCGTCCAGACGAAAACCCTCACCAACCACCATCAACCGCTTTCCTGAACATGACCGCCAACGCATCCGCAACAAGAACAAAAATCATGGGTGCTAGAGGACATCCATGTCACACTCCTCTTTGTGGTTGGAAGAAACTCCCCTCTGGCCGCCCATTCACGAAGACCGAGAAGGAAGATGTAGTGATACATCTCTTTAACCCATCGATGAAGATTTGAACATAAGTAAAAGATGTAAACCTACATGTGAATAAATTTTGGTAGTATATCATTCTATATATCTAATATAGCCCATAAATAGAGCTTTAGTAATGACTCAAAAATACCTCCAAGGAAACCTAGTTATATTTGATTTGAAATAGAAGAAATGAAATCGAACATGCTTATGAAATTGAGGATCAGGAGCTTGCACCAAGGTGCATGTTACGATATATGCACTGGTAACAAAAACGTATATTTACATTATTTTTTTTTGAAATGAATTCATGTGGGATTTAGATCACCATATATCATCATAATGTCATTTAAAATTCAACTTAATTCGAGACTTCTAACCCGTTCGTCAAGACTGCCAAATTTTAATGGTCTTAGATTGCTGAAATTGAGTTGTCTAGATGCACATGTTAAGAATGTTTGTTTACACGAAATTAGAAACACATATTCTGCTAATAATAATAATTAAATATCCTAAGGATTCATTTTAAAAATATATATATAATGGACGTTTCGGTACTAGTGCATATACAATTACATGCATCTTGGTGCAAGCATCCCATTCTATATGAAATTTATCCAAACATAAAATTACATATAATAAATACTACTTGATAACTATATTTAATATTGATGGACTTCCTAGTCCAGAATTTTGTGATCTAATGAAAGTTAATAAATAATATAAATTACGTGGATAACTTATATTGTGCATATACAAGTGGTGCATACGTAAAATATAAATATTACAGTATGATCATAAGTATTGATTAACAATTTATATAAATTGACAACTATGCATATTAATATGGACCTAAGTTCTTTATTAATGTGCACTAAAATGTATAACATTTTTATGCACATATATAACATCTCTATATCCACATTTACAATATTAATACCTAAACTTACCAAACAATACTGGCACTCCAAAGTGGAGGAGCTAAAGAAGGCACATAGGAATTGGTTGAGCTGATTGCCCTAGGTTCATGTGTATATGTATTGGCCTATGGAATGTTTGAATATGTAAGGCCTAAATAAAAATTAAATACACTAATATCTCAATTTATAACAACTACTCCCTAGTACACTCCCCCTCTCATCTTCATGCTCCTCTTCATCCTCTCCTATGACATCCTCACCCCGTCTTTGAATGTGACCTCCTCTTTCTTCGCGCTCCACCTCTTCGACCCATCCTCCCCTTCTAAGCTCGACCTCCTCAACCCCTCCTCCCTTTTTGAGCTTAGCCTCTTCTTTCCCCCCTTAGGCCTTATCTCCAACTCCAATTCCCATGTCTTCCTTACGACCTCCTCTATATTACATCTTTACTCCAAATCTCAACACCTCAATTGAATTTAATTTCATATTTGCATATAAGAACGGATAAAGATTTCTTGCTAAAAGTAAACCTAAGAAACTTAAAGAAGATGTCAATTAATTTCTGAAACCTCCTTTCTGTACCATCATCATTATCGTAAGATTAGATCCATTTCAATGGATGGAAATGAGTTTTGGAAGGGTCCTTTATAAACAAATTAGAACATCCACGTATAGACAACAATTTCAAAACCAATCTCTTATATTTTCTACTTGGTTTCTTTATGTGAATTATGGTTGTTATGTTGAAATCAGTGCATGCATCATATATTAACCGCATAAATATAAACTTCTCATGCATACTAGAGGTAACAATAAGAGAAATTTTGCAAAAAAAAACATAGAAGATATAAAAGGATACTGCTTACGCACCTTCGAAGAGGGAAGAGAAGGAGAGGGTAGTATTGTAGGCAGTGAGAAAGATAACCGTTGACGAGAAGGGAAGGAGAGAGGAAGTGATATGAATGAAACGAGATGACAACTAGAAGCGTGATGTCATGGATTTAAAGCTCAATGTGGAGAGTGATGAAGTGGTCTAACATGTTGGGAATTCAATGACTTCAATTCGAGCATCGTTTGACAACCCCAAGTTTTTTTCTAAATTTAGTTGTTATTTGTCAACATTATATCGACCTTTAAAAATCAATTGGCGTCGCTTAACAACTATATTGTTATGTCATCATTGTCATTTCTTTAATGTTGATAAATAATTATTATTCTTGATGGTTCCACAGAGAATTGCCAATACAAATATTGATGATGGAAAATATAAAATACCAAGGAAATATTGCTAGCGAACTTGCATTTTCCGGTAGTGGTGCACATACACATCACATGAATGCATGCCCTAAGTCTCTAGATCCGACTCTTAGGGTTGGGGATATACAAGCGCTCGCCTTCGACCATTGTCGACGTAGTGGGTGTGCCTGTCTACTAGTACCTTTAGGGGTGTGATGTACCTCGATAGCTTGAGATGTTCACTCCTTTGATTAATGATTAATGTAACATACTCGGGCATCAGGGAGACACACCTGTGTAACTGATTCAAAGATTATTTTATCACCAATTTAAAATTGAGAAGATAATCGACCTAACTTTTACGACATTCACTATGTAAAGTTGGTGAATTTTGGGGTTTGCATCATGTATTGAATTGCATGTGTTCAAAGATTATTGCATTTGCATACAAGTATCAAGGTTTGTGAATTATACTCCAAATTCCTTTTTGAATATGTCAGAATATCAGCATTCATTCCCAGACTCCATGGATCGAGCTTGCACGATCGTATCGTGACCACCTTTGACTCCGTTCTCATTACAAGAGAACCCTCTCTTTAAGGTGGTACTTTCCCAACCATCATTCTCTCCACCCTCATTCCACCCCACTTCTTCCTTGGTTGAGCTTTGAAGATATGAACTACTAGTAGAATCGAATGAATATTATGTGGACACAATCTAGCAAGTGAATTCGAGGATGGACTTGAGCGTAACCTAATTTGAAAGAGAAATATGATTCCTAGTTATAATTGGTAATTCACTGTCGGAACCATCCTCTACTCATGATGACTCTCTTCCCGAATATGATCGGTTTTCCTTGGATTGGACCTTTGAGATTCAAAGTCAAGGAAATAGGATTCATGAACAAGACACTACCACTAAGAAAGACTATTACTCAGCTTAGGATTACATGTCAGAGTCATGACATGACGAGTACATTTATTCATCTCTGAATCATGAGACGATAGTGGATGACATAACTCAAAATAATCAAAGAGCTGATGCATTGAGTGAATAACTTGACGATGTCATCTAAATGGTTAAAAATATGACGAGAAACCAAGGAGAAGTAAGGATTACACAAAGTGAACCTCAAATGAATCATGTGCAAAATTTTTAGTCACAAACACCATAGATACCAAATACTGCCGACTAGTCCACTGACTCCACTAACATTAATAAAAATGCCAAAAAAAATTAAAATCAGAAAATTAAAAAAATGGACAATAATGAAATGAAATCATTTTGCAAAAGTCGTGACTCTAGAGCCTCCATTAATCAAGGCCATAGAGTATGTACCATATCTTTAAAGATTTGTGAAGAGTCGATTATCACCTAAGAAGATGGACAAGAAAAGATCAAGAACTGAGTTTTATTTAATCACTATGGCTAGTTCGATGGTCATGACCCAAAAGAGCAAAAACTGCATAGACAAATGGTTGGCTAGGTTACCTGTGAAAGTGAAATATCAAGTTTACTCATGTTCGGATTGATGGCGACTCCACCCTGAACATCTTTCTGAAGTCCATGTTTGACCGACTTGAACTCGAACCGCTCAAGAAGACTTAAGTGATCATTCAATTTCCAGATTAGTCCACTAAAATATTGAGAGGAGTTGTTTCTATCATCATGAAATTTCAAGATGTCGAACATAGAGTGGACTTCATTATCCTGGACACTAAGTATTGAGGAGAGTTATATGAGTCTCCCATCATTTTTGCGAAAGTCGTTCTTATCCTCCTCTAGAGAGACTATTGATTGTGAGACTCAGGACATAAAATCTCTGAACTTAGATCGAATTGACCAAAATCTCAATTATACAACCTGTCCAGAGACAATTGAACATGAAACCGACAGTCTTGATAGAGAGGAAACCACCGAGATAGACCCTTCACAAGATTATACCTCTCCACAGACCAAAAACACAACCCTAGGAGAGATACATGAAGATCCAATTGTTGAGGCTACCTAGGTTGCCACTGAGGTGAATGAATTCAACTTAGACACATCCAATTCATCGAACCTGGACACAATCATTTCAGACTTCCTTTTATCATTACTGTGTTCCAACACCTGAGCCGACAAAACCAAAATCGACTATGAGCACTATCATATACTCGAAGCGTATTACAATATAAATGGAGATTCATCTGATGAGGTATATATGGCTAGTACCTCACATACTCCATCTAGAAGGGCCACATCATCGAGCTTGGTTGCTAGTGAAGGGAAGAAGCACTTCGATCCTCATCCTCTCCTGCTTTAGGTTCTAGCAAACTGACTAGGTACATCACCGTAGACATGAATTATTCAGAGGACTCCATCTCAGGGTACTGTACATGGACCGATGTAATCAGATATGACCAAATAGATACATATTTATGAGAATAATCATAATTGAGCTCGAGTTGGTTGAACATGTGGGTAAACAACAGCATAGAAAAATTAGTTGGAGAGCCTCCACCGAACACTATTAGTCTTCTGAGGATGACTCTGAAGATGGCTGGAAATCTTCTTTGTCATATTATTCATATCCTTATTCCCTCCCATCACATGCCCGCAAGAAGGTTTGGCAAAAACTTGAACTATGTACATTCTCTCCCGTTTCCATCGGTTCCATTTGTACTTCTTCTATACTTAGGCAAAGGCCTAAGTATAGGAGGAACCTATGATCATCCTGTTTATATCCACTGAAGGATATGATATTATCCTCAAGCGCATCACAGAAGCGTGATCGTCTATCGGATACGATGCAGAACGACTAGTCGTACTAGTTGTTCTGTGCAGCGGAATTTAAAAAAAATTATGCGAAAAAACCACATGATCCAAGAACGATTCTCGGATCATTTTATCTATAACTACAACAAGTATAAAGGAATACCTCTTGGAGCGTGGTTGATCGAGTCTCTAAGAAAAGAGACCTCCTATCTCAAGTCTGATCGTCGGAGAGATTGCTTGCGAGCGCGGGGATGAACCGCGTGATCCTCGAAATCCAACAAGTTGATCCAAGCACGGTTAGCTCCTAATCTCGTCGTACGAGATCGGACATCTTCTTCGTGAGCGTAGCACTCGAAGAAGATGGAGAACTGAAGAACGTCGAAGCGGCGGCGCGGTGGCGATGGCGTCGATGAACCTCTCCTCCAGAGTTTGGTGGAAGACTACCAAGAAGAGGGAGAGAGGGATGGTGTGTGAGAAGAAAGAGAGAGAGAGAGAGAGAGAGTTTGCTCCAATATTGTATAGCCCTAGAGAGCATGGTATGCCTCTCTATTTATAGGGTTTTGGGATCCATGGATCTCAATCCATGGGACATATAAAATCAATGGATGAGATTGATTTATGTCCAATCCAATGGTCAAGATTGTTGTTGGTGAAACCAACAAATTATGATCTAATTTAGATTAAAATATATTTGACAAAATCAAATATAAATCAATCCTAAATTACACCAACAAATAAGGAGAGAATATACATGGAGATTACATCTCCCATGTATATTCAAGGTGGACGGCCCC
The DNA here is from genome assembly GCA_037367405.1 of Ottelia alismoides. NCBI lineage: Eukaryota > Viridiplantae > Streptophyta > Magnoliopsida > Alismatales > Hydrocharitaceae > Ottelia > Ottelia alismoides. The sequence goes on from JAZKJV010011635.1 coordinate 202,054, forward strand.
CATTCTAAATAGGACATGGGTGCCGCCCACTCCATTCCATATGGAGGCAATCTCTTGAGATTTCATGAGATTTCATATCTCCATGGAAATCTCTCATTATTTATTTCCAACAATTTTGTTGTGATATATTCTTCAAAAAAATTACAATTATATTTGAGAATATAGCAATCTTGCCATTGAAAAATTGTGAATCACATTCACAACCTAAAACAAAATATAATTTACATTATCAATTAATTACACAATGTGTATCCAATACACATAATAATTAATCAACAAATATAAATTATAATTAACTCTCTCTAATATATTATAAATCACATTTATAATATATTATGAATAATTGGATATTTCTATCCACGTTATTCTTATCCACAATAATTAAATCACATTTAATTATATTGGATAATTTCTACACACATCAAGATGATTAAATCACATTTAATCATTATTTCTTTAATGCTTAGATCTTATGGAATTATTCTTGAACCCTTTCAAGAATAATGTGATTTCTCCGCAGATACTTGGAGATAAGGACAGGGCGATTGTATTGTTCCACGTATAATGACTTGGATGTTGAAATAATATCTCAAATCCAGATCCCATGGACCTCCCACAGATGCTTGATCAAATCAAGACCGTAGACCTAATCATCTCATTGCATCTGAATCTCATTCAGATCAATATCCAGTACATGAACTAAGATTAGGTTACTTCTCTAATGAGAGGAGTCACTAAAATCCAAACATGTTTCATCACTCCCTCGGAATGGAAGCGTCATGGTTATACAATCGTTTATGGTCACATCACCCTTAGGTATTCCCAATACCTGTACATCCTGCATACTGGAAGACCTAAGATCATTCTGAAGATAAAGATCACTTTTACACTGTCATCTTCAGGGTTTGATCATTAAGTTTCTGAATCTTGGTCACTGGGAATTGATATAGATCATATGCTTTCCCAAATCATATATCTTACCTTCAAATTCATGTTATGCTTCCAAAGCATGATGACCATGCACGAAATTTGATCAGTCCCAATACCTCATGATCCCTTTGAAAGATTGTGTTACTCATATGTCCTTACATGCATACCAGCTCGTCGGTGTATAGACCTTGGTTAGGTCATCAACCTATTGATCTGCCAAATGTACATACTCAGACATATAGCAACACATCTGTCTCCGGTCAGAGGATGCATGCCTATGCTGTGACAACATTCAACATAGGTCTTTGGTTATCACGATCTCGTTAAGTCAGCCCATTGACTCAACTAATCTGACACCTCCGAATCACTATTCCCATGCAGAGGACGTGCATCAAGAGGTCAGTCAGATATTACCATTTGAGAAAGGATTGCCATATCCTACTCAGGCTGGAGATCATCACTTAAAAATCAGTTGACGATGCTTGATGAGTTATCTATCTAACTCCTTAGATATTCATCCAAGCATCAGCCTTTATGATTCATTCAGTGAATCAACAACTGTATGATCATCAAGTTGGCCATGGTACATAACCCTTATTGTACAGAGGGACCTTATAGTGCATTCATTCATTCAATCTCAGAAAGGGAGTGAAAAATAATCAATAACTTTTATTGATAAATCATTTATTACAATAACATTTATTGTAGGAATGGTTCGCCCAGGAGCTCACATTGCTAATATCCACCTTCTCTCTTCTTTCCGTCAACCACCCCATTTTTTCTCTCTTCTATACTTAGGAAATCAAGAGCCAAAGTATAGGGGGTGAGCTGAATTCTACCTCTCTTATTATTCTTTTGCATCATTCTATACTTAAGCATATGCGAGTACATGGGATGAGTCACACTATGTACAAATTCTGCATTGCATTGCATTATATGGTAATGTATTTTTCTGTAACATGGGGTGTGGGTAATTCTTGTAAAACTTTTAAAAATGAAAAAAAGAAATATGTATAAAATATAAAAAAATTAAAATAAAAAAACAAAAGCTCAAGAAAATGTTTGCACTTCATGAACTTGCACTTCATTCGGCATTTCATGCATCTGTATTGGTGAAAAGCCTTGGGTTCTAAACCGAATTGTAAGCAAAAATCGAGAGAATCCTTGATTTGGCCTTACTCCTCTTAATTTTCAGAGGAACTTCACTAAGAAATACGATTTTAGAAACTTTATGTCATAGACTTGAATTCTCCGAGTTCCGTATGACAATATTCAGGCTTTGACTCTTAGTGTTTAACCTGGGCACCTCATTCTGGTATGACTCTTGAACATGGAACTAATATGTACTCTCCGTGTGGATCTCTTTTCTGGTAGCATGAACATCTAACGATCAGAGTACATGTTGAAATAAAGCTTTCGATGAGGAATGGACTGCTGGTACAATTTTTCTAAGAGCACAAAATACAGGCATAACTAAAGATTCTATATCCGTTGGGGCACAAAAAGATCCATGTAGAGCAACAAAAAATCCATACCAAAAGAAGCCAACTACCAAATACATAAATTGACCATAAAGGTACAAGCTTTACACATCCTGCATATCTTAGTGGAAACTTGGTTACACTGCCCAAGCTCCATAGAAGATGTGACTACACTGGTCACACTCTAGTTCTTTTCTTAATTATTCGAAACAATCTCTTCTCCCACATTCATTGTGAAGTAGCATGTACCTGAACTTAGAAGGAAATACCTGACTCCCCAAAGACTAGTTACTGGAGGAGAGGTTTGCATGGTAGTCCGGCATTTTCGGATGGGAAGAGCTAACACCCTTCACATACATGAGACAATTGTTCTATATTCATGGGGTATGCTTTGGGAGGAGGATTGATCTAAGATGAATTCTGAGACGAAACTGTTACAATGATGTATAAAACTTGAAGGATGTTGATTTTGAAACCGTAATTCTCACAGAAATTCTGCCAAACTATTGATCCAAAGGTCATGTCTAGCTGTATTTTCACCTTTTGCTCATGATCTTGGTATGAAGATCCAATCTCATTTCATCTCTTCATTTTTCGTTGCTCGGGGATGAGACGGTTTAAGTGTAGGGTGTTGACGAATATATGATTCATCACTAATTAGCTAAAAATATAGCTTTGTCTCGAGAAATTAGATGCATTCATTTGATAATATCATAAAATTAACTTTCATGCACATGTAAATAATTTACATAAATTAGCATTCATTTGTGCATCCATAAACATCTATACATTTTCACTTAACTTCAAGCATTTTTAATTAATTTAGGCGAACCCCAATCGACACGAATCTGACTTCATTGTGTACATATCACAAATCCTGATCCATGACAAAACCTAAAAAATACTAATACAAATTTGAAATAACCCAAACCCCAATTTTAGGACAAAAGCCGCAAATGTTGATATCTGTTGTCAAAATGAATTCTAATCACTTTTCAATTAATGTAAATTTAAATATCTATAAATCAAGACTAAATTCCAAAGAATTGGAGTTCATTTATGAAAATTAGGTTTTGGGACCTAATAGCGCATTGTATATTTTTACTGATTTTGACATGTCATTTCATGTGCATATTTCACTCATTTTGATTTATTTTTCATTTCTTTGGTCCATTTCATGTTTTTACTAATTACATAAAAATAAAAAATCAGAAAAACAAAAAAAAGACAGACCCTAAGATGAGCTGACTGACTAACTCATTTGTATATACCACACATTTTCCAATTAATTTTAATTCACAAAATACAAAAAATACATTTGAGTCCATTGCATTACTTCACATCATGTTTTGATTTTGCATGCATCTATTCATTCACATAAAAACAAATAAAAATTACAAAGCTAAAACATGGTATTTTATGTATATAAATACCACCAAAAAGGGTATCTTAAACAGATCGTTTCATTTGCATATGGGTCCATAATGAACGCAGTAGCTTGCATTTAGACCTACACCTTTCATTTTATGCATTTTTTTTCATTTGAGGTCTTTTGTTATTTTATTTGTGCATTTTCATGCAATGGTTAACATTCAGGTCAATGCACACATGTCATGCACGCATCAATCCAAGTCATTCTCCTGGTCAACCCGCCCTACATTAATCAACTACTTTTGTCCTCATGCACATTGCTCCTTGGACGTTGGATCAAACCAAGATCCAATGACCCATCTACTCCCATCTCACTCCACTCCCTCCCCTCACGTGTGAAGCACGTGGGTGTCTTAGACCCATCATGTGCGATGCATGTGAACATCTTCCACCTCCTGATCCTATACTCCATCGAGCGCTGCCTCACCCATCTCTTCTCTAATCCACGAGACCCGACCATCGAATCCTCTTCTCCATTGATCCTCAACTCCAACCACCTACGGATGTCGCAACCCTAATCCTGATCACCTAATTGCATCCGCCTCTTCAGAAAACCACCTCCCAACAAATCACCATCATGAACAACCATCTCCGACGAACCTATTATCCTAATCGCCCCTCCATCTCTGGCGAGATCCAACCAACCTCTAACTCAAATTCTATATAGATCGAAGCCCCAACACCACAACTCTAACCCTCATTTCCAATTAATGTTCTACCTTCCTATCTGCACCTCTCCTTATTTAGTCTCCATCCCGATCTCCTTCCAAAGCATTCAACATTAATCGACCAGAAGAGAGCGAGCCAAAGAGATAGGGTTGTAATAGGATCCTACTCCTCTCCAGCGAGGAATTATTTGAGGCGAGATTCACAACAAAGATCACCATGTTGTTGTTCGAGGTTCACCTCCATCAACCATTCTTCCTTTGGTCCCACCCCCAAGGTCGAAGCGATAACCAAGAGTCGAGTTTCGCTCTTCCAATCATCATGCGAAACCACCTCCCCTCTTTCCTTTTTCCCCTTTTCCCGTTCTACCACGTTTGCATCTTCTTCATTCTTTGATCTGACTCGATCATCACCAACATCTCTAATAACCCCCCCGCCTTCCATTCTGTCTTCTTGCGACCTTTCACCTATAGATCCTCTCTACCGCCTCATCGGAGCACCTCCACCATCGCTGCATGAACTCTGCAGCAGCAAGTTGACAAAGAAGGCACCCCTAGGTTGAAGCTACATGGATCACTAGATCAAGATCACGACACATCACCATCATTGATTTGAGCCTCAAAATCCAGTCGTCAAATCAATGGACGTACCGGATCGCACCAAAACCTAGGCATCCAAGCCTCTACTTCGGGTGAAATGAATCAAGAAGAAGTTGACACGTGGAGCTTTAGGTCGTCGAGCCACCAACCACACCTGCCCCCATGACTTGCCACAACAACGAGGTAAATCGCCCCTAGCCCAACGTCTTCTGGAAATTTCAAATATACCTATGGTGGGAAAGTTGCTAGGAAATCCAAGCATCTTTCAGAAATTGCACAACAACACCTGTGAAGGTCTTTATTGCGAATATTTTAATTTACTTTTACTACAGAGGTCCATGGACTTCATACATTCATATCTTGTGAACCATAGATTACATTTGGAGATTTTTATGTCGATTTGAAGCGTATTTAATTGTCTATCATATGGTGAATTCATTAAACATTTGGAGACACTTTTAGACATCAATTTAATTGAGGACTTTATTCAGTTATCTTGAACACATCCTTTCTCATTCATTGATTCTATTTGCTCAATAACTTGTATAATTAATTCAGGGGGTTATTTGGGTAGTTAAATTGAATTCATTGATCAGTGAAGGAGGGCTCTTTCTAGATTGCTTGTTTGTTTCCCTGCTCCCGCTTCATCACCTCACATCTTCATTTATCATTGCTTGCATTACATATCATTCATCATTAAAAATCACAAAAAAATATTGCATTTGATTTGTTCATTTCCCACCCCATAGCATTATTTCTGAATTAAAAATCAATAAAAATGTAAAAAAGACAAAAAACATAAAAAATATTCACTTCTTCTATGAAAACCTAATTTCTATATTATTTGACATTTAATTTTGAACCATCATATTACCTACTGGAGTTTGACCTTGGGACTTACCCAAGTAAAATATATAATTCGACCGCATTGAGGATTAATTTTCTATAGTAATTTCTCGGTGTGACCATTTTTGACGGTTCTCTAGATTGCTTGGCTACAACTTCGACATACTTACCATCAATTAACAAGGGCCGATTTCAGAGCATCAATTATGCAGACAACTTAAATTATGCATATAGAAATAGTGCTATGCAAATTAGAAGATGTCGTATAGTATGATCATAAGTATTGATTGACCATTTACGTAAAATGACAAGTATTCATATTAATATGGACCTAAGTGCTTTATTAATGTGCACTTATTTGTGTATCAATTTTAAGCACACATATAACACCTACATATCCACATTTACAAAATTAGTAACCTAAACTTACCAAACAATACTGACGGTCCAAAGTGGAGGAATTAAAGAAGGCGCATATGCATTGGTTGAGCTGATTACCCTAGGTTCGTGTATATATATTGGCGCATGTAATGTTCGAATATGCAAGGCCTAAAAACAAATTAAATACACTAATATCTTAACTTATAACAATCCCCACCCTTGTAAGTACTCCTCCCCACTCTTTATCCTTATGCTCCTCTTCATTCTCTCCTATGGCATCCTCACCTCATCTTTGAACGTGACCTCCTCTTTCTTGAAGCCTCGCCTCTTCCACCCCTGCTCCCCTTCTAAGCTCCGCCTTCTCGACCCTCCTCCCCTTTTGAGCTTAGCCTCTTCTCCCCCCTAAGGCCTTAGTCTCAACTCCAATTCCCATGTCTTCCATATGAGCTCCTCTATCTTCCATCTTTACTTCAGATTTGCACATAGTAATGAATTAACCATGCAAATCTAATCTAGGCAATTTCTTGTTAAATGTAAATCCAAGCTGCTTAAAAAAGATATCAATTAATTTCCCAAACTTCCTTTATGTACTATCATCATCGTCATAAGATTAGATTCATTTCAACTGATGGAAATGGATTTTGACAGACAAATTAGAACATTCACATATAGACAACAATTCCAAAACCAATCTCTTATATTTTCCGCTTAGTTTCTTGATGTAAATTATGTTTGTTATGTTAAAATCAGTCCTCGCATCATATAGTAAACAGACAAATATAAACTTCCCGTACATATTGGAGGTAAGAATAAGAGAAATTTTGCAAAAATGTAGAAGACCCAAAAGGATGCTGCTTACACAACTTCGAAGAGGGAAGAGAAGGAGAGGGTAGTGATATACACAGTGAGAAAGATGACTAGTGACGAGAAGGGAAGGAGAGAGGAAGTGACGAGAAGGGAACAAGATGACAACTACAAGGGTGATGTCGTGGACTTAAAGCTCAATGTGGAGAGTGCTGAAGCGGTCGAACATGTTGGGAATTCAATGACTTGGGTTCGAGCATCGTTTGACAACCCACATGTTTTTTTTAATTTAGTTGTTATTTGTCAACATTATGTAAACTACCAACCTTTAAAAATCAATTGGCATCGTTTGCAACTATATTACTATATCATCATTGTCAGTTCTTTAATGTTGCTAAATAATCATTATCCTTGATGGTCCCACACAGAATTGCCAATAAATAACAAATATTGATGATGGAAAATTTAAAATACTGAGGAAATATTGCTAACGAACTTTCATTTTCCAGTAGTGATGCACATACAAACCACATGAATGCATGCACACTCGACACGCACATGCGCTCATGTTGTACTTTAGTCAAATTACTCAAAGACATATTACAAGTCTGTATCTTACAATTCTCCATCCACATAAACAAGAATTCTCCTCGATTCATTCCTTCATCTACCGATTCAACCATCTTTTCGTATCTCCAATATACATAAATTCTCAACCCAAAAAAGAAATCGCCCAATCTATACGGGTCTCCAATATTTTATGCACACTTTGGTATTCTCATGTACCATGAATCTCGAGAACTCTCACATAATTCATGTCCATAACCGACTACAATTGACTTTAAATTTGATAGATTGAAAATGAAGTGTATCAAGTGGCTTCTTCTCCTCAAAAGCTCATGGGTTCACAAGAAAGGCCAACAAACACCACCAAATAAACAAATATTTTCTCCCTCTATCTCCAAGTGGTAAAATCAGAGAAAAGAAAGGATGGATATCTTTTTTTTTGATGGGTAAAACGAGCGACAAAATTTCTGAACTCCCCGAGGTCCCAACTCAGATGTTTGCTCCCCCCTCAGGTGGAGAAGCAACCCCCACTGCCCACTGCCACCACCCCACACCAACCAACCACCCCCTCCAACCGTCTTCCCAGGAATTGGATTGCAAAAAAAAAAAAAAAGGCAAGGACGAGAAAGATGGACTGCTCCCCCCATCTCCACCACATCCGCTGCCTCTCTGCTCGCCAGCAGCAGCAGCAGCATGACCTGCTTCGCAAACCTCCACCAATCTAGAGCTAAAGCCTCCATTCAACCTGCAATCATTGCAGAGGGAGAGGATGCGTGAAGCTCACTCTCCTCTGTCCAGCTGCAGTTGGGTACCACAAAATAGGGGGAAGAAGGCTGCGTGCATGTCACCCGGGCTGCTCCATCTTCAGTTGGGTAACCGGAAAGACGCCTCCTTTCCCCCACAAATCCTGGCGCAGTGACTGCTCTGCCTTACGCGTGGCGCAAAGGCGGGATTTTTATCGTGATCCCTGCCTTGAAATCGCAGGGGGGAAATGTTGGGTCTTTTAGTTTTCGTGTCGATTTGCAAATATCCATTTCTTTCCTTTTTCTTGGCATTTATATTCTCCCGTTTTTAGCCATGGAAAGGCATCGGCGAGGAGCCACCACGCCAAAAACCCCACCCCCTCGCTCTTTCCAATTGTGGGTCGAGTCTCCCTTTCCCTCGTTCCTCCTTCTCTCTTCGCCGGGTGGAGGATTTACCAGCTGGTCACGAGTCTCAGGTTTTTTTGGTCGCCTCTTTATTGCCATTCAATTATTTTGTTTGAGTTCATGTCCCTTCTGTTTGGGGAGCGACGCGGGGCAACGCGATAGGGGAGGAAGGGAAGGATGGCATCATGTAGCTTCCTTCTCTCGCTCTATCCCGAGCGTTTTAAAAAGGGGGGTGGGCCTCTTGGCACACACCAACATTGGAGTTTGAGAATTCCCCAGTCCTGTCTTCTTCCCAGCAGTGTGGTGCTCTGTTTCTGAGATGGGTTTCTTCTCCTGCCTTGTTGGTTCCAAGAAACTGAAGGGCAAGAAGAAGTGCGAGACATCCGATGACACTGCTGCTGCCTCCTCGTCCAATGCATCTATCCAGGCCTCAGCAGGGTCTTCGGGTTTGTTCTTGTTTTGCTTTGTAGTTCTTATGTGCATCTGTTGATGATGACAAATTACCATAGAAGTTTTCTTGATTGGTTTTTTAATGTTTGTGGAATTTGCATGATCTTATCCATATGAAACTTCTTGTTTTTTTTCTGTATTTGCTGTTGCAGTTGGTGACCGTGGAGGGAAGTCACCAGTGGTTGCGAGTAGACCAAGAAAGCCTGGCGCTGCGAGCTTCTCCTTCAGGGAGCTTGCAGTGGCTTCCCAGAATTTCAGGCCTTCGAATCTGATCGGAGAAGGCGGATTTGGGAAGGTGTTCAAGGGTTACTTGGAAACCGGCGAGGCATGCCTTTCTTTTCTTGCTATGTTTGTTGTTGGGATTAAGAATGACGTTTCTTTGACTTAGTGACAGTGATGGTACTGAATGGACCATCACTTCTTACCAAGATCCATTCTTTTGTACCATTGTGTTCCTTTTAATGAACTCTAGAAAGTAAGGAGGTATTATTTGCAGGCGGTGGCGATTAAGCAGCTGAACCCTGATGGGCTTCAAGGTAGCAAGGAGTTTTTGGTGGAAGTCCTCATGTTGATCGTGCTTCGTCATCACAATCTAGTTAACTTGATTGGCTTTTGCACCGATGGTGATGAGAAACTTCTGGTTTACGAGTACTTGGCGAAGGGAAGCTTAGAGAAGCACCTGTTTGGTATGCAGTTCTTTTTCTGAAATTTGGTTGTCAACGTTCCTCACGGGTCTTATAGATTTTGATGTCTTGGTCATATAAATCATATGGCGCATGCTGTATTTTGTTTACTATTGAGCTCAGAGTAGATCACGCGGTTGAACGATGCTGCACATTGTGTTTTGACTCGTTACCGATCTCAGATTTTAACATGAAATCTAGAGACTATGCGAGTTTTTTTGGTATGTCTGGGAACGGAAATTTACTTAGTCGGGAAACATGATAATGAGGAGAAACCTGTCTGTTTACCAGTTGGCAGGGAAAGTAGAAGAAGGGGGTTAAGGGGCAATTCAAAGAAAAAATGTAGTTAAACTCTAATGTTCTTTACAAATGTCATGTGACAATTATGGAAAGTGAAGATCCTGATTTGGAATAATACAGATTGTCACTAAGCCCTAATCACCTTTATGGTAATTCGTATAATGTCCTCCAACAACTTTCCTGGTCAATTAATATTACATTATATTAATGCTCAAGTTCATTGCCTGAGTTGTGTTATTGCCTATTCTTTAATATAAGTGATATTCAAATATTATACTCCATTACAGGTTGTACATGCATCTAACTTATCTTGCAGGTTTCAATGGATGTTGTCTTTAAGAAACATAGGTTTCAAGGGATGGTTTTTTCCCTGCTCAGCTGAATACCAGTGTTCCTGCTTTATGCTTTTCGAATTCCCTCGACGAAAATATGTTCACTATCATGCACATTGCTTCACTATGCTATGCTTTATCATGTTAAAATGCTTGTTATTAAATATGACATTTGTGCACCAGAATAAGATTGTTCCTTCCCTTTTACAATGCGTAAAATATCACTCGCCATACATAATTACAATCTTGATGCTTCCATGCGATAACTGATTCTTTTACTTGCAATATGTCATAGTGGTATGGGAGGCCTTATGTAGACATGCATATCATGGGAAATTTTAGTGTCACTTGTATATTAATCCTGGAGTCAACTATAATTTCCGCGGCATACGCGTTTCTTTGGATAAGAATCTTTCTTCACATTGATCTAATTGAGGGTCTGTTATTAACACAGTACAGAAACAATATATTTTAATGCAATTTCTGAAGGTCTTGCTGTTTTGCCAACTACAATATTTGCAGCATACATGCTGCTGTTTGGGCTTGACTCATCAGCAAGCAGGAAAGTAGGCAACTTTGTTCTGGTCCAGTATCACAATTCAGCTGTTTGGATTGGTGTATTATTTATGGCTTTCAATTGACTAACGTTTTGATTACCTCAGTGTTGCTGAAGATAGAGTTTTCCTGAAATTTCTCATAGACATGCCTTGGCTTCTTTTGGACTAACTCAAACCCTCCCATATATTAATATTAAACTTTAGTAGCTCTCAAGATTGAAATACTTGGGTTTTATGTAAATGTGCTTTGAGATTTTTATCGTTACACATACACTCCTCTATTCTAATGTTCAAACAGTTACACATGTGAACTTGCTCCATTTGCACATATGCCCTTCCATCAGGCTTCCTTTATGGAGTTGCTTTAATTGACTTCATGGGGAAAAATAAATTTTTAAAATTTAATTTTTCGGCCATTTATTTTATTTGTCTCTGTAGACCTTTCTCTCTTATCCCCCCATCCTCGATCCCCCTATTTGTTTTCCTCCCCCTTCCAAACCCAGCCCTAAGAAAAAATCCAAAAGTCATGAGGCTGAACTTTTTTTCCTACCTACTCCTATTGCCCAACTTTTGTAGGTTTGAATTTGTGGAAGAATATATGTATCTATTTTCTTTTTAAATTCTGAGAATATAATAGGGAGATCATAAAATTCTTGGGATATCTTATGATCTAGTCTGAGATCTTCATTATTCCCTCTTGATTTTATTTCTCATTTATTTATTTCCATTTTAACCTCTCTACACCTCTAAATGAAGGTAGAGTATCAATGAAATATATTAGTTCGTTCTCTTACTTCACATGGTATCAAAGTAGTGGTCCTAGATCGATGATCTCATACTCCATCCTCTCCCATGCTAATTCCTATGCAAGCTCCCAAAGCCTTGATCTTCACATCAACAATCCCAAATCCCACTATGCTCCTCCATCCCTCCAGAGTTCTCCCTCCACCATAACCCCTCTGCTAGGCCCTACCCCTCTATTACTGCTGCATGAACTCTCACTAGTCATCCATCTCTCCACTATTGCACCCATTTGCACATGCATCACTATTGTCGATCTCAACTGCTAATAGCCCTCGTAGATGTTATGCTTTGGTTCGATGCTCCATTGGGTATATTATTACTCATAGGTTATAGAATCATGTGTTTTTCTGACCCTTCGATCGATCGCCTTTTCTATTGGTATTCTTGAATCTCTACCAACATTATCGTCTCCTCTTCTGAGACGAAGACACCTGTCTCTACCTTTAATATGGTTGTATAAAGTACCTTTATCGTACTAGGATGTGCATAAAAATAAAATCATGTTCCTCGATCACATGCCTTCGAGGTGTTTGTCAGTTGTCAAATAAAACTCTATATCCTTAGTTATGATCTTTTCAAAAAAACCGATAAGATCATGTTATTTGTGAAGCAAACAATTATCAGATCATGGATATGCTATCAAATAGTGTTGAGCAGAGCATTGTTGTGAATCCTCTCTATAAGGAAATGGCCAAAGACTCGTGGGAGGATCTTGCTCAGACATTCTCACACAACAACAAGAACAAAGCCTTTTCCCACAATTAAATAGGGTCGGCTACATGGATTCTTTGCCTCTATTCAGATCCATCTTGGGTCAATCTCCGGCTTATATCCAAAAAACTAAGATCCCTTCGTATAGTCTCATTCCAACATTTCTTAGGTTGTCCTCTCCTTCTCTTAGACGACTCAACATCCCAAAACTCATATCTCCTAACTGATGCATCAGTTGACCTTCTTTGCAAATGACCAAACCCTCTTAAGCAGTTTTCTCGCATCTCATCCTCGATCAGAGCTACACCAACTTTCTTTCAGATTGCATCATTCCGGATCCAATTTTTACGTGTTTGTCCACACATCCACCTTAGCATTTTCATTTATGCTACATCCATTCTCTGCACATGTCTATGGTTCACAGACCAACAATCAGATCCACAGAGACATTCTCACAACAAATAAAAAAAATTCAACATGCACATATCTGTTTAGGAACTCAAGGGGAATGTACTCTCATTATGTTTACACTTATACGAGGAACCATCTATTTTTAAGTTGAGTGGCATGCGCACAGTTCCCCATATGGCCTTAATTTCCACAATCAAACTATGATAGATCAGATCCTATGTGCTGATATTGTTCTATCTTCGCACGACTCCATCAAATTGATATAAATCTCCCAACTCCTACACCTTCTACAAAGAACGTGGCATTATTTTAGTTGTATGCAGGGGCCATTTGATCTATGTGGCAAAGGAAGAGGATGCAATCTAAGATGAGGTTGAGGACATACTTATTCACCTCGTGTACATTGTTAGTGGACTAGTCATCCATTTGATATTTGTTGGACCAAGTTTGACCAACCTCTCATAGTCAATCAAACATCCATTGATACCAGTATCTACTCATCCTACTTTATTTGTGACATGGGCTATGCCCAACGTGGGCCGCTATAACCTACTCAAATTGTGCAGCTATCTATGCCGAGCATCTCCTGAAAAATAACTTCTCCATTACTACATATGTTAATATTATGTCTAACATTAGTGCTCACTCAACGTCCACCTCCTCTCCATACTAAATCATAGACTCATGATCATTCAATCATCTGATTGACGGAGGTACTTCACTTACTAACTTCCGACCTCTGCATGTGCAGACATCCAAATTGGATAATAGCTCTCATTCTATAATTACTGTTGTTGGCAGTGCACATTGTAGTGAGAAACTCAAGCTGTCCGAAGTCTACTATCCTCATGAGTTCCCTCTAAGCTTAATCTCTATTAGCTTCCTATGTTCATAACATCATCGTCGAGTTATTTTTTATAACTCCTTTTATAGGGGCAATGAGAATGATGGTTTTTACTACTTGGATGTCTTGACATGCTTTCCTTTTGCTGGCGCTTCCTCAATTTTAGTCTACCATTACACGTGACATCTTCGGCTTGGTGAACCTTTTGCTCAGCCCTCTTTTAATGTTTCCTGAGATATCCTTGCTTAAGACCTTTGAGTAACTTGCGGTCCATGCTGTAAACGGGCTTCCTTTCGTTGATGCTCTAAATGTCATCGGTTGTCTCATTTTGTGTTGATACATTGTGATATTTGGGGTTTGTCAGTTCATACTATTTCTGGATATCTCTATTTTATTTGTTTTATTAATGACTTATATGGAGCATTTTGGAATCATTCGACAAAAACATCAATCTACTTTTATAATTCAATCTTTTTTTATTGAAATAAAGACATCATTTATTTTTAATATTAAGTTTTTTTTTCAGTTTGACAATGCACTTGAGTTTGTAAAGAAATAGATGTTCACTTTCTTTACTTTTGAAGGTACCTTGCATTGTACATCTTGTCCATATACCTCACAGAAAAATGAATTGCATTGCAGAACTTCTTCCCCTTCTTAATGTTTCTCGTACCCTTCTTAGTCAGATGCAAGATTTTAAAACCTTTTAGATTCTGATATCCACTTGTGCAGCTAATGCATAACAACTCTTCTGTTATAGATTTGTTACGATATGCATAACCACCACATCCTATCCACACTGGATCATAGAATCAGATGCATCTAATCATCTTCCGGGGAAGGTACTAGTCTTACTGACTCTCAACCTTCTGTTCATGTGCAGACAACCAGAGTGGCTAATGACTTTCATTCACTAGTTACCATGGTTGACAATGTGCACTTTACTCTGTAATTTAAGTCGTCCAAAGTTTATCGTGTCCCTGAGTTCTTCGTAAGCATACTCTTTGTTACCTATTTATGTTTACAACTTAAATGTCAGATTATTTCTGATCACTCATAGACCAAGTACATTATTGATGGGGGATATGAAAAGGATTGTTTGCTCGACTTGGATGTCTGGACATGCTCTCCTTGTTGCCGGTGCTTCCTCACTTTCAATTGATCTTTACCTTCTTCATCATCAGTTTGGACACCCTTCTACTTAGACCCTTTCTTTGATATAACCTGCCTTGTCCTCATGCCCTTTGGGTGTGATGTATTTCAATTTTGTAAATACCATCCTTTCCTTTCTACCTGATGCATTGTGGTAATTGGGGGTGCTTGTCCTATTTGTACTATTTAGTACATCACTATTAGTAGAGAAACTTGGGTTTATTTGATAAAAGATTGGTCTAAGCTTAGTTTTATTGTTCAATGTTTCTTTCATGAAGTAATGACATCCTTTCATTCTTGCATTAAAACTTTTCGATCTGATATTGTTTTCTAGTTTGTGCAGAATGAGTTGATTACTTTATTTGCTCCTAGAGGTAACTTACATCATATATGTTGTCCATATACCTTGCGTTCGATCACGATCGATGGCCTTCGTGTGGATGGCGATAGGGAGATGGGGAGAGCTATAACAGCTCACTTTAAGGAGTTCTCGGTGCGGAACATTCCGAGGATTTGGCGGTGGACAGGGGTGGGGGCTTCCTCACTCTCGCCTTTGTCGTGTGATATGCTAACACAGGGGATATCCCTGGAGGAGGTTAAGTCTGCGGTGTGGGACCTAAACGCAGATGGGGCTCCGAGCCCGGATGGCTTCCCCGTGGCCTTCTACAGGGACTTTCGGGACCTGGTGGGTAATGCGGTGTTAGAGGTCATCTCCGAATTCTGTATGGGAAATGCTGGCTTCGAGTGGATCAATAAGTCCTTGATTGTTCTTCTCCCTAAGTTCGCTTCGACCGAGCGGATTGAGGAGTACCACCCCATTGCAATTTCTAATGCCTCTATCTTATTGGGGCAAAGGTGCTGGCATTGTGGCTCGGTTGTGTTCTTGATTCCATAATCTCTTGCTCCAATCTGCTTTTATTCAGGGAAGACAAATATCGGACTGTCTTACTCTTGCTTCGGAAATCGTTGCAAAGTGGAGGCGGGGGGATCGGCGCTGTGTTCTCTGGAAGGTGGATTTTGCAGAAGCTTATGATTGCTTTGATTGGAGGTTCCTTTGGTCAGTTCTGCAGAGGAAAGGTTTCCCCGAGGTTTAGATTTCTTGGATGCGGCGCTGTATAACGATTGCCTCCTTTTCGATCTTGGTTAATGGCCGCCCGGAGGGGGGCTTCTTCCAGCCGCGTCGGGATGTGCGGCAGGGCTGCCCCCTTGCTCCATTGCTGTTTGTCATTGCTGCAGATGTCCTTGCTCACATTACTTGCCTAGTTGTGGACTGCGGATTATCAGCCGGATCCTCGAAGGGTAGCCTGGTGATTCCGCTGCTACAGTATGCTGACGATACGATCTTTTTCATTGAGGGGGGTCTCGCGGAAACCTCCAGCATGTCTATGTCCCTTGATCTTTTCAGCGAGATGTCTGGTCTTTTCAAGAATGTGGACAAGTCGAAGGTGGTCCATTCGGCCTCTTGGTGGAGGAGGCGGACGCGTGTGCGCGGGTTTTGGGGTCTGATTGTGGCTCTCTCCTGATTGACTACCTGGGGATGCCTTTGGCGGTGGGAAGAACAAGGTTACGGGATTGGCTCAGGGAGGCAAGATTGGCTGGATGGAAGGCGGCCATTCTCTCTAGGGGGAGCGGCTTGTCCTCTTGAAGGCCGTTCTCTCCTCCATCCTTGTTTACTTTTTAATCTAATCGCCGGTTGCCGAAGGGGATACGCAAGCGACTTGAGAAGCTTATGCGGGGATTTTATGGGGCAAGCATGGGGAGGAGTCGGGGGGTTTGCACCTGGTAGAATGAGGAGAAATCACGATGCGCAAAAGCGAGGGGGGATTGGGGGCACGGAATCTGGAGCATGCTAATGACGCACTGCTTCTTAAATGGCTACCAGAATTTGGGCCCAGGAGAGGATTTGTGTAGCAAGGTTTTGCGTGAGATTTACGGCATCAACGGGGAGACATCGGTCGCGATTGGGCAGGTGGGGTCCCCCACGCCGTTTTGGAAGGGGGTGGTGGAGGTCTTTTGCAGGCACTTATCCTTGTTTAGGTCGGTGATAGGGAATGGTGATTCCTTCAAATTCTGGACTGATGATTGGAGGGGGGGGCTTGTGCTCGCAGTTCCCTCGCCTGTTCGCGCTGGCGGCTGATAGGAGTGCTCGGGTCGTTTCCTATTGGTCAGACGGTAACTGGTGCCCGGCATTCGCCGCAAATTTTTCGGATCAAAGACTCGAAGATTTTCTGGCCTTGTTGGACTCTATTAGGGATGTGGGGTGCCCTAATGAGGGGAGGGATCATTGGGCTTGGCGTATGGGTCCTTTCTCGACGAGGAAGGCTTATGGGACGATCTGTAGACCCCCACCCTCGTGCTCAGAAAGTATGATTCGTGACTGCGAATTCTTCTGGGGTCTCAGGCTCCCTAAACGGATTTGTTTCTTCCTCTGGCTATTTCGTAGGCAAAGATTGATGACGAGAGATCGATGTGCTAGACTTCTGGGCGCCGTCGCTGATAGGTGCGTCTTGTGCGACTCTGCGGTTGAATCCCTTGAGCACCTTTTTTTTCAGATGCCCTAAAAGTGGCTCTGATCTAGGAAGACACAAGATTGGCATGGTTATGCACCTCCGATGTGGCTTCCTTTTGTGGTTCGATGGTGGCAAACAAAGACAGAGATAGGCGAGGGATCGTTAGGCCAGTGGCATTTCTGTGGGCAATATAGCTGAGCAGAAACACAACTCTTTTATCAGGCCAACGCTTCTACAAGGAAAACGTGGAGGTGCATTGTGCGCAATTGGTGGATGATTGGGCTTTGTAGTTGCTTTGTTTGCTTGTTTCGTTTTCTCATTTCCTTTGTAAACCCCCTGTTTACGTTTCCTTTAATTAATAATTGGGGTAAACACCACTGAGCGTCTCCCCCTGTTTTTGGCTTCAAAAAATATACCTTCGAACACAAGAGGATTACATAGTGAAAACTTCGTCACATTCTTGATGTTTCATGGACCTTTCTAGTCAGATGAAGGTTTCTAAGACCTTTTAGGTTGATGCTATCTTAATGACTAATCTTATGAACAGAGTCTCCTCTTTTGTTCTGAGAAAAGGAAAGATCCCCTTGTCTCTCTTCTACTCTTACACTAAACCCTTTCCCCTTCTACTATGATTATTTTGGGTGCATTGCTTTTGTTCACAATTTCCATTCCATAGATAAATTTTATACATAGAGAATTCAAAGTGTGTGTTTCTTAGTTGCAGTGCCCAAAACAATCATTGTTATGGTTCTATTGGTTGATGCCATAATGTCTCTACTGACGTCACATTTTTCGAGCATACAAACTGGTTCACAGTCGTCGTTTTATTATATTTCCATTAGAGTTCTCTGCTGCTTCAGGTCTCCCAAAGAAGGCAATTCCGTGAGTCTGCATTTGTTCACCTACCTATTTCTCATGAGGTATAGGTTCTTGGCCTCTCCAACTTAGGCATCTAACCAAGTTCTGCTTTGAATGATCCTTCAGGTGCCTCAAGTTAACCCATTGTTCTCATGAAAAGGGGGGAAAACTACGTATATTTCCTCTTATCTCCCTTGTACAACCAACAACGGTTTGTTTCTGATTGATAGGCAATTCACGATGTATTGATATTTCTATCTATTTCGAAAAACTGTTCAGTAACATTGTTGAATCCTGTATGGACACATTCTATGAATGATGAGATGGAGGCTTCTTCAACTCGTGTCAGGGAGGGTCTTGCACATCTACTTCATTGTGTCTCCCATGTATCGCGTAGATGGTGTTTCCTAGAAAATTTAGGGGCGGGCACCATTGCAGGTGTCCCCCCCCTCCCCAAAAAAAACATGCGCGTGATTGTCAAATTGAGTGAATACAAGTAAGACTTGGCAAAAGGATATACCCAAATACATGGAGTAAAATTTTCCAAGATCTTTT
This sequence comes from Ottelia alismoides, assembly GCA_037367405.1. Lineage (NCBI taxonomy): Eukaryota > Viridiplantae > Streptophyta > Magnoliopsida > Alismatales > Hydrocharitaceae > Ottelia > Ottelia alismoides. The sequence goes on from JAZKJV010011635.1 coordinate 221,074, forward strand.
CCCTCAGGGTTCGAATGAGTTATAACCATACTATTTTCTCTATAGTCATTAACATGTTTAGCCTGTCTACCAACTTGATGTCAATAACGCCTTTTTGTATGGAGATCTTGACGAAGAATTATGTCTCAACACTATTGTTATGCAATTCATAGGGAGTATGTATGCGGACTCATAATTTTTTAACTAAAAAGAGGGAGACCTCCCAAGGCGGGAGTCACCACACCATCGATTTCATTAATACTATAAAAATGTTACATCAATTCGAGGCACAGAAGTTGTACAAAGCATTACAATGTGCGGCAATATTCTCCGAATAGAAACGCCGTCTCTTGAAAATGAGATCATTCCTACCAGCCCAAATAGCCCACAGCACAACGAAAAGCCTTGAGATGTCGTTCGAAGAACCAAGAACCACTGCTCGAATCGATCTCCAGAAACTCCCCAAGCTAGTGGCCTGCAGCCAAGCCAACCCCGTCAACCTCCAAACCTGCACCGAAGACCCACAACCAAAGAAGATATGTTCCGCGTCCTCCATCGCACCCTCACATTTGTCACAGCTCGTATCTGCCACACCAAACAGTCTTCCCCTCCTCGCTTTGTCACACAGGCGGTTTCTTCTCAAACACCATAGGAAGATCTTGACCCTATTGGGGATCCTGGCCGCCCAGATAATCTTCATGTCTGCACAGAGCTGGACAGCTCCCCTGGCGGGGGAATCTCAGCCAGCATCCACATGAGATCATCCACCCATTGATCTGACAACTCCGCAACAAAAGTAGGGCCCCACGATCCTGAGTCTGCCACCTCCGCCAGCAACGCAACCCTGTCAACCGTAAAGGCCACCAACCTCGGGAAACATTGCCCCAGGGCACCCTCCCCCGTCCAGTCTTCCAGTCAAAAACTGAAGAGCTGGCCGTTCCCCATCCTCGATTGCAAGGAAGATACGACCTCCGGTAAAACGACACGAATCCCTACCCACAACGGCGACTCAAATCTCCTTCTCTCAGCCACCAACGCCCCATTGACACCGTAGATGCATCCCAAAAGCCTGGTAGCCAATGAAGTCGAAGAACCCCAAACCTGCACCGCTCACTTGGCCAACAGAGCTTTGTTCATGATGTCCACATCACGAACCCCAAGACCGCCATCAGAAACCGGCCTAGTAACCTCCTCCCAGCCTACCAAATGCAACCCAACCCTCTGCTGCCTCTCATCCGACCAGAAAAAGATCCTCATCAACAATTCGACCTTCCTTCTAACCCCAACAGGCATCAAACACATCGAGTAGAAAAAAATCGGAATGGCAACAAGAACGTGCTTGAGGAGGATCAGCTTCCCTCCCCTCGGCAAAGTAACCACCTTCCAACCAGCCAACCGCTCTTCATTCTCCGAATGACACAGTCCCAATCCGACTTCCTCATCCTGCCCTCAACCAACGACAGCCCCAATTAAGAGATCGACAGTCTCCCCAAGGGGCACCCCGTCCACCCAGCAAGTCTGCCACTCTCTGCACCGTCCAGCCCGAACGGGATCACCACCGGTTTCTGCCTGTTAATCTACGATCCCGAAAGGCACCCAAACAAATCCACTAGGACATCAACATTGCCGTTCTGCTCCTCCGACCCCCCCCCCTAAAATCAGCATGTCATCCACATATTGCAACACAGGAACCGAGATGTCCCCTAGACGGAAGCCCTCGCACCAATCTGCCACCACCGCACGTTGGAACAGAACCGCCAAGCAGTCCGCCACCAACATAAAGAGCAGAGGAGCCAACGGGCACCCCTGACGAACTCCCCTCTGCGGCTGAAACCACCCACCCTCCAGTCTGTCGTTGACCAAGGTCGAGCTCGAGCAGGTAGTGACACACTCTTCATCCACTGGACTCAAGCATCCGGGAACCCCCTCCGCCGTAACGACAACCACATGAACTTCCAACTGACACAATCATAGGCCTTGGTGTAGTCAATCTTCCAGATTGCCCCTTTCTTCCTCGACCTCTTCCACTCAAGACAGATCTCCGAAGCTGCTACAAGCCCATCAGCCATATGACGACCCGGGATGAAGACAGACTGCCTATGGAGCACCACTGAGCCCAACACCATCTTAAGCCTGCTCGCCAACACCTTTGCCACGATGAGATACAGAGCGTTGGAGATAGAAATCAACCTGAAATCCCCTACCCTCAAGGGAGTCTCCTTCTTCGGAAGCAGAAAAATCAAAGCCCTGTTGACCTTCTCGAATCCCCAATTCCCAGCCCGAAACTCACACAGAACGTCCATAACTTCGACCTTCAGAAGATCCCAAAGCTCACGGTAAAAGGAAATGGGGAACCCATCAGGGACCAGAGCCCCATCCACATTTAAACCCCACACCGCCCTCCGTACCTCCTCCTCGAAGAAATCCGTCACCAACAACTCCGCTTGCCCACCACTCAATGACTCAACTCCTAACCCTGACCACCCCCACCCACTCTCCTCCCGCACCCTTCACGACGCCCACACGAAGTGGTCCCTCAAAGCCCCACTTATGCACCTCTCCCTCGATACCCTGACCCCCTCAACCTCGATCTCATGTAGGAAATTCATTCTCCCCCGACCAGATGCCAAAGAGTGGAAAAACCTCGTGTTAGCATCCCCTTCCCTCAACCACTTCTGCCTCGACCTCTGTCGCCAGTGAACCTCCTCTTTCCTGTCCTCCAGCATCAGCGCCTCCAAATACTCCAACCTCTCAGAGATCTCCTCCTGAGTCAACCCGTGCTCATCATCGACACCATCCAACCTTACAACACCTGCCTCAGCTTCAGCCCGAGATGCCCTACGCCGAGCCGCAACCTCCTTGCCATACACCACGAGCACCGCTTTAAGCGAATCCAACTTAGCCGCAAACCGTGAGACCGCCGAGCCCACCGGATCACACCCCCTCCAATGGGCGACCACCATCTCCCTGAAACCCGCCTCTAACAACCAACTCCTCTCAAAACGGAAATGAACCGCCCACGCCACTCCTTACCGGAGAACCAAAGGATGGGAGTATGATCAGAGAGCGTCCTTGGCAAAGCCCAAGCCCTCGCAAAAGGAAACGCCGCCCCTGCCTCCAAGGACATGAGAAATCGGTCAAGCTTGGATCGCGACCTCGCATTCTGCCACGTGAACGCGCAACCAGCAACGCCGACAACAGACATGCCCAAAGAGCTGATCACCGCCCTGAAATCATCCGACCCCGGATCCCTACCACCTGCCATGCGCGGCCTGTCCTCCGGAATCAACGTGACGTTCAAGTCCCCACCAATGATCTACATCTCATTCTCCACCTCCGCAACAACCACTGCAAGGTCCGCTGCCAAAGAGCCATCCTCACGTCGACACGGGCCATAGGCATTGGTGACCCACATGGGAGTGCCATCAACCTTCTGATGCAGTTTCACCGTCAAGCAGAACGACGAAGAAGAAATCCCCAACAAGTCGAATGAATCAGACCGCTAGCAAGATAAAAGCACTCCCGAGGCCCCCTGAGCCCCCATCTCCGCAAACTCAAAGCGCTCCCCACCTCCCAGCTCCCGCCGGATCCTGTCATCACAAGAGTGCAACTTTGACTCTTGAATCAAGAAAACATCAGCTCCCACTTCTTTCAACAAGTTTTTCACCCCAAGCCTCTTGTCGGGGCGACTCAACCCCCTTATATTTATGGACAAGATCTTCATTCATAAAACCGCTGAAGCATCCTCTTCTGGGGGATCACCCCCAAACGTCGCGCTACACTACGGTCAAGAGCGGCAAAGCGGTTCTGCATCTGCAACGGACTGACCGAAACCAGAGGCGAGCAGGCGGAAGCAACTCCCCTGCCCAAGAAGCCCGCATCGCAACCCTTTTCTTCTTCCCAACCGATCTAAGGGACCCCCCACCCCTCACGTAAGATACTTCGAACCTTGGGGGCCCTAGTGCCACCATCGCCTCGGTCGACTCCCCCTCACCAGCCCCACAATCTGGTGTAGCCTCCGCAAGCAGATCAGGGCGCCCCCCCATTCACCCACGGCGAAAGCTTCTCCCCCCACATTCGGAGCCTTCCCTAAAGCATAAGAAGGACCCTCCATCGCCGCCCTTTGACCCCTGGCGTACACACTACCACCCCCCAACAACTACATTTCAGTAGAGAGCCCGGGCCCAGATGCAGAAGCCTCCTCCTCCCGCAACGCCTGACCAAGCAACGCGGCCTCGCTCTGCCCTCCAGACCCCTGCCTGCGAAGCTCCTCCAAGCCAAAGACCCCGCCTCCCCCACTTGAGCGCCCAACCGAAGCACCTTCCGAAGCACAACTTTGACGGCCGCCACTCGGATCCCCCCACACAGGAACTGGTCCCGAGGGTCCACCCCCTGCCTGAGAACCCGACTTCCCCCAAAACACCAGAATCCAGGTCAGCTCCGGATCCGCATCCAAGATCCGACTGCACCCTCGAGGCGAGCCCAGCAGAACCCCCACCCCTCCAGACCGACGCTAGCCTCGGAACCCCCGCCGTGGATATGGTGCCGAAACGAATCCCCTCCCTCGAGCCACGCACCGGTCCCGAACTCCGCGCCATCTCCGGGCGCGAACGCTCTGGCAGGACTCCATCCCCCACTGATGCCACCGCCGCCCGCGCCATCTCCGGACGCGAACGCTCTGGCCGGACTCCATCCCCCATCGATGCCACCGCCGCCTCCTCACCCCCACATCGGCGACCACCTCCACGCTCCTCTGGCCCTGCCTCCGCCGCTGCCACCTCCACCAGCACCTGCTTTCCATGGAAACACACCTCCCACTGCCTCAGCCTCTCCACCCCTAACCGTCGAACCCGCAGGACAACATCCAGCGACATACGTGGTTGACACCCATCATTTTCCACCGCAACCACCACTGCAACACCTCACAGCACCTCCGAAACGCAACGAAGGGACCTGGCCTGAAAAGGCAACCCCCTCACCCTGATTCTTTCCAAAGATACAGGCGCCACCGCACCATCCTCCGTCCCCAGCCGACGCCATTTTAGCAACAAGGAGCTGTCATTCGACCCACGGAGCAGAGCCACCACCTCAGATGCACAAAGACCCCGCGCCACCACCCGCCAGGAAGACAACTGGGCAACATCTCCCACGAACCTGGCTCTAGAAACCAACCCCACGTTGGAGGAAGCCATGAAAAGCGCCCTGGCCCTCCACCCTCACCGACAAGCATCGACCTCCGAATCTCCTTCGAAGGACACAACCTACTAGAGTGCTCGAAATGCCTACAACAAAACACCGCAGCTGCTCATGACACTGGCGCGCCCAATGGTCGAGGCCACCACAACAGTAGCAGCCACAACTGAAAGGATTCTCCACCGGCCACCGCTATAAAGTAGAGCGCACAGCACGGCGACGCCGCTGCCGACGCCCACCAGACGCCAGCCTCCCTCGCCACCGCCACCCTCCACACCCTCGCCCTCCAACCCCTCGCCCTCACCCGCCAAACCCTCGCCCTCCATCGCCCGTTTCTTCCAAATGCAGACTCATAATTTCCATATGTGATCTAAAACATAGTCCTTGTGTACGATTTGATAGACTCAGCTCAGAGATTATTACTCTTGATTTTCCAAAGCATCTTGTGATCATTCCGTTTTTTATTAGTAGTCCTTGTGTTCGATTTGATAGACTCAGCTTGGAGATTATTACTCTTGATTTTCCAAAGCATCTTGTGATCATTCCGTTTTTTATTAGAAGACAATTGTGAGGCGCAATTATTCTTGCACTCTGTGTTGATGACATAATTCTCACATATTATAATATCTCATGAATTCAAGAAACTTAATCTTTTCTCCATAAGATTTTTGTCTCAAAAGACCTTGATCATCTACAATATTTTTGGGCACTGAAATACTTGATACTTAGGAGGATTTATGTTATCTCAATGGAAGTAATGTTTTTAATTTTACAGGAGGCTGGGCTTTCTGTAGAAACTGAGCGGCATAATGATATTAATGATGTTTGGTTTGATGACTCAATGAGATATAGGAGTTTGATGGGTAGACTCATATACTTACTCGTCCAAATATTTCATTTGCAATAGGTAGGGCAAGTCAACATATGCAAAAGTTGCAGTGCAAATTCTGGAAGGTTAGACATCCTGATTACATGCTACCATCATAATAGTCCATCAATAGAAGATCGATCGAGCATGCCTATATGTTCTCTAGGCCCGCATGTGAGATTGGTTTACTCAGTTCAAGCATTGTCAATGTCTGAGATATTTCATCGAATCTTAGATGATCTTCTCTAACAACAACCAAACAAAAGGATAAATTGTTAGTAAATAAGAATGCGGAAGCGAATTGATAAATAGAGTATAAATTACAGAAAGATAAAACATGAACTCAAAGATTTTTACGTAGAGCCCTACTCCCTAAGGAGCGGGATGAAACCACGGGAAAACGCCTCAAAGGCTGATAGTTTATTGCGTTTCTCTTGTTCTCTTGTTCAGCCATCGATAATCATGCATAATCTCGTCGATCCATCTTCTTCCTGACAAAAAGAATTGGAGCACTCCAAGATGAAGTGCTTAGCCTCACGAATGCCAAGTCAAGTAACCCATGCAACTGTACCTCTAGCTCTCTCAACTCAGCTAGGGCCATGCGATATGGTGCCATCGAGATCGACTTTGTATCTGGCAGCAATGTGATCTCGAACTCGATCTTTCTCTCAGGAGGTAACCTTGGTAACTCATCAGGAAATACATCTGGGTAGTCTGACATTACTCTGATATCCTATGTCATCGACTCATGATCGGATGTCCTTGGACAAATGCTAAATATAAACCACATCCCTGGTCAACAAGTTTCTGAGCTCTCAACACTGAAATGTACTCCATTTTTGAGTCATGTAATGTACCCTCCAAGATGAACTCAGGCAAGTCTGGAATCCTGAAAACAACTGTCTTCCTAAAGCAATCAACAAGATCATGATGAACTGATAACCAATCCATGCCTAAAATCAAGTCAAACTCATCAAGTTGAAGTAATAGACAATCTGTAATAATTTCGTGACCACCAATCAATACTGGCAAACCTCTAACTATCAGAGAAATGATAAATAGATGGCCACCTGGCCTACATATGTGATATGGCAGATATAGAGCCTCTGCAACTCTACCCAATGGAGCTAGTAATCTTGACGCAATGAAAGGATGTGTTGCTCCAGGATCAAATAAAGCATGGAAAGGTCGGCTAAAGATTGAGATCATACCTTTCACCACAGTAGTTGCTGATCATGCTTGCTCCTCGTTCACTGCATGTAGTTATACCTGTATAGCTGGTGCGGTACTAGAACCTGCCACGCTGCGTGTCTGTCTTAGCGACCTCCTGAAGTTGGAGTTCCTATCACGGAAACTCCCAGTATGCTGTGCCTGCAGCTGTGACGACTATGGCTGCGGTCGAGGCTCACCAGAATCCTGTGGACACTGATACCAGTAATGATCCCACTCATTGCACAAGTAGCATCTCATAGATGGGGTAGGCGTGGTAGTCGTGCCTGTGCTCTGAGTCGGTCCTGCTGGGGGTCTGTCTACTCTTTGCGACCCAGATGGTCGTACTAAACTCGTGCCACGCCTGGCGAGTGCTCCTCCTAAGGTAGTCGCTGGAGATGAGCAAGCATCACCAGAAAATGCCGAACCTGTAGATCGAAATTGCCTAGTTGACCTCTGCTGCTGGAACTGTCATCGAATCGGTCCAAATGATCGTTGTGGCGTAGGTGCCGCTCCAGATGAGCTCCCGAAATGTCTCTCTTGTATGTCCTCAAACTTCTCCGTTGCATCAGTAGCCTTAGAGATAAAAGTTATATGCAGTCCTGTTAGCTTCTCCTGCACCTCCTCCTGCATCCCTCTGATGAACTTCTCCATATTCTCATATGGAAATAAAACGACTGCTGGTGTGTGGCGAGACAGCTCGGTGTATCGGACGAAGTACTCTCTAGTTGTCATTCTCCTTCATCGTAGCTCTGCAAACAATCGATGCTAGGACTCCTTCCACTTCCCAAAAAGGAAGTGGGATCTGAATCTCGTCTCAAAATCATCCCAAACCCCCTTGTCAGTGACTCCACATCGAAGCTTGAAACATGGTTCACTCCCAAACCCAACCACCTTGACCCCACAATGAGGAGGTCGTTTGCTCATACCCCTGAAGTAATCTGTAACCGCGCTCACAACCTCCCCCTCCCTGACGAACTCCTCCCCTTCCACCTCTGTTGAATGTGTCATGCTTCTCCTCCTTCTGTCGTTTCCCACCATGTAAAAAATATGGTATTCACATATCCTTCCTTCAACCATTTCCGCCTCGACCTTTACGACCACTCATACCCCCCCTTCTGGTCCTCATCCAAAATTTTCTAAACCACCCCTTGTCTTACGAACTCCTCCCCTTCCAACTCCCTCTCATCCTTCATCGAGTCCAATATCCCCAACTCCCACGTGTCCGATTTCTCCTCAACTTGTGCTTAGATTGAGTGTCCCTTTTGAACACCAAAATCCTGCGTTGTAGCACCGCCAACTTCAATGCAAATCTCACAGTAACTGATCCCTCGACCCCTAATTCCGACTAGGAAGAACACAACATATCACAAAATCCCCCCTCCAACAACCAACACCTCTCAAATCTGAAGTGAAGAAGATCTCATGTCGCTGCAAGCGTCAAGACATAACAACGTATGTTCTGACCTTGATATGGAAAGGGAGGTCACAACAACCAACTTGAACATCTCCATAGATTCAATACTTAAAAGAAAACAGTCGATGCGCAAACGTGATGATGAACTCCTCCAGATGTATCTACAATTAGCAACATCCATAACCTCAAGGCCTAGCTCTTCCACGACCTCACCAAAGAGAACATGTCCATGGTTACATTGAAATCCCTGCCTACCAACCATGCCATGTCCGGAAATCCTACTCTGATTTGACACAGCTCATCCCATAATATCGTATTTGTGGATGCACCCGCAATACCATACACCGAGGTCACCACCAGACGTGAATGATCCACCTTTCTTGCCAAAACCACATATACATCGTATCGTCGATTAAACCATATTTGTCACCTTTCCAAGAAACCGCTATCCCCCTCTGAGCTTCCACTTGCCAAAACAACTCTAAACTCGTTAAGATATGCACCCAATGTGGTAATCCATCTCACCGATTCCCAGGAATCAATTTTGGTCTCTTGAATGTAGGAAATATTAATCTTCCACTTCACTAGCATGGACCAACTGCCAACTGCTTATGCAACTGACCCAGACCCCTCACATTCCAAGTTATGAGCTTTATTGGGAAACCAAGGGGGAAGCCCCGCCATCCGTACCCCAACTGTTAGTGCAATATCCTGTCCGTAGCACCTCTCTACTTCATTTTCTTCATTCCATCCTACCGCAACACTGTCAAGTATGCCCTTTTCATTATCAACCTCAACATTCCATGCCATCCTTTCCATTTCCGCCTTAGACAGCACAATCATTTCCTTCTGGTTAAAGATACTACCCTGCACAACACCCCTGTTGCCCCTTCTCGACTCATCATCGACCCCTCTTCCACAAATCCAACAACCCCCAAACCGAAGCACTTGATCGATGATGATTCAACAAGAAGGTCAGCAGTTGCATCACCAGATCGGATGCAAAGCCATCAAAGAATTGTTCATCCAGGTTGCATCGCATAGAATCACAGTGCTCAGTGCCCTTCCTATGCTTCGCTTGACCTGAGGAAACAACTGCTCTTCTTAAAGGGCCTAACCTCCCTCTATTTTAAAGACTTCTCCACCACTTTCAACAATAATACCACCACTAAAAGAGCTCGAAGTTCCCCTAGCATGCCCATCAACAGAAATATCATCTACTGCCCTACGCTCCGGAGATGTCACGACCCTCGTAAGATCATTTCCCCTGACCAAGAGGGACCCGAGCATGGAGCCTGAGTTTGGAACCACAAGTTGCTAAAGACCCATGGGCAGAGAAGAGATCGAAATCCTCTGTGAGTTCGAAACTGCAACCTTCATCTGGTGAAAGATCGTGCCCAAATAGATAACCAAAACCAACACATCCGGAAGAGGGGGATCTGGCGATGCCTAGTTGGACTCCCACTCACAGCAACAATTATCGGGTTAGGTTTAAAACCCAAATGGAAATCAACTCTTAAGCCACCAACCAACACATCCCTCATGAATCCTGAGGCAACGCTAGCCGCAAGGGATAACCCAAGGCGACCGTTTGGCTTCGTTGCCCTCGGAGTCGGCGACCATCAGGCTTCCCACCTCCCGACACATCCCTTAAACTCCTCTGGCCACCGATGACGCCTCCTCCAATGCTCCACCAACATCTAAAATCACCAGTTATAGGGACATCAACCTCCGACGGAGACACATCGCCGCATGCATGGGGTATTGGGGCTTCCTCCCCTTCATTGTGAGAACCACCTTCGATCACTCACCCACCCTCATGCCAAAGTTGCATATATCCAAGACCTCGTCCACATGTTCAAGGTCTCCCACAGGACCTCAATCCTTCTACACTTTAGTGACACTCCGACTACAGATAGCTTCCAAGTCGGTTCCTCCTCCCCTGCAGATCCATCTAGGATTCTAGGCCTTCGCCATGAAATCGCTCCTCTCGACTTCGAATATAAGCCACCCTCCGATGCTATGGCGATCACCTCCCTCGCACCCTCCGGTGATAGACCCCTAACATAGAGGGCTCCATCATACAACCAGACTGCATTGATGCAAGGACTTCCTCCCTTCAGTAGCATCAACGTCTCCCACAACCTTCACAATACCTTCATTTCATCTTCTCCCACTATGAGCCCATCCAATGGGGGCTCCTCCGACGCGACTTTCGCCAGTTGCATCTGTAGCCTTCCAAATCACGTCAAACAACAAATCCACAGTAGGGATCATCGTTGCTGCCTCGAGGTTGATCGTAGCCTCCTCGACAACCACACCTTTTGAAATATGCATCGAAAGCGCCTTCCTCAACCAATTCCCTCTCACATCGCATTCCCTCTGACCATGTCCCGACTTTTCGTAGCAAAAGCACAACTAATCTAACATTTTGCACGCCCATGACATGTGATCAACTACACCACAACGAAAGAACCATCCTGCAACACTTCTCCTTATCGCTGACGTGCACCACTTTTCAGTTGGGCGGGTCCAGGGGCCATCCCCACTAACTCTTCTATCATGGCCTCAATTTCAACAAAATTCCACCGAATTTCTCTGAAATTTCTATTTCTCTAGGTCATCGAAATTGAAACGCTACCTTATTTCTTTTTCCAAGATTTCAACAAAATATCAACGAAATTTGATCGAAATTGCATGTTGTAACATCCGGTTTCCAATCATACCCGGACTTGATCCGATTAGGGTCCGTTTAACCCAATAAAGTTGCCGGTCGGCATCGGATGACTTATATCGAATATTTGGTCATGAATCAAAAGTCGTTCGGGCGAAATCGACCAAAAATCGGTCGCATCATAATGCGTGCCGCGGAAAAGCCGCGACGTAAATTTAGAAACCACAAAAAGAACCGAGACCATCATTAGATCCGATTCGACCAAACAAGACCAACGGAATCAACCGTTCGTCAATCGGACGTCGTTTGATATTTTAAAACCCCAAAATTTAACCCCAAAACAAAACCGTATCTCGAAAATTTCGGGTATTCAAACCCGATCAAAAGTATATGAATATTATACTCATAGTGACCGTCGTTCCGAGACGGTCAAAACGAGATATTGCGCGTCGAAATTAGAGAATCGAGGTGCGAGTACGAAGGATTTTGGTATATTATATATATATATATATATTCTAGCTGCTGTACACAGCTCACGGACAGCCGTTGGACTTTTGTCCCAGTCATTTTTTAAAGTCTTACACTTGGCCTTATGTCCCTCCATTTGGCCAACAATTAAGACCCTCTACCCTTATATATATACCACCCAAACCCTCGGTATTTCCCCCAAAATTCCCTCTTTCGTTCCTTATATTTCCCCCTTTCCAAAGTCCTCCTCTACGGAGGTTGCTGTCCAGCAACATGGGAAACTCCTGGAGCAGTCCAATAGCCTGGGGATCTTGCATGCAAGCATTCTCTCTAAGCTTTGGAGGAATAGGTACCATTCCTATCTCAACCTCTCTATTTTCTCCCCTCCCCATTTCTAACGTAATTCCCTATTCTCTTTTTTTCCAAAATCTCTATCAAGGCTCCTCTTTCCCCTATCGCAGTCCTACTGCTGGAGCCCAGAATTTCACTCCAATTCAAGGCTTGGAGCAGCTCCCAACAAACCCAGCTGCTGTCCAAAATCACCAAATTGTGTCCCTCTTGCTGGAACTGCAGCATGCAGCTACTGTTGCATGATCCGTAGGGGATTGCTGCTCCTTACTCTTGTAGCTCTTGCTGATTCTGGAGGCAGTTGCTGTCCTTTTGCTTCTTGGAGCTTTCATGCATGCATCTTAATCTTCAAGTTGAGAAGATCAAAAGGTACATCCTTTTTCCCTCATTGCTGCCATGCATGCCTTACACTCTAAAATCCATGTTTATTGTACACTGCTTGAGTCTTTTTGGACGATCTGTACAATCCCTTTCCCTTCCAGATTGCTGCCTTGCATGTACAATCTCTGGTCTTCTTTGCTATCATCCATGTAAAATCTATACTATATAAATAGAAATCAAGATATTTATCACCAAATTGGAGATGTATTCCTTAGCATTGCCTTGTTATTGTTACCTAGCTGATTCATTTGGTGGTCTTAGATACTTCTACTTGTAAGTCCAGGTTTCAACAAGAAACTTTTTGACTGTGCTGTATACACTCGTGATTATTATACCAAAATCAACATTGATTATAAAAGGAGCCAAATCTAATCAATTGCACCAAACAGTACTTGATTCTACAACAGTTATAGACTTGAAGATGATAACAATTTTTCTTTTCTGTGATTAATCGATTTCTTCAACAAGGTAGAAATTCACTAAAGCTATAAATAGGCCGAGTTCATATCCTTTAGAGTAGCCACCTCCTATACATTACCAAAACCAATATAGATATAAAATAGGTAAGTGCTTTGTATTCACTGTGTATAAGATGTACTCTATTTACAAGTCTAATCATATCTACAAAAAGGATGTCATCCCTACTGTTATACCTATTATACAACTCTTCATGGTTACTGCTTTGGATGAATAATTTATAGTCTTAAATTAATTTATTTAGATACTCTGCTTGCCGGATTGACTCGCCAACATTGAATTGTAGGAATATCTTCCTCGTATTTGCGGTAATTAAGCATGTAGTTGTTTATAGTTTGAGAGTGGAAGTCTTTAAACAATGTTGATAATAATAATAATAAAAGTTAATTATGAAAACAGTTTTCTATATCAATTCCAAAACCTTACAGTAAATGGAAGTTTAACAACACCTCTTGCTACAATTTCAGTGAAAGTCATTTGTTGTATAAATGTTAATATAACCAACCTCAAATCTGTGCCTTGCTAGGACTTTGAAAATTTAGCAATTATTGTAAGTTAATCCTTGGATAAATAAAATTTCAATCTAGAATCAGTACTACTACTGGATATTGAAGTTAAAGTGTTTGATTAACAAAAATAATAAGATAAATAAACAATAAATAGGAGGAGACAACTGTTCTGATTAGACTTGAACATTCCAGAGTAAGACCTTCCTTGTCTTCGTTAAACATTAGACTTGAACATTCCAGAGTAAGACCTTTATCTTCGTTAAACATTGCTGAAGTGCTCAGATTAAGGTTCATACAACTTTATTGTTTTACAACAGGACAAGAGGATCTCTCATTAATTAAAGACACTTACTAGTGTTTCTTTATGAATTGACTATTCTGGTATGGGACTAAGCTTAGGATTTTGATATTAGGTTTTACTTTGAAACTAGGTAACATAGATCAAGGACTTTGTCGGTCAAAGCATCAGGTGGGTATACCATTTAACTTATTAATAAGTTTAACAAAAATGGTTCTTGAGGTCTGCTAACTGGAGAATGATATAATTATGAAGTCATTCATATTTCCAAGTCACATAGAGTTTGTGCATTTGTTCGCTGCACATATATATAATTGCTAAGTTTATAAGTGTCACAATCATGCCATTTGAATGTGAATTCTTATGATTATTGGTCAGTTCGAATTATACATCTAGGGAATTCTATTGTATCTTCACAAAGATATTGGTTCAATTGCAAGGTAGTGAGTGCATATACAAGATGATGAATCAATGGTGACAATTAATTGTGCCGGTCATTGTGACCCTTACACATGACCGTGCGAGGGCGCGGTGACCCTCAACTGGGCGGAGGAAAGGAAGCCCAGTTTGGGCAGTGGCCGCCAAGTGCGCGGGTCTAGGATCCCAGTCCCCCTTCGGTTTTTAACGTGAGCTCACAGTGTTTTTACACCTCGTTGGGATCCCGACTTTAGACCATTCCGCTGACCCTGTTTTAGGATACCCAGGCGGGGGATCCTTGGTTTTCAGTTTTACGTGCGAGCTCGGTTGCCCGTTACCGGTCGGGCTGTTTTCTAGAGCGACTTTTCCGGGAAGTCCCTCTCACCCGTCTCAGTGGCGTAGTTTGGGAGTGTAGACCTATCCCTCTATTGGACCGTCCTTCCAATTAGAGGGCGAGACGGAAGAGCCTTTTTTTGGCTTCTTCACCGCTTGAGTTTTTCTTTCGCCAACAGACTTGGCGATTCTACATCCAGATCATCCATATCTATATCTATATCATTTAGAGTTACATTTGAGACTGTTGCACTAAGGTTTGAAGGGATTAATTCTACATCCAGATCATCCATCTCTATATCCATACCATCTAGAGTTACATCTGAGACTGTTGCACTTAAGGTTTTAAGGGATTATAATTAAAATTGAGTAACTGGAAAAGATACTAATCTGATTCAAAATCCCTTTGAGTTAGTGGACGTGTTGGGAACTTAGTTAGGATGCATTACACAACACCGCATGCCTACGGAGGCCCCCCAACCCTAAGACATTCCCCAAGTCTTAGAGTCATAGTGTGAGGTTTCACAAGAACCAAGACCACAGACTATCCACTAACTTAAAGGAGTAACTAGACTTCAGAATTTAATAAACCATTATATCTTCTCATCTTATCTTTCCCATCATCAAAATCCAAAAATATGATCTCTGAGTAATATGAGAATAAAATATCATACTTATGGTCAATTAGTCACCATAGAAATATACTCATAAGGGAAATGTTGGGATAATGGCTGATCATAAGAGGTGCTTGCTAGAAATTTGGAAACCTTTTACATTTGCAAGTAGAAATAAATTTTAAATTTGAGTTGCTCATGCCTCTCTACTTGCTTTCTTTTGTAAATAATAAATGCCTGTTATTTTTATATAAGTTTTTGGGAGGTACCAGCAACCGCTGACGCCTTTTCTTCCTTGCACGCTTGGCAGACAAACAACCTGCAGTTCAGTAGCTATACATGGGTCCAGGAGATAAAATTTTATACCCACCGGTATGGTTTATTTTGTGCCAGTTTTTGTTCAATTTATAATGTATTATGTTTCTTTCTCTTCAGTCAGATTTTGGGATATACTGTATGTACTGTCAGACTTTGTACATGTAAAATATATGGAAGTTAATGAAATGAAATAAGATTTTGGTGAAATGAAATAAGATTTTGGTGACCATTGTTCTATGTGTTTGTGGTTATAAATGTTGATTGTGAATGTCATGTGGAAAATTATTCGCGCGAAAATTTCCCCGTACTTTCAGTTACTTAATGTGATAGAAATGAATGTTGTAATGCAAAATGTGTGATTAACGGGTACCCGGATCCTAGGGGGTTCACAGTTTGGTATCAGAGCAGTGGTTCCCCGATACACACATTCGCAGTATTTTGATTCCGATCGCATTAAGTTCTCGAACAGCGACAGTCTTCCGACTTGTCGTGAATCCGACAAGGGAAATATGACATTCAGATTCAATCACCACAGATGTCACCAGTTTCATTAATTTTCATATTATATCCCAAGAAGAGAAAAAGCATATATGATAAGTATCTGCGGATGGCATTTTTATTACTAAAAATGGTTCTCATGCAGAGCCATGTCATCCCAACCAGACCAGGAGATGACTAACCAACTAGCACACATACCGACTACTCTTATCGACCTTTCCAGGATCTAATTGATTCTGTTGTGACGCATTCTTTTCTTGCTTTGAGACTATTAGTTTCTTTAGGTAGAGTCGCAGATACTCTCTCTTCACCATATCTCATCCGAGGGTCAGATGGCCAGTTGTTTATCATTTCTCTGATAGTCAGGCACTTACCCATACTGATTGGCGGTCATGAGATGATCGTCGACTGTCTACTCCTACAGCTGGATGAGTTCGACTTGATTTTAGGCATGGATTGACTATCTGCTCATCATGCACTTGTTGATTGCTTTCGAAAGACGGTTGTCTTCAGAATCCCAGATTTACTCGAGTTTACTTTTGAGGATATTATACACGACTCCACCACGGAGTACATTTCAGTATTGCGAGCTCAGCGACTTGTTGATCAGGGTTGCGATTCATACCTTGCATTTGTTCGGGAGATATCTGATCAGAAACCGATAATACAGGACATCCGAGTAGTATCTGAATATCCAGATGTTTTTCCTGATGAGCTACCGGGATTATCTCCTGAGAGAGATTAAGTTTGAGATCACATTACTATCAAAAACACAACCGATCTCGATGACTCCTTACCGTATGTTACCTGCTGAGATAAGAGAGCTGAAGGTGCAGTTAAAGGAGTTACTTAACTTAGGATTCGTGAGACCGAGCACTTCACCTTGGGGTGCTCCGGTTCTAATTGTCAAGAAGAAGGATGGATCCATGAGACTGTGTATCGATTACATGCGACTAAACAAGAGAACTGTGAAGAACCGTTATCCTTTGTCACGTATCGATGATTTGTTTGACCAGCTTCAGGGATCTTCGGTTTTCTCGAAGATCGATCTTCGCTCCGGCTACCATCAGCTGATGATTCGCGAGTCGGATATTTCGAAGACAGCCTTCAGGACTCGCTATGGACACTAAGAGTTTGTGGTGATGCCGTTTGGGCTCACCAATGCACCTGCAACATTTATGGATATGATGAACAGGATTTTCCGTCCATACTTGGACAAGTTGTAGTGGTGTTCATCGATGATGTTCTCATCTATTCACGAAATGAATGGGATCATGCGAATAATCTACGGATTGTCTTAGACACATTGCGAGAGCACAAGCTATATGCCAAGTTGAGCAAGTGTGAATTCTGGTTATCCCAGATCTCGTTTCTCGGGCATGTCATTTCTGGAGCAGGCATTGCAGTTGATCCTGCGAAGATAGATGCAGTCATGTCTTAGGAGCAGCCCAAGACTGTCATGCAGATTCGGAGCTTCCTTGGGCTAGCAGGTTATTATAGACGCTTTGTCAACGGATTTTCACGCATCGTTCGTCCTTTGATACGGTTGACGCAGAAGGGAGTTCCATTCATTTGGGACGATTCATGTGAGCAGGCTTTCCGGACACTGAAGAAGAGGTTGACTACAACACCTATTCTTGCTCTTCCTTCAGGCACTCAGGACTATGCAGTCTACACAGATGCATCTGGAGAAGGTATAGGAGCAGTGTTGATGCAGAGAGGACAGGTGATTGCTTATGCATCACGACAGTTGAGGCCGCATGAGCAGAACTACCCCACATACGATTTGGAATTGGCAGCAGTAGTCTTCGCTCTGAAGATCTGGCGCCACTATCTTTATGGAATTTCGAGATTTTCACTGATCATAAGAGCCTGAAGTACATCTTTGATAAGAAGGAGTTGAACATGAGGCAGCGCAGATGGCTCGAGCTACTGAAGGATTATGATTGCACGATCTCTTAACATCCCGGTAAGGGAAACGTGGTAGCTGATGCACTTAACAGGAGAGCACATGCAGAGGGTACGGTGAACTGGCTATATACGTGGGATATGCTCGCATCTTTGACTGATTGGCACCCATAGGAGACCACCGGGATTACTGCAGTCTCTCCCCATTCCTGAGTGGAAGTGGGAGAGCATTTCTATGGATTTTGTCACAGGTTTGCCGAAAAAAAAACGGGTGGCAATAATTCCATTTGGGTCGTTATTGATAGGTTAACCAAATCAGCCCATCTCATACATGTCAACACGACTTACACTCCATCCAGATTGGCCAAGTTATATGTGCAGAACATCATCGGACTACATGGTATACCACGAGAGGTGGTGTCTGACAGAAATTCGAGATTTATATCGCACTATTAACATCAGTTCATGTCAGCACTACAGACAGAGCTGGAAATGAGTTCTGCATATCATCCACAGACAGATGGGTAGAGTGAGCGTACCATCCAGACGCTTGAGGATCTATTTCGCGCATGCACATTAGAGTGGGGAAGGTGGCATACCGAGTAGCCCTTCCTCCACATCTTTCCGCTATCCAAGATGTCTTCCATGTATCCAACTTGAGGAAGTATGTGCATAACCCTCGGCACGTCATCAACTACGAGAATCTTGACGTGTAGCCAGATCTGACTTATGAGGAGAAGCCAGACCAGATCATTGACAGTGCTGTGAAGAAGCTTCGCAGCAAAGAAATTCCATTGGTCAAGGTGTTGTGACACCGACATGGCATCAAGGAAGCGACATGGGAGACCGAAGCCGACATGCGGACACGATACCCGCAGCTTTTCTGATGTTGTAAGCAAAACAAGCCTTTATAATTAGATATATGTTAAAATATATGGCTTGTTTTCTCTTTGAGGTTTTTATGGGTTCAAAATCCTTTGAGGTTTTTATGGCCATGTGAAATCCAAACAAGAACTCCTAATGACCTTGACTCGAGTCTCGAGGGCGAGACTCCCTTTGAGGTTTTTATATTTGTAACATCCGGTTTCCAATCATACCCGGACTTGATCCGATTAGGGTCCGTTTAACCCAATAAAGTAGCCGGTCGGCATCGGATGACTTATATCGAATATTTGGTCATGAATCAAAAGTCGTTCGGGCGAAATCGACCAAAAATCGGTCGCATCATAATGCGTGCCGCGGAAAAGCCGCGACGTAAATTTAGAAACCACAAAAAGAACCGAGACCATCATTAGATCCGATTCGACCAAACAAGACCAACGGAATCAACCGTTCGTCAATCGGACGTCGTTTGATATTTTAAAACCCCAAAATTTAACCCCAAAACAAAACCGTATCTCGAAAATTTCGGGTATTCAAACCCGATCAAAAGTATATGAATATTATACTCATAGTGACCGTCGTTCCGAGACGGTCAAAACGAGAATATTGCGCGTCGGAAATTAGAGAATCGAGGTGCGAGTACGAAGGATTTTGGTATATTATTATATATATATTCTAGCTGCTGTACACAGCTCACGGACAGCCGTTGGACTTTTGTCCCAGTCATTTTTTAAAGTCTTACACTTGGCCTTATGTCCCTCCATTTGGCCAACAATTAAGACCCTCTACCCTTATATTATACCACCCAAACCCTCGATTTTCCCCCAAAATTCCCTCTTTCGTTCCTTATATTTCCCCCTTTCCAAAGTCCTCCTCTACGGAGGTTGCTGTCCAGCAACATGGAAACTCCAGAGCAGTCCAATAGCCTGGGGATCTTGCATGCAAGCATTCTTCTCTAAGCTTTGGAGGAATAGGTACCATTCCTATCTCAACCTCTCTATTTTCCTCCCCTCCCCATTTCTAACGTAATTCCCTATTCTCTTTTTTTCCAAAATCTCTATCAAGGCTCCTCTTTCCCCTATCGCAGTCCTACTGCTGGAGCCCAGAATTTCACTCCAATTCAAGGCTTGGAGCAACTCCCAACAAACCCAGCTGTTGTCCAAAATCACCAAATTGTGTCCCTCTTGCTGGAACTGCAGCATGCAGCTACTGTTGCATGATCCGTAGGGGATTGCTGCTCCTTACTCTTGTAGCTCTTGCTGATTCTGGAGGCAGTTGCTGTCCTTTTGCTTCCTTGGAGGCTTTCATGCATGCATCTTAATCTTCAAGTTGAGAAGATCAAAAGGTACATCCTTTTCCCTCATTGCTGCCATGCATGCCTTACACTCTAAAATCCATGTTTATTGTACACTGCTTGAGTCTTTTTGGACGATCTGTACAATCCCTTCCCCTTCCAGATTGCTGCCTTGCATGTACAATCTCTGTCTTCTTTGCTATCATCCATGTAAAATCTATACTATATAAATAGAAATCAAGATATTTATCACCAAATTGGAGATGTATTCCTTTGCATTGCCTTGTTATTGTTACCTAGCTGATTCATTTGGTGGTCTTAGATACTTCTACTTGTAAGTCCCAGGTTTCAACAAGAAACTTTTTGACTGTGCTGTATACACTCTCGTGAATATTATACCAAATCAACATTGAATATAAAAGGAGCCAAATCTAATCAATTGCACCAACAGTACTTGATTCTACAACAGTTATAGACTTGAAGATGATAACAATTTTTCTTTTCTGTGATTAATCGATTTCTTCAACAAGGTAGAAATTCACTAAAGCTATAAATAGGCCGAGTTCATATCCTTTAGAGTAGCCACCTCCTATACATTACCAAAACAATATAGATATAAAATAGGTAAGTGCTTTGTATTCACTGTGTATAAGATGTACTCTATTTACAAGTCTAATCATATCTACAAAAAGGATGTCATCCCTACTGTTATACCTATTATACAACTCTTCATGGTTACTGCTTTGGATGAATAATTTATAGTCTTAAATTAATTTATTTAGATACTCTGCTTGCCGGATTGACTCGCCAACATTGAATTGTAGGAATATCTTCCTCGTATTTGCGGTAATTAAGCATGTAGTTGTTTATAGTTTGAGAGTGGAAGTCTTTAAACAATGTTGATAATAATAATAATAAAAGTTAATTATGAAAACAGTTTTCTATATCAATTCCAAAACCTTACAGTAAATGGAAGTTTAACAACACCTCTTGCTACAATTTCAGTGAAAGTCATTTGTTGTATAAATGTTAATATAACCAACCTCAAATCTGTGCCTTGCTAGGACTTTGAAAATTTAGCAATTATTGTAAGTTAATCCTTGGATAAATAAAATTTCAATCTAGAATCAGTACTACTACTGGATATTGAAGTTAAAGTGTTTGATTAACAAAAATAATAAGATAAATAAACAATAAATAGGAGGAGACAACTGTTCTGATTAGACTTGAACATTCCAGAGTAAGACCTTCCTTGTCTTCGTTAAACATTAGACTTGAACATTCCAGAGTAAGACCTTTATCTTCGTTAAACATTGCTGAAGTGCTCAGATTAAGGTTCATACAACTTTATTGTTTTACAACAGGACAAGAGGATCTCTCATTAATTAAAGACACTTACTAGTGTTTCTTTATGAATTGACTATTCTGGTATGGGACTAAGCTTAGGATTTTGATATTAGGTTTTACTTTGAAACTAGGTAACATAGATCAAGGACTTTGTCGGTCAAAGCATCAGGTGGGTATACCATTTAACTTATTAATAAGTTTAACAAAAATGGTTCTTGAGGTCTGCTAACTGGAGAATGATATAATTATGAAGTCATTCATATTTCCAAGTCACATAGAGTTTGTGCATTTGTTCGCTGCACATATATATAATTGCTAAGTTTATAAGTGTCACAATCATGCCATTTGAATGTGAATTCTTATGATTATTGGTCAGTTCGAATTATACATCTAGGGAATTCTATTGTATCTTCACAAAGATATTGGTTCAATTGCAAGGTAGTGAGTGCATATACAAGATGATGAATCAATGGTGACAATTAATTGTGCCGGTCATTGTGACCCTTACACATGACCGTGCGAGGGCGCGGTGACCCTCAACTGGGCGGAGGAAAGGAAGCCCAGTTTGGGCAGTGGCCGCCAAGTGCGCGGGTCTAGGATCCCAGTCCCCCTTCGGTTTTTAACGTGAGCTCACAGTGTTTTTACACCTCGTTGGGATCCCGACTTTAGACCATTCCGCTGACCCTGTTTTAGGATACCCAGGCGGGGGATCCTTGGTTTTCAGTTTTACGTGCGAGCTCGGTTGCCCGTTACCGGTCGGGCTGTTTTCTAGAGCGACTTTTCCGGGAAGTCCCTCTCACCCGTCTCAGTGGCGTAGTTTGGGAGTGTAGACCTATCCCTCTATTGGACCGTCCTTCCAATTAGAGGGCGAGACGGAAGAGCCTTTTTTTGGCTTCTTCACCGCTTGAGTTTTTCTTTCGCCAACAGACTTGGCGATTCTACATCCAGATCATCCATATCTATATCTATATCATTTAGAGTTACATTTGAGACTGTTGCACTAAGGTTTGAAGGGATTAATTCTACATCCAGATCATCCATCTCTATATCCATACCATCTAGAGTTACATCTGAGACTGTTGCACTTAAGGTTTTAAGGGATTATAATTAAAATTGAGTAACTGGAAAAGATACTAATCTGATTCAAAATCCCTTTGAGTTAGTGGACGTGTTGGGAACTTAGTTAGGATGCATTACACAACACCGCATGCCTACGGAGGCCCCCCAACCCTAAGACATTCCCCAAGTCTTAGAGTCATAGTGTGAGGTTTCACAAGAACCAAGACCACAGACTATCCACTAACTTAAAGGAGTAACTAGACTTCAGAATTTAATAAACCATTATATCTTCTCATCTTATCTTTCCCATCATCAAAATCCAAAAATATGATCTCTGAGTAATATGAGAATAAAATATCATACTTATGGTCAATTAGTCACCATAGAAATATACTCATAAGGGAAATGTTGGGATAATGGCTGATCATAAGAGGTGCTTGCTAGAAATTTGGAAACCTTTTACATTTGCAAGTAGAAATAAATTTTAAATTTGAGTTGCTCATGCCTCTCTACTTGCTTTCTTTTGTAAATAATAAATGCCTGTTATTTTTATATAAGTTTTTGGGAGGTACCAGCAACCGCTGACGCCTTTTCTTCCTTGCACGCTTGGCAGGCAAACAGCCTGCAGTTCAGTAGCTATACATGGGTCCAGGAGATAAAATTTTATACCCAACGGTATGGTTTATTTTGTGCCAGTTTTTGTTCAATTTATAATGTATTATGTTTCTTTCTCTTCAGTCAGATTTTGGGATATACTGTATGTACTGTCAGACTTTGTACATGTAAAATATATGGAAGTTAATGAAATGAAATAAGATTTTGGTGAAATGAAATAAGATTTTGGTGACCATTGTTCTATGTGTTTGTGGTTATAAATGTTGATTGTGAATGTCATGTGGAAAATTATTCGCGCGAAAAATTTCCCCGTACTTTCAGTTACTTAATGCGATAGAAATGAATGTTGTAATGCAAAATGTGTGATTAACGGGTACCCGGATCCTAGGGGGTTCACAGTTTGGTATCAGAGCAGTGGTTCCCCGATACACACATTCGCAGTATTTTGATTCCGATCGCATTAAGTTCTCGAACAGCGACAGTCTTCCGACTTGTCGTGAATCCGACAAGGGAAATATGACATTCAGATTCAATCACCACAGATGTCACCAGTTTCATTAATTTTCATATTATATCCCAAGAAGAGAAAAAGCATATATGATAAGTATCTGCGGATGGCATTTTTATTACTAAAAATGGTTCTCATGCAGAGCCATGTCATCCCAACCAGACCAGGAGATGACTAACCAACTAGCACACATACCGACTACTCTTATCGACCTTTCCAGGATCTAATTGATTCTGTTGTGACGCATTCTTTTCTTGCTTTGAGACTATTAGTTTCTTTAGGTAGAGTCGCAGATACTCTCTCTTCACCATATCTCATCCGAGGGTCAGATGGCCAGTTGTTTATCATTTCTCTGATAGTCAGGCACTTACCCATACTGATTGGCGGTCATGAGATGATCGCCGACTGTCTACTCCTACAGCTGGATGAGTTCGACTTGATTTTAGGCATGGATTGACTATCTGCTCATCATGCACTTGTTGATTGCTTTCGAAAGACGGTTGTCTTCAGAATCCCAGATTTACTCGAGTTTACTTTTGAGGATATTATACACGACTCCACCACGGAGTACATTTCAGTATTGCGAGCTCAGCGACTTGTTGATCAGGGTTGCGATTCATACCTTGCATTTGTTCGGGAGATATCTGATCAGAAACCGATAATACAGGACATCCGAGTAGTATCTGAATATCCAGATGTTTTTCCTGATGAGCTACCGGGATTATCTCCTAAGAGAGAGATTAAGTTTGAGATCACATTACTATCAAAAACACAGCCGATCTCGATGACTCCTTACCGTATGTTACCTGCTGAGATAAGAGAGCTGAAGGTGCAGTTAAAGGAGTTACTTAACTTAGGATTCGTGAGACCGAGCACTTCACCTTGGGGTGCTCCGGTTCTAATTGTCAAGAAGAAGGATGGATCCATGAGACTGTGTATCCATTACATGCGACTAAACAAGAGAACTGTGAAGAACCGTTATCCTTTGTCACGTATCGATGATTTGTTTGACCAGCTTCAGGGATCTTCGGTTTTCTCGAAGATCGATCTTCGCTCCGGCTACCATCAGCTGATGATTCGCGAGTCGGATATTTCGAAGACAACCTTCAGGACTCGCTATGGACACTAAGAGTTTGTGGTGATGCCGTTTGGGCTCACCAATGCACCTGCAACATTTATGGATATGATGAACAGGATTTTCCGTCCATACTTGGACAAGTTGTAGTGGTGTTCATCGATGATGTTCTCATCTATTCACGAAATGAATGGGATCATGCGAATAATCTACGGATTGTCTTAGACACATTGCGAGAGCACAAGCTATATGCCAAGTTGAGCAAGTGTGAATTCTGGTTATCCCAGATCTCGTTTCTCGGGCATGTCATTTCTGGAGCAGGCATTGCAGTTGATCCTGCGAAGATAGATGCAGTCATGTCTTAGGAGCAGCCCAAGACTGTCATGCAGATTCGGAGCTTCCTTGGGCTAGCAGGTTATTATAGACGCTTTGTCAACGGATTTTCACGCATCGTTCGTCCTTTGATACGGTTGACGCAGAAGGGAGTTCCATTCATTTGGGACGATTCATGTGAGCAGGCTTTCCGGACACTGAAGAAGAGGTTGACTACAACACCTATTCTTGCTCTTCCTTCAGGCACTCAGGACTATGCAGTCTACACAGATGCATCTGGAGAAGGTATAGGAGCAGTGTTGATGCAGAGAGGACAGGTGATTGCTTATGCATCACGACAGTTGAGGCCGCATGAGCAGAACTACCCCACATACGATTTGGAATTGGCAGCAGTAGTCTTCGCTCTGAAGATCTGGCGCCACTATCTTTATGGAATTTCGAGATTTTCACTGATCATAAGAGCCTGAAGTACATCTTTGATAAGAAGGAGTTGAACATGAGGCAGCGCAGATGGCTCGAGCTACTGAAGGATTATGATTGCACGATCTCTTAACATCCCGGTAAGGGAAACGTGGTAGCTGATGCACTTAACAGGAGAGCACATGCAGAGGGTACGGTGAACTGGCTATATACGTGGGATATGCTCGCATCTTTGACTGATTGGCACCCATAGGAGACCACCGGGATTACTGCAGTCTCTCCCCATTCCTGAGTGGAAGTGGGAGAGCATTTCTATGGATTTTGTCACAGGTTTGCCGAAAAAAAAACGGGTGGCAATAATTCCATTTGGGTCGTTATTGATAGGTTAACCAAATCAGCCCATCTCATACATGTCAACACGACTTACACTCCATCCAGATTGGCCAAGTTATATGTGCAGAACATCATCGGACTAAATGGTATACCACGAGAGGTGGTGTCTGACAGAAATTCGAGATTTATATCGCACTATTAACATCAGTTCATGTCAGCACTACAGACAGAGCTGGAAATGAGTTCTGCATATCATCCACAGACAGATGGGTAGAGTGAGCGTACCATCCAGACGCTTGAGGATCTATTTCGCGCATGCACATTAGAGTGGGGAAGGTGGCATACCGAGTAGCCCTTCCTCCACATCTTTCCGCTATCCAAGATGTCTTCCATGTATCCAACTTGAGGAAGTATGTGCATAACCCTCGGCACGTCATCAACTACGAGAATCTTGACGTGTAGCCAGATCTGACTTATGAGGAGAAGCCAGACCAGATCATTGACAGTGCTGTGAAGAAGCTTCGCAGCAAAGAAATTCCATTGGTCAAGGTGTTGTGACACCGACATGGCATCAAGGAAGCGACATGGGAGACCGAAGCCGACATGCGGACACGATACCCGCAGCTTTTCTGATGTTGTAAGCAAAACAAGCCTTTATAATTAGATATATGTTAAAATATATGGCTTGTTTTCTCTTTGAGGTTTTTATGGGTTCAAAATCCTTTGAGGTTTTTATGGCCATGTGAAATCCAAACAAGAACTCCTAATGACCTTGACTCGAGTCTCGAGGGCGAGACTCCCTTTGAGGTTTTTATATTTGTAACATCCGGTTTCCAATCATACCCGGACTTGATCCGATTAGGGTCCGTTTAACCCAATAAAGTTGCCGGTCGGCATCGGATGACTTATATCGAATATTTGGTCATGAATCAAAAGTCGTTCGGGCGAAATCGACCAAAAATCGGTCGCATCATAATGCGTGCCGCGGAAAAGCCGCGACGTAAATTTAGAAACCACAAAAAGAACCGAGACCATCATTAGATCCGATTCGACCAAACAAGACCAACGGAATCAACCGTTCGTCAATCGGACGTCGTTTGATATTTTAAAACCCCAAAATTTAACCCCAAAACAAAACCGTATCTCGAAAATTTCGGGTATTCAAACCCGATCAAAAGTATATGAATATTATACTCATAGTGACCGTCGTTCCGAGACGGTCAAAACGAGATATTGCGCGTCGAAATTAGAGAATCGAGGTGCGAGTACGAAGGATTTTGGTATATTATATATATATATATATATATATATATATATATATTCTAGCTGCTGTACACAGCTCACGGACAGCCGTTGGACTTTTGTCCCAGTCATTTTTTAAAGTCTTACACTTGGCCTTATGTCCCTCCATTTGGCCAACAATTAAGACCCTCTACCCTTATATATATACCACCCAAACCCTCGGTATTTCCCCCAAAATTCCCTCTTTCGTTCCTTATATTTCCCCCTTTCCAATGTCCTCCTCTACGGAGGTTGCTGTCCAGCAACATGGGAAACTCCTGGAGCAGTCCAATAGCCTGGGGATCTTGCATGCAAGCATTCTCTCTAAGCTTTGGAGGAATAGGTACCATTCCTATCTCAACCTCTCTATTTTCTCCCCTCCCCATTTCTAACGTAATTCCCTATTCTCTTTTTTTCCAAAATCTCTATCAAGGCTCCTCTTTCCCCTATCGCAGTCCTACTGCTGGAGCCCAGAATTTCACTCCAATTCAAGGCTTGGAGCAGCTCCCAACAAACCCAGCTGCTGTCCAAAATCACCAAATTGTGTCCCTCTTGCTGGAACTGCAGCATGCAGCTACTGTTGCATGATCCGTAGGGGATTGCTGCTCCTTACTCTTGTAGCTCTTGCTGATTCTGGAGGCAGTTGCTGTCCTTTTGCTTCTTGGAGCTTTCATGCATGCATCTTAATCTTCAAGTTGAGAAGATCAAAAGGTACATCCTTTTTCCCTCATTGCTGCCATGCATGCCTTACACTCTAAAATCCATGTTTATTGTACACTGCTTGAGTCTTTTTGGACGATCTGTACAATCCCTTTCCCTTCCAGATTGCTGCCTTGCATGTACAATCTCTGGTCTTCTTTGCTATCATCCATGTAAAATCTATACTATATAAATAGAAATCAAGATATTTATCACCAAATTGGAGATGTATTCCTTAGCATTGCCTTGTTATTGTTACCTAGCTGATTCATTTGGTGGTCTTAGATACTTCTACTTGTAAGTCCAGGTTTCAACAAGAAACTTTTTGACTGTGCTGTATACACTCTCGTGATTATTATACCAAAATCAACATTGATTATAAAAGGAGCCAAATCTAATCAATTGCACCAAACAGTACTTGATTCTACAACAGTTATAGACTTGAAGATGATAACAATTTTTCTTTTCTGTGATTAATCGATTTCTTCAACAAGGTAGAAATTCACTAAAGCTATAAATAGGCCGAGTTCATATCCTTTAGAGTAGCCACCTCCTATACATTACCAAAACCAATATAGATATAAAATAGGTAAGTGCTTTGTATTCACTGTGTATAAGATGTACTCTATTTACAAGTCTAATCATATCTACAAAAAGGATGTCATCCCTACTGTTATACCTATTATACAACTCTTCATGGTTACTGCTTTGGATGAATAATTTATAGTCTTAAATTAATTTATTTAGATACTCTGCTTGCCGGATTGACTCGCCAACATTGAATTGTAGGAATATCTTCCTCGTATTTGCGGTAATTAAGCATGTAGTTGTTTATAGTTTGAGAGTGGAAGTCTTTAAACAATGTTGATAATAATAATAACAAAAGTTAATTATGAAAACAGTTTTCTATATCAATTCCAAAACCTTACAGTAAATGGAAGTTTAACAACACCTCTTGCTACAATTTCAGTGAAAGTCATTTGTTGTATAAATGTTAATATAACCAACCTCAAATCTGTGCCTTGCTAGGACTTTGAAAATTTAGCAATTATTGTAAGTTAATCCTTGGATAAATAAAATTTCAATCTAGAATCAGTACTACTACTGGATATTGAAGTTAAAGTGTTTGATTAACAAAAATAATAAGATAAATAAACAATAAATAGGAGGAGACAACTGTTCTGATTAGACTTGAACATTCCAGAGTAAGACCTTCCTTGTCTTCGTTAAACATTAGACTTGAACATTCCAGAGTAAGACCTTTATCTTCGTTAAACATTGCTGAAGTGCTCAGATTAAGGTTCATACAACTTTATTGTTTTACAACAGGACAAGAGGATCTCTCATTAATTAAAGACACTTACTAGTGTTTCTTTATGAATTGACTATTCTGGTATGGGACTAAGCTTAGGATTTTGATATTAGGTTTTACTTTGAAACTAGGTAACATAGATCAAGGACTTTGTCGGTCAAAGCATCAGGTGGGTATACCATTTAACTTATTAATAAGTTTAACAAAAATGGTTCTTGAGGTCTGCTAACTGGAGAATGATATAATTATGAAGTCATTCATATTTCCAAGTCACATAGAGTTTGTGCATTTGTTCGCTGCACATATATATAATTGCTAAGTTTATAAGTCTCACACATGTCGTTTCGACGAAACAACAAAAATAAGGGTACCTACCCATTGCTTTCATCGAAATTTTCATATATTAATGAATTTTCACTTAATTATTCACCGATGTGTTGAATTGTAAGCGCGCTTTACATTGTTTGAAGAAGCTTCTTTAGTTAGTATCTAAATTTTAGATCTAAATCCAAACCAAATCAGATAGACACAAGATTTAAGAGTTAAATTCAACTTTAACTGAAGAGCTTTATTTTTTGTTCTTTCTTTATTTTGATACATATATTTGATTGCTAGTTACTATATGTGTCACCTCATTCTTATTGACGATGTGATTATCATGGTTTTTGCTTCTAGTTTAGCATACAAATCTGACTCTAGGCAACACGTTGCTCTTCATACATATATGATGATTATGACAATAATACTACTTTAAAACTTATATTTACAATTTTATTTTACAAATAAGTGTGCATTTCTATTTTTATTGACTTAGGAATATTAAAAACCTTACTTTTTGGGAAAAAAGTCAAGCTTAGAGTCATTTCCAAGATTTCGACGATTTCACCAAAATTCTTCGAAATTTCTCTTTTTGTACTTAGCAAAACGAAACCAAAATCCTACATTTAAGGTTTTTCTTTTTTCGGACGTCTCTCTACTACACGGAGTACGTACGTTTGTGCGAGTGTTAGGTTGTTAGCAACCTTCCAAATCGTGTGAGTGTAGAAATATTTGTGTGTTTGTGTACATTATTTAATTTTAAAAATTGAACATTTTTCTAAGTTGAAAGTATTTTGATTAGATAAACATTCTAAGCTATCATTTCGATCTTCAATTTATTACATAAGACATCATTTACTCTTTGTTGGCTAATATTTTTCTCCGTTATTTATGTACGTGTCACCATTCTCTTCATGTTCAAGAGGTGAAAGTATGGCTTCTAATTTTGATTGCAGACCCAGTTCTGATTCTGAGCAGCATACTACTTTTTTGACTGTTGGAGCGATTTGATGGAAATTTAATGTGACACATCATGTTAATATCTTACGTTTAGCAAAAAAAACTGTGTATTTCTTCCTCATTTATTGAGTTAAAAAAACATTAGAATTTTTGATGAGTTTTCAAGTTCCCCAATTTCCAGCCATTTCACCGAAATTCCATCAAAATTCTCTTTCATGACTTACCGAAACGAAATCGAAATCTGACGTTTAATGAATTATCCTCCATAACCACATCCTCATGTACCTCTCCTTCCTCTCCCACTGTCACGGTGGCCCTATGGTTACAAGACTTGGCTCCCTCCTCTCTAGCCTTCCCGCTCCCTCCGCTTCCACTCGCCATCAATTTGTACACGTGTCTTAACCGGAGAGCATACATTTTAAATGGAGATCTCAGGAGACATAAGTACTCTGCTATGGGACGTCCTGCTTGCTTCAAGTTTATCATATCAAAATATGTCTAGAACATTATTGTGGAATTTTTCTCCTTTGTACAAGTGGAAGGAAATCCATCTCATTGGCACTCATAGCAGACCAACTCATTTGTAATTGAATCAATTACGCTAACCATGATCGATATGCGCTTACCATCCCGTCGTCCTTCGTCGATGTTGCATTCTTTTTTGTCTTGGTTGCAGACTCTGGCTCAAGCAAGATATGCTTTTTGTTCATATCCTTGTGCGATCATTAACATCAATAACATTATCGACCATTTGAGATAATTGGTCTCGTCCAACTTGGGGATCAAGCTAAATAAGGGTAGGCATGCATTCCCTCCCACTTATCCCTGAGACATCGCTTTGTCTTCTGACATCTCTGTTTATGTTGCCAGGCCTGTTGGAGAGCATAAATTTTGATTGTGTAGAAAAACATAATGCGGAAGCGTATCAGAGAATAAAGATAAAGAAAACATTAGGGAACATTGGGATTTAACGTGGAACCCTACTCCAGAAGGTGCGGGATGAAACCACGGGAGAAGCCTCTGAATTGGGCCTTTCTTATATTGAAATTCTCAATGAGTACAGGGGGTGTGGGGCTCCTTATATAGCCCCACGAACAGACCCAATAGTGACCGCTCCCCCATGTGGTACTAAACACATGGGTGGGCTCTTTTCTTTTCCAACACTCACCCTCAAGTTGGTAGCTGGGACAGCTGTAACTTGCAATAATAAAGAAAAATATACATCATTACATCTTCACTTGAAATCACCACAATAAACGTATGTTTCCGCAACTGGTAGACAAACCCGCTTGCTGACGGGTATATTAGGTCACCGGAACGTATCTCTGTCGTGCCTGGAAGGTCACCGGACTGTCTCTGTCGTGCTTGCATGGTCACCGGATCTCTGTCTCAGTCGTGCCTGCGGGTCACCGGACTTTGTCTTCGTCGTGCCTTGAAGAAAACAAATCCAGTGCGGAGTCGATGTCGAGGATGGAGACACCACGATGAAGATCGATGCATAGTGAAGATGGCTTGATATTCTGTGAAATCCGGAGTGTTTGGTCTGTCAGTCAATGATGTAGGATGCATATGGCTTTTACTCCCCCTTTCTCCCAAACTTGTGAGAATAATGAAAATAATAGACAAGTTGGGAGAAGCAAACATGAATCACATTTTTTTATGCGTACGACTTTTTTTCTTGTACGCGACCTTTTTTTCCCTTTTTTCGATTTTTTTTGTTAGCATATGCGTACGGCTTTTTCTTGTACGCGCCTCTTTTCTTTTTTTTTCTTTTTTTAACTAACAAGCCCTCCTTTTTTTTCCGTTGGACCTCCAATAACAAAGTCTTTTTTTTGCAATTCTTCTTTTTTCTTCTTTTTTTTCTTTTTTTGCAAACATGCGTACGACTTTTTATTTGCACGCGTCTTTTTTTTGCAGATAATGATCCCTTCTCTCGTTTTTTTTACTTGAATTTGGGCCCAAAGAGGGACCCAATCTCTCTCTCACAAATTCCTCTAATCACACACTCGCCCTCCCCTTTTTTTATTCATAACAAGGTCGGCCAACATCGCCTTTGCCGCTGCACCCCTTCGCACCCCCTCTTTAATATGCCGCTAGGGTTCCTTGGGAATCCAATCGATATGCCGCCGCCGCCTTTGGGGTTAAATCTGGAGAGGCATGATCGCTTGCAAACTGGGCGATATTGGAGCGAGAAGCCCGTGCGGGGGATGCGCGTCTGGGAGAGGTGGTTTTTCCTGCGCGGAGGTGCGCGCAGATGCGCCTGGGGAATCACGGAGGATTTTGAGATGGTGGCGACGCCGCCTTGGATCTGGGGATGGAGGTTCACACATGCGACCTGGGCTGCGAGGAGGGCTCGGGAGTAGGGCGGAGTGCTCCGCCAACGCCATGGCTCCGCTTGGGAGGTTCGATCTGCGCCTGTAGCGGGTCCTATAGCGGGACTTGGGAGGATGCCGTCGTTGTGCGCAGGAGGCATAGACCCCCGCCGTTGGGCTGGGGCTGGGGCTCCGCCTGAGCCGCCCGATGGGCTGCACTGATATGGAGTGGCGGTACCGGTCTGCTGGGCATCGTTGGTTGCATTCCCTGAGAGATGGGTGCCACCTAGGGATGCAAACGGATGCGGTTATATTCGTATTCGTTCGTATCCGTATTCGTTTTAAAGAGGTTATGGATCTTGTTTTCCTAAAACAGACGAATACAAATACGAATACGAATATTGGAAATGAATTTTTTGCGGATATGAATACGAATACGAATCCTAACTTAACGAATACGAATACGAATACGAAAGTTAAAACGAATACGATTACGAATACGAATATTCGTTAATAAATGAATTATTTTATTTAAATTATTTAATACATAGGGGCTAACTTAATAGGATTTTTCGGTTCCCTCCCTCCTTTCCACTCCCACCCGACGTCCGATGCCCCTTCTCCCCTTGAGCCCGCGTGCCCCCCTGCCGTCCCCCTCCGCCCCTCCTGCCGCCCTCCTCCACCACCCGCCCAGCACGCGCCGCCCTCCTGCCGTCCCCCTCGACCCTCCTCCGCCCCCGCCGCCCCCTTCCGCCCCCTGCCATCGCCCTCCTTCCCCTCCTCCACCACCCGCCACGACGCCACCCCTGCGGCCCCCTCCTTCCCCTCCGCCCAGTTCGACCCGCCCCTGCGGCCCCCCTCCTTCCCCTTCGCCCAGCCCGCCGCCGCCCCTGCGGCCCCCTCCCCCTCCGCCCAGCTCGACCAGCCCCTACGGCTCCCTCCTTCCCCTCCGCCCAGCCCCTGCGGCCCCCCTCCTTCCCCTCCGTCCAGCCCGACCCACCCCTGCGGCCCCCCTCCTTCCCCTCCGCCCAGCCAGACGCCGCCCCTGCGGCCCCCCTCCTTCTCCTCCGCCCAGCCCGACGCCGCCCCTGCGGCCCGCAGCCTCCCTCCTTCCCCTCCGCCCAGCCCAACGCCGCCCCTGCGGCCCTGCTTCTGCGCCTCCATTTGCGATCGATTATTGGTAAATTTCATATTCTTGTAATGTTTTTTTATGTATGGATTATTTTGTTAGAAAGAATTAGAATATGGTTAATGTTATTAGAAGATTCGTATGGAACGTATGGAATGTTTTTGTTTATGAATATGGTTAATGTTATTGGAATATGCTTGTTTGATTTTTAACTTCAATGTTTGTAGAAAAATAATGAATACCGACCCATCCATGGAGAATGAGAGTACTAATTTGGAAGATGCGTATTTTTTATTGCAATATTCGTTTGATATTCGTATTCGTCCGTAAAAGATTCGTATTCGTATTCGTATTCGTATTTTGAGGATATGGATCTTGATTTTTTACATTTGTATAACATTCGTATTCGTATTCGTAATATAAAATGAATATGGTTATGGTATGACCTGAATTCGTATTCGTATTCGTTCGTTTGCATCCCTAGTGCCGCCTGTGAGGAGGAAGATCTGTTGGGGAAAATCGAAAGCGCAAGATCTGGTACTGGACGTTGCTTGAAATTGAGCACAAGCCCCGTCTAGGCTGTGCGGAGAGAAGCAACACATCTGAATGATCTAGGGTTTTGAAAAACCCATATGAACTCAAAAACTTCGAACCATATATGATCTTCAAAACAATAACTCAAAATCGAAACTCGAAAAAAAAATATATAACATGATTCCTCGAGAATCGAACCCGCTCTGATACCATGTAGAAAAACAGAATGCGGAAGTGTATCAGAGAATAAAGATAAAGAAAACATTAGGGAACATTGGGATTTAACGTGGAACCCTACTCCAGAAGGAGCGGGATGAAACCACGGGAGAAGCCTCTGAATTGGGCATTTCTTATATTGAAATTCTCAATGAGTACAGGGGGTGTGGGGCTCCTTATATAGCCCCACGAACAGACACAATAGTGACCGCTCCCCCATGTGGTACTAAACACATGGGTGTGCTCTTTTCTTTTCCAACAGATAGTATAGATTTAGATCATATTGTGATGTATCAGACCTTGACAAAAAAATAACTAGCAATGTGACGAAGCCAGAATCCATGGGGGTTATGAAGATAAAATAAAATCCATGGAGGCCTACTAGGTGCTTGTAAACACATTACTAGAATCCATTGGGGCCTGGTAGACTCATAAAGTCTGCGAGGATAGGGCGAATACATAGGCTGGTGGCAATGGACAATATTTGGTGGTTGCATGGAAGTGATTTGCTTGTTGCCAGAATGAATTGTACATCGAAGGAACTAAGTACAAGACTCCAGTGGGAGTATTGAAGGCCGAATGGGTCGTGTGGGCTGGGAATGGGTAGGGGTGGGGCTCTGGTGGAAGGGGGCGGGGTGCATTAGAGAGGGGTTCTCCAGGGTTGAGGGGAGCAAAGGCTTGAGGTGAAAGGGGTTCTCCACAGGGGAGGGGACGGCAAGGTAAGCATAGTTGGTAGCTTCGAACGCATGCTCAAGAAGTGAGGTAGAAATGAAAGGCAGGGAACTGGAAGGGACGAACGTTGGGGCTGAATGGGTAGTGGGATTGGCAGGGTGACGTGTGACTGGAGGCTCGGGTGGCATCAAGGGATGGAGGCGCCAGCTCATTGGTGGTGGGGCAGGGGCGACGTTGCTGGAGGGCTACACGAGAGGGACTGGGACCGTAACTCTGGGATGGATGTACTGGGCACATGGAGGTTTTGGAGGGTGGCATCTGATGCCAAGTTGAATAGATGGACATGATTTGCTATGAGAACCCTATGGCTCCTTATATAGATGTGGACCTTGGGGTAAGGTTACAATGGGGGATGCCTTTCCACTTAAAAGACTGGAGTACCCTAGGGTTACAATATAACATTCAACCAAACTCGAAGGCTTTTGGCATGATCAAGGATATTCTCTATGTACAATCCTCCTTCCCCGAAAAATGACCCCGTTCTTTGCGAGCCACATGGACTAGAGAATAGATGGAGTCCAAACCTTAGTATTACTACTCCGTTGTCCCAACTTATCAATGAACTCCCAAAATGCAACACACTCTAGGGTTGCCTCCGAGTCAATGTGCGTTATGGATCAAACTTTCTTCGAAATAGAACAACCAAAGAAGAGATGCTCAACGTCTTCCTCCATCGTCGTTCATCGCTAGCAAGTACCATCTTGGCTATATGCTCACTAGTCAACAGCTGAACCCTCCTTAGTGACCGAACGAAGATCCGAACATGTAGTGGTACCTTTCCACCGCCAAATATGTCAGTACTGATTTGGTGCAACTCCATGATCACGTTGAGTAGAAGGCCATGTAGACTTTCTTCACCGTGAGATGTCCAGTTACCCATGTCCAATGCACTGGCGTGCCCAACAACTGCTCAATCTCAGCTAAAACTTCCAAAAGTAGTAGAAAATCGGTAAAGCGTTGATCCAACAAAGCAATAGCAAATCGAACTAGCCAACCATCATCCTCCCTACAATCCCGCTCAGTGTTATATCATATCAGACATCAAAGCAATCAGAAGTAGGAAATAAACCCCAAGTAGGAAATAAACCCCAAGCATACCACGTCTGTCCAGTCATTTATCTAGAAGTAGACAGAAATAAATGAGTATTGAGAATAAATCTATCACAACCTTCAAAAGGAAACTTAAAACTCAAAAAATTAGGGAATCATGTCATAAATACTTGAGAATCCCATGAATTAAAACTATAAAAGTTTTTTTTTAAATCAACAATATAAGAATTGCTAGAGATTTTATACTCTATATGTACTTTATTCTATATTACGTTTTGTGCTGGTTCTTTTATATAGTTGTTTCCTTTGGTCTCCATTACATATGAGACCACTACAACTGTAAACTAAATAGAAATTGCAACCTATCTTTCTACATGGATTTAGAGCACCGATCCTACACCATGTTTTAACCTAGTTTTAAACACCAATTTCCCTCCAACCTCTTGGTCTTGTCGTCACCATTGCTAATGTGTTTACTTACCACTTTCTTCACATAGCGGTCAATGACCAACATAGCTTATGCCATAGCTGCTAACCAGCCAATGATCCACACCAATTGTGCACTGCCTCCTCACTTCCTCGACAACTGACAACCAAAATTGCCTGCACCTTGCTTTGTTGACATCCACCAGCTAGTGTTTCTTGCAGACAACCTCGTTGACGGCATTGCCACATCAGTTGAATGCCCACTGTCCTTCAATTTGCATGCTTCGATTCACCAACCTCCTCTTTTTGGCCCATAATCCTTAAGGGGTTCAACTGACCCTCTTCTTTTTCAGACATTCCTCTAGTCTTTCGTGTAGGATATGAGTATGGTGTTGCTCTAGATCTGCACCAATAAACCATTTTAATACTTATATAACTTTCGATTTTAGATTAATTATTCCTATTTCGTAACTCTTCTTCCTCTCTTAATTATGTTGGATATCGAGTACATCATAGTTCTCAATCAAGGCAAGATGAAGAACTTAACCTGATTATCACATGAAATGGACCAACTATTAGTTATGGTCCATGCAATTCATGAGTTTTATAATGGCTCATGACAAGGAACATATATATTGAAGGAGGCAGAGCCTAAGGAGAAGGTATAATTGGATGTATCTTGGAAGAAGGGCAACTCTGGCTATGGTGTGGATTATAGGGACCCTCGTGACTGACATAACATATGAAATCATTCGTATTTCATAACTCTTCTTCCTCCTATGATTTAGTTTGGGGTAAACATCTTTGCAGAAGTACATCACAGTTCTCAATCAAGGGGAGATGAAAAACTTGACATAATTGTCAAGATGAAATGGACCATCTATTAGTTATGGTCCATGCAATTTATGAGTTTTAGAGAGGCTCATGATATGGAATATATCTTGAAGGAGCCAGAACCTAAGGAGAAGACATGACTGGATGCATCTCGGAAGGACAGCTTTGGCTAAGTTGAGGTTGCAGGGACCCTCATGACTGACATAGCAAATGAAATCATACATAAGTCCATGGTCAATGCTACGTGGAGTTCTCTTATAGTTGCTTATTATTAGGTAATAAACAAATAAGCATTTTACAGTTGCACTATTATATTAATCAGACTAAGCATGATGTCAGGTTTCTTCATGTATATTACATTTGATGAAAGTCGTGTTTGAGATACTTCAAACTACTGTCTCCTGTGCAAATTCGAGTCACAAAGAGATACATAAAAATGTTAATGTTTGGAGTTTACTTATCTATACTTGATCTATTAAAGATTCTCTGAGGAATGCATTTCTCAGTATTGCTATAATTTCTCCTACTGAGGATGCAAAGAGTTGTCTCAGTCGAATTGTAGTGCCTATTGCATGGAGTAATATTGTCTCCGCCTTATCTGCTACACAAGGTCGAGGAGACTCCTTTGTTGTGAAAGGACATGTCAGTCGAGAGCATGTCGTCAATCATGGTAGCTTCGATTAGCCGAGCCATCTCCCTATACATCTGGTCGATGGATGGATGACTTCCTTGCACCATTACGACAATTCATTGTCACCGAGTTATGTACTTAAAATCAGAAAGATATTGTTCCTGTAGCTGGCTTGTTAGGTACAGCTATTGCATGTTTTTGTGTTTCTGATGATGGTGTAGATTGGCTTGTTGATTCCGAAGCTTCTCGAATTTTATATGGTGATAGAGGTTAGTTCAAGGTCCTTAAGCCTATTGGAGGTATCACCAATATGAACCACTATTTTATCTATTTTACGAATATATCATGATAGGTCGATTGATATCCTGAAAAAAGTATATACAAGTTCTCACTTTTTTCCTTGTTTTCATCTTTGCTTTCTTCATTCCTATTATTCAACAACTGTTTTGCATCAGAGCATGTTTTTCTGTCATTTGACACGGTTTCATCTTTACCAAACTCACCATTCTTCCATAAATCCAATGAATGCCAATTTCTAGAGTTCTTCTACACATAGGGTCATTTTATCTGAACATCTATCACCACTCATAATGAATATTATGTCTTACATAATATAAAGCCACCACCTCTGTTTCATCTTTTGCTACCTCCTCATTGGTCACCACCTTTAACTATCACATTTCCAATGCCTCCCACCCTGCAAAGAACATTAGTAAGTCATGCCATCCCACCATAAGCTTGATGGTGACAACACTGCCATGGGCCTACAACAACGCCATTATGGTCCCACGTCACCGTTCCTATTAGTTTTTTTTGAAAGTAATCCGTGTGGCATCCCAAGTTGGGACCCACCACAACAAAACATATAAATATATAAAACTTATAGTTTACATAGATTACATAGAGTTACATGGTCCAAGATACAGATAAAGCCTTACAATGCTCAATTACATTTTATGAGTAGAAACCTTTCCCCTCAAAAATGACCTCATTCCTGGCACACCATATAGCCCAAATCAGCGCAAAAGGGTATACACAATCCTTGTGGCCATAACCACACATCGATCTGATATCCCTAAAGAAACTCGAGCTATCCCTCCCAACAAGCCAAGATATGTTTGCCATGCTCCACACCTGAGCCGAGGATGGGCATGAAAAGAATAAATGATCCACCTCTTCCACAACCAAACCACATCTGTTACACGCCACGTCCCCCAGCCCCATCACTTATCCCCTACGCTCCTTGGTGAGGATCCTACCAAGCCTGAACAACCACAAGAAGATCTTGATTCGGTTCGGCACCTTGCTTCTCCATATCAGCTGCAAGCAAGTCCACTCCGACCGGCTCCTCTACCTCTTTCCAGCCCTCCACAAAGTAATGGTAAGTCTTCTTAACCGAGAATCTATCGTCCCCCCAAACGTAATGATCCCCTATACGTCGGGCTCTCCACCTGTGCCAGCTCCACCTACAGGGACAAGAAGGCCTCCACCCTCTGATCTGACAACCGCTAAGGAAAAATCGGAGACCACACCCCCTGTTCACATACCTTCTGCACCACCTCATCCTTATCCACTGCCAATTGCAGTAGACACAAATACTGCTCCCCCAACACCCCCTCCCTTGTTCTTATTAGTTGATAATAGGGAGTGGTCCTTGTTTTGGAATTTCGCTATCAAGTTCATGTACAAGAAGTCTAACTAGTCAAAAGATGAGCTTTTTCAAGATGCAGGGGATCCAACCTGGTTTCAATTTTTTTCTTTGTTTGTTGTTGAAAATTAATTACATTTCTTTTCGGTAAATCTAATGGATGTGACCTTTGAAGGTGGCATTTTGATAAAAAAAGTTGTTTTTTCGGGGATATGCCTCTTAGATGGTATTAACACTGTGTAAAGCCACTATCATTTCTAACGGAAAAGAATTTAACGATATGGAATTTGATTACTTTGACATCTTATTCCTCCCTTTTGATTTCTTTCTCTTTTATTAGTCTTTGTTCCTGATATGAACCCTCTGAACCCTCACTCTTCTTTGTCACAACTTATTATTTTCCTTCTCTCACCACGTGTAATTTGGCACCTTTTCTATTCAAATATCATATGTTTTTCATTTAATCCTCTTGTCAACTCTATCCTCATCTCCACTATTCTGACTTCATCACCATTCCCACTCGCCATAGAATCTTCCAATTTGTATTCAAATTCTTAAACATGCAAGAAATAAAGTATTTACATGATGTCCACCTATGGAAGGGTTTGATGACTTCTCTTTCAGATTACCAGGTTGATGGAGGGAATGCTGTGCATAGTTTGTTGATTATGGTCGTAATTTTTATTCCTCCACTCTTTTGTTGTGTACGTGTCATCCAACCTCTCTAATAATAATTCAGTTGGCGACCTCTTTCTACAACATTGTGATTTTTTGAATTATTTTAAAAACGTATATAATCTGATTGACATCTTTCTTGACTGTAAGCAAAATACTTGCCGTTTTTTTTCTGTTGATTTCTAGTTCTCTATATTTTATCTTAAAAGCTATGGGTAATTTTCTGGAGCAGAGTGGAATTTGAACATGTTCACTTCAGACGCACCACCTCCTTGCTCCACCGGTTGGTTATTGTCCCTATTTGTATAAATGAATTATGTTTTCACCCTTGTGGCTAGAGGAGAAGGGAGTGGTTTGGAATAATGGAGAAACAAGAATGGGGTGAAGACCATGGTATGATAAAGTGGCATTTGAATACGTTCGCTTCACTTGCACCACCTCCTTGATCCACCTGTTGGTTATTGTCCTTATTTGCGTATTGTGCCTTCACCCTTGTGCCTAGAGGAGAAGTGAGTCATTTGGAATAAAGGAGAAATATGATGAGGATGAAGGCTAAGGTAGGATAACAAAGAAAATAAATCTAATGGGAGGTCTAAGTTAATATTTCATATTTGTTTAATTAACTTTGATTAAGACAGAAGTTGGACAAGACAAAATTCCATATAAGTGGAGAGTTTACAAGGGCATTTTAAACACACGAAACATGTAGTGGTATGTGTCTAATTGTTAAAGAAAAGGTTACCGATGTTAAATCTTCATCTTTTGTTGTTCTTAATAACTTGTCAAATCTAAAAATTGCTTCTAGAAAAGATTAGTTGATAAAGTGAAGATTAATGGATAAAGGGAAGGGGACTAACTTTATGTGTTACTTGTTATTAGGAGTATTATATTTATCATGGCATGCAAAAACTAGTTAAGAATGGAATGAACAACTCACTATTTCTTATAATTGGTTTCGTTGTAGTTATTGCTGATAATAAGTATGTTTACGTCACAATGTTAGACTCGTATTGTTTTTTTCTTTTTGAATCCATAGGGTGATCATTCATAAAATAAATGGTCAAGAGAACCAATACGATGAAACTCATCTCTTGTTCTGAGTAAACCTATAATAGGAAACATTTCGACATTTTCCATATCTGCTCTTGTTGTTCTGAAAACCTCATCATTACTTTGTAATCAAACTATCCAAAGCATCATCAGGGGTCTAAAATGATCACCTACTAACATAAACAACATTGATCCCATTTCTTCTGTGGCTCGGCCTCCCTGAAAGGTCGCAAAAAAATCGACTTTATAGTAGGATTAAGCCATGAGATGTCTAGATGTGCCCAAATCTCCCCAATTAGTGCTTGATATCTTCGTCATTACTCCATTATAGAGGACCATAGTGTCAAATTTGGGCACCCACTTTATTTATGTAGAGCTTGGTTACTATACATTTCTTTCCTATCAACCACAATAAAAGCTTTACGTGTACAAGTACCTTGGTCTTTCAGATGCATAAGTAATCATGGAGAAGAGTTGGATATGTGCCTCCTCCCCTCATATCTAGCCTTGTATATAGAACAAGGTTCGAAATATCGATATCGACATCGTATCAATCAGAGCTCGAAAAGGAATAGATCGAAGATATATCAAGATATATCGATGATATCAGTGGAAATCTCAGAAATGATGTGATTTTTTTTTTCAAATTAAAATCATATTAGTTCTTAAACAATAAATAACATATAAACACACACTTACATGCAAGAATGAAGTTTATTTAGAAGATCAATACACACTTAAAACATTGTTGTTTTCAATGCTGACTATTGAATGTTGACTGTCGAGAGATATTAGAATGGAAGCGGTGAAATTCAAACAATAACTTAGTGACATCAATGATGTGTACCTAACACATTAACACTACATCACATTGCATATTATATGTAAACAAAATGCCCATTTATATTGGATATCATTCGAATAAGCTAATGAGCATAATAACATATGTATTTACACACATTCCTTGATCATCTTTCGAGTGTTTTTATATCCATTAAGTGCACCCGACCTAAAAAAAGATGTAAATCATAACGTGTATTATAATACCATGAGTAGTTACAGAAGCAAAATCCCAAACAAATTAGACCACAAATTAAAAATTGGGTGATATTTATCAATATCAACATCATCGAGTATTGGTCGATATCGATATCTAGGTTCGTGCTGAAATCTTCAATGCTTGACTGATACGAGATGAGTTATCGATATTTCATTGATATCGTGTGAGATATCAGATGATATTCTGGAATTCGGTATACACATGAATATCGCGATATTTTGAACCATGCTACGAATCATAAATTTGGTTATTTATTCCTATCACATTTGTTTCTAATTGTAGTAATATAGGGGGCAACTATAAAATCTCAACAAATCAACTTTTAAAGCTTAAAAAGTAGAAAATTATCATCCAAGCCTCTTTCCTTATAAAAAACGACTCAAAATAATTGAAAGTTTGCACTAAATACTTAAAATTTCATTAATGTCGATGATACCAGAGATGACATATCACTGATATATCAGTCAATATCGATATCCAAGGTAATATTGGCATCCTTGACTTGTCAATATGGATATATCGCCGAAATATCGAGGATATATCAGGATATTTCAATCCATGATATAGAATCGCGTCGCGTCATAGATTCCTTACCATCCCACTCCTAATAATCACACATCCATTGTTGTCCCATTCTCCCCAAGGATGGATATCAACATCTCGAAGTTGGCACATAAGGCAAATCAAATGAATGCAATGAAAGTAGGAGCCTAGACTCCCTAGTACTAGCAGTAGGACAACAATTTCTTTGAAGCTTGAAAATTAACCACGGGTTTAATCAACCTAGGGGAGGTTTCCTCCGACATGTATAACCTATCTATCCATAAACAACAATATAAATTTTGGCTTCAAAAAGCCAACAATGAGGGGTAGCACCCAAGGGAGCAACCTTGCACGTTGCGTTAGGTCCGGAGCACATCAGATCCATGGTAAAACCAAAATAAATAAAAAAAATATCCTTTAATAAACCATCCCCATTGTCATAATATATTCTTTAAGAGGGGAGTTATATTCCATAATCTCATATCCTTCGTATTGAACCTCCTATTTACCATTGACAAGTACACCTCCACCATTCATAAAAGGAATATCTTTTTATCGATGCACCAAACCCTTGCCCATCGCCAATTCACCAATCTTGTCCCCAGAATCACCAAAGGAGGCTTAAGCATGTGATGGGTAAGCTCATGCACAATCAAAGTTGCTTTTATCATCTATATGGAAAGTTACCATTCTTGATTCTAATGATTAATACGCATCCCCGATGCTTACCAAAAATATCCAGAAGACTTCATATAAAAAGTGTGATCCCATGCACCCTCAACAAATAAGACCGAATAGTTGGCATATTGCAGTAAGGGTGGTAATCATGGCACCATTCCTCTTTAGTGAAGCCCCACATCCACAGAGACCAATAGTGCCCGTAACTGAGACATCAACATCAAATAGGATGCTGATAAAAATGGAATTGAATCGGTGGAACATCTTTTCTTCCTTTGTTCGAGAACGACGCCTTTATGGGAGGAGTCTGGCATGGATTGGGTTTGTTTGAGGAGCTTCGACACTTTCTGGGACTCTTTGCGGGTGGCACGACGACGACCGCAGAGGGAGTTGCTTCGCCCTTTTGCAATTTTGTGGTCCACCTGGCTGGCTAGAAATGCCTTGATTTTTTCAGGTCGAAGGTTATATTGTGAAAACGTATGTTTACAGTCCGCGAGGCTTGTTGCGGAGTGGTTGTTGCTTTAATTATGTCATGTATTTTTTAAAATTTATAACTTATTAATATAATTGTGGGGTGGACACCACTGCGTGCTTCCCCCTTCTTTGGCTTCAAAAAAAAAAATAAACATCATTACCTAGTCCTATGTTGTCACTAGATCCAACCACCCTCCTAGAGACCGATAATTAGAATAGAGAACAAAATCGCCATAACATGATATTTTATCTAATTAGGCTTATTTTAGTTAAAATCAGGACTTTCCACGTCAGATTTATGCCAAACATAAATAGACATTAATATTTTATGGCTCATCAAAGGGAGCTGTAATCCGTGAACATGAAAACATGTTTGAGCTTCTTCCATATGGTGTCTTAATTCAAAGGAGATAGAATGGTCAACCAGGACCAGTGTTTTTGAAATCGGACCAGACCAGCCGGTTCGACTTGTCCGATCGGTGAACCGGGCCTGGACCGGTCCAATTAACCGATTCGGTTCGAATTTCAGATTTTAAACAACCCGCCAACCTATTATTTTTAACCGGTTTAACCAGGTTCAACCAAAGTTGACATGCATTTAATTTTCAATTTATTT
The DNA here is from genome assembly GCA_037367405.1 of Ottelia alismoides. NCBI lineage: Eukaryota > Viridiplantae > Streptophyta > Magnoliopsida > Alismatales > Hydrocharitaceae > Ottelia > Ottelia alismoides. The sequence continues at coordinate 266,027 of JAZKJV010011635.1, forward strand.
AAAAATAATGCTAGTAGTGGGAGTAGAACCCATGACCTTTGGTTACCAATTTCAAACTCCTGTCTATGTATTCTATTTATATTTCAAGTATTTTTAAGTGTATGTTATATATATATATAATTTTGTTTCAGTTTGATTATCTGATTCAACCACTTTTTTCTCACCCGTCCTGTTTAATCCGGTTTTAAATAATGACAACGTCATAATCCGGTCGAACCGGTTTGATTACATGGTTCAACCTGATCCGATCATTTCGATAAGGTTTCCGGTTCGGTGTCCGGTTCGGTTTCAAAAGCATTGATCGGGACAGTTGTCATCTGAACTTCCTAGGATATCCGAAAAATGAAGGGCACTAGTCTGTGTTCCTTAGTCCAAAATCGAAGGTATCTGTTTGGTGATGTATTAATTCAAAGGAGATAGGATGGTCAACCAGGACAGTTGTCATCTGAACTTCCTAGGATATCTGAAAAATGAAAGGCATTAGTCTGTGTTCCCTAATCCGAAATCGAAAGTACTCTGTATGTCTATATCTCAACAGTAGCAAATGCATGTGAAAAACAAGGTCATAAATATAATCTTTTAAATGATTATACTACTATTTAAGGAATAATCAATATGTTGGTTTATTATCGTGGATTACTTGGATATGCATTTTAGAATTTAATGTATAAGTGATGAATCGATATTCATAGAACGATTCACATGTAAGTAAATAGGTTAAAGCGAATTAATGATGAAAGTCGCACACTTTATTTTGAGTAGAAGATATACCACTGATAGATCATATTTAAGGTGAAGTATTTGACTTTTTAAAATATAAAAACCCTAAATGCGTAGGCTATAATGAAATCAAGAAGGCATCATGTGGAGTCCGGTAGAGGATTTCATAGACTCAGTTCACCACATGCTATGTATAGATGGTTGTTTCAGGAGGGGATAAAAGGGAAAGGAAGCTGGTGGGATGAAGTATTTTGGGTGTTTGTGCATCTGAGTGGATGGAAGGGGATGACAATAGAGAAAAATGGCTAGATTGAAAGGGGATAATTGAAGTGATTTCTTTTTTCTTTCTTAAATAAATTTGATTGGGTGTTTGGTACACACAAGTGGATGGAAGGGGATTAAATTAAAAGGAATCTGCTAGATTGAAAGGGGATATTAGAAGTGATTTCTTCCTTTCTCAATTAGATTCGGTTGGGAGAGAAAGGAGTTCCTTGACGATTCATGTTACATGGCTAATTTGCGCTCTTTCTATTATAATTTCTATTTATACATATCATTAAAATGCCATTTAAAAATAATTTAAAGACGTAGTGAAAAACTTATTTTATATTACTTCTACATCTCCATCCTTTCTCATCTCTCACTTCTGCAACCAAAACCATAAAAGATATTTCTCTTTCCCTTTCCCCTCGTTTCATTCAAACATCAAATTATTTATCATCAAGCCTTCCCATCCCTTCCCCTCTTTTCCTTCCCCTCACCTCCCTCCATTAATATTCTGTGCAACCTCATGACTACCTTGCATACTCAATTCATATATTGATTAACGACGCATTTTGCAATTCTTACAAATTGTAATAGGGGAATAATCCAAGAGGATGGTTTTCTTATAGAGTTAAATTGAAAATAACTTTGCTTTTTGATGAAAACATTTTAAGAGCTAATAAGCCTCGTTGTGTTGACTATAAACAAGTTTCAATATATAAATCAGTAAATCCTAAATGCACGTCTAAATGAAAATCAAGAAGACCTCATCTAAAATGTGTTTGTGGGATTTGTTAGATCATGCATCCACAATATCAGTCAAGATTTAGTATCACACATGATCTTATGATCATCATGCATGCTTGATAAAATGATCGGTTGGATAAGCCCGAATTCAAATGGATGGCAGTTCTTGATGAATCAACATTAATGCCATCCTTTTTCTCTTCATCAATTAAGCACACCTATATAAGCACGTGATAAGCACACCGAACAAGAAAAAAGGCCTTGTGTTTATCATCTATTCTATTTAATTTTGAGGTCACTATATACCTCCATAGTTAGTACCCATGGTATCTAAATATGCTTGCAAGTGATACAACAAATAGGAAACTTTTGTTATACTTTTGTATGGTCAAATATGTCTAAGAGATCAAATCATCGCATGTGATTTATACTTTATTCAAAATTAAACTTTTTTCTGAAGAGTTTCATCCACTTCTGATTGTACATATTGAAGCATGTTTCTCAATTATCTCTATCAAGATTACGGAATAGAAACTTTGAAATAAGTTTTCTATGAGTGATATTATACCGTTCCTTCTTTAGTTCATATAAAGTAAACGCAAGTTTACATCCTCGAGGTAGATAGTGAACCGAAAGAGGAATAGCATGCTCATTTATTCGGTATCACAATTAGTATGGTTATTTTATGGCAGACACATTTTCTCAGTAATTAATGCATATTCAAAACATGGATATTTTGATAGTTGGTTGTAATTGTATATCATCCTAAATAAACCTAGCTTTAAATTCTCAATTGCGAGGAAACATTTCTAATGTGATTAATTTGGTGGCCAACATATGGAGTTAAATTCGAAACACATTTTCTTTAGGAAGTGACGGATGGTCACCCTTGTTAGATGGTTACCATGAAATCTATAAACATGAATTAAATCATTTTTCTTGAGCTATAACATCTTCCACATAAAAGCACTCCTCATGAAAGACAAAAGGCATTATTCTCTCAGATCTTGTTTGATAGAACAAACCATTCAAACATCTCCAAAAGTCTTTCCATAGTGGATGCTTCGAACCATTCTATCCACTCCCTCCAGTTGTATGTTCTTGGCACGCATAAGAGAAGAAAATATGTCGTATATCCTTCATCTTCGAGCAGAGGGAGTAGACTACGAGTGTCTAGGATAAAATGCTCACTGAATTCCCTTGTCATGACTCCTGATCTTCGCGGTAGCCACATGATCTTTACCATCAAAGGAGGTCAGGATCTCTAAATCTGCATGGTATCTTTGCTATTATTTGGATAACTCCACGATACCTACGTCAAAATTGCCGGCCGTGCCTGACCAACAGTCAAAGCGTACTTAAAGTAGAAAGTACTAAGGAAGAATGTGGGGTATTTCATATTCCGGTTCACATCTAGAATTATTAGTCTAGGATGGCTCCTTTCCTCGTATTTAATGCTCATTCCAAACATGATATTTTTTTCTAGTTGGTGGTATACCACGACACTCAAACCTAGCCTTGCATTCTCAAAATGCATGGACGAATTTTTGAAGAGCTAATGAGCGCGGCCCTGGTCAAGTAATCCCCATAAAAGACGAGATACTCTCAAGTTTATGAAACCCATTAAATGGTAGGGGTGCTATTTCTAAGTAAACATACTTCTTTGGAGTTTTAGTCACTATTAAAGTATGTGTTTTTGCTTAGGCCTAGAATTCTGGGGAATTATTTTGAATAAGTCTCCAGTGAGTTGCATAGCCCCCAATCCTTTGGTTGATGTATGGATTTAAATGCAAAAACATATGTTGGAAGCAGACAGAGAGGTGAGAAGAAGACCATCATATTCTAACTCATGATTAGAATATTATTTTCTCATCCTATCACGGTTCTTTGAGCAAAACATGGATATCCATCCAAGTGGAGGTGAGAAATCGCCAAAAAATGTAGCCTTACACACAAAGAATAGGTGAAGTATTTTGGCACCGGTGGACCTGCTCTAGTTGTTTCCCTAAGATCATTCACCATTAGAAATTGTTCACGATTTGACGTCACAGTCAATTCCAGTAATTTTTTGAATAAGAAAGTTCTTTAATAAGCGTAGAACCCATTACGACAGAGTCACAAACAGCCAAACGTGGTTGGTTGAGACTGTAAATGAAGTGGAAAAATCTGGTAGGAAGTCTCAATGAAACTTTCCCTGCATACCTTAAGGGCTCGGTATGCCCCTACGAAATGGCATGTTTATAGCTATTACCTCCACATACCAGTAGGCCGAAGGCTATATGGCAAGTCCAATTTGAGATGCATGCACATCATTCTTTGGGTCTCAAATGGTCACTGCCTGCAAAATTCTGGGATGAGTTTTTACTTAATTTAGCGGCACCCAAAAGATGGCAAGAAATGCAACTTGCAATACACATTGAATTGAAGCAATGGCCATTCTGAACATGTTTTAGCAGTCCAAAGGGAATGAAACCTTTCCAATAAAACATCGACAGGCCACGGAATTGCCCAAAATGGCAGTCATGCCACTGATACAGTTAACACTCTTCTGTGGAAGATGCATCCTTGTATGGAATATGCATATTGGGTGAAGTAATTTTCTTTCATGGACCTTTGTCCTCAGCACATAATCAAACAAGTCTTTTCATATGGAGAGAATCAGCAATCCTTTATTATCCTTGAAAATCTTGTTGCGAATATGACAAGAAAATCCACTAATAAGGAATTCTTGTTCAAGTTTTTTGAAAGTTATATTTGCAATAATGGAGATCAAACTCCTGTTACCAAACTCCCATCGTTTGATCCATGCAACTTGGGCCTACATTCCAAAACAATAAATTGATTCTACTATATTTACGAAAAATGAGACTTCACTTTTGAGTGCACATTAGTAATTTGGAAACTATCACATACTTAGCACTTCGTAAGAGCAAACCCTTGCCAGATGCCCATTACAAAATTTGAAGCAATGGACCTTTTGTTGAGAAATGTTATTTAGGGAAGGACCCTTTGTTCTCTTCTCTCTGCTCTTGACAAACCCTTGTTCTTCTTGTCATTTATCAAGGAATTCGAGTTCACATCGTGCCACAATGGCACGGATTGGGATTTTTCTTGTCAAGCCGAAAATGGCAACCCTCTGTTGTAAAGAGGCATGGGAAACACTTATATCTGCTTGTTCCATCTTCCTTGACTTCGTGCTCGTATAAAGTGAGCATCACTGCTGTAATAAAGCCCATCATGACAAGAGAGAGAATAGGACAAATGTAGAAGTTAATAAAAAGGCCCAACATGCATAGTAGTTCTCTTTAACCAATGCGAGAGTGTATCTACTATCCATTTAGGATAGAGGAAAACAAGTGGAATGTTACACACAGAAGAAACTTTTTGTTTATTTGATTTCGTAAGAGGCATCTATTACTTTTGATTCGAAATATCTTTATTCTGAGCTAGGATTTGCCAGAGAAAAAAAATATTTTGTTACACTTTTCTCTGGTAGAATCAACAAAGGGAAAACACAATTGGGAGATGGTAGGAGAGGATATTTGAAGCCAAGTGAAAGAACAAGAGAAGAATCACATGTAGATAGATTCCTACAAAGAAATCTCATTCATCACTAAATTTTCTTCTTTGTCTGACATCCTCTGAAAAGAGATTGAGTTGTTTTTGGAAAACGTGCATGCTGATAGGTCTTTCTCATGTGCATAGATTTATCTTAATGCCATTATATTTATAATGCTCTCGACTATTGTAATTCTATCGGCGGCCAGCTAACTTAGTTAAAAATTACATAATTTACTTTTCTGTCCAACATTAAAATATAGTTACAGCATTTGTTGCCTTGGATTCTGGCTTCAGCTATCGGAATAGCATTATAACAAAATATACTCGATGTTACGTTTTTGTGTATTTAATAGTGTAGTGTCTAGTTTGTTATTAAGCATTGGATGCTTAATATATGATAATTTGTTCGTACCTAGTATGCCCTTTTACTAATATCTCTATATTTGGCCACCATTTAAGAAAAAACGTTATCCAATCATTTTCAGATCTTCCTCTGGGCAAAGAGCCGCTTGAGTGGAACACACGGATTAAGATTGCTCTAGGTGCTGCAAAAGGACTTGAATATTTGCATGATGTAGCGGATCCACCAGTTATTTACCGGGACCTCAAATCAGCAAACATATTGCTTGACGAAGAGTTCAACCCCAAACTCTCTGACTTTGGACTGGCAAAGCTTGCACCTGTTGGTGATAAAACTCACATCTCAACAAGGGTCATGGGAACATTTGGTTACTGTGCACCAGATTATGCTATGAGTGGAAGACTTACAGTCAAGTCTGATATCTACAGTTTTGGGGTTGTTCTTCTAGAATTGATAACTGGTCGAAAGGCGTACGACTCTTCTAAAGGTTGTCTAGAAGAACAGAATTTGATATTATGGGTAAGCCACTTTGATTCGGTATTCATATGGTTACTGTTTTGGATAGTTACCTTGTTCTGCAAGATGTACATTTAATTTCTAACCTTTTTTTAACAATAACCAGGGCAGTTTAAGAACTGTTCAAAAACTTTCCGATAGTCCACTACGAGAAGGCCATTTCTTTTATTGACTGCTTTTGCAACCTTTTTCTCTTTTGTTCTCTTTGGCTTAATTTTTTTTAGATTGTTCCGTTCAGTTAACATTTCGGCAGAGTTTTGAGAATGTCAAAACAATATCTCAACTACAGTTTTTTTGGTAATATGTAAGCATTTATGGAGGGTTTTTGACTTCATAAAGATTCAGGCTGGTACCAAAGCTCCCATTGTGTGGGATTTGGATAAGGGCTGGATCAATTAAGCCTAATTGTATCTGCCACATCCCATGTAGTATATAGTATAAACTGATGCTTTATTTGGAAGAAGTGTATCTGCATACAATTATACATATCTCTTCACTGGTTTGTACATTGTTGGAATCTTTTGCCTGGTTTGTGATCTTGACTTTATTTTTATGTTTTTTTCATAATGAATATTGATTTAGAAGCATACTAAGCAAGAATCCTGTTCTAAACTTCCACTTTAAGAAATGGCAAATGAACTGAAACCTTTTATAATTTAATTTTGCATGACATGTATGCAGAACTTGCACAAGAATGCCTAGTCCCGGCCAGATTGACTCTAATACCATGTAAAAGCAAACCAACCATAGAGAACACGTGGATTGCATGGGGAACCCTTTTCTATATTGGGGAAAAACCACGAGAGGGCAACCCTAAAACACGCGTCTTGATATGTTTTCTTGTATTTCTTAACTTGTAGTAAAAGGGGAAATGGGTTAGATAGTTCCACAGGGTTAATGGTTCCTTGACCATGACTTATTACCCACATACACAAAACAACTCAATTTTAATTGTTATCACTTTTCTATATGTATGTGAACATCAGGGACCACAACTATTATTTAAAGATAATAACCAAATTCTAGATATATTGTATAACGAACATGGTGGTATAAGTTTGTTGTGGCAAATGTAATAATTGTGAGGTTAATAGGCATGCATTCTCGGGCATTTTCAATGTTAATTAATGCATGGTCTTGCATATCTTCCATCACCTTGGCCGAAATCATATTTCTATTGAAATTTAATTGCGAAATACATTTCATGAGTCATATGTATTGATCTGATATGTAGAATGATCAAATCACAACAGATGTCATTAATCACCATGCCCTGAGATTGCATCTTATAGCTAGAACTTTGCAAGACTAAATTGTTGGGAGAAAAATGAATCATGCATTTAGAATAGATCGATGGCTCTCTTATATAAGAGAAAAGCCCTTGGGTTAATTACATGATAAGTACATAAAGAAAACATCAAGCATAAAATAGATCGTGGGATATATTTATCTCAACACTCCCCCTCAAGCTGAGCATATATATATGTCGTGCTCAGCTTGGAGCAACACCTCTGAAATGGATCTCTAGCTAGGGCCTTGGTGAAGATGTCAGTCGTCTGATCTCTCGTGGAAACATGGGAGGTAGATATGAGATCTTTCTGGATCATGTCTCTAATGTAATGACAATCCACCTCTATATGCTTTGTCCGTTCATGAAAAGCAGGATTATTGGTAATAAATAGTGTTGCTTGATTATCACATAAAAGTTGCATAGGAAGAGGAACCTCAATAGTAAGGTCAGTCAATACTGATCTAACCCACATCATCTTTGCACTCCCTTGTGCCATGGCCCTGTATTCAGATTCTGCACTTGATCTGGCCATTACTGTCTGCTTCTTGCTTTTCCATGAGACAAGTGAGCTCCCGACAAATACAACAAATCCCGAAGTAGACTTTCTGTCTCTGGGACAACCTGCATAATCAACATCTGCACAAGTTGTCACTTCAAGAGATGTATCCCTGTTGAATATAAGATCCGAGCCAGGTGAGTTCTTCATATACCTCAATATTATATAGTAGCATCCATATGCACCTTTCTGGGCTGCTCCATGAACTAGCTAACTTTGCTTACTGCAAACATTATATCCGACGTGGTGATAATGACATATAAAAGCTTCCAACCAGCTCTCTATATCTCCTGCTATCTACCTCCTTAGTGTCATCATCATATAATCTCATCTCGGATCCATAGGGGTAGTAGCAGGCTTGCATCCTGTCAACCTATCTTAGAAAGGAGATCCATCACAAACTAACTATGGGTCATCATCACACCACGCTGGTTCCTGGCGAACTCCTATCCAAGGAAGTATCGAAGAGTACCAAGGTCCTTAGTCACAAACTGTTGACCTAGGAACTCCTTGGCAGTCCGAATGCCTTGGTCATCATCCTCTATGACAATATCATCCACATAAACAAGAATAGCAACAATACCTCTCTGTATCCTCTAAACAAAAAGTGAGTGGTCTGCCGTAGATCGCACAAACCCCTGGTGCTCTATCAACTCGGATAGCTTCTAGTACCAAGCTCTCAGACTCTGCTTCAGGCCATAAATCGTCTTGTGGAGCCTGCACTCACACCTTCTGGGACTCCCCTTCAGTAGTAAACTCTGATGGCTGCTGCATGTAAACTTCCTCCTGAAGGTCCCCGTATAGAAAGGCATTCTTCACATCAAGTTGGTACAAAGGCCAGTCCCTTGAAACATCATTAGAAAGAAGAATGAGTAGTGTCAAATGTCTGGCCATAGGAGAAAAGGTATCATGATAATCCACCCCATAGGTTTGGGTGAACCCACATGCCACAAGTCTTGCCTTGTAGCGGTCCACACTGCCATCTGCCCTTTGCTTGACTGTAAATATCCATTTGCATCTTACAAAAGAGGTACCTTTCGGAGCATATACAATGCTTCATGTTCCACGGGATCTCAAAGCTGCCATCTCCTCTTCCATTGCAAGTCACCACCTAATGTCCTGTAGTGCCTCCTGAATGTATGTGGGATAATAACAGCAGAGAGTCCCACTACAAACATCATGTACTTCTCTGAAAGATGATCCAAAGAAACATGTGCAGCAAGAGGATACGTGGCACATTGGCGACGAGGCTTCCTTAGGGCAATAGGAATCACCAGATCATCAACCTCTCTGTCTTCTGGAATCAACTCATCTTGTGTATCTTGCAAAACTCTAGTGCCATCGGTAGAAACAATGTGTTCATGACATACCTGAGGCGTGGTGGATGATGTAGACGGCGTATGAGCAGAGGGGCGAGTAGAAGACCTGCGAGTGTAAACAAGCGGTAAGAACTTGGACTGGGTAGACAGAGGTGGAGATGGTGGGGGCGGTGAAGGTGGAGAAGGTTGAGGTGCAACATGGGGTTCATATGGTGGAGGAGACGGAGGTGGAGGGACAACAACATCCTCTCCAGAAGTAGCATTGGACAACCTATCACCTATAGGATAGAAATACATAATCGACTCAAAGAAAGTGACATCAACGCTCCCATAATATCTTCATCTTACATGATCAAAAAATTTATACCCTTTTTGGGTGCGAGAATAACCAACAAAAATCACATTTGACAGCTCTAAGAGAGAGCTTGTCACGACCAGGAGTGAAATTGTGGGCAAATGCAACAGATCCAAAGACTCTGGGAGTGAGAATGGTTCCTTCTCGGGAAACACAATCAAGAAGGGAACCTTCTCTCCAAAAATGGTGGACGGCATGCGGTTCACCAAGTAGCAAGCAGTGAGAACTGCGTCCTCCCAGAAAGAGTGAGGGATACGACTCTGGATCAACAATGTTCTTGTGACATCAAGAAGGTGACGATGTTTACGTTTAACCACATCGTATTGCTGAAAAGTGTAATTGCAAGATGTTTGATGAACAATACCGAGAGACCTGAGAAATTCAGACAAATGTAATGTGGAAAACTCCAAAGCATTATCCGTACGAATGAATTTCACATTAGCAGAAAATATATTTTTGACTTCAATAAGAAAAGATTTAATGATAACACATGCTTCAAACTTATGTTTTAACAAGAACACCCAAGATAGTCTAGAATAATCATTCACAACAATCATATAAAAACGATGCCCCGATCGGGAACATGACTGGGACCCCAAATATCAAAATAAAATAACTCAAAAGACTGACTATTGCGACGACTTGGATGACTCGGAAAAGAAGAGCAATGGTACTTCCCAAGCTGACAGGCTTCACAATCGAGTGTAGTATGAGTAGATATCTATGGTAGCACATGACACATCTTCTGGAGAGGAAGGTGGCCAAAGCGAAGATGTCACATGAAAGGAGAAACAGATCCTGAAGGAATACTAGCAATTCCAGTACATGGTAGTATGGCAAGCTTATACAATCCTCTCTACTCACAACCATGACCAATCACCCTGCCAGTTAATATGTCCTGAAACACAAAAGAAGAGGGATCAAAGATGACACGTCAATGTAAATCTTTTGTAAGTTGACTAATGGACAAAAGATTCATCTGAAAGTCTGGAGCATATAAGACATTTTGAAGATGCATAGAAGGGGCGAGAACAATCTCCCTCTGACCAACAATGGGTAGATGAACTCCATTGGCAATGACCACATGTCTGTCAGGTGGGATAGACCTATATGAACTAAACTATGTCCGATCTCCACACATATAATGTGACGCTCCAGAATCTATAACCTAATCAGTCAAGTCTGAACTGCTACTACTAGTAAACACATAATGAATACCTGATGAACTAGACGGTGCTTTGGCAGTAGCTGCTGCATCTTTGGAACGTGGATTCAGTATCGTAGGAGTGCTCATCATCTCACGAAGTCTGGAGACAATATCATCTAAATGAATATCAGGAGTAGGCGTAGAAGAAGCCTCAGTCTGCTCAGCAACATGTGCAGACGCTGGATATCCATGCTTCTGAAAACATGTCTTCTCAGAATAACCGGGAAAATGACAATGGGAACAAGGACCACGATGTCGGCATCCCCCTCGACCACGAGGCCCACGGCCACGAAATTGGGACGACCCTCCCCGATCACGAGTAGCTGCCATAACAGAAGAAGTCGTTTGGGCCGTCGTAGTAGATGTGGTAGTAGTTCTATTCAATCGCTTGTAGACCTCCTCCATTGGCGGTATTGTCTCACCAATTATAAGTTGAGTACGAGCGACATCGTACTCAGAGTCAAGAGATGACAAGAAAACTCCTGTCATTGTGGCATTCCGATATGCCTTTCAGTGCTGGTGGTAATAGGCATGAAGCTGTGTAGTCGCTCAAACATGCCTCTCAGATGAGAGAAGTGGGCAATGGAGCGGTCAACCATTCTGTTTGGTCGAGAAAATGTCAAACTGCAGTTGAAGAATCTTGCTCTCATTCTTTGCTTGCACGTATGTGTCTGCCAATATGTTCCACATGGTCTTTGCAGTTGGCTGGCTAACAATGTCATTAGCAATCTCTGTTGTAAGTGTCCCAGAGAGCCAGATGCGAGCATAGGTATCATCTTGCTTCCATGAAGCATTTACCCCAGTCTTGTCTGCCGGCTCTAAATCCGTCAGAATATGCTCTTTGTTATGGTACTACGTCAAGGTGCGAAACTGCATGGACCACAACTCGTAGTTGGTCCCATCCATCTACACGATAGGAGCCGGGCCCTTGAACACCGGAAGAAGAGAAAACATCAACCTTGTTCTTTGACATTGTACCAAGAAGCCAGAAGGCGGAACAACTGGGAAGTAAATCGCAGAGAAGGTGTCTACATGACCATAGGAAGGTTTGCTTGTATCTGTAGACTCATACAACCATCCCCGTGTTGTATTGCGAGCCCTAGATCCGCACTGTGAACCCCCGAGGATCCGGGTACCCGTTTACACACATTTCGCGTTACAACATTCATTCGCATTAGATCGCATAAGCTACGGAAATACAGGGAAATTTTTCGCGCAGATAATTTTCCACATGACATTCACAATCATAACCACAAGCTATTAGAACAATTGTCACCAAAATCTTATTTCATTAACTTCCATATATTTCACATGTACAAAGTCTGACAGTACATACAGTATATCCCAAAAATCTGACTGAAGAGAAAGAAACATAATACAATATAAATTGAATAAAAATTGGCACAAAATAAACCATACCATTGGGTATAAAATTTATCTCCTGAAATCATTAACCCGCTACTGTGCTAAAGGCTCCTTGCCTGCCATGCGTGCAAGGAAGAAAAGGCGTCAGCGGGTGCTGGTACTTCCCATAAACTTATAAAATAACAGGCATTTATTATTTTCAAAAGAAAGCAAGTAGAAAGGCGAGAACAACTCAAATTAAAGCTTAATTCCACTTGCAAATGTAAAAGGTTTCCAATTTCTAGTAAGCACATCTCATGATCAGCCCTTATCCCAACATTTCCCACATAAGCATATATCTATGGTAACTTATTGATCATAAGTACATTTTTTTTCATATTACTGAGAGATCATATTCATGGATTTTGATGATGGGGAAGATGAGATAAGAAGATATAATGATTTATTATTAAGTCTAGTGGATAGTCTGTGGTCTTGGTTCATGTGAAACCTCGCACTATGACTCTAAGACTTGGGGAAAGTCTTAGGGTTGGGGTGCCTCCGTAGGCATGCGGTGTAGTATAATGCATCCTAACTAAGTTCCCAACACGTCCACTAGCTTATTAAGATTTCGAATTCAGATTATAGTCACTTCCATTTACTCAACTTAAACTGTGATCTTTATAGGGATTTCAAAACTGATTATAGTCACTTCTAATCATCTCAATTTTAATTGTGATTTCCTCCAAACCCTGACTGTAACTTTCTCTCTGATGTAACTCTCGATGATGTAGATATAGATGTAGATATTGATGATCTGGATGTAGAATCGCCAAGTCTGTTGGCGAAAGAAAAACTCAAGCGGTGAAGAAGCCAACAAAAGGGCTCTTCCGTCTCGCCCCCTAATTGGAAGGACGGTCCAATAGAGGGATAGGTCTACTCCCAAACTACGCCACTGAGACGGGTGAGAGGGACTTCCCGGAAAAGTCACTCTAGAAAAACAGCCCGACCGGTAACGGGCAACCGAGCTCGTACGTAAAACTGAAAAACCAGGATCCCCCGCCTGGGCATCCTAAAAGACAGGGCCAGCGGAACTGGTCTAAAGTCGGGATCCCAACGAGGCGTAAAAACACTGCGAGCTCGCGTAAAAATCGAAAAGAGGACTGGGATCCTAGACCCACGCACTTGGCGGCCGCTGCCCTAACTGGGCTTCCTTTCCTCCGCCCAGTTGAGGGTCACCGCGCCCTCGCACAGTCAGATGTAGGAGTCACCGTGACCGGCACAAATTAAAAGTCATCACTGATTGGAAGGTTTTGTTGATTCTTTTTTTTTCTTTTGATCAATGAGTAACTTTTCTTGATATGAATCCTTGAAACCTTGACTTATATCCCTTGTTTGTCCCCATATATCAAAGCCTTCTTGCTCTATTTTGTAGTGAGCTTCATGTTTTCACGAAGCATGGCAACCAAATTTAACGAGACAAAACTAATGTGAGTAATCTCAAGGATACCGAAATCTGAATAATCCAGTCTAGGAAGATTCTTACAGGTCCAGCTAATAATTCTCAAAACTATCTCCTCAAAATTTCCAACATCATTATCACCTAGAACCATTTGAAGAAGATACACGATAAATTACAAAAAGAATTCTAGTATCTTCTGCTTCAGTAATCTTACCCATTTTCTATTTATCAAATAGGATTCGTTTACTGATATCTCACCCAAGACCATAAGTATATCGGTGTTCTTTTTAAAACCAGTGTACGACAATGGAATGAGAAGAAACAACTATTTTTCTACTTAAAGAATTCAGTGTCAATCGATGAAATAAGCACCTTAAATGCATCCAATGCCCAGATAACACTTACTGTTTTCTGTTTTCTGCTATATCAATCTTGCCACAGTTGAGGGATCGATATATGCTTAAAAGATTATCACTTAATATTTCCTTAAGAAACTCAAGGTGAAATTTGGGTCTAAACAAATGATAAATTTCCTCTTTATATATATTGATATCAGTACAAAGTACAAACATTAAGAGATCTTGTTATAGATTCGAAGAATGTGACATATATATATATACCTGGATTTACTCATAGTACTAGGCTATCATTTTCTGCATTCTGTCAAAAAAATAAATGATCAACTATAGTCATTAAAATGTTTAGGTCTTATATGTTTATGTCCCATTACAAAAAAATATACCCAAAGAACGATGATCCCACTTGGAGTGTATTCTAAACTACAATAAACAAAGCAAAAAGCAAAATTATGACTTCTCGACTCAATTATTACTGCATCCGTAATAACATTCATCATGCATGCGATACCTCCATAGTATATACTTACACCTTGCACACTTAAACATCATTGAGTTCCTCACGTTCCAAACGGCCTTCAACAATACTTTGTTTAAGTCAAAGCATATGCTCCCCACTGTTGGCTCTTATAAGTTTGTAACTCATCCTGAATACATGTGTACTGAACGTACTAATGCAAAGGGTCCTCATAAATTCCTAATTTCCTAAGCACTACAGTGGCCAGCCAAATTCTTTTTTTTTACATATCTAGGACCTAATTGCATAAGAATTATATGTACAACAAATCTGGAAGTTTAATCTTGTTTTGTAATCTGAAATTTCTATGGTATCCAGGACCTAATGGTATAAGAAATATACGTATAACCGATCTGGAAGTTTAATTTGCTCGAAATCTGAAATTTCCATATTTAGGGATCTGATTCATGAACAATAACTTTATATGTAAGGCAAATTTTGGCATGCAATGGCAGCAATATATGTGTAGGGATGTACAAAAAAAACAAGTATAATAGGCATGCAAGGCAGCGAAGAGGGGGGAAAGGGAATTGTACATGTACAAAAAATCAAGTTTAATATACACGCATGGCAGCAAGGGATGAGGAAGGAGGTACCTCTTTTGATTTTCTCCAAATGGAGAAAATAGATTGCATGAATGAGAGAATCTTCAAGAGGCTTCCAACAGTAGAAAGGAGCAACAAAAAGAGCCTTAGATTCCTGGAAAGGAGTAGTTGATTGATTTCTTGAAGACATCTACTCCTGCTGCTCTTCCATGAGCAGAAATGGGTTCTCAATCAGCCCTGGCAGCTGCTGTAGCAACTCAAATTGGCAGGAGATTGGATAAGGATTTGGGGAAATTTGATTAATAGAAAAGAGAGAAGAGAAGGGAAATTTACCTATTGATCTTTCGACTAAGGGGAGAAGACTTAATCTTGACATGCAGCTGTTCACAGGGGGGGCAGTCTCCATGCTTTAGATTGTTGTATCTTGCTTGCAGGAGGCTTGAATCTAAGCTCCAGCAGGGCTTTTGCTGCAGATTTTCACCAAAAGAGGAATGGTTGGGAGTGTTTCCACGAGAAGGAGATGGGGAAAATACTGGGGCTGTTGGCCTTATATAACAAGAGAGGCTTTTGGAAATATTGACAAGTGTGAATACGAATATCCAAGTGGCGAGGGGAGGAACCCACCGTGGAAGGAAAGAGAATACGTCCAACTGCAGGAGCCTGCTGCCACTGTAGCAGAGAAAATAATTTTTTTTTGAAATATTAAAGTCTTCTGAAATCGCACCTCGGAGATCCGATTTTAACGTAATATATCTCGATTTGATCGTCTCAAAATGACGGTCAATATGAGTATAATATTCATATACTTTCGGTAGGGTTTTGAATACCCGAAATTTTCAGATACAGTTTCTGTTTAAGATTAAATTTTGTAATTTAAAAATATCAAACGACCTCCGATTTACGAACGGTCGATTCCATTGGTCTTGTATCTTCGAATCGGATATCACGATGGTTACGGTTCGTTTCACGATTTCCGAATTTGCGTCGCGGCTTTTTCACGGCGCGCAGTACAATGCGACCGATTTTCGGTCGATTTTGCCCGAACGACTTTTGATTCTCGATCAATTGATCATTTTAGGTTATCTAATATTATCAGATAACTTAATTGGGTTATTCGGACCTTATTCAGGTCGAGTTCAGGTTTACGCGGATCCCGGATGTTACAATTATAAAAACCTCAAAGGGAGTCTCGTCCTCGAGACTCGAGTTAAGGTCATTAGGTGTCTTGTTTGAATTTCATGTGACCATAAAAACCTCAAAGGGTTTTAAACTCATAAAAACCTCAAAGAGAAAACAAGCCATATATTTTAACATATATATCTAATTACAAAAGCTTGTTTTGCTTATTACATCAGAAAAGCTGCGGGTATTGTGTCTGCATGTCGGCTGCAGTCTCCCACGTTGCTTCCTTGACGCCATGTCGGTGTCACGACACCTTGACCAATGGAATCTCCTTGCTGCGAAGCTTCTTCACAGTACAGTCAAGTATCTGGACTGGCTTTTCCTCATAAGTCAGATCCGATTCTACATCGAGATTCTCGTAACTGATAATGTGTCGAGGGTCGTGGACATACTTCCTTAGATTGGATATGTGGAAAACATCATGAATAGCAGAAAGATGTGGAGGAAGGGCTACTCGGTATGCCACTTTCCCCACTCTAGCCAGAATCTCAAAAGGTCCAACATATCGCGGCGCCAACTTGCCACGAACACCGAATCTCTGCATTCCTTTCATGGGAGATACTCGCAAAAATACCCAATCTCCAACCTATAATCGATAGGAGTGTCATTAATATGAGATTAATTTTGGACATATATATATGTCATAGATGAAGAAGAATTAATTAGATTACCTGGAACTCTAAGTCTCTCCTCCGACGATCCGTATAGCTCTTCTGGCGGCTCTGTGCCGTCAGAAGCCTCCGTCTCACAAGATCAACAGCTCTCGCAGTCTCCTCCAAGAGATCCACGGAATATAAAGCATGATCACCTACCTCACGCCAACTGAGAGGTGTGAGGCATCTCCGCCCGTATAGGGCCTCGAATGGTGCCATGCCAATACTGAAGTGATAGCTGTTGTTGTACGTGAATTCCACCAAAGGCAAATGGTCCTTCCAGGACCCTTTCCACTCCAAAGTGCATGCGCGAAGTAGATCCTCGAGTGTCTGAATGGTGCGCTCACTCTGCCCGTCTGTCTGCGGATGATAAGCAGAACTCATCTTCAGCTCTGTCTGTAGTGCTGACATGAACTGCTGCCAATAGTGAGATGTAAATCTCGAATCCCTGTCAGACACCACCTCTCGTGGTATACTATGCAGCCTGATAATGTTCTGCACATAGAGCTTGGCCAACCTAGATGGAGTATAAGTCGTGTTGACATGTATGAAATGGGCTGACTTGGTCAACCTATCAACAACGACCCATATGGAATCATGGCCACCTGGTGTCTTCGGTAATCCCGTGACAAAATCCATAGAAATGATCTCCCACTTCCACTCGGGAATGGGGAGAGACTGCAGTAATCCTGGTGGTCTCCTGTGCTCAGCCTTGACCATCTGATAGGTCATGCATCTGCTAACATGTAGCGCCACATCGCGATTCATTCCATCCCACCAGAAATGTCGGCACAGATCACGATACATCTTCGTGCTACCTGGATGGATCGATAACCATGAACTGTGTGCCTCGTCAAGAATATCTCTGCGTAACTGCTCGTCGTTAGGCACAACGATTCGACCCGCCTTCCATAAAATAGACTCTACCACAACAAAATCATCAACCTCGTCCTTGACGGTGCGCAAGTATCTGTCTCGAATCCAAGGATCTGTCTTCTGGCCTTCAACAATGCGATCCCACAAACTGCTGAATTGTAGAGGTACGATAGTAGAAATAGATGCGCTTTCCTGTGGATGCCAATCGGTCAAAGCGGCAAGCGTATCCCATGTATATAGCCAGTTCGCCGTACCATCAGCATGTGCTCTCCCGCTAAGTGCATCGGCTACCACATTTCCCTTACCGAGATGGTAAGAGATCGTGCAATCATAATCCTTCAGTAGCTCGAGCCATCTGCGTTGTCTCATGTTCAGCTCCTTCTGATCAAAGATGTACTTAAGACACTTGTGGTCTGTGAAAATCTCGAAGTTCACCCCATATAGATAGTGGCGCCAGATCTTCAAGGCGAAGACAACTGCCGCCAACTCCAAGTCATGTGTGGGGTAGTTCCGCTTGTGCGGCCTCAACTGCCGTGATGCGTAAGCAATCACCTGTCCTCTTTGCATCAATACTGCTCCTACACCTTCTCCAGATGCATCTGTGTAGACTACATAGTCCTGAGTGCCTGAAGGAAGAGCGAGAATAGGCGCTGTAGTCAACCTCTCCTTTAATGTCTGGAAGGCCTGCTCACATAAATCGTCCCAAATAAATGGAACTCCCTTCTGCGTCAACCGTGTCAGAGGACGAATGATGCGTGAAAATCCGTTGACAAAGCGTCTGTAATAGCCTGCTAGCCCAAGGAAGCTCCGAATCTGCGTGACAGTCTTGGGCTGCTCTCAAGACACAACTGCATCTATCTTCGTAGGATCAACTGCAATGCCTGCTCCAGAAATGACATGCCCGAGAAACGAGGCCTGGGATAACCAGAACTCACACTTGCTCAACTTAGCATATAGCTTGTGCTCTCGCAATGTGTCCAAAACAATCCGTAGATCATTCGCATGATCCCATTCATTGCGTGAGTAGATGAGCACATCATCGATGAATACCACTACAAACTTGTCCAAGTATGGACGGAAGATACGGTTCATCATATCCATGAAAGACGCAGAATCATTGGTGAGCCTAAACGACATCACCACAAACTCGTAGTGTCCATAGCGAGTCCTGAAGGCTGTCTTCGGAATGTCCGACTCGCGAATTCTCAGCTGATGGTAGCCTGAGCGAAGATCGATCTTCGAGAAAACCGAAGATCCCTAGAGCTGATCGAATAAATCATCGATGTGCGGCAAAGGATAACGATTTTTCACCGTTCTCTTGTTTAGTTGCCTGTAGTCAATACATAACCTCATGGATCCATCCTTCTTCTTGACAAATAAAACCGGAGCACCCCAAGGTGAAGTGCTCGGTCTCATGAATCCCAAATTAAGTAACTCCTGTAACTGTATCTTCAACTCCCTCAACTCGGCTGGTGCCATGCGATAAGGAGCCATCGAGATCGGCTGGGTGTCTGGTAGTAATGTGATCTCGAACTCAATCTCTCTTTCAGGAGGTAATCCTGGTAGCTCATCAGGAAAAACATCTGGATATTCAGATACTACTTGGATGTCCTGTATCATCGCCTCCTGATCAGACACCTCCCGAACAAATGCAAGGTATGAATCACAACCCTAATCAACAAGTCGTTGTGCTCGCAACACTGAAATGTACTCCATAGTGGAGTCATGTATAACACCCTCAAAGGTGAACTCCGATAAACCAGGAATTCTGAAGACAACTGTCTTCCTAAAACAATCAACTAGTGCATGATGAGTAGATAGCCAATCCATGCCCAAAATCAAGTCGAACTTGTCGAGCTGCAGAAGTAAACAATCTGCGATCATCTCGTGACCGCCAATCAGTACGGGCAAGTGCCTGACTATCAGGGATATGACAAACAACTGGCCACCTGGCCCTCGGATGTGATATGGAGACGATAGCGTCTCTGCAACTCTACCTAAAGATGCTAGCAACCTCGAAGCAAGAAAAGAGTGTGTCGCGCCGGAATCGAATAAAACCTGGAAAGGTCGGCCCAAGACTGAGACCATACCTTTCACTACAGTAGCGGCTGAACGTGCCTGCTCCTCAGTAACTGCATGTACCTGCCCCTGTCTTGCTGGTGCGGCACTGGAACCTGCCACACTCTGCGTCTGTCGCTGCTGCGGTCGCCTGAAGTTGGAGTTCCTGCCGCGGAAACTTCCTGAACGCTGTGTCTGAGGTTGTGACTGTGAAGGCTGTGGCTGAGGCTCGCCAGAAGCCTGTGGGCACTGTGCTCGGTAATGTCCCCACTTGTGACATCGGTAGCACCGGACTGGTCGAGTAGAGGGAGTAGCTGTGTCCGTGCTCCGAGCTGGTCCTGCAGGTGGTCTATCTGCTCGCTGCGACCCAGATGGTCGAGTGGACTCTATACCTCGTCCGGCAAGTGCTCCTCCTAGAGTAGTCGATGGAGAAGAGCGAGCACTGCCAGAGAATGTCGAACCTGTAGGTCGGAACCGTCTGGCTGACCTCTGCTGCTGAAACGGTCGACGTATCGGCCCAAAAGATCGCCGCGGTCTAGGCGGTGCTCCAGACGAGCTCCCGTAACGTCTCCCTCTAATGTCCTCGAACTTCTCCGCAGCATCGGTAGCCTCGGAGATAGAAGTGATGTGTAGTCCAGCTAGCTTCTCCTGTACTTCCTCTCGCATGCCACCAATGAATTTTTCCAGATTCTCTTCTGGAAATGCGCCAGCTGCTCGTGTATGTCGCGACAACTCTGTGTATCTGATAAAGTAATCCCTGGCTGTCATCTGTCCCTGACGAAGCTCTGCAAACAATCGGCGCTGGGACTCCTTCCACTTCGCAGAAAAGAAGTGGGCTCTGAACCTCGTCTCGAAATCGTTCCAAGTAGGCTCTCGGCCTAACTCGGACACTACGGCCTCCCACCATCGCTCGGCGAAGTCTGTCAGTGAATACTCTATGAAAGATAGCCACGTGTTTCGTGGCGCATGAATCGCCCTGAGCACCTTCATTACTCTCTTCAGCCACTGCTCAGCATCATCTGGTGGACCTGTGCCCTCGAACAAGGGTATGTTGGCCCGCTGATAAGAAGTGAAGATCGACTGGTGCCTGTGAATGGCTGAATACTCGTGTGCATCCTCGTCCGCAAAGTCAACAGGGTCCTGCTCCCTGTCTAAGTCTGCATCCTCCTCAGCTCCATGCTCTGGAATGTCCTCTAGTGGATCGTCAGGATGAGGCTGCTCCACCTCAACGGACTGGTGCTGGTCCTGTCGTATCCCATCCTGGGATGGATAGTACGTGAAATCTGACAGGTCCTCAAATCTCATCTCCATGTCCGTCTGCCTGTCGGCAATCTCAGTCTGCTGGGCCAATATCTGCTCCTGATGGCCTCTCATAGCAGCCTGTTGCTGCTGAAGATCGGTAAGTGCGCTCAGTATGCGTGCCAGCTGATCAGAAGTATCCTGACCTGGTCGAGATGCCATGGCTCTGCATGAGAACCATAATTAGTCATAAGGATGCCCTAGACAGATATTTATCATAAATGCTTTTCTCTTCTTGGGATATAAGATGAAAATTAATGAAATTGGTGACATCTGTGGTTATTGAATATGAATGTCATATTTCCCTTCTCGAACTCACGACAAATCGGTAGACTGTCGCTATTCGAGAACTTAATGCGATCGGAATTGTAATACCGCGAATGTGCGTATCGAGGTACTACTGCTCTGATACCAAATTGTGAACCCCTCAGGATCCGGGTACCCGTTTACGCGCAATTCGCAAGATATCATTCATGTTTAATCGCACAAGTCGCAAAAATACAGGGAAAATTTTTCTCGCAACTATGACGTTCATTCTCAATACATGACCACAAGTAAAAGAGACAATATAGCACCAAAATTCTTTTCATTAATATTCATATTAGTTTTCAACATGTACAAGGATCTTCCATTTTACAACATATATCCCAAAGTGTGATACAAAAGAGATAACATTTACATCATTATCTGAACAAAAACTGAGACAAAGTAATTCATACCGTCGGGTATAAACTCTGTCTCCAGGAAGCATGTATAGCTACTGAGCTGCAGGCTGTTTGCCTGCCAAACATGTTAGGAAAGAAAAGACGTCAACGGTTGCTGGTACCTCCCAAAAACTTATATAAAATAACAGGCATTTATTATTTTCAAAAGCAACAAGCAGAAAGGCGAGAACAACTCAAATTAAGATTTAATTCTACTTGCAAATGAAAACGGTTTCCAAATTTCTAGTAAACACATCTCATGATCAGCCCTTATCCCAACATTTCCCACAAGCCTATATTTATGGTAACTCATTGATCATAAGGAAGTATATGTTATTTTCATATTACTTAGAGATCATATTTGTGAATTTTGATGATGGGAGAGATGAGATGAGAAGATATATTAATTTATTATATTCTTAAGTCTAGTGGATAGTCTGTGGTCTTGGTTCGTGTGAAACCTCACACTATGACTCTAAGACTTGTGAATGTCTTAGGGTTGGGGTGCCTCCGTAGGCATGCAGTGTAGTATAATGCATCCTAACTAAGTTCCCAACACGTCCACTAGATGAATTAGATTTCGAATCAGATTATCGTCTTTCCCATTTACTCAATTTAATTGTAATCCCTTAAAGCCTCAAGTGTAACTGTCTTAGTTGTAACTCTAGATGATGTAGATATAGAGATATGGATGATCTGGATGTAGAATCGCCAAGTCTGTTGGCGAAGTAAACTCAAGCGGTGAAGAAGCCTACAAATGGCTCTTCCGTCTCGCCCTCTAATTGGAAGCGCGGTCCAATAGAGGGATAGGTCTATTCTCCAACTACGCCACTGAGACGGGTGAGAGAGACTCCCTAGAAAAGTCGCTCTAGAAAAACAGCCCGACTAGTATGGGCAACCGAGCTCGTACGTAAAGCTGAAAAAAACCAGGATCCCCCGCCTGGGTATCCTAAAAGACAGGGTCAGCGGAACCGGTCTAAAGTCGGGATCCCAACGAGGCGTAAAAACACTGCGAGCTCGCGTAAAAACCGAAAAGGGACTGGGATCCTAGACCCGCACACTTGGCGGCCGCTGCCCTAACTGAGCTTCCTTTCCTCCGCCCAGGTGAGGGTCACCGCGCCCTCGCATAGTCAGGTATGAAAGTTACCATGACCAGCATGAATATTGATTGTCATTAATTCCTATTATCTTCATTTGATCATTGATCCCCAACAATTTCACTTAATCACTGATTTCCATTATTTTCTCTCGTTGATGTATATAAAACATATAGAATCGAGATCGTTAGATGATTAAGATCTCGTAGAAGGTATCCAGGAAGGGTTTACCCTAGAAGTTGTTAAGACCTATGTAATGGATATCAAGTGAATGATCAATGTAGTGAGAGAGATTAACGATTTTATTGGGAATATAGTATCATTATATAAAATTCTGATCCCGGTAGTGAATGAGGTCTAAGTAATAAAGTAGATAATTAAAATTCCAGTAATTACTTAAATCTTGAATCCAACCGTAGCAAAGTATATACGGTAACCATATGTATATATATGTGTATATATACTTGTCTTTTTATACAAATAACATTTTATTTTCCAACTAACTTATTATACATATATATATACACTTTTACACATCAATTTAAACACCATAGAACTCAATCCTATTCAGATCCACTTTCAGTAATTCAATATTTCAAAGATATAATTTCAATTCTTTTAAATCTCAATTTCAAACTTAACAGTAACACTGATTGGTAAAAATTTTAAGGATTTAGTACATATAGATAGTTAATAACCTATACAACATGAGATATGCAATTTGTTTGAATATATAATTAGTATTCAATTCTTCTTTGATGCAACTAATTCATTCTATCCAAGAAATGACAGTGATGTGCTACTTCACAGATCATGTATGCCAACATTAGTTCATTCGTATTACCCAAAAAGACCAGGAAATAGCCTCCAAGATTATTCAAGCACAAGTATTAGGCACTGCAGCCATTGATTTTAATAACAATGTGATAATGTTAATAATGGTGCAGAGTGTCATTGAAGGTGAAGATCAAACTCTCAAAATGCTCTATCTCTAATAAGAGCAACCATCTTCACGACTTGGTTTATTCAAAGACACAAAACCCAGATCTTTTCATGAGCTGTATCAAGGTCTCAAATAATCCATAATTATAAGCAACAACATTTTTTTTGCATTTTTAAATATAACGTGCAACAGAACCAATTAGATGACAGTACCTCTTATGGAACTCAATAATAAAAAATTAGATCCTTTGTATGATTTGGTTTTGTCATCTATTTTACTTTGTCCTTCCTATTTTTTTTATCTTGTTGGATGTTATATAAATTTTTACTACTATTTGTTACCTTCCTAAAAAGGCCCCTATTTCGATATTCTATTACTGTTTACAAGACTAGTGCTATCAAAAACATATGGGTTTATTAGTGACATCGGATATATCCCCAGATTGAATAAACAGATCCAATCAGTATTAGTAGAAAAGGCCATAAATTTCCAGGATATTGACATGGACAGCTCAAGATCGGTTCCAAATTCATGGTTCCAGATTTTGTACAGATGGATTCCATAGTTAAAGAGCATGCCAAGATACATAGCATGTTGCAGAAATCCCTAAGGAGGAAATAAAAAAAAAACAAAAAGAAAGTTCTTGATTGTGCATGCATGGCAGCAAGGGATGGGAAAGAAGGTACCTTTTCAGATCCTCAAAATGGAGATCAAGACTTGCATGCAGTGGAAATTGGTTGAATCAGAGGCTCCAACTGCAGATTGAGAGCAGTTCCAGGGGAGAAATTTGTTGGAGAATGCAACAGCAACTGCCTCTTGTGGTTGGCAGTTGTTGGAGGAGGCAGTAACCCAACCGATGTGGATGCAACAGCAGTTGTGGTTGCTGATGAAGGCCTGGACAGCAGCAGAAAAGGAGAAGGGGATTCCCTTTTTGACGGAAATTGGAGAGAAGAAATAGGAAGGAATGTTACGGCTGTGTTTAGAAGAACTTGGGTGTTATATATAAGGGTAGGAGGCTCTTAGTTGTTGGCCAAATGGAAGAGAAAAGAGGTCCAAGTGGAAAAAGATTGGAGGGCAAGTGGTGGCTAAGAAAGAGAAACAAAAAAAAGAAAAAAAAACAAAATCCAACGGCGACTTTCTGTATTGTTACAGAATTTAATTATATATAAATAAATTCAAAAGTCTCTTTATTTGATATACCTAAAAATCTACCGTACGCGCACCTCGGGCTTTTGTTTTCGACGCGAAGTATCTTGATTTGATCGTCTCGGAACGACGATCAATTTGAGTATAATATTGATATACTTTCGGTCGAGTTATGAATACCCGAAATTTTCGGATACGGTTTTTGTTTAAGATTAAATATTGTGGATTTAAAATATCAAACGACCTCCGATTGACGAACGGTCGATTTCGTTGGTCTCGTGTCGTCAAATCGGATCTAATTACGATCTCGGTTCTTTTCGTGGTTTCCGAATTTGCGTCGCGGCTTTTCGCGGCGCGAATTACGAAGCGACCGATTTGTGGTCGATTTTGCCCGAACGACTTTTGATTCATGATCAATTGGTCGTTTTAGGTTGTTTAGTATTGACCGACAACGTTTTTGGGTTCATTAGACCCAAAATCAGACGAGTTCGGGTTTGTTAGAATATGGATGCTACACGCACAATGTGGTTTAAATAAGAAGATTTCACTATTTGCGGACTAAATCAGACCTGCGAGCCACAAGGAAAAGGCGGCTCGGCGATCGACAGGGCTGGCCGGTGCCCCTACCGGCCCTGTGGGGCATCGAACAGGAGTGCAGGAGGTCAGGGACCCCTCGCGCGTTGGCGCAAGAGGTAGGGAACCCCCATGCGGAGGCGCTGGAACGAGGAGAAGCCCCGCACGACGGTCTCGGAGCGAGGAGAAGCCCCGCATGGCGGTGCTGGATGCTGGTGGGGGTCGTGCAGCTCGGCGGCGGCGGGGAAGGGGGCACGTGGAGGGTTAGGGTGGGATAAGGGAACCCCGGTCTAAGACCGTTGCTCCGATACCATGTTGGGAGAAAAATAAATCATGCATTTAGAATAGACCGAGGCTCTCTTGTATAGGAGAAAAGCCCTTGAGTTAATTAGATGATTTGTGCATAAATAAAACATAAAGTATAAAATAGACCGTGAGATATATTTATCTCAACATAAATCCCTGGTGATGACACTAGCCACATTCTACAAATTAATTTCCACGGCCTTTTTTAGATGTTGACAAATTAAAATATATAGTTGGAGGTGAAAACAAATATTTACTTTTGTTCAAATAACTTTTTTCTGTTGGTTTTTGTGATGCAGACAACATTGTTCAGTCTGGTAACTGAGTCTCTCCATACTTTGGGGAGTCCAATCACTGTGATACAAAAAACAAGCACCAAGAATTCTGATATTCTTTGTTTGTCTACATGTACATTATTTGTTTAGCTAAAGTTGGGTTATCTGAATAGTTTATTTGTTTCCAGTGCCGTCCTTTTCTCAGTGACAGGAGGAAGTTTATTCGACTTGCTGATCCGTTATTGCGTGGGCGTTTCCCACTCCGCCAATTTTACCAACTAGTTGTTGTCACCTCGATGTGCCTCCAAGAGCAGCCTATACATCGCCCTGCTGTACATGATGTTGTTATCGCACTAGAACATGTTGCATCTGTGCCTTACATAGAGACAGATGGGGAATCTTCTACCCCATCACCATGGTTTACCCCCTCTCCCCATGGTATAAATACTCCAAATTTCTGATTTCACATGATCTGACATGTTTACGCCCTCCTAACGGCAATATTGCTTTGCATGTAACAGATGTAAATGCAAGATGCAGGACCATGAATTAAAGATTAGACTCCATAGCAGGTCATGAAGCCCCCTTGAAGTAAATGTGTAAGATTTCACAAGTCCTATCTTTATATACACAAACTTACATAGATGAGCGGATGTTAAGGCCATTTCTTTGTCTATGATGCTGCCAAGGGTGCAGAAGGATAAGAGTTTCATAACTTATTATGTACAAGATTGTCGATATATAAATATACATTGAATGAAATTTCACATAAATCTATTCTATAGATGTATAACCAAAATTTTTTTTTTGAAGCTCATGTATAACCAAAATTGATCAAGAAACTTTCCATTTAAGTGGGTCCGGTATGTGGTTTTGTTGCACATAGCGGACAGTAACACAAACATAACAAAAGAAACATGCAAGCACCAACCACAATACATGATTTACAAGGTTCACCCTTAACTGGGCTACTTCTTGGTGGCATATCTCTCTCTCATATGTTGGTGAAACTACAGTAGAGAGGATATAGATAGAATATAAAAAGATGGAACAACCCTAAAAGGGTTGATCCACCCAAAAACTAGATGTTGTTTTAGGCATGTTTCCCCCAGCTGCGCCCTTGTGTGGAGTCCATACACGAAGATGGGTCTTTCTTGGCGTATATTGAATCTTGCTTCTGTTTACTCAGTATTTTACATATCTATAGCGCATGAAGATGGGCCTTTTTAGGTTTTTTTTATATAAAATGCTTTTAGAAAATTTAAAGAGAAACATGACCGTTTTCTACAGAAAAATATATTGAAATATAAAACAAATGGCTTATGGATATTTTCAAAAGCAAGGTTTTTCTCATCTTCTGAGAACCATTTTAATATCGGAGCCATTTTATTGTCGAAAATGGGTTTTCTCTCATGTAAAGATGTGTGGAAGTGCTGGCTCCAGTATATAGTTCCCATGTTTATAAAGTGTGAAGCTACATAAGATAATATGTTCCGTTTTTCAATTGTAAACTTTTGTAGCATCTTACAGTTTACAAGAGGCTAAACCAGTTCATTTATTGCTTTTTCAACTAAATTATGGAGCCATTATTGTTGAAACTGGAAATCATTGTGCCTACCTTAACAAACACTTGAAAGCAGCAACTAACCTAAATAGGAAGGCCTAGGATGGGGCATATCTTTTGTCAAAATCCCGCTACAATATGGGCTTTTCAATTTTTTAAATTGTCATAAGCATCTAATAAATAAAATTGGTTGTGAAGCTCTTTTTATTTTTTTAGTTACAGTAGAGAGCCTATGGTCAAATTAAAATCTTCTGCATTGTGCAGTTTTGAGGAGAGTACATGCCTATTATTAACGCTCAATGGGCTGGAAAGCTGGCTTTTCAGCTAAGCCTCATGAGCCAGTGTCTCTTCCATAACCTGCATGTGTGCTAGTGTCACAGGGATATTTAGCATGGATGGTATCCTTTTTTTTGTCCATTTTCCACCATTGTGTGGCTATAAGCATGTTGGTTTATGTGTTAGCCTCTTCCACCAAACACAAGTATAGAATAATCCAAAGTGTGAGTTATTTTCTCTTTTGTCACAAGTTCAGCATGGCACTCCGGGTTGAGGGGGAATGTATTTATACATTCTGCGTTAGATAAGTAATTGGATGCAGACAATATCAATAAATGCAAGGTTGAAAATATCATACATGGAGACCACTCATTGGGAGTAAATTGTTTGCAGGAATATGGCTTCTATTTTTTGAGTAAAGTAAAGTATCTATTCATAGACATTAATTGTTGCAGGCATAGATATGCAAATACTAGTTAAGATGCATATTTTATATGTATTACTTAAGGTAAAATAGAAATGGCAATTAGGTAATGCTAAAGAGTCATTTTGGCATGCCATACTCAATTAAAACTACCTCTATCAAAACAGTTTTTGGTTGATTAGCTATCAATTGGCTCAACCAGTTTGTTTGTTTTTCAGAAGCAAGTGGCTCGATCTCTTGGGCACTCCCAAATATTGGTCAAGTTGATGGGAGAATTTAAACTATGTTATTTTAATAAACCTAGACATCTTTATAGAGTAAACGTTAGGATATAATAGGAAGAAATTACAAGAAAGGAAAAGTGATAACTGTTGGAAAAATGAATAGACCTCGGGACTCTCTTATATAGGAGAAAAACCCTGGATAAATATCAAGAGAGGTACAGAAAGAAAATAAAATAAGGAATAACACCAAAGATGTACAGTAAACTCAACACTCTCCCTCAAGTTGGAGCATACATGTATGTCATGCTCAGCTTGGAACATCTTTGGAAAGGACCTCTGGTAAGAGCTTTGGTGAATATATCAACAGTCTGATCTCCAATAGAAACATGAGTGGTAGATATGAGACCCTTCTGGATCATGTCTCTGGTATAGTGGCAATCCAACTCTCTATGCTTTGTACGTTCATGGAATGCAGGATTATTTACAATAAAAATTATTGCTTGATTGTTACATAGAAGCTGCATAGGAAGAGGTACATCAACTGCAAGATCTGTCAAATCTGACCTCACCCACATCATCTATGTACTTCCTTGAGCCATAGCCATGTATTCGGATTTTGTACTAGATCTAGCAACCACTTTCTGCTTTCTACTTTTCCTTGACACGAGTGAGCTGCCAAGAAATATAGCATAGCCAGAAGTAGACTTCCTGTCTCTAGGGCATCCTACATAATCTGCGTCTGCACACGTTGTTACATCAAAAGAAGTGCTTCTGCTGAATATAAGACCACTTCCTAGTGAAGACTTCAAATATCTCAAAATCATATAGACAACATCCATATGAACCTTCTTAGGATGTTCCATGAACTAGCTCACTTTGCTCACGACAAAGGATATATCTGGCCTTGTGATGGTAGCATATGGAAGTTTCCCAACCAACTCTCTATATCTCCTCTGATCTACCTCCTTGGTATCATCATCATATATTCTCATACTTGGATCCATAGGAGTAGTATCAGGTTTGCACCCTGTCACGCATGTCTTTAGAAAAAGATTAGTAACAAATTTCCTCTGGGTCATCATAAGATCACGCTGGTTCCCGACAAACTCTAATCCAAGGAAGTATCTAAGATTGCCGAGGTCCTGAGTCACAAACTGCTGACTTAGGAACCCCTTGGCCACCTGAATGTCCTGCTTATCATCATCCGTGACAATAATATCATCAACATAGACGAGAATAGCAACAATACCTCTCTGTGTCCTCTGGACAAAAAGCGAGTGATCTGCAGTGGATAGGGCAAACCCTTGATGCTCTATCAATTCTGAAAGCTTATGGTACCAAGCTCTGGGACTCTATTTTAGGCCGTAGATCGCCTTGTGGAGCCTACACACTTTCTGAGACTCCCCCTCAGCAGTAAACTCTGGTGGTTGCTGCATATAAACCTCTTCCTATAGATCTCCATAAAGAAATGAATTCTTCACATTAGGTTGGTAAAGAGACCAGTCCCGTAAAACAATTGATTGGAGAATGTGTAATGTTGTGTGTCTGGCTATGGAGATAACGTATCCTGATAATCCACCCCATAGGTCTGGGTGAATCAACGTGCTACAAGCCTTGCCTTGTAACAATCCACACTATCATCCGCTCGCTGCTTCACCGTAAATATCCATTTGCACTCCACAACAGATGCACCTGGAGGGGCAGAAATAGGGGTGCTAATCGAATCGAATATCTTCGAATCCACCCGAATTCATATTCGATTCATTTTAAAATTTTTGAATCCGAACTCGAATCAAATTTTAAACGAATTTACTAACTTGAATTCAGATTCGATTCATTATGAGTTTCGAATATTCAAATTCGATTCATTTTGTTTCGAATTTGAAATGTCAACTCAAATATAATTATTTATATAAATCATATTATAATTTTAAAGTTTGTATTTTATATTTCTATTTTTTACTAGAGATTTCCAAGATCAGTTGAAAAGCTATATAATAAAGGAAGATACCCAATAGATAATATATAATGAATAAAAATACCTAAGATTTACAGATATTGTATATCTTTTGCTATCTAAATTTGCTCTTTTTTCTATAATGAAAGAAATATATAAATAAAATATATTATATAAATCTCATTAAAGGTATATAATATTATTAACAAAAAAGTTAAATACATTATATTTACCATTGTACGTTGAAGCAAAATAAGACCAAACTCTTGTAGAAAATGAATACATAGCGGTCTTGTTATTTGAAACAATGAGAATAACAACAAATAACTTAGTATGATAAAATCAATTCATGCATCATGGTGATCGATATTATCTTAAACCAAAATTCATGTATCATACATGATTTTAAATATAACTACAAGCGAATATTTTAGACAAGAAATGAATCCTAATTTTCAAATGACCAACCCCACCATTCTTGTCTATTTAATGTCCTTTTCATGGTCTAGAGGAAATGCATATCATTTACACTAACTAGTAGGAATGAGAAGATTAATGTCAGACCTGCAAGGACAAATGCTTGATTTACCAATTAAAAGCAACTTATGCGTGGGACTTTCGTTAACTGAATATATAGTTTCCTGGTATGTAGCATGTAAAGGGGTTGGGTTGTAGATATTGTTGTACGAACATCAAATGCCAGATACCTCACACGTAGACTTGTTGAAGTAATTTAACACATTATTGTACGTAGAATGGATTGTGGTACTATCTGAGGTATTTCTATATCCTTAAAATGAGATGATCGAAATTTTTTATAATAACAACTAACATGATGGTGAGAAGAACTTATAAATCATTAAGGTTATTATCAATGCCATCTTAACAATGATAGTCATCACCATGGATTGTCTTGCAAGGATAACCAATAGAACAAGGAAGCAGAGTAGGAATACTTTGATATATCACAAATCACAACAAACATAAAGGAGGAACTCAACGTAACATGGCTATAGTGTTCATGTGCAAGAAAATGGAGCATTACCATCTACCTTATAGATGATGATCTTTGATAAAGAATGAAAAGGAGGATGGAAAAGATATGGCAGGGAATGTGAGAAGATAGAAATAAATGTAAGGTAGGGGATTGTCTTTTAAGGAGGATGAATATTTTGATATACCACAAATCATGACAGATGTGAAGGAGAGTGCTAATTGCTAAAAAAATGGGTGAGCAGAGAAAGTTAGTTTACATTAGAAAGAAAATGAGTAGATGCATATATAGGTACTCTTTCTTTCTCATATGAGGAATGAGTCAAGTCGATCCATTTTTGGCTTAGTCATATTTACGCGTAAGAAGATGGATCACCACTATCTTCCTTATGAGTAATAGATCTTTGAAAAAGAATGAAAAAGAGAAGGGAAAAGATGTTGTAGAGAATGTGAGAACATGGAAACAAATGTAAGGTGAGGAATTGGGATAAAACTCTTAAACATATTTTCTTTCTTACTATACATCATGATTAATATTCTACTCTATTTTGTAATATTGATATTTCGTCATTAACTGATATAATTACATGCACATGCACACATGCATGCATGTACGTATGTTTGTATGCATACATATTTTGTATGCATGTACATATAATATGTAAATACATATGTATGTGTATACATATGTATGTATCTATATATGTATATAAGTATCTAATCGAATCGAGTTATTATTGAACGAATTCATGTTAAGTCAGATTCGATCCATTTGAGAATCGAATCCGCAAGTCAAATTCATATTTGATTCATTTACTTCGAATCGAACTTTTTTCGAATTTTTATCGAACGAATCACAATCAAATTCGAATGATTCAATTCAATTAGCACCCCTAGGCAGAAACAACATTCTAGGTACCGCGAGACTGCAAAGCGGCCATCTCCTCTTCCATTGCCAACTGCTATCATGTATGGCCTCCTTATATGTTCGTGGTATAGTAATAACTGAGAAGCTCATAACAAACTTCATGTATTCCTTTGAAAGATGGTCCAAGGAAACATGGGCAACTAGAGGGTACGTAACACAGTTGCGATGGGGCTTCCTCAAGGCAATATGTACATTGAGGTCATCAACCTCTCTGTTCTCTGCTATCGGCTCCTCCTGTGTAGTATCATGTGGATCAAGTATAACACCAGTGCCATCAGTAGCAACAATGTGTTCACTACATACCTGAGGCATGCTGGATGACTGGGAAGGCACATGAGCAGAAGGGCGAGTAAAGGACCTGCAAATGTAAAATTGAGGTAGGAACTGAGTCATGAGGAGGGGGTGGAAGAGGTGGAGGTGACTGAGACTCACCATGAGGACTTGTTGATGGAGATATCAGAGGTGGAGGGACGAAGATATCCTCACTAGAGTCAGCATTAGACAATTTGTCACATGTAGGAGAAAAATACATAATAGACTCAAAAAATGTGACATCAACACTGAGATAATATTTTCTCCCTACAGGATAAATATCTGTACCCTTTTTGGGTATGAGAATAGCCAACGAACACACATTTGACAGCTCTAGAAGAGAGCTTGTCACGACAAGGAGTAAAATTGTGGACAAAAGCCACATATCCAAAGACTCTGAGGGTAAGTGAGAATAAGTCCTTTTCGAAAAATGCAATCAAGAAAGGGACTTTTTCTCCAAGCATAGTAGATAGCATGTGATTCATCAATTAACATGCAATAAGAACCACATCACCCAGAAAGAATGTGGAGCTCGACTTTGAATAAGAAGAGTCCTTGTGATATCCAAAAGATGATGGTGTTTGCGTTCAACAATACCGTTCTGCTGTGAAGTATAAGCACACAAAGTTTGATGAACAACACCAATTGATCTGAGGAAGTCCGATAACTATAAAGTAGAAAACTCTAAGGCATTGTCAGCGCGAATAAATTTCACATTACTAGAAAAATATTTTTAATCTCGATAAGGAAAGATTTGAAAACAGGGCTAGCTTCATACTTATTCTTCATCAGAAATTCCCAAGATAATCTAGAAAAATCATCTACATTGACCATATAAAACCGATGTCCCTGATGATCAGGAACATGACTAGGACCCCAAATATCAAAGTGAACCAACAAACAATTGACTATTGTGACGATTCAGAAAAGAGGAACGATGATGCTTCCCAAGCTGACATGCCTCACACTCCAAGCTAGTACGAGTAGAGATCTGCGGGAGGACATGACACAATTTCTGTAGAGGAAGGTGTCCAAAGCGAAGATGCCACAAAAACAGGGAAACAGATCCAGAAGCGATAGTAGAAACTCCTGCACAAGAAGGCTGGACAAGTATGTAAAGTCCCCTCTGCTCACGACCACATCCAATCATCCTGTCCGTGAGTATGTCTTGAAACACAAGAGAATAAGGATCAAATATGGCACGACAATGTAAATCTTTTGTAATTTGACTAATAGACAAAAGATTCATCTGAAATGCTGGAGTATGTGAGACATTTTGCTGATGCATCGAGGGAGCTAGAACAATTTCTCCCTGTCAAACAATGGTAGATGAACCCCATTGTCAATCACCACTGATCTACCCAGAGGGATAGACCAGTAAGATGTAAACTGTGTTCAATCACCATACATATGATGAGATGCTCCAAAGTCCATGATCCAGTCAGACAAATCTGAACTGCTACTACTGGTAAGGGCATAGTAATACCTGATAAGCTCGAAGAGGCTCTAGCAATATGTGTAACATCTGAAGAACCTGCGGGCGACGTAGTAGGAGTAGTCATCATCTCTCACATACTGGAAATAATATCATCAAAGCGTACATCATGAGCCAGAGCAGATGTAAAAGTAGGCTCAGTCTGCTCAGCAACTCGGGCGGAGGTCGGATATCCATGAATCTGATAGCATGTATCCTCAAAACGACCAGGACGGTGCAATGTGAACATGGACCTCGTTGACGACCTCCTCGATCATGCGGTCCTAGGTCATGGAACTGCAAAATACCACCTCTGCCACGAGAGGCTGCCATAGAAGATGGAGTCTGAGCCACAGCAGTAGAGGATGTAGTAATTCTACTCAACCTCTTGTAAACCTCCTCCATCTGAGGTATTGTCTCTCCAGTAAGAAGTTGAGTACGTGCTACATCGTACTCAGAGTCCAGAGATGACAAAAATACTCCTGTCATATTTGCATTCCGATACTCCTGTTGTTGCTCAGTGCTAGTAGTAATAGGCATGAAGATATGCAGACGCTCAAACATGCCTCTAAGATGCGAGAATTGTGCATGTAGATGTCGACCATTATGCTTGGTCAAAAACTGCAACTGTAAAATTTTGCTCTCATTTTTGTCCTACCCATACATGGCTGCAAGATATCCCACATAGCATTTGTTGTGGGTTGATTGACAATATCATTGGCAATCTCCGTGGTGAGCGTCTCAGAGAGCCAAATGGGAGCATAAGCATCATCTTGCTTCCAAGAAGCATTAGCTCCAATCTTGTACTCTAACGCTGGATCCGTCAGAATGTGCTCCTTGTTATGACACTGCATTAGGGTATGAAACTGCATGGACCACAACTTGTAGTTGGTCCCATCCATCTTCACGATGGAGCTGGGCCCTTGAAGGAATCGAACGAAAAAACATCACCCTTGTTCTCTGACATGATAGCAAGAATGTCGAATTCCGGAACAAAACAGAGGAGTAGACCATTATAAATGAGTCTACACAATCACATGTAGAGGATTGGTTGTATTGATGGACTCATACAACCATCCTCATCTCTTGTTGTCGTAGACTAGGCCGTACGGGCGTAAAGGGCAGTGGCACACACATATGCATGCAGATGCACTAAAGATGCACATAGATGCACGCAGATGCACGCGGATGTGCGCGGGATGCACACAGGTGTGCGCCGGTGCATGCAGATGTGCGTGGATGCTGGAATAGGGCGCAGGTGCGCTGGAGCGGCGTGCAGGCCATGATGCGGTGGAACAGGGGGTAGCACGCTGGAGCAGGGCACGGTGTGGTGCGTTAGAGGCTGCAGACGCGTGTGAGGCTGCATACGTAGTGGCGCATAGGGAGGGGGCTTGGGGGAGGGGGGTGGGGGTAGGGATGAAAACAAATGTGAATATATTCATATCCGATCCGCTATCGTATTCATATTATACATATTTTGACATTCGTATTCGTATTCGTTTTAAAATGGATGCGGATATGGATATCACTTTGACATTCGCTAATATTCGCATTCGTATTCGTATATTCGTTTTTGAGCATAAGTATAGTAATATATTTATTTATAAATGTCTGTAATGTCATTTTATGATTGCATTTATCATTTTTGATATAATTATTATTAAATTACATATCTATTTTATGTTCAAACCATCCTAAACATGTATATTTTAGTTAATCTATTAAATATTTATGTTATTATTCGTATTTGATTCGTATTCGTTTTACATTCGTATTCATTTTTAAGGATATGGTAACACATTTTTCACATTCGTCAATATTCGTATTCGCATTCGTATTCATATTTTAAAATGAATAAGGATATGATTATACCTATATTCGTATCCGTATCCGACCGTTTTCATCCCTAGGTGGAGGCGTGTAGGGTTAGGGTGGGATACAGGAACCCTGGTCTAGGATCGTTGCTCCGATACCATGTTGGGAAAAATAAATACCTTGTTTATTCATGAGACCTCAGGGCTCTCTTATATAGGAGAAAAACTTTGGGTAAATATCAAGTGAGGTACATAAAGGAAATAAAATAAGGAATAACACCAAAGATGTACAGTAATCTCAATAATAACTATTTCCTGCTCATTTCCCATTGACATTGGGTGCATAACATTTCTCAAAAGCACTTTGAGGAAGTACCTTGATAAACATGTATGCAGCTCTCTCTGTAGAGGGAACGATGACGATGTCAAGAATACCTCTCTAAATCAGATGGTTGGTAAAGGGGCAGTCAAAGGAAAAGTGATAGCTATTTCCTACTCATTTCCCATTCTCTCTGTAGAGGGAACGATGACGATGTCAAGAATACCTCTCTAAATCAGATGGTTGGTAAAGGTGCAGTCAAAGGAAAAGTGATAGTTATTTCCTACTCATTTCCCATTGACATGGGGTGACACATTTCTCAAAAGCAGTTTGAGGAAGTACCTTGATAAACATGTATGTAGCTCGCTCTGTAGAGGGAACACTGATGATGTGAAGAATACCTCTCTAAATCAGATGGTTGGTAAAGTGGCTGTTAACCTTCACATGCTTGGTGCACTTATGGAACATGAGAATGTTGACAATATACATAGATGCTCAATTGTCACACCGTAGCTCCATCTGGATATCACATATCACATGTAAATTAGTAAGTACCACATGAATCCACGTTATCTCTGAAACTGCCTGTGTCATGGCCATATACTATCTGCACTAAATCAGGACATCAAATTGCTTCCTGACTTCCACACGATAAGAATACCGCTCAGGTATGTAAAAAGAGCCCATAATGGGCTACATGTAACCGTCAGAGTATGTAATAATATTTGCTGAAGGGCCTTTAGTGAAACATATTTTTTAATGTTTATAATATTTCTATTAATTCAACATGGATTTGAGCAAGAATCCATGTAGCCGACCCTACTTGTAGTGGGAGAAGGCTTAGTACATTATAATATTTCTATTAGCTAAAACCCACTTCAATTGTCTAGTGGTAGAGCAGTGTGCTCACCACTCAAAAGACCAGGGTTCAAAGCCCTCATTGAGAAAGGTTGTGTTAAGTAGCCGACAACTAGCTTAAAAAGAAACATTTCAGATCTTTCAACATGGATTTGACAAGAATCCATGCAACCAACCCTACTTAAGCCTTTGCCATTTTTTTAGAATATTTCTATTGGATGTCAAAATGTATTTTATGTGCCTTTTATCCCCTATCCATATTGTACGATTTCTTTTTGTCTTTTACTTTCTTCCCTATAGCAAGGGACCCAAGTCTTGGAATAAAACTATGTTACTCTTCTTTCCCTGAATTTCAATGATGACGTTTTTCATAAAGAAGTCTTGTTGTATCTCAAAACCAGCATGATTGCATACCTGTGAGTCTGTATGGGGCTGCCCATGAACTAACTCAATTTTCTAACTTCTAGGATAGTGTCAAGCCTGGTAATAGTTCAATAACCTCCATTCAAGTCCCAGTTAGCGATGGTTGTCTAGAACTCGCTCCTTGCCCTTACGTAGGTGTGTCTTAGCGTCCATAGGAATCGGTGTTGGCTTGGCCCTAAGCATGCTAGTCTCCTGTAATAATTAAATGGCATACATCCTCTAGGGCAGAGAGACCTTTCCTGCTGCGAGCAACATTTATCTCAGTGGCTCTAGATCCTTGACTATGAAGTGATAAGCAAGAATAAGCTTTGCTTTAATAATATCCTGTGAACCATCTCATTTGAGCATAAAATTATCAACACAAACATAGTAACAACTCCGTCTATCTTCTTGAAAACATGGAGTGGTCTGAAGAGGATCTAACAAATCCCTCGCACTTAAAAACCCAGTGACAACTTTGGAACTAGTACATAAACTTTGTTTGTGGATATAGACAACCTTCTTCAACAAATCCCTCGCTCGAAGGATCTTTAGTCTGCGTGAGGGGCTTCTCATTGGAGGAGGCTGAAAAGATGATAGAGGTTTCGTGTCGAGTTGTGGGGATGGCCCACTAGAGAAGCCCCCTGCTGAGGGACGGTTGGAGAGATTTCAGGCAGTGGGAACAATTATTGTGCGTCAGAGGGTTTCTGCAACTGGGGCGGAAGCTGGAGGATGCTCGCTCGATGCTGGCACCGGCATTCAAGGTGGTAAGCATCGTCTCGGACGGGCTCCGTCGTGGGAAGTAGCCATGGGTGACGATCAAGGGGGCAGAGGTCGTTTGTTCGCTCTCAGACATTGTGGAGGCGGCTTTCAAGGGTTACACATTCCATCTGGAGGTAGCTGGAGGTGCGCGAAGAGGAGGAAGCAGTGGCGGTTGGCGGTTGGAGATCGGAAATGGGTAGTGGATTCTCGACGTCGAAGGGGCAAGACGGTGTCGATCTGGCTTTCGAGGTGTTTCAAAAGGGGAATCCATTTTGGGAAGGCAGCATCCCTTGCAGGCCAACCAATTGCATGAGGTTC
The DNA here is from genome assembly GCA_037367405.1 of Ottelia alismoides. Classification (NCBI taxonomy): domain Eukaryota; kingdom Viridiplantae; phylum Streptophyta; class Magnoliopsida; order Alismatales; family Hydrocharitaceae; genus Ottelia; species Ottelia alismoides. Next base: position 304,885 of record JAZKJV010011635.1, read on the forward strand.
GAGGAGGCTGACTTATGAAGCCGCAAGTCTTTTGCGGAGGTATTGGCTGGTTCATCGACTCGGACCGGGTCTTCTAACCGATCCCAGGTTGGCAGGTCCATGTTGGCAAATCCTTTGGCAGATGAAGGGGCTCAAGCCAGGTTCGTGCGAGCAAACGAGGGACCAGCTCTGAATATTATCGGGGAAGGCGACCCGATTGGGCCCGTGTTCTACAACGGATCAGACCCGCTCTTTCCCCGCAACGACTCAGACCTGTTGGCGGACCGGACCAACTCGTGCATCGGTGGATTGAGCCTGATGGTGGAGTCGGGCTGGGGGGACCTTTTCCGTTGGTACTTCAGGACCTGATTCTGATATTGAGTGAATGCTCGTGGTCGAAGACTAAAGTCAAGGGCAAGATCGGGTCGAGGTACATGGCGGTGCGGACGTTGAATTTCGCGGTGGGTTCCCAAGAGGCTTCACAAGCATCTCGGAAGGCCATGGGTTCGTCTGGCAAGTGTGCAGTTTGCTCGATAGGGTTGGCGGATGGGCCCCCTGATGAGTTGGAGATTCTGATGGTCTCGACCGCGGAATCGCTTCTGGATGTGAATTGGGAGGGCGATGAGGTGCTTGTTGCTGGAAGGTTCAGGTGGCTATACCGAAGGCTCTCTTTGAAGGAGAGAAGGAGGTGGCGTCGGGCAATGGTGTATGGGAATTTGGAGGCGAAGGGTGGGAAGGAAGCGATTGAGGGGGTTTTTGTGGAGGACATATTATGGCAATGGGCGGTGCTGTTTGGGGCTCAGTAGGGGGAGTCGAGAGGGATTAATGTTAAGGCAGGCGATGGGACCGAGGTGGGAGGCGGGGTAGAGGTAGGGGGTGGCGGTGGGTGATTCGAGGATCTAGAGAAGGATGTTTTGGAATTCTTGGGGTTGAGGTCATCGAAGGGGTGTGTGTTGAAGTTTTAATGAATCTTGTAACCTGGAATGTTAGGGGGTTGGGGCAGGCAGAGAAAAAGAGAGTCGTGGGTCAGTTGCTAAGCGAGCAAATGGCAGATGTAGCCATGTTGCAAGAAACGAAGAAATTGAGGGAGATCAACGAGCTATGGAAGGACATTAGGGGCAGCAAATTAGGGGAATTCAGAGCAATTGCGTCAGATGGGGTTGCAGGTGGATTGGTGACGAGTTGGGATGGGGACAGATTCAAGCTTCAGGAGGTCATACAGGGTCGGTTTTCATTCACTCTTTTGATACGGCGCAAGGCGGACGGGTCCGGGTTGTTGTTCACCCATGTCGACGGCCCCTGCAACGGGCTAAACGGTGGCAGTTTTGTGGAAGAGTTGTTCTTGGCTAGAGCACAATTCCAAGATGTTGCTTGGATCATCACTGAGAATTTCAACATAACGTTGCGACCAGAGGATAGGCCTGGTGATCATGGCAAGAGGGATAACGATTTGGTACTGATGTGTGGGATGGTCGAGGAGCTGGGCCTATAGGTGCTTGATGCTGTGGGATGCAGATATACTTGGAGGAGCTCGCGAGACAGGTTTCGGCTGGACAAATTCATGACGTCCACCAAGGGGCTTGACATTTTCCCCTGACGGGTGTGCTGGCATTGCCCATGGCGCATTCGGATCACACATCGCTTATGTGGTTCTCGGGGGAGGAGGTGCGTCCGTGTTCGGTTTTCAGATTTGCGAAGGTATGGCTTTTGGAGGATGGATTCCGAGAAGCAGTGGAGAGGTTTTGGGTTGGCTACAGGCAGGAGGGTTCGACAGCTGTTAGGCTTGCAGGCAAGATGGCTGAGCTTAGAAGGTTTCTTATTGCATTCAACAAGGAGACCCGTGCTCGACGGAGGGATAGGAGTAGGGCGCAAGAGGAGGTCAATAGGCTCGATAGGCTGGAGAACGTTTGACGGTTTGAGGCCTACTAGAGGTAGAGATGTTGGAAAGAAGCGCTCATCTAAATGAGATCCTTTGTGAAGATAAGAAGGACGAGGTGGCGTGGAGGCAACGTACCAAGCAGAAGTGGCTGAAGGATGGAGACGCGAATACACGCTTCTTTCATGTTGTGGTGAGTGGTAGAAGGCGAAGAAATATGATTCACTCGATCTCCGTTGGCAGCGACATGGTTGATGGAGATAAGGTGATGGGAGAGGCCCTTCGATCTCATTTTCATGCGTTTGGCAGGCAACGTGCTAGGGCAGGTCAGGGATGGCATGGAAGGGCATCTCACGGCTATCAGTCAGGGAGGCAGAGGGCATGGTGAATGGCTTCACTGAGGAGGATGCGAAAGCAGCATGTTTAGTTGAATCCATACCAAAAAAAGTTGGATCTTCCCAATAGATCAAATTACCAAATTAACCCAATCCTTTATTATTATCAACAATGTTGAAATCTAAAAATAAACATGGTAGCAACAACATTGATATCAAAACATTATTTTATGTGATTTCAAGTGGTTATGATGACCACCTAATCCACAGGAGAAGCATCCATATAGCCTTGTTTTTAGATCGGTTCTTCTCAGCAACATCTGTTGTACAAGCCATAGGCATAAAGAGGGAAACCTATTATAGGAGGTATTGCATTTGGATCCACAAGATTGTAGGAGAGGAACTTGCATGAGTCTTTTGCAGGTACTAGCAAGTTGGTGGAGAGGAGCATGCGAAAGGAGGAGCTCATGCTTCGGCGAGCTACTAATTGCAACATTGGAAAGGTGAGGTAGCATTGAGAAGTTCGACCATTGGGTCTTTTCATGACTGGTCGTGGAGGGGTTCTGATGCAGATAGATATATTCAACGGTGGAAAAATAATTTTCGGAAGAAGAAATATAGATGGAGAAGAAATTAGAGGATGAGAGAAGAGAAGATCACGCCAGTTGCGTGGGATTTTGGAAAGGAATCGCAAGATCGCGCTAAGGGAAGGAGAGAGAAGTCAGAGAGATAAAACTCAAATTTCATATATATCATGAACTCTCTTTTATAATAGACTACCAACCCCTTTATATACGAGGGGTGGAATTACAAACATAGAAATTGAATCAAATTTAAAATCCCACTCGATCCTAATTGATTCTAATTGATGTGAATCAAAATTCAAATCTACTTCTATCCTATTTTGACTCTCATTCAAAATTCAAAATTCAAATTTAAATTGACCAACTAATTAAAGATCACACATGATCTCTTTTATTTAAATAAATAAACTAATTAAAATAACTAATTAAGGATGGAAATCCCTAATTTTAAATGTTAGAGTAAACAATACTCTGATGTGTTATTCCATAGAGCCCTCGGGTCTCTTATATAGGGAGAAAACCCTTGGGTAAATTACAGAGTCTTACAAAATATAAATAGAAATTACGGAACAATAAAACGTAACATATATAAGTCTCTACACTCCCCCTCAAGATGGAGCATAGATATCTATCATGCTCAGCTTGGAAGAACATCTCTGGAAAGGTCCTCTGAGCAGTGGCTTGGTGAATATGTCAGCAGTCTGATCCTCTGAACTGACATGAGAGGTGGAAATGAAGCCCTTCTGAATCATGTCTCTAGTAAAATGACAATCCACCTCGATGTGCTTTGTTCTCTCGTGAAAAACCGGATTATTGGCAATAAACAATGCTGCCTGATTGTCACATTGGAGATTCATAGGCAAGGGGACATCTACAGTCAAATCTTCTAAGACTGCTATAACCCACATCATTTCTGCAGTTGCTTGTGCCATGGCTCTGTACTCGGATTCCGCACTGGACCTCGCCACAACAGTCTGTTTCTTGCTTTTCCAAGAAACTAAAGAGCTTCCTATGAAGATAGCAAATCCAGAAGTGGATTTACGATCCCTTGGACATCCTGCATAATCTGCATCTGCACAAGCTGAAATAGACAGATCTGTATCTTTCCTAAATAGCAACCCTGTGCCTTGGGAAGACTTCAGATATCTCAATATCATATACAAGGCATCCATATGAACTTGCCTTGGCTGCTCCACAAATTGACTCACCCGGTTTACTGCAAAGGCAATATCCGGTCGAGTTATAGTAATATATAAGAGCTTACCCACCATCTCTCTGTACCTTCTTTTGTCCACCTCCTCGGTATCATCATCGTACAGCTTCATGCTTGGGTCCATAGGTGTACTTGAAGGTCTGCATCCAGTCATTCCTGCTTCAGCTAGCAAGTCCGTGACATATTTTCTTTGAGTCATCACCATTCCTTTGGATTTCGTGCAAACTCTATCCCCAGAAAATATCGTATCGTGCCCAGATCCTTCGTAATGAACTGGTTTCCCAACAGGGACTTGGTTATCTCAATCCCCTGAGCATCATCTCCTGTGACCAAGATGTCATCAACATATATCATAACAACAACTGTACCACTAGGGGTCTTCTGGATGAACAATGAATGGTCCGCATTTGATCTCCTGAATCCCTGTTGTTCAATTAGCTGAGAAAGCTTTTGGAACCATGCTCGGGGACTTTGTTTGAGGCCATAGATAGCCTTATGAAGTCTGCACACCATCTGAGTCTCCCCCTCAGCAGCAAATCCCGGTGGCTGCTGCATGTAGACTTCCTCCTGCAGGTCTCCATACAAGAAAGCATTCTTGATGTCAAGCTGAAAAATGGTCCAGTTACGTACCACAGCAACAGATAAGAGGATGCGAAGAGTGGAGTGTCTAGCCACTGGTGAAAAAGTATCCAAATAATCTACCCCATATCTCTGGGTAAATCCCCGTGCTACAAGTCTTGCCTTGTACCTATCAAGACGTCCATCCGCATGATATTTCACTGTAAAGATCCACTTGCAACTTACCACGGGGGCACCTGGAGGAATGGGAACAAGAGACCAAGTCCTTCGAGACTGCAGAGCACGCATCTCCTCTTCCATAGCTAGACGCCAGCAATCAATCTTCATGGCATCTTGATAGGTCCGTGGAATCTCAACAGACGAGACAACAGCTACAAACTTCTGGAAGTCCCCATTGAGACGATGAAATGAGACTTGTGAGGCAAGAGGATATGAAGCACATTGTCTTCGCTGCTTCCTGTGAGCAATGGGCTGATCCAGATCATCTATCATTGTGTCGACCGGATGATCCTCGTCCTGCTGTAGAGGCTCCTGCACTGGTGCATTTTCTAACCCATCATTAGTGATAACGTCAGAACATACCTGAGGCGTATTGGATGGTTGACATGTAGCTTGAGCTGGTCCTGTACGCCTTGTATAGAACTTAGGAAAATGTTCAATTGGAGGTGGTGGTGGTGGTGGTGGTGGACTAGAGGATTAACCCAGGCTTGGAGGTGGAGGTACATAGACACTAGAATCGGTGGATGTGGAGGGGACCAATCTGTCACCTGTAGGAGAAAAGTACATGACAGGTTCGAAAAACGTAACATCAGCGCTCACATAGTATTTGTCATGAACGGGGTCATAGCACCGATATCCTTTCTGTGTCCTGGAGTAGCCCACAAAAACACACTTGATAGCCCTAGGAGAAAGCTTATCAAGTCCTGGAGACAAGCGGTGGACAAAAGCAACAGTGCCAAAGACCCGAGGTGTAAGAGTAAACAAATCTCTGTCAGGAAAGAGAACAGAGATAGGAGACTTCTCCCCAAGAACAGTTGTAGGCATGCGGTTGACCAGATAGCATGCTGTAAGAATAGCATCCCCCCAAAAAGATAATGGGGCACAACTCTGAATAAGTAATGTGCGAGCAATATCAAGGAAATGGCGATGTTTCCGTTCTGCAACCCCATTTTGTTGAGATGTGTATGCACATGTTGTTTGGTGGATAATGCCTTTAGAAGAAAGAAAACTAGCAAGGGAACGAGTGCAGAACTCTAAGGCATTGTCAGTACGCACATACTTAACAGTAGACGAAAAAACATTTTGAACTTCATGAATAAGATTTTGAATAACACTCCCTGCTTCGGATTTATTTTTGAGAAGAAAAGTCCAGGATACTCTAGAAAAATCATCGACCACAACTAAATAGAACCTGTGCCCCTGATGATCTGGGACACGACTGGGACCCCATATATCTATGTGAAATAACTCAATGGGGAGCGACTGCTCCGACTCTGACGACTGGGGAAGCTGGACCGATGATGCTTCCCTAACTGACAAGCTTCACAACGAAATGATGAACTCGGAGAAATCTAAGGCAGGAGGTGACGCATTTTCTGTAGTGGCAGGTGACCAAATCGAAGATGTCAGGTATACGGAGACACGGAGCCCTGGAAATGTAGTGAGACGCCAGCATAAGAGTTCCGTACAAGACGATAGAGGCCATTGTGCTCAGAACCACAACCAATCACCTTGCCCGTTAGTATGTCCTGAAAAATAACAGACGATGGGTCAAAAATAGCACGACAGTGCAAATCTCGTGTAATCTGACTAATGGATAAAAGATTCATCGAGAATTCTGGTGCATGTAAAACATTCTGTAAGTGCATAGATGGCAGCAACGCCGTCTCCCCCTGACCGATGATAGGGGAATGAGTGCCATCAGCAATGAGTACTGAACGACCAGGCTGGACAGGTCTATAGGACTGCAGAATCTCTTTCTCACGACAGAGATGATGGGTGGCTCCAGAATCAACAATCCATCCTGTGAGATCATGGTTATGATATGAGCCGGAGGGACTACCTGAGGCACTGGCTGAGGCAGATGTACTCGCTGATGCTGAAGCCGCAACATCAGACGCATCAACACCCTCTGATGATGACTGTGGCATGATATCACGAAGCCGTGCCACTAGCTCCTCGAACCTGTGATCTGGAGTAGATGCTGGTGGACCCTGAACATGATCAGCGACACGTGCAGAAGGAGGGAAGCCATGCTTGGAATAGCATGTATCCTCCGAATGACCAGTACAACGATAGAATGAGCACGTAGAACTTATGCGACCTCCACGGCCACGTCCACCACTTCCTCTGCCACGAAATGAGGAGAAACTACCTCGTCCTCTGGAGACAGCCATTGCTGAGGGAGGTGTAGTCGTGGTGTTCGATGGAACAGGGACACGACTGAGCCGTCTGTAGACTTCTTCCATTGGTGGAATGGTGGCATCAGCAAGGATCTGAGAGCGTGCTGCCTCATATTCAGGATCAAGGGCAGCAAGTAAGACGCCAACCATAGTAGCGTTGCGGAATGTCTTCTGCTGTTCCGGCGTGGCTGTGAGTGGAATTGTGCTATGAAGTTTCTCGAACATTCCACGAAGAGAAGTGTACAGAGAGTGAAGAGGCCTCCCATTTTGCTTCGTGGTAAAGATATCATGCTGCAACTGCAGCATCTTGGTCTCGTTCCGTACCTGGAAGTACGTTGTGGCCAGAATATCCCACATCGCCTTGGCGGTGGGTTGATGAAGGACATCATTTGCTATCTCCGTTGTGAGCGTACCTGACAACCAGACTTTTGCATATGCGTCATCAGCCTCCTATGAGGCATATATTCCTGTCTTCTCCGGCGGTTCATCTTCGGTAAGAATATGCTTCTTACCGCACGACGTCATGAGACTGAGGAACTGCATAGCCCACAGTTCGTAATTCGTCCCGTCCATTTTGACGATAGGTGCCGAACCTTTGAAGGCACCGGTGGCGGGCATATCAACCTTTTGATCTGACATACTGCCGGAGAAGAACAACTAGGAATAATAGACCAAGAAACTGGTGTCTACCTTGACATGTGAGGATTCAAGTGCACATGTAGACGTTTATGCACTTGAATCCATCATATCTCCGGAACCGACCGAAGTTGAGCCTCCCCGGGGACGAAGAGAAACTGTGGACGCCTTGGCGGAAGGGAGAGGCGGCTACTAGAGATACCCGACGGCGAGGCTGGGCACCACTAGCGGCTAGGAGATGCCCGGCGGTTGGTTGGCAGCACCTGGGGCGGCCGAGAGAGATCCAGCGGAGGGCTGGCGGCGCGGAGAATGGCTGGGGGCTGCTCGGCAGAGGGCTGGCAGCACCGTGGGCGGCAGGGAGGGGCCCAGCGGAGGGCTGGAGCCCTGGCGGAGGGCTGGCAGAGGGCTGGGAGCCCTGGCGGAGGGCTGGCGGAGGGCTGGGAGCCCTGGCTGGCGGCGGCGGCGGCTGGAGAGAGGGGGGGGGCGGGTGGAGAGACAAAAACCCTAGGGTTAGGGTTTTGGCTCTGATACCATGTTAGAGTAAACAATACTCTGATGTGTTATTCCATAGAGCCCTCGGGTCTCTTATATAGGGAGAAAACCCTTGGGTAAATTACAGAGTCTTACAGAATATAAATAGAAATTACGGAACAATAAAACGTAACATATATAAGTCTCTACATTAAACAATTCCCAAATCAGTCATTTGCTCTAATTTGAATCGTCCTGACAATTTGGGAATGATTGCATCAATTCTCCTCCGCTTGAAATTTTCGTCTCCTGACGAATTGCTCGATCTTCATTCCATCAGTGGAAAATTCGATGTTGAAATTGTAGCTTGAAATTCCCCCAATCACATCCTTTTCAACTTTACGTTTGTAATTTTTTTCAATTGGAGGGCGTCTCTGCAATTTTCATACCCCTTCACTTAAAAGGATTCCATAGCATAACATATCCTCTAATTGCCCCTTTTGATAAAAGATTTTGTAAGGGGGGACTTTCCTGCAAAATTTCCAAATTAACTTTCCATCCCCAAATTTCAAATCCCACGTTAGGGTTCCCTGCTTCCCAAATAAGAGGTGTCGGCATTGCAATGGAAGAAGAGGGTGTCGGTGGTGGGAATCTCCACTGACGCAACCCTCTCGCGCGTGATGACGATGGGGAGGAAGGTAGAAGACCACATAGTTGTAGCGGCGATAGTGACCTCGCCCTGAGGTGCTGGCGCGTGGGCTTGGGAGGAACCGTGCGCCCCGTGTGGTGTGGTCGTATCAGCCTCGTGCGCGGGGGTAGTGGCGACTACCGAAAGGACGGCCCCGTGGACGGTGAAGGCATCGCACATGCACGACGCAAACCACGTGCGCGTCGTGGCGAGCAAGGAAATGACCTCGCAGATGGCGGAGGCAGCGCACATGTGGGGCGCGAGCCGTGCGAGTCGTGGCTCGAATCAAGTGCTGGTTGACCGCATTGGATTGGAGAGGGTACTGCTTGACTAGTGTTTGGATAGCGATGTTGGAACCAACTAGATGTAGAGACCCGAGTTCTTCACCATTTTCCTTTTCGTCGTGGACAGCAATTCCATCCGCGAAAAAATCGATGAAATGCGGTTTTTTATCCATAGGATCTTCGCCATAGATGGGTCCCATATCTTCCTTTTCTTCTTGTATTACTATTGTATCGAATAAACCTTCGGTATGAATGAAAATACCTTCATTTGTTGCCTCAAAATCGGGTTGAATAACGGCTACAACATTCTGATTTTTGTTGTCCACGGGTGCTTCTTCCTCGATTTGCTTGTCCAACCATGCTTGAACTTTGAAACTTGAAAGAATGCGATGCTTGAACTTCCTCGAACGCGAACGTGAATCCGAGCCATGAGATAGACGACTCAAATCGAATTGCAGCCTCCAATACTTGACAGGATCGTCGAATCGTAGGAACGATTCGGTTTCCATGCTCTGATACCAAATGATGCAGATAGAAATATTCAACGGTGGAAAAATAATTTTTGGTGGAAGAAATATAGGCGGAGAAGAAATTAGAGGATGAGAGAAGAGAAGATCAAGCCAACTACGTGGGGTTTTGGAAAGGAATCGCAAGATCGTGCTAAGGGAAGGAGAGAGAAACCAGAGAGCAAACTCAAATTTTATTAATATATCCTAAACTTCTCTTTTACAAAGACTACCAACCCCTTTATATAGGAGGGGTGGAATTACAAACATAGAAAATGAATCAAATTTAAAATCCCACTCGATCCTAATTGACTCTAATTGATTTAAATCAAAAATTCAAATCTACCTCTATCATATTTTGACTCTCATTCAAAATTCAAAAATCAAATTTAAATTGACCAACTAATTAGAGATCACACGTGATCTCTTTTATTTAAATAAACAAACTAATTAAAATAACTAATTAAGGATGGAAATCCCTAATTTTAAACAATTCCCAAATCAACCATTTGCTCTAATTTGAATTGCCCGGTCAATTGAGGAATGATTGCATTAGGTTCGAGATTAGGGTTGCTCTACTGTCAAATTGATGGGAGAAAGTAAAATAGTTAATAACCTAGACCTCTTTGTAGAGTAAAGATTAAGATACAATGGGAATGAGTTACAAGAAAGGAAAAGTGGCAATAGTTTCCTACTCATTTCATGTATGTGTGTGCGCGTGCTCGCCCACGGGAGTGGGCGTGCGTGTGGGTATGTGTGTCTAAGAAGTTAAAAGTACCAATACTCAATATCGTCACGTGACTTGATATATTAGCAGTCCACTGTCTGAGCAGGTTGCTTTTGCAACCTAGACCACATGGTGAAGTAGTCTCATACAGAGTAGAAGCACGAATAATTACAAGATCATGCCAATATAAAGGCTATTGAATTTTATATTTAGACCGCTTCTTCTTTGGAGTGGGATGGATCTTCTTCCTTCAGGAATGACATCTTCTTGGCGTTCTTGCATGTGATGTTATTGTTTCTCTTATCTGATTTTTCACTAAGAATTAAGATGACAGTTTCTTCATACGAGGATTCTAGGTGTATCAAATTATATGCCACTGATAATGGATTATGAGTTGGATCCTGATTAGCCAATCTGGGATAATTTGTGGGATTTCATATTTCATTTCGTGGTTGTGGATGTATAAACTAAGCACATACTTCTGTATATTGTTTTCTCCTACTTACAATTGGTGGAAAGTTCACATGGTTACTATTTCCTTTCTTGTTATTTTTGCAGATACATGGACTCGGACGTGCATGGTAAACCAGATATAAGTTACAAGGTTCTTTGTTGTTCTAAATATAGATGAAAATCAGCAGTGCGGCAGTGAAGCTTGATGTTATCCTATTTGGTCCAAGGTGGAACAGCTTGATAAATAGTAAAATAAAAAAGAAATAATATAAACCTGTAAAATGTAAGAACAGAAATCAGTTTTCTGTTCTAAGATCACCAGGTGAAAACTGAAAAGCTTGATACCAGGTGGCAGGTATCTTCAGCTATGCGCTTTATGCGCCAAACTCTTTTCCTTGTTTATCAGAACTCATGGAGACAGTGTCAGTACTGGTGATGGTGTTGACATAAAGGGTAGCTTCTAGCCATGAATAAGTCTAGGAAATGTGGCATAAACAATTATACCTAGATTTTATTTGTTATATATATGGCAGCAGGTTATCTTCTCCTTCTATATATTTTCTGTCATGAAATGTGTGAATGCATGTGCAGCATGTGTTAGAGCACGTGCAGTCCATCTAATCTGCGGTGATTGTTTTGCCGTTCTTTTAACAGGTTCTTTGCATAATTACAGAATCAGGCAAACCCCAAAATTTGCATCTTTTTTATATTTTTTAATCTGCCAACTGTATATGAAAGCATTGCTGATGTTACCAAGTATGGAAACTATAGATCTATGAATATTTACTCCAATATGGACCTCATTTTTTAGTTTGATATTTCAAAAATGTTATTTCTCTTTGGTGATTTTTTTTGTTGAAGATGATATGTAGGGAATTAACATCCTCCATTTCATATCAACAATTTGATTGCAGAATTCTATACTTGAAATTATTAGGAAGTGATTTTAAATATGTCAGTCAATCACCTGTAGAGGATTTGAAATCAGACTTCTGGGAGATGTTAATTAACTTCTGGATATCATACTTAATCGAGGATTCTAGGTCTGGTGCTATGCATTTTTTTCAACTTTCAGAATTTTCTTGGAAGTGATTACAGAATTGCAAATGTTTTTCTTATGAAATGTAACTTTTATTCGAATTGATTACCAAAATAAAACCTGAGATTTGTGGATTTTGCTGAGCAATTTTTTCTTGCCGCCTAAGTGTAGTCTTTTCAATTCCTTGATTTTTAATATTGTTTCCTGTTATTTAAGTGATAAAAATGGTAACGTCTTCTCCCACTTTGAGTATGTTTAAGAAATAAACATGCAGAAGCGATAAAGATAAACAGAGCATAATCTAGAAATATGAAACATGGAACAAGAGATTTTAACGTGGAACCCTACTCCGTGAGGAGTGGGATGAAACCATGGGAGAAGCCCTCAAATAGGGTGTGTTTGTCTATTGACTTTCTCAATGGATACAGGAGGTCTGGGACTCCTTATATAGCCTCTCCAGAGCCTCCAAGTCCCACCACTGGACGATGTGGGACTAAACACTGGATGGGGTAAATGGATCTTTTCCAGGATCCATTTACCCTGCTACCACTCATTGACGCATACAATGAATACTCCAACACTCCCCCTCAAGCTGGAGCATGCAATGCTCAGCTTGGACAAACAGAAATAAACTCAACTCAACCCTACAGGACACTACAGACAATATCAACTCAACGCGCACATTGCTGCAGTCGAGGACGTTGCTTCTCATGCCGTGTAGGTGAGGAGGACGAATGGGCTGGAGTGGAGTCTTCTGAATCTCCTCGTCGGAGAGCATGCGCTCTGAACTGCACCTGTCAGAGTCGCTGCAACTGGAAATGAGTCTCCTCGTCGGAGTACTCTGGTCCGCCACAATAATGTGGACAACTGCTCCATCTCTGAAAAAAGGCCAAACTGAATAAGGTCGTGGCTGTGCAATCCTCTTCGGAGTCCACGGTCGCTGGAGAATGGAGTCTGAAAATAGTCTCCTCTTCGGAGAACTAGGTCTCTCCCATCTGGCTCAGAGAATGGTGCACTTCTTTGGTGTACCTATGATGCCACATGAAAACCATTGCCAACATGGCATAGGGAATGGTCCTCTACTTTAGAGTCCCTATGGCTCACATGAAAACTCTGGCTGAAAACATAAGAAAAGATGGGGACTTCGAAAGAAGATGGCAAACATGTGCTCATCTGAAAATAAGACCGCATCCTTGTGTGTGTCTGAAAATGAGTCTCTCTCTGGAGAACTTGAAAATGGGCCTCAACATGGAGTGCCTCGAATTTAGACTCTGATCAATCTGTCGGGTCTGAATCTGCGCATCAATATGGGACTCGGAACCTGAACTTCGAGTCTGGAATTGCGCATGAAGAATCTTCATCTGAAAACTGTAGAGTCGGAACAACTGGTTGGCCTGGAATCTGACATCTGAATCTGGATCATGGAACAGACCTGTGACTCTACACCATACTCTCCCATACTTGTCGGAAAATTGACATCGACTAAGTTGGGAGAAGATAAGATATAATGGGGAGAAACATGAACAACTTGCGGCTTTTCTTCATTTTCATTTTTTAAGCCGTCCAAACACATATTTTTTTTAAAGCCGTTGCACCTTTTTTTATACGGCTTTGTTCTCATTTCATCATCATTTTTTTAACTTGCGTACGGTTTTTTTCTCATGTACGCGCCTCTTTTTTTTCAATGGCCCAGCAATTTTTTCTGATTTTTTTTAAATCTGCTCTCACGGCCCAAAGGGCCCAAACTCAAATTATTTTAGGCCCTCTACCCCTTTTAGGGTTCCCAATGTGGGAACCCTTCGCAACTCAATTGCCAGCCGCCCCCGATGGGGGTTCTTTGAACCTGCTGCAGCTGCTGGGACGGAGGAGGGGCTTCGCCTCAGATCACGCGGGGAAGGGGAGGATTCTCCCAGAGCCTGGAGAATCTTGCTGCGCGGCAAGGGGTCGTGTGCGACTGCGCCGTCTGGGGATCGTGCCTGTCGCCAGGGGGTTCGCGCGCGTAAGGAGATTTGCGCAGGGGCTCGCGCGAGGACATATCACTGTTGGAAGAGAAATCGCCTAGAGAAGGAAGCGAGGAGAGGCGCCTGTGCGTTGCGGGACTGTGACGCTCCACTGCCTGGGGATCGGGGTTGGCGCACAACTGTCTGGCGCCGTGCGAGGCTGGTGCCTCCTGAAGAATGATGCTGATGAAGGGGGCGGGAGCGCTAGGAGGTGCTGATGAAGGGGGCGGCACCGAGCAAAGCTCCGCCTTGGAGAAGGGGCATCGCTGCCTGGAGAGGTATACTAGGGTTCAACCACTGGAGGGCGGCGCACATGGGAAGACGGCGGCCTGGGATGTACCGCCATGTCGCCTGGGTGAGAACAGTGCGGGGCGAAGCTCGCCGCTTGATATGGGCCCTCGAACGAGGGTTTTGGAGCTACACCCCCGCCACATGGAAGATCTGGAGGTTCCGCCTGGGATGGAGCGTGGAGATGTTCGCCGCCAACGACAAAAAATAAATCGCGCAAGGGCGCTGCCTGCTGGAAGAAGGAGCGTGCTCCTCCAGAATTTTGGGTTTCAAAACCCATAGAGAACAACAGAACTAGAAATCTTCATGAAAAATGATCTTCAATAACCACACATCAAAAATAACTCGAATCTCGAACAAATAGTCAATATAAAATCCACGAGAACCGACCCGCTCTGATACCATGTTAAGAAATAAACATGCGGAAGCGATAAAGATAAACAGAGCATAGTCTAGAAATATGAAACATGGAACAAGAGATTTTAACGTGGAACCCTACTCCGTGAGGAGAGGGATGAAACCACGGGAGAAGCCCTCAAATAGGACGCGTTTGTCTATTGGCTTTCTTAATGGATACAGGAGGTCTGGGGCTCTTTATATAGCCTCTTCAGAGCCTCCAAGTCCCACCACTGGACGATGTGGGACTAAACACTGGATGGGGTAAATGGATCTTCTCCAGGATCCATTTACCCTGCTACAACTCATTGACGCATACAATGAATACTCCAATATAGTAGGGTCGGCTACATGGATTCTAGCTCAAATCCATGTTGATAGATCCGACTATTTTGTACTCTAGTTGTCAGCTACCTAACGCAAACCCTACAAGGAGGGATTTGAAGTGGGCACCACCCTACTATTTAAGTGATATTTACATATTTTAGTCAAATTCTCATTTATAATGAAATCAGACATAACATCAATGTGTATGTGATACCTAAGTTATTTTTGAAATGGATGCAAGTTGGGTCATCACGACAAAAGACTGTTCCAATAAGATAATTTGCCAAAAAATGATTACCCAATCAATTTGGTGAATTCTTGACGCTGAGTTTCTTCTACAATCTTTAAGTCATTATAACTTCTTTGATCTTCCTGTGTATCTATTTGTTGCAATTTCTTTCCTTAATTTATTCTCACATGTTTATGAGAATTAATATCTTCAAAGACATATCTTCATTATCAATAGCAACTGGTTTCTACTGAAGTTATTCTTCTTAATGGTTGAAGGGGGTTGGGGGAGGGGGAATTCAAACCCTGTTCTTTTTAAAGTGGAAGTCACTGCTTCTACCATCAGACCATTAGAGGGGTTCTCCTGGTGAAAAATAAACACGATCATTCTGTGGATTAATCTTTTTCCTGAAATTTCATTAGATATCTTATTTTGGCGCACACAGAATATTATAATAATCTATTGATTTTGTGTTTGTTTTTATTCTCCTGATTTTGCCTTCATTGCAAACTGTTCCTTCTGTTACTAACAGAGCACCACACTTACTGAAAAGGATTATGCTTCTAGAAACTAGAAGTAATGGGAAGTCAATTTTGTGAATTTTCATGGCAGTCTCCATACAAATATAATAGATAGAGAATACATATATAGTAATAGTTATGCATATATATGGTTTTTTATAAGCTACATCCACGTTAAATATTGCAAGCAATTTTGTTAGTATTTTTCACGTTATTTCAATAACAAGCACTACGTATGATTGATATCAAATTGTTATTCAAGTATTTATTGTTTTGGAAGTGTGAATATTTTGTGTAGCTGCATGGTGATCTTCTTATGATAAATCGTCATTATATATTAGTTATTATCACTTATATACACATGAGAATTTGATAAAGCATGATTTATCATACAAAACTCTGTATTTTTATGTATATAAAAAGGGTAATTTATATATAAGGGTCCCCATCTATAGACCCGATCTTGGTATGTAACCCCAACTTTCATTTTTAACAAATAAGGTCCCCAGTCCATTTGGAAATTGGTAGAAGAGTGTGTTGTTAGGAATTTTAGTCGACTTGACCTAAATGACCCTCAAATTAAAATGAATTCCAAAGACTCCTTTGCCATTTCTATCTCCCTTACCCTCCTCAACCCCACCTCTCTCCATCGAAACCCTCGAAACCCACCCAACTCCCCTACCTCACTCGCACTCCATGTGCCCCGATCGCGCGAATCATGCCTTCGACAATATCTCCCTTTGACCTCCCCTCCCATAGCTAGCAAGATCCCCCCCCCCCTCTATCATGATCAAGGAGGCAACAAGATTGTCCAAGTTGCTCTGTTCCTTTCGAAATGTGGGGTTTCATTGTAGATTGTTATGATGGGGGTATGGGCGAAGCGACGTGTGGTGAAGCAAAAGGACTGATGCCAAGAAGCTGCAAAGTGAGGTGGAGATGATGATGTGGAGGGAGGTTGGGTTCTCTTAATGGAAAGTATATTGGTCCTATATTATGTGGATCAAGAGGTTGTTTGATAAGACAAAGATAGTATCCTTTGAGAAGCAGCAATCATGGATGATCAGGATGAAATGCGTCGGGATGGAGAGAATGCTCATGCTCACTGCAATGATGGTGTGAAATTGGAGTTTGCAAAGCTCAGGAAGAAGGGCTTGTACTGTAGGTGAATATTTCCCATGTGGTAGTGTGACGATGACAATGCTTCCACAGTGAAACCAGAAGCTTCTAATATGAGATGTTTTCTATAAGGGAGAAGAAGGCGTCAATTAGTGTCAAGGATGTAATCCAAGAAAAAAAATGAGGGTGATGGTAATGCGTGAAGGACAAATGTTCGGGGATGTTTTTCACACATGAAAGGGGTAGGGGGAATCTTGTTGGTTGTGGTAGGAGAGGTCGGGAGGGAGATGCTCCTCGGAGGCCTGATTCGTGAGGGCGAGGCACATGGAGCACGGGTGGTGTAAGGGAGTTAGGTGTGTTTAGATGGAGAGAGGTGGGGTCGAGTAGGGTAGGGGAGATAGAAAGGGGAAAGAATCACTGCCTCCTCCTCCTCCTCCTATGTCATTCCACTCATTAGCCTCCACTTTGTCATCCCCTTACAACCTCCCTAGTCAACGCCCTCCCTCTTCCTTGCCCCCCCCAACCCCAACACTCCAACTTTCCCAACTTGCGGTAAGCAGAGATGGTGTACTTGATCTACTGGTACTTGAACCAATTCGATAATTCCTATAATCATGTTAGGATGTCCTGATCTAATAAAAGAATTTTGGTGCAAACACATTTGTACAAAGATACCCATGTACATCTATGTTTTTCTATCTTTCTCCCATTTGTATATCATGGAGTTTTACTCCACCTCCTAAATAGTACTCACTTTTATGGCATTTCTGTGAAAAAAGGGGGTGTCAAGCGGGAATGGGGGGTTTAGTGAGACGGGGAAAGAAGAAAACACTAAGTGGGGATGGAAATGTTTTGATAACACATAAAGGACGGGGAAGTTAAGGATGGGGTGTTTTAGCCGATTAAGGAAGAGAGAGGAAGTGTTAAGAGTAAATGGATGAGTTTCAATGGAGAAAAGAAAGGATAGGAGGTATGAATAAAGGAGGAATGAATAAAGGGGTTGTGACGACTCAGGGAAGTTAGAAAGGGTAACGATTGATCATGAATTTGCATAAGCTAGCCCAGGACAGGAAAAGCGTTATCAAATGGGAATTGAATGGTTTTGAGGATTCGAAGAAGGGAGAGGAGGTAATGAGCATGGATTGGAGCTTTAACAAAGAGACAAAGGGAAAGTGGATGGGGGATAGAGGGATTCAACGAAGAAGGAAAGAAAAGAGGTATCAAATGCATATGGAGTGGGTTTGATATCTCAAGGTGGGGATAGGAAGTGTCAAGTCCAGATTGAAGGATATCGACATATTGAGGAAAAGAAATGTTGAGTAAGATAAAGGGGATTCAAAGAGCTGAGAAAAGGAGCAAGGGAATTGAATAGAAGGGTTGGTCGTCAAGCTGGTTAGATTGAATATTCTCACAAGAGTAAACTATGCCCCACCAAGAATTGTTGGGTACCCATGGAAATCTAGTGAGATAACTCATAAGAAATAGGTTGGATTAGACAAATACATAATCTTTAAGATTTTAATAAAGCCACAAAAGTTTAGCATCACTTTTCATGGTTCAAGTTGGGTGCTCATTCAACCTGATTACCATGCACACCTTTATCATCTATCACTACTCCCTTATATATCGGTTGCACATATCGATCATTGCTACCTCCTCCCCATGTGAACATTTTAGGTTTGGAGATCTTTTATCTTATATCAATGTTTTACAATTAATTATTTCTTTTATTTGTAGTATGTAATTTACCCATTAGGATTTCTCTCTTCCATATAAGAGAACCATTTGGCTCTATGAATAAACATAACATGTATTCTTCTTCCATATGGTATCAAAGCGGTAGTCCTAAACTAGGTCCCTGAGCTGAAACCCTGACCCTACCATCCAATCCCCCATTTCTCGCACGCCAGTGCTTTATGCGTAACAACTCCGTGCATCGCCAGCAACCCCTAGCAGCAACACCACCACTGTAGCAGCCGCTAGTAGTACAACAATGACGTTGGTTGCTCCCAACGGCAGCACCACAACCCCCAGCAGCAGGAAGCGTCACCTCCCAGCGGTTCCTAGAGCTGCGAGTGGCCCCGCAACCCCTCGTGCATGATCGTTGCTGTCCAGGTCAGTTTGACGCCCTGATTTCATGTTTTTGGTATGATTTCAGAGATTTAGGATCCCATTTACCTTATTTTTATCAAAATCAGACCACAATTCGTCTGAAGATGGATGTGGTATGAGTCTAAAATCACAACCATAATGTTTTTTGTCTATTTAGATGTGGCACGATTGGTCTAAGGTCCTAGTGATTGTACATGATGTCAGACAACAGAGTTGATAATCCATCTACAGGTGCCTTCAAGGGTCCTGCACCTATTGTCAAGATGGACAATACCAATTACGAGTTGTGGGCAATGCAGTTCATGAATCTGATGCAGTGCCATGGCAAGAAGCATATTCTGACGCAAGATGGGTCGGTAGACAAGACTAGGACCAACGTCTCATGAGAGGTTGATGATGCATTTGCCACGATGTGGCTATCTAGTATCGTTTTTGTGGAGATAGCCAATGATATCCTTAGTCAACCCACATCAAAGGCAATGTGGGACATTCTCGCAGGGACATACTCTCAGACGAAGAGTGAATCAAAGATACTGCAGCTCCAACACGATATCTTCACGATCAAACAGGGTGATCGTCCTCTTCACATCCTATACACATCTCTGAGGGGTATGTTTGAGCAACTTCACACAACCTCTCTAGAGAAGCATAAGGCCTACAAAGACTCTGTCATAACTATTATTTTTCGGGCTTCCCTCAAACCAGAATATGACTTGACTCACTCTCAGCTTCTTACCGACGCTACCATACCTCCTATGGAGGAAGCATACTGCAGGCTGAGCCGATTGAGTATCTCAACGGTCACACCTTCTTAGACTTCGTTGGCTATGGCTGCATTACGTGATAGAGGTGGATCTACTGCTTTTAGAGGATGAGACACACACACACACACACACGACAAAGGTAGTTCATGCCTTTGTCAGACTTGTTCATACTATCACCGTTCAGGTCATTCAGAGGATACGTGCTACTCCAAGCACAGATTCCCACCATCAGCCCATGCCGCAGAGCAGAGTTAGACTGCTTCTGATCTTATTGATCATTGCTACGATGATTTTGTTGCTCGCATGAGAGAGATCATACCTCCAACCGTTGGATCTTCCTGTATTGGTCCGTCGGACATTACAACCTCTGTTTCCTCCAGTAGCTCAGCTATTACTCATGCATTTACTGATCTCTCTCGACCAGATCTTTCAGAGCGGATTATGAATTCAGGAGCATTACATCATCTCTGTGGAGATAGATTGTAGTTTTGTACATACAATCCAGCTCAACCAAGTAGATTGGTAGTGATTACCGGTGAAACTCAGTCCCCATTTACTGGACAAGAGCAGGTTCATTTAACACCTCCCATACATCTGCAGGATGTTCTTCATGACCTACCTTTTCCATGAACTTACTGCCTATTAGCCATATTACAAAATATTTACATTGATGTGCTATATTTGACCCTAGTTCTCTTGTTCTTTAGGATATACTCATGGTCAGGGTGATTAGATGTAGCCGTGAACATGGAAGGCTATACATGTTGTTTCAGTCTCCATATGCTGGTGCCACTTCCCTTTCTGTAGGATCCATTCCCCCTACACGTAGCATCTCAAATTCGACCACCTATCACTGTAGAAAATATATCGCCTCATACCTGGCGTCTTTATTAAATCTAGTTTCCAATGTAAGTTATGTGAACTTGAAAAGCATCATCGGTCTAGCTTTCCAAGTCGTCGAGGTCGGAGCAGTCATGGTCTGTTTGATTTATTTCATCTGGATATGTGGGGTCAAAGTCGTGTACCTGATCACCAAGGACACATTTATTATCTTGTTTGTGTTGATGGTTTCTCCAAACTGCCCTAGGTCTTTCTTTTGAAGCAAAAGTCTAAGATGAGTACTATTATTCAAAATTTTGTTGTTGAAATCAAAAATATTTTCTCTACTTCAATAAAATCATTTGTTCGGATATTGCGTTGAGTTTTTTACTACATATTGTCACACTTTTTGGCTCACGGGGCATCAGTCATCAGACTACTTGTCCTTATATGTCTCAACAGAACGATGTGGCAGAGCGCAAATACATACATTTTCTTGATATCACCAGGACTCTCATATAGAGTTGGGCTCCATATTTTTGGAGGGTAATGCTGTGATGACAACTTGTTATCTCATAAACTAGATGTCGTCCACATTCTTGGACGAAAGGCACCATTTGCTCTTGCTTTTTCTGATAAGGACCTCTTTTCTCTTACCCCACGAATGTTTGGGTGTGTGGCATGTGTCCATATCCTTCTTCCTAGTCATGACAAGCTCACTCCTTGAGCTGTCAAATGTATGTTTGTTGTCTACTCCCTCATTCGGAGGGGTTATCAATGTTTTGATCTTATACAAGGAAAGTACTATGTTAGTGCTGGCATCAACTTCTTCGAGTCCACCATGTACTACTCGCCTACAAGTGACAGGATGAGTCCCTATGAGTCTGAGGATGTTGTTATTCCCCCACCTCCACCTACACATATACCTTAGCCTATACTCCATGTTCCAACACCTTCCCCAGTATCCAGCACACCCCAGGTAAATTATGATAACTTGGTTTGATTGATGGAACTAGTGGTGTGCACGATGTACAGGATGAGCATGCAGATATACATGCTAAGCTAGAACTACCAGCCGAGAATGATTTAGGGTGGTCCATCGCCTTGCGGAAAGGCAAACTTTCTTCTGCACAATACCCCATGGTAGGTCTGGTATCTCTAGAGCGGCTTTCACTAAATTTCCGAAAATTTATTGCGGGGTTATCCGGTGTTGATATCCTAAGCACACATCAGAAGGAACTCAAGGTGAGCGAATGGTGTCTGGCCATGGAAGCAGAAATGGTTGCTTTATAGTCTCGTGGCACATGGAGTACTGTTAAAGCTCCCGCAGCGTGTTTTTTGTAGGATGTAAGCGGGTGTTCACTGTAAAGAATAGAGCATATGGCAGCATTGATCGCTACAAGGCATGCCTCGTAGCATGTGGGTTCACCTAGACCTATGGAATGGACTATTAGGACGCTTTCTCTCCCATAGCTCGACACTTCACACTTCGGGCTCTTCTCTCCATCGATGTCATACAAGACTGGCCTCTATACCAACTTGATTTGACGGTGATCTTCAAGAGGAAGTCTACATGCAACAACCACCTAGATTTGCTGTTGATGGGGAGTCTTAGAAGGTATGCAGACTTCATAAGGTGATCTATATCCTTAAGCAGAGCTCGAGAGCATGGTTTCAGAAGTTCTCAGATGTGATAGAACAGAAGGGATTCGTGAGATAACTCCTATTTGTTCAAAGGTCCCAAGGCACCATTGTTATATTGGTATATATCGATGATATCATCATTACAGAGATAATGCACGGGGGATTCACGCAACTAAAGATTTCCTGGGTCAGCAGTTTGTGATAAAGGACCTTAACAATCTACGCTACTTCCTTGGATTGGAGTTCGCCAGGAACCAACGAGGTCTTGTGATGACCTAGAGGAACACTACAAGAAAGATGAGAACAGGCAACGGTCAACATCCGTCGCTAACGATAAGTTGACCGTCCCCATTGATCAGAGGGGACGGTCATAAGACCGTCTCTAAAGGTCCCGTCGCATTTGGTATACGCGACGGTATTAGTAACCGTCCCCAATACCCGCACATAGGGGACGGTCAAGACCGTCCCTACAAGTCAGCCACAGGGGACGGTCGTGACCGTCCCTTAAAGTGTTTTATTGGGGACGGTCATGACCGTCCCGTAAAGTCTGTCAGGGGAGACGGTCCTGACCGTCCCAAATGATAAAAACTGAAGACAGTAAGTACAAAGGGGACGGTCACAATGACCGTCCCCTTTGTTAATCTGCTAACAAAAAAAATTTCCATTGCCCCCTATTTGATCCTCATTTTCCCCTGTTACAAAAAATCTGTATACATAATATAAATTACAATCACCAGACAAAAAAATGCAATCCACATTCATAAAAAACTCGTCCAACAACACATGCATTGAAACTACTACAGTATCCTACAATAATGGTTCAAAATAGTTATACAATATACTAAAGTATCCTACAAACTAAGTAAGCTATCCTAGTCGTCGTCCTCATCCTCGTCATCGTCGTCGTCCTCGTCGTCATCAGCATCATCTTCTTCTTCGCCGTCATCGTCGTCGCCTAGCCTCACAGCGGCATTATCATCAACTGTTGGGTGGCTAGTCGACGCTCCACCTTGATGTGCCTGCATGAATGCATTGAAAATCGCCATTTGTTGGCGCAAATCCTGAATCTCCATATTCATGCTAGACACCTGACTCTCTAGTTCCCTCTCCCTTTGTGTCTTCTGAGAGGTCGAGCCGGTCCCTACTCCATACCAATTCCGTATGGTGGCGCCACGACCACCACAACGGACGCGTCCCTGATGCTCTGGACCGGTCGCCTGGAGGAAGGCCGCATCAGGAGTAAGAGGTGGATGACTCGTTCCGGAGTGGTCTACAGAGCCAGTGGTTGTGAGCCTCACCATCTCCTCCTACAAATTTATTTAAGTAATTAAGTTCGGATTCATTTAATTTGTAAAAAAGATGCAAATATGTTACGAATAACTTACATGAATTGGACCATAGGCAGGATCCACCCAATGAACTTCCCCGCCCACATCGCGGCTCTTAGACCTCTCGAAGACTTCCATTCGACTGGGCACTCGCTCGTTCTCCACTTCCTAATGGCAAAAGATTAGTAAACTTACGATACTATTTTAGTACATATATAATGGTTACAATTTTAACACTAATCATAAAGTAGATTACTTACGAAGTCATCCTTGAGTTGATTTGTGTTTCTTCTCCCCATTGTATGGGTAGACTTGAAACCTTTCCTAAGTGTTTCCAATATGGTAACTCTCTGAAAAAAATACTTTGCTTCTTTCAACCGTCGGCTGCACTTTTCTTGTTTGTCCGTCCTAGGCAACTGCTTCGTACATGTAATTGCTGTTCCCAAATAATGTTGCCATTCACACGAGCTAAGTCAACTCGTTGTCCATAAGGTGTCCCGTCGAATTTCTTATTATTATCTGCCCTTTGCCATCTATGCTTTGGTGGAAGGAATCGACGATGACCCAAATAGCAATGCTTCATACTTCCAGACAGCCATGTCGAATGTGTTTTTTCAAAACAGACCGGACATGCGAGTTTTCCCTTGGTACTCCAACCAGACAAATTTGCGTACGCGGGCTTATCATCAAGCAAACCTAAGCATATAATCAAAGCATACACAACCTAGGCTTATCATCAAAAAAATTAATAACTAGGGGAATCAAGCAAACCTAAGCATATCATCAAGCAAACCTCGACAAATCATATCTATTATATACTAAACATATCAAGCAAACCTAAGCATATAATCAAAACAACTAAATCCAATGGAGAAAAACAACTCTAACAAGATTATCAAGTAAAATAAACAAGAATAAAAGCAAAGGAGTGTTTATAGTTACCGGAAATGAAGATTAACGAGGTTGGAAAGCAAGGAGGAGCCGGAGGCGACGCCGGGGCGGAGAGGGCGACCTTGGGGCGGCGGCTTGCAAATGTGAGAATGGGGATGAAAACGCAGGTCGAAGGGGTTTTTTTCGATCTGACCAATGGGGACGGTCGTAATGACCGTCCCCTATGGTGACGATCGGCGACGGTTCACTAAAGATCGTCGCTTTTGGCCAAAACAGAGGGGACGGTCAATCAACACCGTCCCCTCTGGTCGACCACTTTGCACCATTCGTCAGAGGCGACGCCAACAGAAGACTTATGGGGACGGTCAGAACCGTCCCCCAAGCCCTTAGAGGCAGAGGGGACGGTCACTATAACCGTCCCCTCTGTTCTGCCACTTTGCACCATTCGTCAGAGGCGACGCCAACAGAAGACTTATAGGGACGGTCAGAACCGTCCCCAAAGCCCTTCAAGAGGCAGAGGGGACGGTTACAATAACCGTCCCCTCTGTTCGGCCACTTTGCACCAATCGTCAGAGGCGACGCCAACAGAAGACTTATAGAGACGGTCAGAACCGTCCCCAAAGCCCTTCAAGAGGCAGAGGGGACGGTCAGAATAACCGTCCCCTCTGTTCGACCACTTTGCACCAATCGTCAGAGGCGACGCCAACAGAAGACTTATAGGGACGGTTCGAACCGTCCCCAAAGCCCCTCAAGAGGCAGAGGGGACGGTCACTATAACCGTCCCCTCCGGTCGACCACTTTGCACCATTCGTCAGAGGCGACGCCAACAGAAGACTTATGGGGACGGTCAGAACCGTCCCCAAAGACCTTCAAGAGGCAGAGGGAACGGTCATTAGTGACCGTCCCCTCCGTCCCCTTTGAGTTAGTACAAAAGGGACGATAGCCACATACAGTCTCTTATTATGTGGTTATTGGGGACGGTTGTTGGATGACCGTCCCTAAAAAGAGGCATTAGGGACGGTCATTCCAAGACCGTCGCTAGTTGTCGTCCCTAAATGGGGCAATTCCTGTAGTGGAAGTATGTTATAGATATCCTATCATTTACAAGTATGGCAGATTGTCAGCCATCAACTACTCCAATGGATTTGAGTATGAAGTTCTATGATGACAACATTGATGAGGTTGACAAGATGAGATACAATGAGCTAGTTGGTAAGTTGTTATATGTGATCATCATTAGGACAGATATATCCTTTGTAGCAAGCAAAGTGAGTCAGATCAAGGAGCAGCCAAGACAAACCCATATGGATGCAGTCCATATGATTTTGAGGTATTTGAAGTCCTCACCTGGCACTGGTCTTTTGTTTAGCAGGGGAACATCTCTTATTGTTACAACTTGTGCAGATGCAGACTACGCAAGATGTCCCCAGGACAGGAAGTCAACTTCCGGATTTGCGTAGAGAATTCATTAGTATCATGGAAGAGCAAGAAGCAGATAGTTGCCGTCCGATCGAGTGTTGAATCAAAGTACAGAACTATGACACAAGACAACACATAGATGATGTGGGTTATATCAGTTCTGATTAACCTAGCCGTTGAGGTACCTCTTCCTATGCACCTCCAATACGACAACCATGTCGCACTGTTCATTGCCAACAATCCAATCTTTCATGAGTGAACCAAGCATATTGAGGTTGACTGCCATTGCACTCGAGATATGATCCAGAAAGGTCGTATTTCTACATCTCATGTCAGTTCTAGTGAGCAGGCAGCAAACATGCTCACAAAGGATCTAGCCAGAGGATCCTTTCATAGATGTTATTCCAAGCTGAGCATTATCGACATCTATGCTCCAACTTCAGGGGGAGTGTTTGAGAGTTTTTATGTTATATCATTGTTTTACGGTTATTTATTTCTTTTATCTGTAGTATGTAAGTTACCTATTTGGGTTTCTCTCTTCAATATAAGTGAATCCTTGGCCTCCATTAATAGACACAAGTATTCTTCTTCTACATGTACTGCATATTTATTTAAAATTGCCTTGACTGATGATCATTTTCTTGGCCCTCCTTTATTATAATTCCATGGCCCCTCATCCTGGTTGACCATGCAACTCCTCCTCATGTGTCTACTTATCCTCTTCGATAAACCCATTTTAACTTGAGCTATTCGTTGAAGCGTCATGATTGCAAACACTCTTACTACTTCTATTGCAATTTTTCGTCTTAATTTTATCGTTGTCTCCTTTCCTGTGCCCTTTCAAGAGGCTGGAGGAGATTTTAATGGTGTTTTAGCGGTGTTTAGGTCTGTTAAGGGAGGAAGAAGGTGGTCATGGAACCAAATGCAAATAAACTTTTCTTAGGATTTTTTTCACATATATTTATTACTTTTAGCTTTTAATGGTCTAGTCTAATGGTATAGGGAAAATGAGATGAGAGGAAAGAAGGGGAGATGAGATCACTGGATATGGAGGGGAACATGAGGTGTGTGGAAAGAGAAGGTGAAAATGATTTCGCCAATAGTTTTGTGGGGTTATAGAGAAGTAAGCATATGGACCCATCTCATTTGTTTGAAGGGGAATATGAAGTCATCCTTGTATTAAACTTGAAGCTTCTGTTGTAGTTCAAGAGGACATCATGTGTAGGAGTGTCGAGACCTCGTGGTTCGCTTTTGGTCCCAAGAGGTTAGACATCATTAATGAGGTTGCAATAGAACAACTTCATCAAGGGTGAGTGGGTTTGCATCAACAAGAATGGTGAGCAACTATGTGTACGCTAAGAAAGGTGGTGGCTTAGGAAAACAATCTTAAAAATGACGGTACTTTGGTAATGATTGTTTGCATCGCTATTATGTCCAAAGAGATAGATGACAATATAAAACATTCGGTTACTACAATTTAGGTGAACCTTTCAGGGATGATGTAGCATGTTTATAAGCTTTTTCGCTCCTCCTATAATGCTTCTAGTATAGTGACATGACAATTCTTAGAGGTGCCATGATAACTTCGAATATGTAGTCATGGTGGGCTGATGAAGAGCTTTGATCAGGGATGGCATATCTCCTTTTCTGTGAACCCTTTGCTGTCATGCAGAGGCGATGTAGTTGTGCTATCATGATCTTCAATGGATGAGCTTTGATCATGACAATGGAATCTCCTAACAATTGTGGTCATCCTTCGATTGAGGTGGTGGTGCCTGCGGGGAGATTGATCATGGTACCAATGACAACTGTTGGACCTGATTCTTCAGTATGGTTGATGGTGGACGTTGAGGTTTCTTTTACTGAAGATCGTAAAGGAGAGTCCCTCAGTGGAGACTGGGGATGGTGCAGTAGAGAATTGATGTTGGATAGTGGTCCAACCTTAATATAAAACGGCAAAATTGCTTGATGATTCATTTTGAAAAGATGATAAGGCAAAAGATTTAAAATGCTAACATGGATGTGTGAACACACACATAAAGATCGGATTCGGAATGATGCAATCAGAAGGAAAGTTGGTGTAGCTCCGATCGAGGATAAGATGCGAGAAATCGCTTAAGGTGGTTTGATCATTTACAAAGGAGGTTAGTAGATGCACTAGTGAGGAGATGCGGTTTTGGGATGTTGAGCCGGCTCAAAAAGTTTTGGAATGAGACTATACGAAAGGATCTTAGTTTTTTGGATCTAAGCCCGAGAATGACCCAAGATAGATCTAAATGGAGGCAAAGAATCCATGTAGCCGACCCTACTTAATGTGGGAAAAGGCTTTGTTGTTGGGAAAAGGCTTTGTTGTTGTTGAGAAGTCATAAGATTTAATCAGGGAAGACAAGTTGATGCTCCATTTTTATAATACTCGTGTGCTAGATGCCACCTTTATCATTATAGATGGTTAAATTCTTTGGCCTCCCAAGGTGGATCCAAACCCAATGTTAATCCATAGGAGATACTGAGGCCAGTTTTGGTAAGCGAAAATTTTGAACCTAGTTAGCTTTTTAGATTCTAGATTTTTGTATTGTTACAAAGGGGTATGCTTTGAATTCAATTCTAGTTTTGATTTATTGATGAATCGCCAAGTTAATTTTTTTAGATGGTATCAACCTATCAGTTCGATGGATTCTCCCTCGAGGATGGGCATGGGACTCAGGGCCATGAGTAGTTAATGGGAGGCTTAGAAGTAGGAAGTTACCCTCTAAGGTGCATCATGATAGTTGGGAACATACATTGGCACATAACGATGGTAAATATTATGGCTACCCAAGGCATGGACACTAAGATTCACATCTAGGAGAGGTTGCAATGCAGATGTAGCCTCCACGGAGCCATTGCAGGTTATGTTGAGCACTATTTCAAGTTTAACGAATGAAGACTTCAAGGTCTTGGGTTCAAGGATATGGTGGAAGAGGACAAGACGGGAGTCTTACGTAGGTTGACGATGATCAGGAGGTTGGACATGTGAAAGTCATGGTTCTCTTTTTATTGGATAACCTATGGAGATTGAGCCACCGCAGTAAAGGAGCACAGCTCTAGAGATGATGACAAACTTTGATTGTTTGGATGGTGAATGTAATCTTGTAGTGGGGAAAAAAGGTGGTTCGAGGGAGCAAAGAATGGATAGTTTGGAGTGAGGACAAGAAGATTGAGATGGATTAGAGGCAGCAGTCGAGGCATTATGCTTCTAAAAAAAGGATATATGATTATGAGATTTTTCTACTTGCAAACGAGTAACAGAAGGTGAAAAACATGATTAAGCATCTTTGGGTTTACAATAAGGTGATGGAGGATAGAGTGGAGATCACAACTATTTATCCTCACACTTCAGGTAGTTCACAGCAAAGGTTGGGAGGGGATCATTTAGACAACGGGTGGCACAGTTCACACTGGTTGACAATCGAGGCTCTAGACAACTTTGTGAGAGATGTCACTCGAAAGGTAGCAACGAAGGCATTGAAGTAAGGGTTTCTATTCTATTTACAGAGAGTTTTGGGGTCTTGTCAAGGACATGTTGACAGTAATTCGAAAGTTCATGGAGGGGAAATGACATACCCTTTTACGTGGATGAGCTTACTACTTGTGGTGGTGGATGACTCTATCTCTACCCTTGTGTGTATGCTGACCAACTTCTTGTATATGCCTGCCTATAATAAATGTAGGACCATATCTATGGTTTGGGGTATGCTACTGGAATGAATGGAGCGCCATCTAGAGTGTTAGTCCTTTAAAGTCTTATCCATGAGACACCACTTGGTGTTGTTAAGATCGTCACTCTCTTCCATTCCTGATTATATATTGTCTTCTTTCTTGATTCATGTTAATGTTGTAAGGAGGATAAATGTATGTTAACAAGCAAATTTTGATGGGAACATATTCCTCGTATAAAGTCAAATTGTGGAAAACACAATGTTGATTAGGAGTGGTAGACGACCACCCTTTCCATGTTGGAATTGGTGGCCGTCCCTACTCCTTTTAGGAGAGGGAGATTCTCAATGCAATCTCCAAGATTGCATGATTCCATGTTATCTCCAATATTTACAACAACAATTGTTGTAAATTATGCAGTTGATACTATATGGTACGTCAAATTAACGAAGGCATCTACAATTACATATAAAAATCCTATTACATTCTTTCAAAAAAATCCTATCACAGATACATAGAGAATATTTAACATGGAATAGACCCAATATGTAGGTAACAAATGGTGGGGTTGATCACAAGCTAAAACCAAACTCTATAGTCAAAGATGTAACCTATGAGACACATAAAACTGACCTTCTCTACAATGGCATAAATTAACAAAATTAAATATAATTTGAAGCTAGTTTATCACTGGGATCACCGATGGATTGCCACCTAGAAACTGTAAAAGTCCATAAATCCAAAAACATTGATATGCTTCAACCTCTAATCACGTGCTAAGATAGACCAATGAGCAACTTCTTCTCTTCCTCACATTCTCTCTTTGATTTCTCCTTTGAGTTGGATGCTTTTGGATGAGGGCCCGAGGATCCTTTATATAGGGATAAACATGAGAGAATATGGAGTTATGAAGTCCCATGAGAGAATATGGAGTTATGAAGTCCTCTATCCCTTAAAGATTAGTGCACTCCTATTCCTAAAAGTTGTTTTCTTTATTAAAATAGGACTCGTTACCATTACGACCAAATATTGCTTTATTAAAGGTTGAGTTCCCATATGGAAGGGAACCCACCCAACAAATCTCCTCCTTTACCAATGATATAGGAATTGCTCCAAACCTATGATGTAAGATCATTTATCAAACTTCATAAACGGTAAAGTGGTTGTCATTAAATTGGCACCATTATCATTTGTATGGATCTTATTAAGTACAAGTTGCCTCCATTTAAGGACATCCTATATCTGATGATACCAGACATTGATGTGTTACCTTGTGTAAAAAATAGAGTTCTTGGTAAAGTGACTTTGTTCTTATTGTTAGAATAAGGGATATACTTATCTTGAACAAAATTAATTTTCTGCATTTACAAGAGTTCTTCACTTGCTTCTATAGGGGCATGGAATACCTCTTATACAACATTGATTGCCATGAAGCACCACCATCTGCGTACGTCATCAAATAGTCCGATAGGGATCTTCTATCATCAATATCACATTCCATATTAGAATCTATGTATCCCAAAATAAATATCATCTCTATTTTATAACAATAACATGTGTTGATAGAAACATATAAATATCTCAAGATCCATTTGATTGCATTCCAATGCCTTTGTCTTGGATTTGAGATGAACTAGCTGACAACTGCAATAGAGTGAGGAATATTATGTTTAATACGTATAATGGTGTACATCAGATTGCATGTAGTCGAGGCATAATGAATCCTCTCCATATCCATCTTTTCTTCTTCTTCTTCTTCTGTCCTTGGAATGGGCTTGTTTTTAAATATGAATTGTTCTTTATAAGGGGTACTCTCAAGGGCTTGGCCTTAATATTGAATTTCAGAAGTATTGTAACTCTTTAGCCAAAGTCTCTTGGATTTTCTATCATAGTTCTTCATACTCATAATTTGATTTGTAAATTCCACATCCTTCAAAGTGAAGGATTTGTTTAATCCCTTCTTCAAATTTGGAATTCTCAAGGTATTACTTCCAACAATGAGCATGTCATCAATATATATATATATATATATATATATATATATATCAATAAAACAATGAAATCATCACTTGAAAATTTATTGATGAAGACACAATGATGTGAAGTAGTCTTTATGTGTTGTGCTACCGCTTCCCATTAAAAAACTCAATTTTCTTACCAATGTATAGGAGCATGATTTCGTAAGTACAAGATTTTCCTCAATATGAAAACATAATACCCATTTCTTTTGACCATAATCTTGTGAACGTCCCACGTAGATTCCCTCCTCGAGATCATAATAAAGGTGGTCTTAGCATCTATCAATCCAATTTCCAAATCTTCATTGTCTGTTAAACTGCAATAATTTTAGTGGACAATATCTTCAACACGGGAGAGAATATCTCATCAAAGGAAACACCTTTCTATTGGTTGAAGTCTTTCATAACCAACCTAACTTTATATTTTGGATATTTAGTGTTTTCGTCATGCTTTACTTAAAAAACCTACTTATTGTTCGAAGCTCTTTTTTCCTTGTGCAACTTCACAAGCTCATAGGTACGATTGTCATACAAAGACTGCAATTCATCTTTCTTAGCCTTAATCCACTTTTTTCTACACATCTTGCATATACTCTTCGCAGTATTCTAGCTCTCCACTGTATGTCTAATGAACATAATTGTGTATGAAGTATCGTGTAAAGGGATATCGCTTCCTCAAGATCTACAAAGTGGATCTGTATTTGAGGAAAATCCTTCATCTTGAGTGCTAGTAGTAATATCTACCATTTCAATATTTTTCACGAAGATTAGGGACTCATGAACTTCATCTGGAACCAAGATTTTAAAAATGTAAGACAGATCAAGATGGTTTTCCATTGTTGAGACAAGGCATAAACTTCGATGTGTAAACCTCAGTTTTTAAAGAAAAATATGCATAAAAGATACAAACACAAGTGTATTTTAAAAAATCCTAAATTTAAATATTCATACATACATTGGACATACAATTCATGTTGCGAATTGTGAATATGTAATTCTGTGTTGAATCCAACTTGTTTGTTCAGTTATGTATAATGCAGAGTTCATTATGTCATGCATGACCCTCCTCAATGCTACTGTGAAAGTCCATTTACAAAACGGGGGTCTTATTGCCTAGTATGCGAGCTCTTTATTGGTATTATCTTTTCCCACTAACTAAATTCATTAAATATTACTCATGGAGTAATAATATGTGTTTATATGTCACTTGATAGCATATGTGATTGACATATATAATATGATTGTATAATATATATTATGTGGCTAACACATATGACTATACCATGTGTTATTCTATTTATACTTATGAGTGTCTAGTATGCGGATGAATGTATAATACATTAATTGGTTAATAATATACCATAAAATATCATTGCATATAATGGATATATTATGAGTTCAATGTGGCTGCCCGCAAGGGGCAGCCAACATGGCTGCCCCCGGCCTTATTTTGATATTTTTTTATTTTTTTCAAAAAATGTCGCCATGTATATTCATCCCTATATCCCTCCTACATGTCATTCGAATTTCGTCAGAAACAGAGACTCCTATGGCCTCCATCCAGACAGTCATTCTTTAACGGTAACATGATTTTTTAAATCGACACCATCTCGATGGAGGCCGTAGGAGTCTCTGTTTCTGATGAAATTCGAATGACATGTAGGAGGGATATAGGGATGAATATACATGATGATATTTTTCAAAAAAAATAAAAAAATTTGACGAAAATAGCGCGGGGGCAGCCATCTTTGGCTGCCCGCAAGGGGCAGCCCCATTTTATCCATATATTATTGGCAATACTGCAGTATTGACAAATATATGGTTTAAAACCATTCCAAACTGAGGTGACGCCTCAGGTTCACCTTATCACCTTGGCAACATCTCAAAGCATGTGAGGTGCACACCTTGAGTGAGCTTCTTGAGGCTATAGCCTCGAGACAGGTTTCACTCAAAAATGCCTCGAGGCATGTTTTCAAAAACCTTGTCTAGAATAACTTCTGGTGGATGCTACAAAAGAATAGGCTCTGTGTCACTTGGCTTGCGGTTATTCTGAGTTGAACCCTTTGATGCCTTCTAAATATCTTTGATGTTATAATCTTCCAAAAATACTATGTTTTTGCTTCTCAAAAGCTTCTTCTCTGGATGATCATATAACATGCAACAAGATTCATCATGTCTACATCTCACAAAGATGCAGTTCCTAGTCATATGAGGAGCAATGGTGTGGCTTTACCTCAAAAGGAACAAGGTAGCTTTACCTCATAAAGAATGCACCTGACTCTCTCCATTAATGTCTTATCCATCCTCGCAGCAACATCATTCAATTGAGGAGTCGATGGAGTTTTTTGATGTCTAATCTCATGAGACATGCAATGCACGTCAAAGGATCAACACTTACATTCCACCATTATCATTGCATATGCGATCCAACTTCTTTGTTGCCTGCCTCTTTATGAGTGAATAAAAAGTCTTGAACACATAGAGGACATGATTCTTCCTCTTTTGGGTACTCATATCTTCTTAAAAAATCATCAATGAAGGTGACAAATAAAGTGCATCAAGATTGCAAAAAATAGCCGAGTAGACTATTTAGTTAGTCTGTTTAATTGAGTCAAGGGGTGGTCAGCTTGACTAGAACTAAGCTGTTACTAGTTGGCCAATTATCTAGGCCGACTACTCAGTTGCTTTTTGCAATTAAAATGTGTTTTATCTCTTTTCCTATTTTTTTATAAAGCAAGCTTAATCTAAGATGCTTAATGTTCGATTACACATTAATTGTTTATTTTATTTTATTTTATTATGACATCATAGAAAATGTATTTTATGTTAATATATAGGAATATATATAATGATTTATACATTTAAAAAAATATAAAAACCTATTAAATTATGATTAAATCAGTTTAGTCATACGACTATCAATTAATCCTTAGTGAAGCAACGGAACGAGTATCGACTATTGACTTTTGCAACCTTGAAGTTCACCATCAATAGAACTAATCTTTAGAGGACCACATAATCTATGGGAATCAACTTTCCATGCGTTCGTGGATGGTGAGTTATTTTTGAATGTAAGTCTTAACTACTTTCTGATCAAGTAATTTCTTGAACTCTGAAAGAAGATTCCTCTTGATTAATTATATAGACCCTTCACTCATGGTTGTCTCATTTTCTCCAACTCAAATGAATTGTGGGTCGTATTCACCTTAATCTTGGAAGCTTATTCGTGCATAACATGGAGGCTATTGTTGTACTTCTTCCCACTAAATGGAATGCCCTTGATAAATTTTCAGTATCCACCACCAAACATGTGGCAATAACATTTATCATCAAGCTTTTTCGCTGATATTAAATTCAGATGCATGTCAGGATCATACTTCACATCTTTTAGCTTCAAAAGGACTCCAATAGCAATATGCAAAATGACGTTAAACCTACCAATAACACTATGAGGGACCACCATTACCTATTCTTAGAATGCCAAAATGATCAGATGTATAAGATGTAAACAACTTTATGTTAGATGTCATATATAGAGGTGAACCGTTATTATCAACTAGCTAGTGTCATCTCTGACTACATTACTATAGTCAATGGTAGACACAATAAGCAAATCATACTCAACAATGACGGCAATATGATTCTCATCATTGTCGTTCCTTTCTTACATCTCTCCTATTTTCTCTCTTTTGAATTGGAAGTTATATTTCTTGATGTGGACTTTCATCATGCATAATGGCACTCCAAATCGTTATATTTGGATTCAACTTACTCTAGCTTTGATTTATTTCTTTATCATTCCTGAATTTAAATTTCCCCTAATTTTTGCATGATCAAAACATTTGACTGTGATGAAGAATCGTAAGATTTACTTCTAGGGGCAAAACCAGGAATTTCATCAAGGAGGGGTCAAGTATACAACTATTATGTATGCTCAAAATGGAAAAATCTATATATTTTTTCAAACGATATTTTAAATAGAATTAATATTTTTAAAAAGGACCTCTTTCAGTCTTGATAAACATAGAATTTAAATCTATTATTAATGTTAAATAGATTGGTGCTTTTAGTGGCTATTTTTAAAATTAGATATATATAATAATTTAAGCCTCTCTAAATCTATCTTAAAAAGGCTAAATTATCAAGTGAAATTTTGAAACAAAAAACTTCATGGTTAAAAGAAAACAATAAAATTTATTTTATTTACAAGTACTACTAAAAATAATGGGAAAGATAAATAAACTCGAATACAATTTTATATCAAATTATTTTGATATTTTGGAAATGACTGGATAAATCATATAAAAGAAAGTAAAATTGATGAAGATAAGATTTGAACCCTGGTCTCCAAAATAATAGCAATGCCACTCTACTACTTAACCATTTATTGATTCTACAACTCTAACAACATTAATTATAATACAAATGAAGAGGAACGTATTAAAAACTTAATACATTGTACAAGTGACGTATAATAATCATGGAAGGGCCATGGCCCCTCCATAATATATACTAATTCTGCCCCGGTTTACTTCTCAACTCTTTGTTCGGAAAATCAACCATAAAGGTCCCAAAAAATTCCATGATGTTCAAATTTAGTGAGAGAGATTCGAATGTCTCTCCACTGTCTGGAAAACTAGAAAGTGTCAGCAGCCTAAAACTGCTGAATAAATACATAAACTTGTTCATGCCCAAACTCCCATTCCTCATCGTTCTTGGATTCAGGCTCTTGTATAGCAGAAATCAGAAGATGCATAGGAAGTCATTTGCCATCCATCTTGTTTTTTTAGGATGATTATCCTATAGCTGTTGCAGTCTATCTTATCAGCAATGCTGGCTATGATGCATTTAGTGGGACTGAATTCCCTATATAGATCGAACCGCTTAAACACAATGTTAATAAGCAGATTCTGTATGGTATGTCAAATCGAGACTACAACCATGGATAAAATTTCTAATACAGAAAAAAATAATCACAAACATATGAATGATTTTTAACGTAGAAAGCATCCACTGTGTAAAAAATCACAGGGTTGATGGCAATTTAAGACCATGAAATATAATCAAAGATGTAACCCGTGAGAGACTTACACAAAGCCGATCCTTTCTACAATTGCACAAATCAATAAATATGGACAGTTTAAGGCAAGCTTATCATCAAGATCACCAAGGGATTGACAGTTCGAAACTGTACATCTATAAATCTGGAAATGTTGATACACTCTGATATCTGATCATGTGCCAAGACGGGGGAGTAAGCAATCTCTTGCCTTCTTGCTCTCTTTGGTTTCTCTCTTGAGTTGGATGTCTGTAAATGAGGGGCAAATTGTTCTTTATATATTAATTGATACGATAAAATATCCTATAGGAGTGGGATTAGTGCACTCCCATCCCCAAAAGGTGTCTCTGTCCTTAATCCTTATCAAGTTAGGACCCATTGCAAGTAGCAAGCAATGATCTATTTAGGGTTGAGTTCCACATGGAGGGAAATCAACCCAACAAATTTCTATGACAGAGAGTCGATATTTAAAGGGGAGACATGACTCTTGTGAAGAGCACTGAGGTATGTCGTCCTCTCTACATCCAAGAGGTGAAGTTAGACTGAAGGCAGATTCCCGACCATGCCTCGGTTTGTATATTTCGAAGCTGGACGAGGGAGCTGGACTTCCATCCCATCGAGAATTTCTGCATGGTTTGTGTTTCTAGCTTGTGTGTATCAACGTTCGACGATGCCCCGTTCTCATGTTTTGCACATATTCCATTTTTCCACCTCTGCAACTTGATGTTTCATGTCCAATCTTGTAATTCTTTTTACTTTCTTGATAGTATTTGTAACATTCCTGAATCAATGCAAAGTTCTTATATTGAAGACGAGATGCAAGTATGAATTTCGGAAACTATCTGAGAAATCTCATGTGCTAATCTGGTGAAACCTTCATATTTCAGTTCCAGCTTGTGATTCCACAGATAATTAACTATAAACATGCCGTACTTAAGATTAACCCATGCTTAATTGCTGATTATAAGTTCATAATTCATGCATAACACAAACCTTGTAAACTAAGATAATCACATGCTTCATGTATATCTATGTTTATCAGGCAGTTCTCAGCTTCCTTGACAATATATTACAGACTCAATATGCAAAGCATAATTTTAATCGCATTTACTATATAGAGACTCTAGTTTTCGTTTCTTTGACGAGCAATTTCCTCCGTGTGTTTCCAATCATTGAAGAAACCGGTTCGATGCTGCTTCATTACATGCTGGCCTTGACATTCAGCAGACTCGCAAGTTTCTGACCCAACGACTTGTCGCACTGCACCCACATCAGATGAGTATCAAAATCGACCGATAACAAGGAAGAGTTAAGAAACTTGTTAGGTAGATCGAATGCTTGAGAATGCACTATACGTTCAGTTTTACCTGTGACCAATAAGAGATCCAAATGCTTCGAAGTTCATGCGTAACTCTAGTGTCAGAAAGTGCGTCGACCCATCGCCGGATGAAGCGTTCTTGCCTAAGATTTTTATCGAATCAATATCGAGTTCAATGCCGATAGAGATCACGATTAGCAAGATACTGAAGCGCGGGATACCTGTCAGGTGCCCAGGATCTGTATCTTTCTCCTGGCTGCTTGAAATTGTTCTCCTTTTCGATCACGCGCTGTGCAGAGCACGTTGGTGCGAGATAAATTGATTAACGAGCATACCATCAATGTCAAACACATTACTTAGTGTAAAACTTACCTTCTCACGCCTGCCTGTCAGAATACGGGAAGGAATTGGGTGATTCTCGGCATGTCGAACCGGGTCGAACCGTGAAGGGAAATAGTTCACCTGGAATCAGTTCAACCAGAGATCAGAACAAGAACAAACCAGAGTAGTGTCAGATGGTACTTGGGCCTCAATTTTATTAAAATTGAAGTTCTGTCCTATGATCATCAGCCGAGTGATCAGATTTTAGCTGACTGACACTTTGAGTCAATCGGCTGAATTCCGATTAGTTGATTGATAATTTGGACAGTCGATTGATGTTCTTGAGACGGATCATGATTTTATTCAAGTTTAGCTTCAGATTCCGAACGACTAAAGATTACCTCTTCATCTCTATGCATGAAATTCATGAAACCTTCATGGTGGTTGTTGTGGTGGGCGCATTTCGGGGCATTTGGAGGCAGCAACAGGTAGTTTGGCCCCAACCGGTGCCTCTGCGTGTCTGCGTAAGAGAAGATCCTAGTCTGGAGGAGCTTGTCATCGGAGTAGTAGATACCGGGCACGATAATCGCCGGGCAGAACGCAAGCTGCTCGTTCTCAGCGAAGAAGTTGTCTATGTTCTTGTTCAGTACCAATCGCCCAACAGGTTGTAGCGGTATCACATCCTCCGGCCAGGTCTTGGTGACATCCAGAGGATCGAAGTCGAACTTGTCCTCATCGTCCGGATCGATAGTTTGGATGAAGAGCTTCCACTCAGGGTAGTTACCCGCGGCGATCGCGTCGTAGAGATCCTTAGTGGCGTGGCTATGATTGTTCCCGCCGATGATGACAGCCTCCTCATCCAGCAAGCACTTCACCCCGCAGGTTGGCCTCCAGTGGAACTTCACATAGTGGGCTTTGCCGCTCCTGCTGATGAGAGTATAGGTGTTGACACCGGAGCCGTCCATGTGACGGTAGTCCGAAGGGATGCCGAGATCATCGAAGAGGAAGGTGAACATGTGCAGGCTCTCAGGGTGGTGCGAGAAGAAGTCGAGGATCCTCCAGTTCTCCTGGATGTGGGACTTGGGGTTCGGCTTGAGCGCATGGACCATGTCGGGGAACTTGATCCCGTCGCGGACAAAGAACACCGGGAAGTTGTTGCCGACGAGATCGAAATTTCCCTGAGAAATTCATACGGTTAGCATGGATGTAGTAACTGAAATAACAGACATGTTCATCAGTTTAATAGCGATCTATTATATTAAATCATTTTACAGAAAGACGGGTTACAAGTTGTGTCGTCAATCCTTTTTGAATGGCAAATTAAATTCTTCAAAACACACATCCATAAGCATGTTCGTCGGTTTAAATATAAGCACCTCTCTGGTGTAGAACTTAACAGCGAAACCGCGTGGGTCTCGCAAGGTCTCCGGGCTGCCCCTCTCGTGGATGACTGTCGAGAAGCGAACAATGACAGGGGTCTGGACGCCGGGAGAACGGAGGAAGTCCGCGCAGGTGAGATGAGAGATGTCATGAGTGACCTCGAAGAATCCCTTTGCACTAGCTCCTCTGGCATGGACCACACGTTCAGGTATGCGTTCGCGGTCGAACTGCGCGATCTTTTCGATCAGGTGGTAATCCTCGAGGAGGATGGGTCCTGTTCAATAAGATACCGTCAAGATATGTTGTTGGAAACGGATCCGATCAAACAACCAATTAACATAGAAAAACACTTGCAAAGTACAAACACAAAACACAAGGATTGCTCGGGAGAGAAGATCATGTGGGTTATATATAGATAAAATACCGCGAGATCCAACAGTGAGAGAATTGTTGTTGTTCCAAACCGGAGCTCCAGAGTTCGTCGTCCAGAACGGGGAGTTGAAAGAGCTCGATGGCCGGAACTGCGCATTGGAAGACCCACATGAGACGCGAATTACAAGGAATACATGATTTTGCATCATTCAAAATTTGCATTACTTTGCAATCAAATTACGGAAAGGATAACACAGAGTTCTACTGTTCCTTACAGATTTGTACTGTTCTTTAGCAAATTCTACGGTTTCTACGATTAAAGATGAGATCAGGGGGGGGAGGAGAAACCTGGTAGGGATCCATCAGGCCTTCTCCTTCGGAGATCGCCGCACGAGCAGAGAACCACGTTGCGAGTTCCTTCCTCCTCCTCCTCTTCTATATATAGAGTAGTGCAATATTTTATCTCCTACACAGTGTTCCAATCTGCTAATGGACGCGAACAATCGCATATCTTTCTTAAATGTCGTGGGAGTCTCGTGTTCGCAAATTATGACGAAAAAAAGAAACCAGTTATTAGCGGCTTTTCGATTTTGTGGGAAAATAGTTTTGTATATCATCCGATTTGCGAAATCTTCCCCAAAATATGTGACTGTTATTTGTCTTCCCTTCAGAGCCGCGAGTTATTACAAGAAGAATGCAAATTTATAGCGCTCTGCAAATGGGATCGATCCACGTGTTCCGGACTTCTTGGTGCCCATTTTGTCGTGTCGCCCCATCCAGTGTGAAAGGAATCATGTTCTGTGTATTTTGGTTTTTGAAATATTATCCTTCACAATAAAATTTAGATTTTTTTTGGGGCTTTCGCGAAACTACCAAATTAAAAGTGTGGCTTCTAAAATCTCGTCCAATTACGTAATAATCCCTGTAGTCTTGGTAATTACACTGCAACACTTGTAAATTACATGAACACTATAATCTTATAATCTTATCCGCTCTTACACCATAACTGATTGGGGTTTCCGTGTTAAAGAGAACGAGATCGTAGGAGGCAGTGTTGTAGTTACAAATCTATATCTGTTTTATTGATACGTAAAGTAAATGTATAATAACTTCACAAAAAAACTTGTACAAAAATAGCCATTCTGTGGCGTGTTGAATTACATGAAGCCCATTAAAAAGGATTA
This sequence comes from Ottelia alismoides, assembly GCA_037367405.1. Lineage (NCBI taxonomy): Eukaryota > Viridiplantae > Streptophyta > Magnoliopsida > Alismatales > Hydrocharitaceae > Ottelia > Ottelia alismoides. The sequence goes on from JAZKJV010011635.1 coordinate 345,859, forward strand.
CCCGGGTAGAACAAAATCTGAGGTGCCATCAATTTCTAACTATCATGGGCAAGTTACGGGTGATTTTGGAAGTCACGGGTACAAATCTAGAGCTATTTCCCGCTTAGTGTATGGGCTTGACAAGAATGCCCGGTTAGGGCATGTATTTAAAAAATTCCCAGTCACGGCACCAATCGGCGAACGGTTCGCCGATCGGCAAACCATTCGCCGAATCAGTGCTTCCGTACGAAAAATAATATTCCGGAATAATATTATATATTATTTTTAATATATATATAAAATTCAATCGGTGATTCTCTAAATTATATATTATTCACCGGTGCTTCACTGACACCTCTGACACCGATTGAATTTTATATATATTAAAAATAAAATATAATATTATTACAGAATATTATTTTTTTACGGAAGCACCGATTCGGCGAATAGTTTGCCGTTCGGCGAACCGTTGGGCGATCATTATCCTTGTCTAAGAATTTTTTAAATTTCATGTCCGAATCGAGCATTCTTGTCAAACCCATACCCTAATCGAGAAATAGCTCACAAATCTATATCTATCTATCCATAACAGGAAAGGAGACACTCCGCCAACCATTAGTTTCCAAGCCATTACAGTCCATCTATGTCCTTCCCAAATTTTTTAAATTTCCATCATGTCCCATATACCCGTCTCCCAGTTTCCCACGGTACCTTTATTCCTTTCTTGGATATTGCTGTCATGTCTTGTCCTGCAACATTACGTGTTGCCTTTGAGACATGTAAAGTCAAGACGTGAATGGACCCTATTCTCCTTTGAGACATGTTCGTTTGGAGAATAGGCCCTGAAATAAGGGGTTTATTCTCCTTTCGATGCGGTTTCCCGTGGTATAATTATTCTTTCTTATTCCATCTTATTTCACTCTTATTTCTATATTTATCCCACCTTACTTACCTTTATTTCACCTTATTCACCTTATTCCTATCCTCCAGCCGAACAAAGAATAGACCCTTATTCTCCTTATTCCCCATCCTTATTCCTGCTTATTCCCGAACCGAACAGGCCCTAAGTTTCTCGAGATTTTTCCCGGTATTCCTGATCATGTCATTGTTGGAAAGCTTTTCCCAGTCAGGGCATGATTCAGCGAACGGTTCGCTGATCGGCAAACTGTTTGCCGATCAACCATATTCCGAAATTTTTTTCGATTTTATATTATAAAAATTATACATAAAAACATTAAGCCGATTCTCAATTCCAAATATTTATATATATTATTTTTTATAATATTAAATTGAAAAAGTTTTCTGGAATAATATTATATATTATTTTTATTTATGATCGCCAAACAGTTCGTCGATCGACGAACCGTTCATTGAATCATGTCCTGATTGGGAAAATTTTTCCTGCAATGCCTTGATTAAGAATTACGGACAGGGCATAGCCCTGTCCTGGAAAAATCTCAAGTCTCTCCTGACATGATGTTGGTGTTCCCTCCATCATGCATCAAATCTCTTCTTCTTCTCTTGAAGAACACCAACTTACACATTACCGCTTCAGCTCCTCTCCGAGAACGTCGATCCTCCAGTCCAAAAACATCTGCTCCTCTCTGAGACGTCACTGTCTCAGCTCCTCTGTAACATTCAAATCAGAATGTATTGAATATTACATCAAGATTACAACACTAGAATTCCTAGGGCCGAGTACGAATATATATTTCCATAGTTATTTCTTTATGATACAACTGTTGATAGAGTTGAAATATATATATGTGGGTTACAGTAGTCAATTTAATTTATAAGATGTGTGATGAGGTATGGGATATATAGCTATGTGATGGTTTTGGTATGGGTATATCCATGGCCATTTGTATTTTCAATACAACCAAGTATGATTCTATGTGCATATTGCATGAAGGAAGATTATGATAATCATCAATGGTAGTTATTTATAAAAAGTGATGGTAATTCGGATAAATCAACAGTTCCAAATAAATACTATAAAAATATTTTAATTAATGAAGTTTAAGAATATAATTACTTTCTATAATAATAAGATCTTTTTCGGATTAAAAAAAACGTAGCTGTAGAGTGTGAATACCTACATTTTTGGTAGGGTATATATATAACATTTAGGATAGACATGGTGTAAGATATATTTTTATTTTAATAGTAAAATTTTTTAATGGAGAAAAGGACACGTATGGTAACATAAGCTACGTGTGTGTCCTAAGATAAGTCAGGTTTCTGGTGCAAGAAACATATAAGGTTTTAGTTGCCGTCGGTGCTTCTATGGGGAGAGAGAATAGACATATGTGTTGTTGCGGAGGATAGCAAGGAAAAGAGATCGACAAGGTCTACAGGTTCTTCCTCTTCCAAATTCTTACCTGTTCCTTTTGGTTCTCATGCACCCATGCATGTATTAATTGGGATGGGATTAAGAGTGTTACGGTATTCTTATTTGCAGTAATTATGTTCAACTCCTACGCATGCATGCACGGATTAAATGGAAATAAATGAGAACTTAAACGAGCATGCATATGAATCTGGATATGAACCTGGTGATAACAATAACAGTTGCTCAGGAAAAGATTGGATTTGGGCCTATATGATAAACATATAAATTTAATTATGAACATTAATCATAGGTATATAATGAAAATTATGATAATAAGAGAGTAGTAAATATATATATATATATAGTGTTTTAGATCTATAAATAGACATTTTATGAGAAAGGATGGGATGCTTCTATCTCTATCCATATCGTATTTCCATGTACTTATCTTTGCATAACCATATATAGCTGATATTAGAAAGGGTAAATCTATAGGTACTCGTATGTTGTAAAATATGAACATCATCAAGAAAAAAAAAGAAAAGGAAACAAACCCCTTTTTGGTCTCCATAGATCTGCAGCTTGAATGTTGCATAAGATATTTCATTTCCCATTCTACACGGTTTATACCAAATCTATGTAAAGGTGGGATATTATGAATAACTAATGTAAGTATTGGATAAATCTGGTAACTTGTTGTATTAAAATATTTATTAATTAAAGCAAACTACTTTGTACATATGAATATTTGTATTTATAGTCATAATCATAATATTGATTAAGATTCAATATGAGACATAATTTGGTTTATCACAGTACTTATAGATGCATAGAATAGAAATAATCCATGGAAATGCTCAAACAAAATAATAATTATCATTATTGTTATCCGTAATTATAGATCATGTTATATCTTGGCCACTAAATTATTCAAGGGAATTATATCATGAGTATATTTTAAGAAGAAATAATACATGTATAGATAGTATTATTTGAAACTATTCAAGATATTTATTCATAATGTTGAATATTCAGGAAGGCTGATGGCGTATGATAAGAACAGGAACACCATCACGTAGGGGTCTAAAAAAAAAGATCAAGCTCGATCAGTGTGAGTGGTTCATAAGCTGAAGGCCTTATTATTATTATTTTATTCCATGCAAATGTTTTTAAGATGCAAGCTTTTAATATTTCAGATAGTCATTGCATTTCATTTTTTTTAAATACATTTGATGCTAATTTTAACAAGCTTTATTCTTCCACATTGAATGGTTTATGCATCTTTATGGTTTAAGTATGCAAATTTAAATGATATGCAGTATGAAGCTTTTAGGTTCTATATGATTCTTGTTCAAGAAATTACGTCGAGTTAAACAAGTTCTTTATGATTTTTATGTTGATTATGCAAGATGCATGAGTAAATGTTTTTTTAAGTAAGATGCACACTATGTCCTACACTCTAGGAAAGTCATGAACAAGTAAGAGGACTTTGGGTCCGCATTCTGTATGCAATGGGCTTTGGGCCGTATGCAGGGTGTTTATTGGCCTTTGGGGCCGTCTGCGCGTATGACAGTAAGATAAGGTTCTAGGTGGAGTTCGCTCTCCTAGGCTATAAGTAAGGCTAAGGTTCGCCTTAGCAGTAAGTGTTCATGAACTTATCAAGATATGTTGGGGTAGTGGTGCATCGTCAAGTATGGAAAAGCAAGCTTATTTTCAAAATAGGAATTTTGATTACAAAATAAGTTAATGGTTATTGTTACCCATTGTTTTGCTTACAATGAGTTATTATCAAGCTCTATGTCGATGATGAAAAATCTATAGAGAAGTTTTTGAATTATGCAATATTCACGTTTAATTTATAGTATTCATTGGTTTCCAGATTATGCCAACATATAAAATTTGCAATTATTTAGCTGGAGGTTTATGACCCATTCACTGGGTCTAAGCTCATGTTGATGAGTTTAGGCTCACCACTCCAAATTAATATTTTTTTCAGGTACTCAAAGGAAAGAAGTCAGTGATCTAAGTAGAGCAAGTCTGAAGACATCTAGAGAAAAGAGGTTGTGCCATCATAGTTATTACTTATTTTATGATGTTTCCCGACCGTGATGTTTTTTTCAAGCTAGACCGATTTGGATTTTTCTTTTGATTGGTTCATTTGATTTTAAAATCATGTATACCATAATATGTATTTTATTTTAGTGTGGAGATGTACATGATTACAGTGATAAATTTATTATGAGTTGCAGCATTTCAAAAGATTTTTTTTTCCTTGTTAAATATAGTAAAGTATGCTAAGACAAGAGTAAGTTTTAAGTCACGCTCGTCTCAAGGATTAGGCGGGACGGGTCGTGACATCCTCTTCAGAAAGCCAATGTCGACGCTCATGTACGAGAACACCAATCAATGTTGATGTTAGGACTCCATGGATAGCTTCACGACCTTTGAGACCAAGCTTCACTGCACCTCCGGTCCTGACAGTAAACGTAATGTCCCGGTGTTGGACATGCGATTCCACAACGATCCATTATGCAATAAATGTTATCACGAATATCATTCTCTAATCTGAATTGACAGAGACTGTTAACCAGATTGCCATTCCATATACTAAATAGTAAAACATCGGATCCAAATGAATTGACAGAGAAACAATACCGAATAAAATTACGTTAAACGTATGTTTCCCAATCATTATCCGATTATACAATGCAAACAAGAACCGATTAAAAGAACAGAAACATAAACACGGGCATGATCCAGAAAGGGTAAAGCAATAAACATATTGCGGCAACCAAAATAAAATGGAGATCAGTTTAGAAGTCACCGAAGCGTCCATGAAATGGACTGTCCTTAGAGAAGATATCGCCCCCACAATACCGGTGCGTAGGGTACTGGCGATCTGCTCCCAGGATACGACGGCTCACGATCGTCATCGGCGCACACCAACGGGATCGTCCTCGATTGTACCTCAGAGAACTGCAGCCGAGAGAGGAAGAGGAAAAACGTTCGTCCGCGAGAGGAAGAACCAGAGAGAGACGGCATGAGAGAGGTTTTCCTTGTGAGTGTAGAAAGACGGCGTCGGGCGAGGGATATATATAAAGAGGGGCTCGTGTGCCCTAGCGCGCTGTGTCTTTTGGTTTCCGAAAATGCGTCCCCAAAACGCAGCCTTTCGGATCCCAAAATCGCACCCATAATGGCGAGTTGAATTCCCATTTAAGTCAACTTACCAAATTAATCGTGTAATTAATTTAATCGACTTACCAAATGAAAACCGCAGCAAAAGTATCGAGATCCGAATTGACTCTCCCGAGCCGGAGACGGAGCGGAGCGGAGCGCGCGCGCGCGTGTGTGGTCCTCCATTCCTCCTCTCTACTATTGCCACAAGAGCTTGGGGTGTGAACTCATATATAAGTCCACCAAAAGTTTAGTTCTCCACGATGTGGTACTAAACTTCCACCCAAACTTTCCATATTTCAAATTTGGGAATTTCCAACTTTCCCTCCAAAATATTTGGTTTCCCAATTGAAACCAAATTATTTCCAATTGTAATTATATAGACTTTCCAATTAAAGTCTAAATACAATTTTGAATACAACAATCCCCCACGAATTCACCAATTTGAAAAAGAGATTCAGAAGGATTTAAAAGACTTCTTTCGGCTGCCCACACTTTGCTTTCAGTAAAGGTACCTTCCGGTTTGAACCTCTACCTGAGTTTACTATTTTCACTTTAACATGAACGAAGTGAACTACGTCTTGAACTTCAGACCTTAGTGTTAAAGTATACGGTAGAAACAACAAAGCGTTGTTCTTGGTACAATCTTCAGGTTTGGTGCTCTTAAAGGCCATGCACCCTTATCCTGTTTCATGAGTGTGTTCAGGAAAGACCCTCTTCCTTTAACTGCGGCCCACAGTAACACTCACATAGGTGGCGTTCTCCAAGGATGCACTGCTAACATCCTGCCCAAAGGCTTGAACCCATTCAGAGCCTACGCTCTTCCTAAACTTGGAGCTTAAGTGGCACTCAGGCTTCCAGGGATAAGACACTCATGCTTACGCATTAAAATTAGAGTGCCAACCAGTTCTCCAAACAGCTTGTTATTACCACATTGAACCTACTTTGTGGGATCTCCACTCAGATAGGTTGGGTTGCTACTGTAGAGGAACTCCCAATGGGTCTCAGTCCCATCCCAAGCCTAGACTTTAGGACTAAAGATCTATCAAGTCCCTTAGTCAACGGATCTGTCGTGTTGTCTTTGGATCCAACAAAATCCACAGCCAACACTCCTCGAGACACCAAATCCCTTAACGTCTTAAGTCTGATTTGTATGTGTCTCCTTGTTTCTGATTGAACTTTGAACTCTTGATCTTGGCAATTGTGGTCATATTATCACAATGTACCGAGATCGCAGGAATAGGCTGACCTACCATTGGAATTTCAGACAGAAGATTCCTTAGCCATTCAGCCTCAATTCCAGTGGTGTCCAAAGCACACAGCTCGGCCTCAAAAGTGGATCGAGCTAGAATGGTCTGCTTCACAGACCTCCAGGAGACTGCACCGCCTCCAAGGGTAAATACATACCCTGTAACACCATTACTCCCAGACTCCTCTATTTTCCCTATCCAGCTTGCATCACTGTATCCTTCTAGTACGGAAGGATGTCTACCATAATGCAAACTAAGGGAAATATTTCCCTTCAAGTACTTCAGTATTCGATCCAGAGCCTCCCAGTGAGTACGGATAGGACAGCTAGTGTATCTACTCAGCTTTGCAACCGAGAATGAAATATCAGGTCTCGTGCAATTTGCAAGATACATTAAACTTCCTATCACTTGTGAATACCTTAGCTGAGCTACAGGTACTCCAGTTTTATTCTTAAACAACGTTTTGGATGAATCAAAAGGAGTGCTTACAGCTTTGCAATCTTAATATCCAAATTTCTCAAGTATCTTCTCAACATAGTGAGATTGAGAAATTACAATCCCATCAACTGACCTTGTCAGTTTGAGACCCAAGATCACATCAGCAACACCCATGTCCTTCATCTCAAACTTGCTACTCAAGAATGCCTTAGTCTCATTAATAATCCTCATATGTGATCCGAACGACAATATGTCATCAACATATAGGCACAAGATAATACACTCATCACCTTTCACTTTGGAATAGACACCTGTCGGATTCATGAACCTTAAAGCCACATGACAAAATAGTCTTGTCAAATTTTTCATGCCACTGCTTTGGTGCTTGTTTCAATCCGTAAAGGGATTTGACAAGCTTGCAAACCTTTCCCTCATTCCCAGGAGTCATAAGCTCATCAGGTTGATCCATATAGATCTCTTCTTCAAGATCGCCATGCAAGAAGGTGGTCTTCACATCCATTTGGTGAATAGAGAGATCATATACATATGCCAATGCTATGAGCATCCGGATTGTGGTCATCCTAGTTACAGGGGAATAGGTATCAAAATAATCGATACCTTCCTTTTGCCTAAAGCCCTTGGCAACTAATCTGGCTTTGTACTTTTCAATTGATCCGTCAGGTGTAAGCTTTCTCTTAAACACCCACTTGCACCCAATGGTAGAGCACCCTTTGGGTAAATCAACCAACTCCCAAGTTCCATTAGCCATAATGGAATCCATCTCGGATTTGATGGCTTCCTTCCATTGTTTTGCTTCAGATGAAGCCATGGCTTCCTTGTAACTTGGTGGATCACCCTCGATCTGGTAGACAACGAAGTCGCTACCCAGATCCTTGGCTATCTGAGTTCTTTACTCCTCCTTGGCTCAATCTCCTCAGAAAGATTATTGGGTTCAGGTTGAGTCTCAACCCCCACATTCGTTATCCTTTCCACTTGATCTGGAATAGATCCTGATGTGGAGGCGCCTTCAATGGTCAGATTTTGAGGAATCCCAGTCTTCAACGGAAAGACATCCTCAAAGAAGGTAGCATCACGGAGTTCAACAATAGTGTTGACATCTATGCCCGGTATCTCGGACCGAATTACCAAGAACCTATATGCATAGATATTTTCCAGGTAACCTAAGAAGACCGCATCAACAGTTTTAGGACCAAGTTTCTTTCTCTTGTGTTCTGGGACTAAAACCTTAGCGAGACAGCCCCATACTTTGAGATATCTTAAACTCGGTTTCCTATTTCTTCAAAATTCAAATGGACACTTTTCCATATGTCTTGGAGGCACCCTATTCAGAATATGGCAAGCCGTATTCAGGGCTTCTCCCCACATATAGGTTGGAAGTCCAGAACTTTGTAGGAGAGCATTGATCACGTCAGTTAAGGTTCTATTTTCCGTTCTGCTATCCCATTTGATTGCGGTGAATATGGGGTCGTAACTTAATGAACTATGCCAAAAGATTTACATTGTTCATCAAATAAGTTAGAGGTATATTCACCTCCTCTATCTGACCTAAGGCGTTTAAGCACTTTTCCTATTTGTGTCTCAACCTCATTCTTAAAGATAAGAAATTTCTCTAAGACTTCATCCTTGGTTTTCATTAGATATACATAGCAGTATCTACTGCCATCATCTATAAAAGGTGATAAAGTATTTCTTATTGTCTCGGGTCAACACACCATTAAACTCACAGATATCCGTGTGCTTTAGATCCAAGATCTCACTATCTCTAGAGACAGACTGAAAAGACTTCCTAGGTGTCTTAGCTTGCACACATATCTCACAATTTTTGAGTTTTATCAATAGTGTGTTTCGGGATCAACTCTAAATTCATCATTCTTTTAATTGAATTTAGGTTTACATGTCCCAATCTACCATACCACAGATCACAAGATTCTAGATTATTCACAACATGAGACACAGAACTAGAACATTCAGCATTCAAAACATTCACTTCATTAATGTTTACTGAATCACATCTATTCTAAATAACAAATCAAAATCAGCCAAATAGCTTTTTCCATAAAAAATGCCATGTCTCAGAATAACAACTTTATTACATTTAAAGTTTAATTCAAAACCATTTCTAACTAAGATAGAGCCGGATAACACATTCTTCTTGATGTCAGGAACATGCAGCACCCTGTGCAACGTCCAGACACGTCCAGAGGAGAACCTCAAGTTGACTTGTCCCGACCCTAGCACCCTGGCCGCAGAATCGTTCCCCATCTTCACAGTCTCACCGCTGCAGTTCTGATATGAAGAAAACAACGTTCTGTCAGAACATATGTTTACATTGGCTCCCGTATCTACGAGCCACTCATTTGGATCATGGATATGGTATAGTTCAGGTTTTACAGAGACATACCCCCTCGCTAGCCCCGAGTCCCATAGTGATCATGTTCACTTGTGGACTCCCGTCTGTAGCCTTAGGTTGAGCCTTCAAGGACGGACAGTTCTTCTTCCCATGGCCAACCTGATTACAATGCCAGCAGGGTTTATTCTTTGCCTTTTTCTGGATCTTGCCCTTTGGTTTCATTTTTATTGTTATTGGGACCCTTTCCCTTATTATCCTTCCCCTTCGAGGTCATGAGATAGACCTTAGCCTGAATATCAACAGGAAGCACATGTTTTTGTTTCCTGTGTTCCTCCTCTATGGCAATTTCCACCATCAAGTCATCCATAAAAAATTTCCCCTTTATGTGTGTTTCAGGGTCATACCGAAGTCTTCCCACGACTTGGGAATTTCTTTATGATGCACATGACCTGAAACTTCTCTGGAAGTTTCATTTCGGCATCCTCTAAACCATGGAGCAGGAGTAAAAACTCGTGTGCCTGTTCAGAAACAGACTTCCCTTCGGCCATGGAAAAATTCAAAAATTTGGCTACGGAGTATTTCTCAATACCGAGATCTTCGGTGTTATACTTCCGGTCCAAGTCTTCCCATAGCCCCTTCGCAGTCTGCGTGGACGAACAATATACGTTAAACAAAGTGTTGGACAGAGCCAACAAGATGCAACCATGACATATACGGTCGCGTTCCTTCCACGCAGATTGCGCCTTATGGCTATCGGGTGAGGGGTTTTCCATCTCCACCGTAGGACAGTCGGTTTCAAGCATCGAGATTAACCCATGGTGGTTAACCAGATCTTCATGCGTTGTTGCCAACGCTTAAAATTCTGTCCACCGAATTTTTCAGGCATACCCGTCATATCTACCCTCGATTTAAACATTGTTTCCGACATTTTAGAATTGGTTCGGGATATCTTCTCTAAGATTGTTGTTAACCAGATTGCCATTCCATATATTAAACAGTAAAACATCGGATCCAAATGTATTGACAGAGAAACAATACCGAATAAGATTACGTTAAACGTATGTTTCCCCAATCATTATCCGATTATACAATGCAAACAAGAACTGATTAAAAGAACAGAAACATAAACACGGGCATGATCCAGAAAGGGTAAAGCAATAAACATATTGCGGCAACCAAAATAAAATGGAGATCAGTTTAGAAGTCACCGAAGCGTCCATGAAATGGACTGTCCTTAGAGAAGATATCGCCCCCACAATACCGGTGCGTAGGGTACTGGTGATCTGCTCCCAGGATACGACGGCTCACGATCGTCGTCGGCGCACACCAACGGGATCGTCCTCGATTGTACCTCAGAGAACTGCAGCCGAGAGAGGAAGAGGAAAAACGTTCGTCCGCGAGAGGAAGAACCAGAGAGAGATGACGTGAGAGAGGTTTTACTTGCGAGTGTAGAAAGACGGCGTCGGGCGAGGGATATATATAAAGAGGGGCTCGTGTGCCCTAGTGCGTTGTGTCTTTTGGTTTCCGAAACACGTCCCCAAAACGCAGCCTTTCGGATCCCAAAATCGCACCCATAATGGCGAGTTGAATTCCCATTTAAGTCGACTTACCAAATTAATCGTGTAACTAATTTAATCGACTTACCAAATGAAAACCGCAGCAAAAGTATCGAGATCCGAATTGACTCTTCCGAGCCCGAGCTGGAGACGGAGCGGAGCGGAGCGCGCGCGCGCATGTGTGGTCCTCCATTCCTCCTCTCTACTATTGCCACAAGAGCTTGGGGTGTGAACTCATATATAAGTCCACCAAAAGTTTAGTTCTCCACGACGTGGTACTAAACTTCCACCCAAACTTTCCATATTTCAAATTTGGGAATTCCCAACTTTCCCTCCAAAACATTTGGTTTCCCAATTGAAACAAAATTATTTCCAATTGTAATTACATAGACTTTCCAATTAAAGTCTAAATACAATTTTGAATACAATACTTACACATTACCGCTTCAGCTCCTCTCCGAGAACGTCGATCCTCCAGTCCAAAAACATCTGCTCCTCTCTGAGACGTCACTGTCTCAGCTCCTCTTCAGAAAGCCAATGTCGACGCTCATGTCCGAGAACACCAATCAATGTTGATGTTAGGACCTCCATGGATAGCTTCATGACCTTTGAGACCAAGCTTCACTGCACCTCCGGTCCTGACAGTAAACGTAATGTCCCGGTGTTGGACATGCGATTCCACAACGATCTATTATGCAATAAATGTTATCACGAATATTCCTTAATATGAAATGAAGAATGATTAATTTGCATAAAGGTCCCTTAGTACAATTAAGGTTATCCACCATGGCCATCTTAATGATCATACAGTTGATTCAATTATTGAATCATAGATACTGGTGCTTGGATGAATATCTAAAGAGTTAGATTGAGGCCTCATCAAGCACCGTCAAATGATTGTTACGAGAGGATCTCCAACCTGAGAAGGAGATGGCAATCCTTTCTCTAGAGGTTGATATCTAACCGACCTCTTGATGTAGGTCCTCTGCATAGGAATAGAGATTCAAAGGTGTTAGATAAGTTAGGTCAAAGAGTTGACTTAATGAGATCGAGATAACCAAAGTCCTATATCGTATGTTGTCACGATATAGGCAAGCATCCTCTGATCGGAGACAAATATGTTACTATATGTCTAAGTATGTACATTTGGTAGACAATAGATTGATGACCTAACCAAGGCATATACACCGGCGCACTAGTATGCATGCAAGGGCATATGAGTAATACGATCTCTCAAAGGGATCATACATGTTTATTGCTGAACCGGAAGACATGAGCTCACTCATGAGATATTGGGAAGAATAAAATTTCGTGCACAGTTGTCTCACTTTGGAAGATTGATTGAATTTGTAGGTTTGATATATACTTTTAGAAAGTATATAACCAATACCTGGGTATGATATATGCTTTTAGAAAGTATATGATCGATGCCAACTCCCAATGATCGAATGAGAAAACTTAATGATAAAAATCATGAAGGAGATAGTCTAAAAGAGATCTAAAACTCCGGGTTTAATCTAGGTCTTCAGTATGCAGGATGTACAGGTGTTGGGAATACCTGAGGGTGATGTGATCATAAACGATTGTATAACCATGATGCTTCCATTCCGAGGGAGTGATGAAATAAGTCTGGATTTTAGTGATTCCTCTCATAGAGAAGTGATCTAATCTTAGTCCATATGTTGGACCTTGATCTAAATACGATTCACATACAATAAGAAGATTAGATCTATGGCTTTGATTTAATCAAACATCTATGGGAGGTCCGCAAGATCTGGATTTGAGATTTGATCTCAATATCCAAGTCACTATACGTGGAACAATATAATCGTCTTGTCCTTATCTCCAAGCATCCGCGGAGAAAGCGCATTATCCTTGAAACTGTTCATGGGTAATTCATTATTGATATATATATATATATATATATATATATCCGAGCATTGAGAAAATTGACATTAAATATGATTTATAATCATGAATAATATGAATTTGATTCATATTATAAGGAGAGTTGTCTAAGATAATTAAATGTGATTTATTTATCAAAGATCAAAATAATGTGAATGTTATTCATATTATTTGGGCACATGAGAATAGAGATCCAAGATGGTTAAATGCTATTTAATTATCTTGGATATGAATAATATGGATAGCACTATCCATATTAATCATATATATTATAAATGTGATTTATAATATATAAGAGAGATATATTTATAATTTATATTTATTGATTAATTATTGATGTGAATTGGACATTGGATAATTAATTGAAAATATAATTTACATTTTATTTTGGGATGTAAATGTGATTCACATTTTTTCAATAGCATGATTGAAATATTTTATAAGATAATTATGAATTATCTTGTGAACTAATTTACAACAATTGTTGTTGTAAATATTGGAGATATCATGAGACAATGAGATCTCATGAAATAATGAGATCTCATGAGACAGTGAGATCTCATGAGAAAAGTGGTCGTCCCCTATTTTTAGGAGATGTGATTAGTTTCTTCATTATCTCCAAGACTAACAAATTTATTTGATTGGAATTAATTATGTTTATTTATTAATTTAAATTAATTTAAATTAAATCATTTTTGTTGTATTTTTACAACATCTTGGCCATTGAAAGAAACATGAATCAATCTCAACTATTGATTGTGTGTTGTCCATGGATTGGGATCCATGGACTCCCAAAACCCTATATAAGAAGAGGCACCCCTTGCTCTTAGATACCCACGATTACGAATGCTCTCTCTCCCTGTCTATTTCTCCACACTCCAAGCCTCTCTCTCTCTTTCTCATAATGGTTGTCCACCATGGAACCATTGAGAGAGTCTCCATCGCTGCAGCATCGTCGTTATGATGCCGGAGTATTTGCTTGTGGAATCTCTGTCTCCTTTGGTGCACCTCGCTCATGAAGAAGATGTCGGATTTCATGTGATGAGATTAGGAGATTCACCAATTGGATCATCAATATGGATTGCGAGAAGGACGTGTCTCATCAACGCGCTTGTAAGCGTCTCCTCCGTTGGATCGGACTTGAGCCATGAGGTCTCTTGGTTTAGAGACTCGATCGCAACCACGCTTCAAGATAGGGGTGCACATGGACCGAATAAAATCCGCAATCCGATCCAATCCAATGTTATTGGATTGGATTGGATCGATTTTATCTAGCCAATGGATTGGATCGGATAGAGATTTTGAAAATCCGTTAAATTATGGATTGGATTCGGTCATTGCCCAAATCCGATCCGATCCAATCCATTAATCCGTTAACAAATAAATAAATACTATATATAATATTTCATCCTTATAATTAGTGCAGATTTTATAGTTATACATATTTTTATTAAATTTCCCACCACCATTTCTCAATCCCACCCCCACTCATTGTAATTATTTCCTATTACCTTTTACAATCCAATTTCCTAGGGATCCCATCAAAATTTACCCTATCATAATTTCCCCTTCCCCTCCCTCTCATTTTTTTCTGCCCAAACCTAAACCTTCCCCCACACCGTCGCCTCCTATTTCCCTTCCCCCCATCTTCTACCCGCCTCGCCGCCTTCTTCCCTCTTCTTCTTGTCGTCGACGCCTGCCCCTCTTCTCCCCTATCGCATCAGCAGCTTCCATCTTCCCCCCTCCCCCACACCCGCCCCCCCAAACCCCCCACCCGCCCTGTATCGCCACACAACTCGCCCTACGCCGCTGCCCAAATCGGGCCCGACCCCTCCCACCGTCAGCGAGCGAAACCTCGCTACCACCGACTCTCCCCTGCATCCCTTGCTGCAGACCACTCCCTTGTGCCTGTAGTGTATACGAGTGCCTCCCACACGCCTGCATCGCAGCACCTCTCATGGCGCAGCACCAACTCGACACCTCCATTCTTGTGTGGCAAGGTCACTGTGGTGTCGCTTCCTTCGTGTATCATCGTCGAGCTGTGGTGCATCTCCCTCCACAAAATCATCTCCTATTTTTATTCAGATATAGTGCATTTGATAAAAATATATGTACTTTCAAATATTTGCAGTAACCCAAAGTTCCATTTTCTAGTTTTAGCCATATGAAATGTGTATCTTACCTTTAGTTGCATGGCTTATTAATATCTCGATTTAAAATTATATGGTGATATATGATCTTAATTTTTTGCCTTTGAATATTTATAGTATTTTTTACCTATTTGATCTTATTAGCATCTACTTTATTATATCATTTAGGAACTATGTCAACCACTAATGATATTATTGGAAGTATTCAACCTACACCTCAAAGTACACCAAACGAGGCAAACACATCCAAAGTTCAAATTAAGTATAAGAAACCAAGCAAAGCGGGTTCTGATGTTTGAGCACATTATACAAAATGAAAAATAAAAAATGGCAAGGTTTAGTGTTCTAAGAACTTGATCCTAGTTTATGTGGTGGAAATATGTAAGTATTAAAAATCCGATCCATACCAATCCAATCCGTAATACGGTGGATTGGATTGGATTTATAGTTTCAATGGATTGGATCGGATTGGAAAAGTTAAAATCCGTTAAGTGTGGATTGGACACGGATTAACCTAAAATCCAATCCGATCCGATCCATGTGCACCCCTACTTCAAGAGGTAAACACCTATTTGTAGTTAAGATGAAATGATCCAAGAAGTATTCTTGGATCATGTGGTTTAGTCGTGTTTAAAATTTTAAATTCTGTTGCCCGAGCAACTAGTGCGACTAATCACTCTCGATCGCATTCGATGCGATCCTCACGCTTCCATGATGCGCTTGAAGATTTTCACATATCCTTCAAGTGGTATCAAAGCCAGGTTGGAGGTTTTGGATTGGATCCATAAACCAAAGAAGATATGAGCTCGTTATGGTTCGTGAAGATTTTAACATTTCAATTTTCGTAGCCATGTTTTGTGATAAATTTCGACTTTGTTTAAAATGTTTAAATACGAAAATATCACTTGGATAATGTTCTCCATTATATAAGACAACCATGGGATTTGAGTTTGCGTGATTTGGAATTCGATAACTCATGATATGGTCTTTTAAATAACGATATGTCCATTGTTTCGGGGATGACAAATAATGACATAATAAGGAGTTAATTTTTAAAATACCTAAAAATGTATGCTTTATCACTTCGGTTCTGTTTTAAATCAAATTAGAAAATTTTAGAAATTTATTTTGCTTAATTTGTATTTAAATTGATTGAGATGTGTTAATTTTAGTAAGTAGGGGTCACGATTGAAAATTATATACTCGATCATGAACCTTGTGATTGTCATTTAAGTAACTTGTGAAATTAATTGTTAATTTCCTAGAATAATTATGGATAATATTTAGAAAATATTTGATTATAATTGTTCCCTTAAATGACATTGCCTCAATCATAAATGATTAGATATAATCTAGATCATCAATTGGTTACTTGATACACTTTCATCAAACTTGTTATATACTTGAATAGGTTTTGGGAATGTGTTTAGCAAATTTCCTTATAATCAAAATTGTTTTGATTATTACTATATGGTATAATTTCAGTTGAAAAAACGATGATCATCTCAAGTACAAAGTGATTGACTTGGTATTTTTTTCCCGATACGGATATGGTATCTAGTCAGGGAGTGTTGGGGTAACAGGTTGCACCGTGTCCAGTCTGTCCCACTCCTGTCAGTACTGGACATGACAGCGGGTAGGGAACAGATAATGCTTGAGAGATCATGATGTATTTTCTAATTATTAGACTTCTAATAATATGTACTTTGAGATAATACCAATCTTTCAAGTAACAATCAAGTTTGTTGATTGAATTGGATTGCTAATTGATTTAATGAGATTAAATTAATTATATCCAATTAAAATACTCTATTATGAATAGATGTGTAATTCCCTTGTAAGAATTAATCATAATAAATATGGTTCATAATGATTAATTAAATTTGAACATGATATGGAGGATCACATAAGTGACATCCATGATCTCCCGTCAAGGCAAAGGGTTCTGTTGCTAGAGATTGTATGTCAGAGATGCCTGTCGAAGTGACAGCTCCTGCATACAAACCATTTGGATCGGACTCTTTGTTTCTCGAAAGAGTAAGGACGTATGCGTAGTGATCCCAATATTGGATCCTCATATTATTGGGACGATATTGGATTGTGCATAGCGAGTTGTATTCCCCCTTGACAGTTGGTTCAATTAATGATGGATCACAATCACCTTAGGGGTGGTGGGCCCGGGTGTTAAAGATCAAATTGGAAAATGCAAGTTGGACTTGCAAGGCGGAATGTGTTCCCGCTTCTTTTTATCGGAGTCACGGGTTCTCATATTATTTGGATGTGACAAAGATAAGGAAGGAGATCCCAAATCTTGCTTGAGATATAACGCTAAGTATATCTCTTACATTGAAAGTGATTAAGGGAATGAACTTTCATTGTTGACAAGGCAAGACAACTTTGATATAAAAACTCATAAATCAAAGTAAAATATGTATGTATAAAATATATACACTTATGCAAATTTATTATTTCAGATAATCCTTCATTAAACCCATTCAATACTATACTCAATAATAATAAGTATAATATCATGGATTAGATCCATGATCAAAATATTGTACTTGCAGTTGGACACATAATGTATGTGGTTGCAATGTGCAAGTTTCCTCATAATAATGAGGAATGACAACTAAATAGACAATAGGACTACAAACCTAGGGTTTGTGTGTCTCTATAGTCTTGATATCATCGAATGTACTTTGGAAGTGACATGTCGATGATGATCGCAATTGTCAAATAATCCTTATAAAATCTAAGAAGATGTTTTGACATACATATGTGCTCTCGACATTTAATCACGAATGACATGATTCTCTGCATTATGCAGAATGTGGCTCTATAGGAGAAGATGTATTCAAAATATTTGAGTACCTACCTGAACCAATGATTTTAAGAGTTAAGATGTATGTAGATACGATGAGTGTCATCATTCTACTATATATACTTTAGTCATTCATGAAGCATCGTAATATTCATATTGTATGAATTAAATAAAGCATGTATAAATGTTGAAATACATTTATATTGAAATCTTTTGAATTCAATATAGAGATCCTTCGTCTTAAGCAATTGTTGTTTATAGATGAAAGGAGCGCAGTGGAAGCATAGGCCTGACCCAAGTTAGAAGGAAAGTCAAAGATTTGATTGTACTTCTATGGCATCAATACATATGATATCAAAAAGAGTTGGATGAATGCCAATACTGCAATAAATCGATGTACGGATAGTGTGGCTACCTAGACTATCTAGGATCCTTAGAGAAGGACTCGGATAGTACATCAGAATAATCTACATCTACATATAATCATTGAAATTCACTTTCTTATTTGATAAGATCAAAGTCTAATAATTATATCTCATTCTTCTAATAACACATTCAATTGGTTTCATATGTTTTAGAAGACTAGAAACTTGATTTTAAGGTTTAATAGTCATCCACATGGATATTGATACAATTATTGCAACAATCTCTATTGGATGGATAGACTTCATATTTTCAATGGGAGAGTTCTTAATCTTAGAGAATGACTCTATGACATGGATATTAGAATACACTCATAGTTTATTTCCAAGTGTTGGAAATAAACATGAACTAAGTGTTGGAAATAAACATGAATTCTGAAATAAACCTATCATAAAGAGTTATGATGGATATATTTCAAATAGTAATCTAACATCTAGTGGACTCTACTAAATTAGAAAATTAATGAATGGTTCATTAAGATTTCTAATACGGAAAGTTAAACCTTATAAGATTAATAGGAGGATGAAGATCATTTGACAATGATCTAGCATCAAGCCTTAGGTATTTTGTCTGTTGATTTGATCAATAAACTAGTAAGACATGAAACGTTAGAATGTCTAAATTTCAAAACTTACATACTTATGAATATTGTATTCAAAGTAAAATGTCCAATACACCCTTCTCTAGGAATGGTGTTAGATGCTGAGGTATTCAAGATCCCATACATATTGATGTATGTGGATTATCTATATCAAAATAAACATTATGGGTATGTGATATCTATTAATGATTATTTGCGATATGAGATTTCTTTCCTTCACCTTAGAAATCTTTGAAACGTTCGAAAGATTTCATAATTTTGTCTTAAACCCAGAGTTTAAAGGAAGATGAAAATGAATTTGATCTAAATCTAGGCAGACAATACATATTAGATGAATTCAAGGAATACCTTACGGAGATACGACTTATCTCACTCCTCCTCATACAACTAAACTCAATAGAGTTGTAGAGACTACCTATTAAATCATGTGTGACATGATTTGGTCAATGATGAATATTAGCATAATTACCTCTCAGTTTCCATGTATATATGTAGTAG
The DNA here is from genome assembly GCA_037367405.1 of Ottelia alismoides. Taxonomy (NCBI): domain Eukaryota; kingdom Viridiplantae; phylum Streptophyta; class Magnoliopsida; order Alismatales; family Hydrocharitaceae; genus Ottelia; species Ottelia alismoides. The sequence continues at coordinate 365,360 of JAZKJV010011635.1, forward strand.
AGACTACAATATATATCCGTAATGAGGTTCCATGCAAGTAAGCTAGAATCAAGCACGAGAGAGTGCTACTTCATTAGGAAAATAAAGGATGGTATTGATACCTACTTTATGACCTTGTGATTCTAAAAGATCTCATCTCTATGAATGTGATTCTTAAAGGATGAGACTCTTGAGAATCAAGAAGAAAATGAAGTGAACGATCTCATTTAATCTTGAGAAGATACCGAGGCTCCTAAAATCGGAAACTAAAAGAACAATTAAAGATGAAACACTAATACCTCTTCAAATGAATTGAGGATGTGTTCCTTGTGTCAGTTAAATTTGACAATAATCTTACTTCATGTGATGAAGCTCTGAAGATTATGACATGGAAATATGGATGTTAGAAATAAAGTCTAAAGTAGACTTCATATACAAGTGTTATATATGGACCCTCGAGGATTCACCTATAAGGGTAAGACCCGTTAAGGTATAAATGGATATTCACGAGAAAGAGGGATCCTGATGAGAAGGTAGAGACCTTCAAAGCCACGGTTCGTATCCACAAGATACACATTGAAGAGAAGATATTTGCTTACGATGAGACTTACCCTACAGTGACCATGCTTAAAACCATCATAATATTTTCTAGCTTTAGCTACACAACTTGACTTTTACATCTTCATGATGAAGTCGAGATTGCATTCCTCTATGAATACCTCTCCGAGGATATTCATATGAAGTATCCCCAGGGCTTCATAGTTTAGGAAAGCAAGTTATGCAAGCTGAATAACTCCATATGTGGACTCAAATAAGCTTCTTGTAGTTGGAACATCAGATTTGATGAAATCATAAATGTTATGGTAGAATCTTGATGAACCGTGTGAAGCTTAGTCGGAGTGCCACTGTGTTCATTGTGCTAAATGTAGATGATATCCCGATCATTTGGAATGATATAAGGATAATAATAAGTGTTTTATAATCTGGTTATTCCATACCTTGATATATGATCTCAAGGATACCTCTTAGATCTTATTTTTGAAGTTGTTCAGAAGCAAAGAGAAGAGAGTATTGGGACCGTTACATTAGCAGTACACCTTGGACATTTTCATTTTCTGGAAAATTCCAAGAAGCCTTCTTTCCCTTATGATGTGGTTGTGATCTATCTAAAGGGATATCACCTCAAGGAGTTGAGGAAGTGAATGCTAGAATTGCTTGCCTTTGCACATCAGTTATGAGAAGCCGAGTGTGTGCTTGATGTGTACAAAAGTCAGGCGTCTGCCATGCAATGGGAGTAGTAAACTGTTGCTAATCCTACTATGGAGATGAAACACTTGATTGTAGTAATAACAAAATATTTAAAGATGACAAGACTTTTGAGATGGTGATCTCTAAGTCTTGTATTCAAAAAATTAAGACATAATGGATAGTGATCTAATAGATCTTCACTGCAGATACCTTAGGAGATAGAGATCTCCAGGAATAAGGGTATTTTGATAAGGATTATATAAATACTGGTTATAATAATTATTGAGATGCAGTGTCAAGGACACTATAACTAATAAGATTGAGTATTGGTTGCATAAGATGCAACATTCGTATTGGATGCGAGCACTGCTACTAGGGGATATGATATGAAAGTGTCGTAAAAGGACTTGGCATAGTCTCTTGGGAACAGAGTGACTGATCAGCTTACCTAGATATTTTTGTAAATAGCTATGATTGTCACATGAGTACGGGTTTGAATGATTAGCCCATTAATGGCTCTTTGGGCTAGTGGGAGATTGTTGGACATGTGAGCCCACGACGAGCCATTATGCAATAAAATGTTATTGGGAATATCATTCCCTAATCTGAAATGAAGAACGTTTAATTTGCATAATATGTCCTTCAGTAAAATTAAGGTTATGTACCATGGCCATCTTAATAATCATACAACAATTGATTCAATTATTGAATCATAGAGGCTGGTGCTTGGATGAATGTCTAAAGAGTTAGATTGAGGACTCATCAAGCATCGTCAAATGATTGTTAAGAGAGGATCTCCAGCTTGAGAAGGAGATAGAAATCCTTTCTCTAAAGGTTGATATCTTACCGACCTCTTGATGTAGGTCCTCTGCATAGGAATAGAGATTCGAAGGTGTTAGATAAGTTCGGTCAAAGAGTTGACTTAACGAGATCGAGATAACCAAAGTCCTATGTCATATGCTCTCATGATATAGACACGCATCCTCTGACTGGAGACAGATGTGTTACTATATGTCTAAGTATGTACATTTGGTAGACCAATAGGTTGATGACTTAACCAAGGCCTATACAGTGGCGTGCTAGTGTGCATGCAAGGGCATATGAGTAATATGATCTCTCAAAGGAATCTTACAGGTTCATTACTGAACAAGAAGACATGAGCTCACTCATGAGATATTGGGAAGAATCAAATTTCGTGTACGGTCGTCTCGTTTTGGAAGCTTAACTAAATTTATAGGTTTGATATATACTTTTGGAAAGTATATGATCAACACATGGGTATGATATATGCTTTTGGAAAGTATGTGATCTATACCAACTCCCAATGTTCGAATGAGAAAACTTAATGATAAACCCTGAAGGAGACAGTCTAAAAGAGATCTAAAACTTCGGATTTAATCTGGATCTTCTAGTATGCAAGATGTATAGGTGTTGGGAATACCTGAGGGTGATGTGATCATAAACGATTGTATAACCATGACGCTTCCATTCCGATGGAGTGATGAAACAGATCTGGATTTTGGTGACTCCTTTCACAGAGAAGTGATCTAATCTTAGTCCAAATGTTGGACCTTGATTTGAATGTGATTCGGATATAATGAGAAGATTAGATCTATGGCTTGGATTTAATCAAACATCTATGAGACACCCGTGAGATCTGGATTTGAGGTTTGATCTCAGTATCCAAGTCACTATACGTGGAACAATACAATCACCATGTTCTTATCTCCAAGTATGCGCGGAGAAAGCGCATTATCCTTGAAACAGTTCATGGATAATTTCATTGTTGATATATGTATCCGAGCATTGAGAAAATTTATGATTAAATGTGGTTTAATTATTATGAATAATATGATTTGATTTATATTATAAGCAGAGTTATCTAAGATAATTAAATGCGATTTAATTATCAAATATCAAAATAATGTGAATGTGATTCATATTATTTGGGCACATGAGAATAGAGATCCAAGATGGTTAAATGTGATTTAATTATCATGGATATGAATAATGTGGATAGCATTATTCATATTAATTATATATATTATAAATATGATTTATAATATATAAGAGAGAGCTATTTGTGATTTATATTTGTTAGTTAATTATTGATGTGAATTGGATTCACATTGGATAATTAATGAAAATATAATTTACATTTTATTTTGGGATGTGAATGTGATTCACATTTTTCCAATGGCATGATTGGAATATTTCACAAGATAATTATGAATTATTTTTATGAAGTAATTTACAACAATTGTTGTTGTAAATATTGGAGATATCATGAGATAATGAGATCTCATGAGATAGTGAGATCTCATAAGAAGAGTGATCGTCCCCTATTTTTAGGGGATGTGGTTAGTCTCCTTATTATCTCCAAGACTAGCAAATTGTTTGATTTGAAATTAATTATGTCTATTTATCAATATAAATTAATTTAAATTAAATCATTTGTTGTTGTGTTTTTACAACAACATCTTAGCTATTGAAGGAAACACACATCAATCTCAACCATTGATTGTGTATTGTCCATGGATTGGGATCCATGAACTCCCAAAACCCTATATAAGAAGGGCCATCCCTTGCTCTTCGATACACACGATTACGAATGCTCTCTCTCCCTGTCTATTTCTCCAGATGCCAAGCCTCTCTCTCTCTCATAATGGTCGTCCACCATAGAACCATTGAGAGAGTCTCCATCACCGCAGCATCGTCGTTATGCTGCCGAAGTATTTGCTTGTGGAATCTCTGTCTCCTTCGGTGTGCCTCACTCGTGAAGAAGATGTCGGATCTCATATGACGAGATCAGGAGATTCATCTCTTGGATCATCAATATGGATTGTGAGAAGGATGTGTCTCATCAATGCGCTCGCAAACGTCTCCACCGTTGGATCGGACTTGAAACATGAGGTCTCTTGGTTTAGAGACTTGATCGCAACTACGCTTCAAGAGGAAAACCTTATACCTATTTGTGGTTAATATGAAATGATCCAAGAAGTGTTATTGGATCATGTGGTTTCGTCGTGTTTAAAATTTTAAATTCCGCTGCCTGGCTCGATCTCATTTGATGTGATCCTCACACTTCCACGATGCGCTTGAGGATTTTTACATATCCTTCGCCCGGAACCTAGATCCGATCCATTATCAGAGAGTACTGATCCAGAAAACCTGCCAGGCTTGGGCTCAATTGGAACCCCTAACAACGACTCAAAATGCTTAAGCCTAAGCTGTCTGGTCAATAATCGGGTCCAAGTTCTAGAATATTACAGATGGTATCCGATCAGATTTCTTCTAATAGTGGAAAGAGTTACCTCAGAGGTGGAGTCACCCCTCCCATATATTTAGGAGGAAAGGACTACCCAAAAGATGAAGTTGTCACTGTTACTGGGAATATGTCATGTGCCATATGAGAACATTGCGAATATGATTGAGGGTGATTATAGCACCCCAAACATAGTACCATATCTAGTAATCATAAAGTGTGGTAATATCTTATAAGTAGTAGGGGCTATTTCTAGATGACATGAGCTTAAGAATTTTGAGATGTGGTCAAGGGTTCTAGTTGGACTCAAGCCTAACGAGTTGTCTAGTTATTATTCCCTGATAACGTTCTAGGGCCCAGGATGTTACAATAAAACAAGACATAATCAAGTCTCAAGAATATATTCAAATATCATTTTTATGCCAAGAAAGCGAATTCATGAGTCTATCATACCTTAATATCTTTATGTCTATTTGTTTACATGATTCATTTATATCACCATTTGTTATAATACATATTATTGTATTTTTCCTTCTTGCCAAATTGATTCAGACATATTTTGAAAGTTTCGGTGACTTTACTTGGAAAGAATTATATCCTTCAATCATGCTTATCTCATATTCACCCAATAATTGCTTAAAAAATTACAAAGGATTTCATAGAAGCATCAAAAAATAATACCAGTTAACATAAATCAATACAATTAGTAAATAAATCTTCTTTACTTTACAATAAAAAAGTAGATCATACATTTTGGCATTAAGATCATAAATCACAATAAAAATTTGCAAAAAAAAATTATACAAAGATGAGCCATTTGTCATAGACCATAAAGAGCTAGTAGATTCTATACTAAATAGTTCTACTTTGATAAAATCATTTAAAAGGTGCACTTTTACCGTTCGTTTAAAACAAGCCAAAAAGATAGACACAAGCCAGAACATGAAAGTTGTAGATATCGATGGATCTACAATTTTTAATTTGAACAAAAACTCAAACAAGGTCATTGGTACAAAGATGAATTTTTGGGAACATTTTTAAAGGGCAAAAACACTGATTTTGTGGGTTTTGAGATATTTTTATTTCCTTTTAAAAACCAAAACAAATATAGAAAATAATTAATCTAATTTTTAGGGGTTTTAATAAAATATAAAAACAAAGAAAAATGTTAGTACAATAATTAAGGTTAGAAAATATAGGTTAATTATACACATATTCTATACAATAAAAGCTAAGAATAGTGATTTAATTGCGATTTTTATGGAATTATTTAAGCTTGAGGACTAATATGTAGAATTTAGCAAGATGAATCTGGTATTCATCATACCCCTATACTTAAACTATGATCATCCTGGAGCATTTAAAGAATGAAGGAGTCTGATTAATTCTTGATAGTGCATGTGGATTTTTAAGGATCGATTTTGCCGAAGACCCCTGATGAAGCTACGTTTCATCATCTTTATTCTATAATTTGGCCTTAAAAATCCTAGTAAATGCATGTAAATAGGCTTAATTTAGACATTGTAGCATTCACGCATCATTGTGTAAATAGTGTATAAAATGCGGTTTTTAAAGCCAAAATTATAGAATAAAGAAAAGAAAAGAAAAAGAATAAAATATTGTAAATATTTTATGACCCGAAACCCCGAGACCTAGGTATTTTGATGATTAGGTCGACAAGGAATAAAGTAGGGGGAGATAAGGGCCAAAAATACAATAAAAATCACTTTCATTTAATTCATTTTTTAATCATTTTGGGACCCATTTTTGGTTCCATTTTTTATACTCCAAATAAAGAAACTTTGTACATGAAAGTTGTAGATAATTAAATGAATAAAAATACAAAATTGATTTCACTCAAAAATAATACACAGATAAAAAGTTATGATCTGAATAAATTCCAAAATCCCAACTTCCAGACATGTATCTCGCAAATGAAAACTCCAAATGCATCAAACTCACCTTTAATTGTATATAGCTTAAAATAAGCTATTTAATGGTCGTTCGCATTTGGTGGAGCTACGATTTGAAAGTTGAGTTTTGGACCCCTATTGTAAACTTGTACAGATTAAAATATTTATTTTATTATTTATTCATTATTTTTATAATTTTATATTTTTATAATTTTGTAAATATTATTTATAATAAATATGCACATTAAAATCAGAATAAAAACCTAAAGAAAATACAAAATAAAAATACATGTATATAATACATAGATATAATACCTGTATACATACCTATATAAACCATACTTTTATTTTATTAAGTGTACAAAATACCTCAGAAAAATACAATAAAAATATATTTAAGTATATAAAAATATTTTATAAACACATAAAATAATGAACAAAAATAAATAAATTAAATTCATAAAATAAAAATAAAATAAAATAATATATAGAAGAATATACTTATAGAGGCTATAAATGGTAACTTGTAATTTTATACCTCATAAAAATAATTAAAAATCACCATAATATAATTTACAAAATAATAGTAACCAAAAATTAATAAAATCTTTTTTCCAAGGTTTTTTCTGGTTGGTCCACGTGGACCAACCAGATTTCTTCCTTGGTTGACCTTGGTCAACTCTCTGACCGAGGTCTGGCTTTTGTCAGCAATGAGTTTTTCTTGGTGTTTGCCCCTTTTTCGAGGGCGCACCTTGCACCCTTTCATGTTGCGTTCTAAACAACTTTTCTTCCTCGTTATATGGTGATTCACGCCCTATGATTGTCTCGGGCTGTAGATCGTTGCATCGTCCAAACCACCTCGTTCTTCACGCCCTCTCGACCATCCTTCAAAAACGCCCCAAACCCTTCATCTTCTTTTGAACCCCTTTTGACCTCGGTTTGGGCTCCCTTGGGCGTGCTCTGGATCGATCTTGGTGACAGCAAGATCTCCAGCAGCCCAGGGAAGCACGGCGAGGTCCTGTGAGGTCGTTCCGCCATCTCCGGCGGCCACGCCGCCGTGAGGTTTCATCTCAGGTTTCTGAACCTTCGAGGTCCATTCCTATCGATTTTCCTTGCATTTTTTTTCTATTCCTCGTAGCATTAGCATCTCTCGCCCACTGTCTGTTTCGATTACAACCTATCTAATCGCCTCACCAACCATCTCGCCGGAGCGTGTTCCGGTGAGCCTCAATGGCCCCTCCACCTGTCGCTCCACGCCGCTAATAAGAGGCCCGAGCCCTTCTTTTGTTTGCTTGATCTTTCTTGCAGGGTCAGGAGCCAAAACGCCCCATCTGGAGCCGAGTATTTGCTGCACCTGAGGTCCTGGACCCCAACTCCTTCCTCGACTACGCCGTGGAGCACCGGAGCTCACCGAGCCGTTTTGGCCCTTGGCTGACAGAGGATACTTCCAGGCATCGTTGGAAGATTTTTGCGATGAAAACAGTGGCTGGAGCGACCCCTTTGAGCCGATCGAAGTTCGCGAGGGGTGGAGTTCATCCATGTTCTTGCAGGGGAGGTCTCCGTCGTTCGATCCAAGAGGAGCACCAGACCTTGTAGACACCGTCAGATCCAATCATTCCCGGCCGTCCGATCAGCATTTCATGTTTTAATCTCAGCCATCGGAGCGAAGAGGTATCGCGCAACGAGGGCTCGACACGTGGCAAGTGAGAAGCCCTCCGCCGTCGGATCACTTTAGGCTTGGGTATTTTACGTTATTACCTTCGTCATTTTTTATAATATTTTATTAGTAGTCAAACTTTCATCGGCCTTTTTGAAACTCTTGTAGAATTTGCATTTAGCCCCCCCCCCCCAGTTCTGTAGTATTCCATTTTGCTTCCTGCCTGGTCACGTGCGCTACGCACGTGACTTGTCAATTTTGAAGGGATACCCGAGGTACTTCGCGTATTTATCTTTAATGTAGAAACCTTTTCATGCAATTATAAATTTCTGGAATTTTTGCACTAAAGCTCCCGAAGTTTTGGATAATTGTGTATAGGTCCTCCCCAGGCGCGTGCGTCGCACATGCGTGGGTGGGCTTTTTACAGCAACACCCATGCGGCTTTAGCTATTTATCTTTGGTCCAGGAAGTTTTTAAATACGTTACATAATTTGCGGAGAAATTGCATTTGGACCCCTGGACTTTTCGCATATTGCAAAAACATCCCTGCTAGGAGTGTACTTTCTTGTTGTTATCACTATTTATTGCATGCATCTATAAATTGCTAAAAAATCCACAAAAATCATCTTAAGTACCTCTTGCATAGTATATTCACGTTATACTTTTATTTTGCATTTTTATTACATTTTCGTATTTACAAAAATTCAAAAACATGCATTTTTAGCATTGTTTGCACTAGAAAATACATAAAAAATTATAAAATCACCTTAGAAAATTTCCAAAAAAATATATCTTGTGTCTTTTAGTGTGTTCTAACTTGCCAAAATCCACTAAAAATTACAAAAGAAAACTCATAAAAATTACAAAACCGTAAAAACCTTCATAAAAATATTAAAAATCCATAAAGAAATCTTGAAAATATAAACTTTATTTCTAAATTTTCTTTGTTTTATTATCTTTTATTTAAAATTAATTTGAGGCATTTTGGACACTATTTGATATTTTTTAGTCCTCATTTTAATTTCGACCAGCCACTTAGTTTACTGTTTGCTAGTATTTTTGACTTTAACAATACCAAAAAATTTCAGAAAAATCTGTAAAAATCACAAAAACATTAGAAAAATATAAAAAGCACAAAAATATTTTATTTCATGTATTTTAAGTATTTTTCCCTATTTTTATCTCTCTCTTATCTCTAGTGTATATATATCCCTTATATATATTATATCTTTATTAAAAGAAAAAGAAAATATAAAATATAAAATATAAAAAGAAAATACAAAATCAGTAAATTAAAAATCAAAATATAAAAATATAAAATTAAAAATTAAATAAAAAATATAAAACTAAAAACCCACAAAAATAGCATTTATAGACAAATATTCACATTCACACTTTGTGCATTCATTTGCCCCGTTCTACCTGTCTGCTCCCTGTGTTCGACCTTTACACATACTTGCACCTATACACATCTTTGTTGTAGAGTTATAACAAATTTTAACTCTGCACTGCTTTTCATTGCTTGATTTCTGTTGTGAGTTAATTGTTGTTTTAATCCAGATTTCGTGTGGTCGATTCAGCGACTGGGTTCCTGCCTTGTGTGTAGTTTAAGATCACCGATTTTTGGGTTAAACAAATGGCGTCATTGCCGGGAACAACAACGCGTAGTTGGGCTTTTTGCTTGTGCTTGTGATTATTTGTCTATTCTTTGTGATTTATTCGCTCTCTTATTTGATATATCCTTTGAATTGTCTAACTACCCTCTTGTTTGACTTTGTGCCAGGTACGCGGATCAAGGGAGGCACTCTTTTCTAGGAGCGCTCGTGTACCCACGTGAGGCGGCTTGGGTTTCGCACCAAGGCGGACTTGGAGGGAATTTTGAAGACAATTCCCGAGCCATTTATTTTATTGCCTTTATTTGTGTAATTTTAGTGAGAGAGAGAGACCACTATTTATTTGTAATAATACAGGTATTCGAACTCTTGGACTCTCGAGCTCAATTTCCAAGTGATTATTCACTTGGGGGCTCACCGTGGTTTTATCGATTTTCTTCGCATTTTTTAAAATTTGTTTTCCGCTTTCGATTTTCTTATTTTTGTGTGATTGAGCTCTTAGATTTAGGAGTTGCTTGTCGATAGCATTAGGTCCAAACCCCTAACATATTTGCCTGTGCCTATAGATTCATTTGGACTTAGTCAAATCTAAACTGCTTCTGACTTTGTCTCGGAACCACCATGCCGCGAGAGTTCTCCATACAGTACGTGCAGGACCCACCTTGGTGGGCACTGAGGAAACTCCAAGATCGGACACTTCGGTTCCATTCTGACGCATTAGCATCGGATCTTCACGATAATAGCAATTTCTGAAACTTAGGGCGATTTCATCGGTTGCATTTGCATATAGATAGGTTTCAATTCTGCTGAGCATCTTTGCATGTAGAGTGTTGGAGGCAAGGTGAGCATTTACGCTTTAGCATTCATCATTGTTTGCCGCTTGCATTGCTTTTCTGACTCTTTACCTCTGATTTTGCCAACCTAGGTGCTAAGTAAAATTGACTCCTCGTTAGGCTTGTGCTTTTCTCACTAAAAATCCAAAAAAAGTGATAACCAATAAAATTGGGACTGCTAATATTACTTGACCCTAAAAAAAGATCAAAAAGAGAATATCTGTATTGGGGCGAGTAATCCCCTCATTGTCCTCGCTTTTACTTGCTTGCGCACACACTAAGGATAGTGCCCAAATCCCATTCAGCCTCCTAAGTGTTTGTGCAAATTTTGGACTTCTCACCTAACTCTAAAACTGACACGATAAAAAGACTGACTTTTCGGTCTCTACCGAGTTGAGTAGGTGAATTGAGAGTTCGTATTATGTGAGTTTGTTTGTGCTTGCTTGTGTGTATTCTAGATCGCCTCTACGCATTCGCACCTTTTTCTCACTCCTCTTGATTTGACCATCGTGTTCTCCCGACGATCACTTCCCTCTTGCTTCGAGATGGCCGACTGGAGCGTATTTTGTCCGGACTTTACAGATCCCTCGTTCACTCCAGCCGGTCCACCTCCTTTTTTCCAGGAGGACTTTGCTCCTAGTTTTTGTACATATCCGACCAACCTATTGTTTTAGGATTCAGACTTTGACCTTCACCAATCATTTCCACCACCAACACCCTCACATTTCGACAACCCGCTCTTCCTTGAGTATCTTGATCCAGAATGTGATTTTTGTCCACACCCTCCGCCAACATTCGACACACCCGATCCTGAGATTTTGGAGTCACCTTTCATGATATCCACACTTGAGACCTTGAATCAAATGATGGAGCATATGAACTCGAGGATGAGTGATATAGTTAGCATAAATAAGATCCAGAATATAGCTCCAATCTTTGAGGATTTGGATTCACGTGAGGATTATCACGAGAGCTTGCAATCGCCCAAAATACAAAAAATGAGAAAATTTTAAAAATCCAAAAAGAATTCGGGAGGCACATGATTGAGTCAGACCGTGAGGAGAATGCCCACTTGCTAGACCCTTTGACCACACATCCATTCACACCCTGTCCCACCTTTGACCCCGAAGATGCCACTGTACAGATTGCTCTTGGCATGCGTTGTGTATATGTTGATTCCGACTTTCTCTCTTGTATGGAGGAAGTACAAAAATTCAAAAAAATGTTGACCGAAACCGAAGTGGTGGCCACCATTCATGAGATCAGTCGTGCCCTACTCCAGCAGACCATAACTGATTTATCTGCTCCTCTTCCCAAGAAGAGAAAGCGGAGGACCAGATCTGAGTGTCATATTTTGACCATGGCCACTACCCACGCCATCACACACCATCCCATTCCTCGGAAGAGGAACACTGCAACACCTTTCATTAGCTGCACCATCTCTGACCACACATGTGATCACACTCTCCTCGACGGCGGTGCTTTGATTAACATATTACCCTTCTCATTGGTACTGTCTCTTCACTTAGGGCCTCTAAAGAAAACTAGGATGATCGTACAGTTTGCCGATGGATCAATCAAGAGGCTGAAGGGTATCCTTGAAAACGCCGTCATTTCGATTCAGGGCACGATCTACAATGTTGACTTTGTCGTTTTGCCCATGGAGACCTCCACAGGGGAGCACTCTCCAATCATCCTGGGACGACCATTCCTCGCCTCTGCGAGGGTCGTTATTGATTATGGATCAGGGGAGATTCGCTTCCGTCCTGTTGACGGAAGCAAAGTGTCGATCACCATGCCCACAATTGACCAGAGACATGCACCTGATGTGACTACACCTATCTTAGTTGACCCAGAGGACCATGACGAGACTATCAAGGAATTTTGTTGCTTACTGGATTCCACTGAGACCCAAGAATTCCTCTCCCAAGAGGAAGACTTGGAAAGCATGGACCTCGGAGTTTCTTCTTCTGGGACGTGGCGATGTGTTGATGACATCCGCGGGATCTACACGATTGACACCATTGAGCGGAGGGCAGATTCTGAGATTAGATAGGACGGACATGATTTGACCACTTTCACTGATGAGTCCGCTCCTGTTCACATAGATACTGACGAGACTAAGGCTGAATTTGATTTGATTGCTTTTATCCATGAATTCGGGCCTTTTTGGTGAAAAAGATGATCCGGTTGAGATTATTGAGGACGAACAGAGTTCGACTACTTCCACTGATGAGTTCGCTCCTTTTGGTTTTGACCTGGACGAGACCTCGCAGGACGACACGGATTACACTTCTTCCGATGATGATGAGTTCGTCCCATTTCACTTTGATACTAGCGAGACTCCCAAGGTCGGATGTAGTCGTACTTCTTTCACTGATCCGTCTGTGCCTTCACACCCTAGGGCCATTGAGGACCATCACCCTGTCGACCCTGATCGATTTGCGTCATCTGAGAACCCCGATGTCGACCTGCACCACACTAGATCTATTCCCCAGTGGTCCCGCAAGAAGGTTCGCTTTCAACCTTCTTGATCCCGTGTATAGCCACCTTTGTTGTACATTCTCCTTTGTTTACCTCCATCTTTTCCCCGTATTGCTCGTCCATCCACTCTTGCCTTGCTTAGGACGTACTTTGTCCTAAGTATAGGGGGGTGGACGAGCCGAGTGTTCAGTCATTCGTTGTTCTATTTCATCACCTCTGTTGTTGCCTATACTTAGGGCTTCTTTTACCCTAAGTATAGAGGGAGTGATGCGTACATTCTTTTCTATCTTCTTCCATCTGTTGATACCTTTTCTTCTTTTCTTCTTTTCCTCTTTTATCTTCTTTATCTACCAAAAAGGTGGCGCCCCTTTTTGTCAGTATTCTATACTTAGGACGTACTTTGTCCTAAGTATGGGGGGGTGCACCCCGAGTGCTTCTATTCTTTGATCCTCTCCACTGTCTCCTCTTCTTGTCTATACTTAGGGATATCTTACCTTAAGTATAGGGGGAGATAGTATGAGTACGATATGTTCATTCCTACCCTTGACCCTCCCTACTTTGTGTACAGTCTGCTATACTTGGGATTATTTGATCCTAAGTATAGGGGGGACGGTCGACTTCTCATTCGTTTGTTCATTCGTCTCTTATTCATTTATTCTTTAGACTATTCTATACTCAGTACGAGTTATGTCTTCTCTTTTCTCTCTGATCTATGAGGACATAGCTCAAGCTAAGTATATGGGGGTCGTATATACTGCGTATATACTTTAGCCATAACTCGTACTTTCGTATTTTTACTAATAAATATGGCTAATTACACTATTAAAATTCATTAAAAAACCTTAGTAAAAAGATGTGATTATTCCTCAAGTTTTTGTATTTACTGATTAAAAAATCATGTGAAAATATTTTTTTGCAAAATATTTGAAAAATAGTTTGACAATCCATTTAAAAATTTATTGAAAACTATTTGGAAAACATTTTGTTACATATTTTCAACCTTTGTAAAAACATTTTGATTGTAAAATTATTTTCTTTGTGCGAAATAAAATGTTTGAAAAATGATTTGCAAACGGTTTGAAAAATGGTTGCAAAAATATGTGAAAAATCTATATATACTGTTTGAAAAACCTTTGCAAAATGATTTTCAAATGTGTGTACATGTTTGTAAAAACTGTTTGTAAAAATTATTTTGGACTATAGTTTTCAAATTTGTTTGGAAAACCTTTTCAAATAAGTTTGAGTAATATATACATCACACCAAAATTCACTATATATATTTATAAAATTGACCATTTACCCTTGTAAATTCTTATAACCCACCTCTTTTAAATATAAGATGTATCCCCGTATAAATATTTGTACCTAGATTTTGGCCAAAACCTTTTTGTTTTCAAAAATCCCAAAAATATTTGCAAAATTAAAATACCAAAAACATTTGAAAAATATTTTTGAAAAATCTAAAAAATGCATATGCATCATCTTTTCAAAAATCCATAAAAAGTTCAAAATCTTGAAAATTGCATCACAAAAATATTTTATGCATAGCGTTCGCATTTTTCAGATTTAGTTTGATAGTTGAACGAGTCTAAGTAAAATCCGAAGATTAGGAGCTTGGTTGAACCTTAAATCTACCTAATTAATCGGAACCTTATAGGAAACGAGATTGAGGTACTTCAGGTCTAGTTGACTTAATTCTTTGAGGATCACGAGACTTGGTTCAATGGATTCTTGACTGCCTAAGTAGAGTATTTCAGAGCATACGCACGACTCTTGTTGATAATGACCTAACTTGGACACTAGCACCTTTCACATGGCTCAACTCAGTTGGAATGGTGAGGGGGTTGGATTTGCCGGTATGAGATGCACACAGGTGGAAACACTTGTCCTCCTCTATGGAGGGAAGTGCACCCCAACCCGTCCAGTGATGATGAGTTTCGAGGATAGGAGATTGTGGGTTGCAATAAAGCTTCAAAAGAGGGATAGTCTACTGGTTCAAGAGGAAAAACTCCCTATGTAAATGTTGTTGTATATAGTTTTCAAAAAAAACTCCAAAAAAGTGGACAGGCCTGTACAAAAATAAAAATGCCTGCCGGAGTGTACATATGTGTAAAGTCAAATAAGCAAGCTTGAGCTTCAAGTCAAATCATGTGAGCCTGCAGCTGGATGACTTGACTACACTGGTCTTGCATCCTAGGATAGGTAGCTACACTAGCTACCGTCCATTCTTCTCTTCACCCCCTCCTCTTAAGTTGGTTGCCACTTGAACTTAGAAGGGAATACCCTGCTCCTTGAGGAATAAGTTGTTGGATTGGGGAATCATTGGGTTGTCATATTGGAGAAGTCAGACTCTTTGTCATTTCAGTTGGGGAGAGCCACCATCACTTACACTATACGAGTCATATTCATAGTCATAAGGGTTTGCGTATGAGTTGAAATATTTCTGAACTGGCTATTGAGGAGGCTTGAGTAGAGTTTTGGGATTCTCGAAGGCTGTTGGATTTCAAGTCTGGTTCTCACTAAGGTTCCGCCCGCACTAAAACTCTAAAGGTCTGACTTAAGCTCCAAACTTTGATTTTGTGAAGACAAGTTTGATTATTAAACTTAATCCAAATTTTTTCTTTTTCTTTTCTTTATTTTTCTTTTCTGCACTTATTGCATAAGTGTTTGCTAGGGACTAGCAAAGGCAAGTATAGGGGGATGATGAAGCTACGTTTCATCATCTTTATTCTATCATTTTGGCTTTAAAAACCCTAGTAAATGCATGTAAATAGGCTTAATTTAGATATTTTAGCATTCATGCATCATTGTGTAAATAGTGTATAAAATGCGGTTTTTAAAGTGAAAATTATAGAATAAAGAAAAGAAAAGAAAAAGAATAAAATATTGTAAATACTTTATGACCCGAAACCCCAAGACCTAGGCATTTTGATGAACAGGTCGACAAGGAATAAAGTAGGGGGAGATAAGGGCCAAAAATACAATAAAAATCACTTTCATTTAATTCATTCTTTAATCATTTTGGGACCCATTTTTGGTTCCACTTTTTATACTCCAAATAAACAAACTTTGTACATGAAAGTTGTAGATAATTAAATGAATAAAAATAAAAAATTGGTTTCACTCAAAAATAATACATAGATAAAAAGTTATGATTTGAATAAAATTCTAAAATCCCAACTTCCCAGATCTGTATCTCGCAAAAAACTTCAAATGCATCAAACTCACCGTTAATTGTATAGTTTAAAATAAGCTATTTAATGGCGGTGGTTTCGCATTTGGCGGAGCTACGGTTTGAAAGTTGAGTTTTGGACCCCTATTGTATACTTGTACAGATTAAAATATTAAATTTATTATTTATTCATTATTTTTATAATTTTATATTTTTATAATTTTGTAAATATTATTTATAATAAATATGCACATTAAAATCACAATAAAAACCTAAAGAAAATACAAAATAAAAATACATGTATATAATACATAGGTATAATACCTGTATACAAACCTATATAAACCATACTTTTATTTTATTAAGTGTACAAAATACCCCAGACAAATACAGTAAAAATATATTTAAGTATATAAAAATATTTTATAAATTCATAAAATAATAAACGAAAATAAATAAATTAAATTCATAAAATAAAAATAAAATAATAAAATATATAGAAGAATATACCTATAAAGGCTATAAATGGTAACTTGTAATTTTATACCTCATAAAAATAATTAAAAATCACCATAAAATAATTTGCAAAATAAAAACATTTTTTATTTTAAAACCAAAAATTAATAAAATCTTTTACTATTTTTAATTGAATTTATAAATTATTTTTTCCGAGGTTTTTTCTGGTTGGTCCATGTGGACCAACCAGATTTCTTCCTTGGTTGACCTCGGTCAACTCTCTGACCAAGGTCTGGCTTTTGTCAAAAATGAGTTTTTCTTGGTTTTTGCCCTTTTTTGGAGGGCGCACCTTGCACCCTTTCATGTTGCGTTCTAAACAACTTTTCTTCCTCGTTATATGGTGACTTACGCCCTATGATTGTCTCGGGCTGTAGATCGTTGTATCGTCCAAACCACCTCGTTCTTCACGCCCTATCGACTATCCTTCAAAAATGCCCCAAACCCTTCCATCTTCTTTTGAATCCCTTTTGACCTCGGTTTGGGCTCCCTTGGGCATGCTCTGGATCGATCTTAGTGACAGCAAGATCTCCAGCAGCCCAGGGAAGCACGGCGAGGTTCTGTGAGGCCGTTCCACCATCTCCGGCGGCCACGCCGCCGTGAGGTTCCATATCAGGTTTCTGAATCTTCGAGGTCCATTCCTATCGATTTTCCTTGCAATTTTTTTTCTATTCCTCGTAGCATTAGCATCTCTCGCCCACTGTCCGTTTCGATTACAACCTATCTAATCGCCTCACCAACCATCTCGCCGGAGCGTGCTCCGGTGAGCCTCGATGGCCCCTCCACCTGCCGCTCCACGCCGCAAATAAGAGCCCCGAACCCTTCTTTTGTTTGCTTGATCTTTCTTGCAGGGTCAGGAGCCAAAGCGCCCCATCTGGAGCCGAGTTTTTGCTGCACCTGAGGTCCTGGACCCCAACTCCTTCCTCGACTCCGTCGTAGAGCACCGGAGCTCATCAAGCCGTTGGCTCCATTGGCTGACAGAGGATACTTCCAGGCATCGTTGGAAGATTTTTGCGACGAAAACAGTGGCCAGAGCGACCCCTTTGAACCGATCGAAGTTCGCGAGGGGCGGAGTTCATCCCTGTTCTTGTAGGGGAGGTCTCCCCCGTTCGATCCAAGAGGAGCACCAGACCTTGCAGTCACCGTTAGATCCAATCATTCCCGGTCATCCGATCAGCATTTCATGTTTTAATCTCAGCCATCGGAGCGAAGAGGTATCGCGTAGCGAGGGCTCGACACGTGGCAAGTGAGAAGCCCTCCGCCGTCGGATCACTTTGGGCTTGGGTATATTGCGCTATTACCCTCATCATTTTTTGTAATATTTTATTAGTAGTCAAACTTTCATCAGCCTTTTTGAAACTCTTGTAGAATTTGCATTTAGCCCCCCCTAGTTCTGTAGTATTCCATTTTGCTCCCTGCCTGGTCACGTGCGCTATGCATGTGACTTGGCTTTGGAGGGATACCCTGGGTACTTCGCGTATTTATCTTTAGTGTAGAAACCTTTTCTTGCAGTTATAAATTTCTGGCATTTTTGCACTGAAGCCTCCGAAGTTTTGGATAATTGCGTATAGGTCCTCTACAGGCGCGTGCGTCGCACGTGCGTGGGTGGGCTTTTTGCAGCAACACCCTTAAGGCTTTAGCTATTTATCTTTGGTCTAGGAAGTTTTTAAATACGTTATATAATTTGCGGAGAAATTGCATTTGGACCCCTGGACTTTTCGCATATTGCAAAAACCTCCCTGCCAGGAGTGTAGTTTCTTGTTGTTGTCACTATTTATTGCATGCATCTATAAATCGCTAAAAAATCCACAAAAATCATCTTAAGTACCTCATGCATAGTAGATTCACGTTATATTTTTATTTTGCATTTTTATTACATTTTAATATTTATAAAAATTCAAAACATGCATTTTTAGTACTGTTTGCACTAGAAAATACATTAAAAATATAAAATCACCTTAGAAAATTTCCAAAAAAATATATCTTGTGTCTTTTAGTGTGTTCTAACTTCCCAAAATCCACTAAAAATTACAAACGAAAACTCATAAAAATTACAAAATCCTAAAAACCTTTATAAAAATTTTAAAAATCCATAAAAAATCCTGAAAATATAAACTCTGTTTCTAAATTTTTTTTGTTTTATTATCTTTTATTTAAAATTAATTTGAGGCATTTTGGACACTATATGATATTTTTAATCCTCATTTTAATTTCGGTCAGCCACTTAGTTTACTGTTTGCTAGTATTTTTGACTTTAACAATTCCAAAAAAAATCAAAAAAATCTCTAAAAATCACAAAAACATTAGAAAAATACAAAAAGCACAAAAATATTTTATTTCCTGTATTTTAAGTATTTTTACCTATTTTTATCTCTCTTATCTCTAGTGTATATATATCCCTTATATATTATATCTTTATTAAAAGAAAAAGGAAATAAAAAATATAAAATATAAAAAGAAAATACAAAATCAGTAAATTAAAAAACAAAATATAAAAATATAAAATCAAAAATTAAATAAAAAATATAAAATAAAAACCCACAAAAAATAGCATTTATAGACAAATATTCGCATTCACACTTTATGCATTCATTTGCCCCGTTCTACCTGTCTGCTCCTTGTCTTCGACCTCTACACATACTTGCATCTATACACATCTTTGTTGTAGAGTTATAATAAATTTTAACTCCGCACTTCTTTTCATTGTTTGATTTCTGTTGTGGGTTAATTGTTGTTTTAATCCGGATTTCCTATGGTCGATTCAGCGACTGAGTTCCCGCCTTGTGTGGAACTTAAGATCACCGATTTTTAGGTTAAACAACCCCCAATTTAAGTGATCCTAAAATTCTAGGCTCAACTATTCTCTAGTCAAAAGGAATCTAACTTCTCTAATTATCAGACTCTCTATTGTACATTAAATATAAAGATATGAATTTTAGTGTACTGCGGTCATGAGAGTCGAATCGAAACATCACCCAAAGTTCCAGTCTAGGAGACTCTCCTCTAGACCTAATCCTCAACACTAGAGAATAAGTCTGTTCTTTCTTCAGTTAGCCGTCTAATTAGTTTGTCAGGCTTGAAAGTGTATGTGGATGGCCAGATGATGGAGGGCATAGGATTGTGTCTATTTTTCTCTCCCTCACATTGAAACAAGGGTCCTCTCGAGTGACTTATTATTCAAATCTTATATATTTTTAGTTTGTTAATCAAGGTGTCCCTCAAGAGAATTTGGAGTCATCTGCACTTATTTTTTTGGGAGTACACGGGAGTGAGTCTCTTTTGAATATCTAAGATACCTTTGACACCAAGACTTGTCTTGTTATACGATGCAGAGCCCTTTTATGATGCTAACCCGAATCCTTGGTCCTAATAGCGTTTGGTCCAAGTAGACACTCTGAAAATGGTTGGGAGCGCTCGCCTTTAATGGAAGCTCTTTTGAATTTGACTTGTAATGATAGAGCTTTTATTTGAATATTCCTTTCTTTTCTTTTTGGATAGCTCCACTACTTTCACCAAAAGCACACTAATCAACGATTAAATTAGTTTCATCACAGCCTGTCGCATAGGTCAATATCAAACGATAGCATGCGAACTTGTTCTTATACTAGCTAGAGTTTTGCTGACACTTATGTTTCTTGAAGACTTCATTAATTTTATTCCATCCTTGAGCATCATTAGATCGGGTCTAGACTCAAATCTCAAGTCTTAGTTCCTCAAATGATAACTCAACTCATCTCATCAATCATGTAGTTGTGAAGGTGTTGTACTCATTATATTCTTTAGAAGGTAGAGATGAATAGGGAAATATAGCGCTCAAATCTTTCAAACTAGGGAAGTATGGATTATTAAGTTTCAAAAACCCTAATGACTAAGGCTAGTTAACTTAATCTCTCAAGATCTCAAAAATTCAGTGTCCTTAAAGTCCTTAAGCCTTAAGTGATAGTAAATGTGTCACGAATACACGAACTCCTCGGTTAGTGAATTTTTGTGATTTTTATCTTTTGCATTTTTAATGAAATTTTCAATTTTTTTATTTAATGACTTGCCTAAGCTCATATAAATAGTTGTATCTACTTCCCGCCAGTATGTGTGTAAATACGAACCATTAGACGGACTCGTGTTACTTGAGGACAGAGGCATAGATAGTGTCCTTTAAACCACCCACTCTGGTAAGGGAGACCAAAGTTCCCTCATTGAAGAGTAGCTACTCATTTTTTAGCCTAGTAGTCATAGTCTCTACCAAAGAAAAATCTTTAATTTTTTATTGTGATTTTAAGGAGTTTTTGAAAAAGGTTAATTTTATTTATAAAAAGTTAATCCATCAATTTTAAAAAAGATCTTTACAAGAATTTTTACAAACATCAGTTCACCAGTCAACTTAAACCAAGCTCAAAAGGTTTTGAAGAAGTTTAAAACACGAGTTATGGTTAAAGTATATATACAGTAATATATGGTATACCCCTCTATACTTAACTTTTGCTATGTCCTAATAGCACAAGTGATATGAAGCCATAGATCTGGTTGAATATAAGGTGATACAGTAGAACTGAGTCAGAGGGTCCCCCTATACTTAGGTAAAAAATGACCTAAGTATAAGAAGATGGATAGAGGGAGGATGAATTGATTAGTATCCCCCTATACTTAGGTTGAAATTAGCATAAGTATTGGATCTGAAAATTTGACTAGAGGGCCGTGTATGTTAGGATTATAAGATGAATTTACAAATGAAAAGGCGTAGGAGATGGGGTGAATTTTCACAGATGAAATATGCGGAGGCGAGAGGGGGGTATATATGTGTGAGAGAATATACATAGATGGAGGGGGAGTGGATACACTGAAATGGAGGTGTGTGCGTGCGTGTGAAGGGGGGGGGAGTAGATCATCTAGTGATCTTTTTTTTTCAACACACGCGAGCCCTCGAATGAGTATCTCTAAAATTTCGCATCATACATTTTTTTACAATATGATGCATGAAATATGATGACTATAGCTCCTTTGAATCTTTCTTATTTTTTTGTGGCTCCTCACAACAGGAGCTCCCAACTCCATGCTTTCATGTAGATAAAGCATCCTCAACCTCCATGGATCATGCCACAAAAGAACAATGATTGAAAAATATCAAGAAACATAATCATGAAATGATGCAAAAATAACATGACGAGAAGACATGAATTTTGAAAGTATTCACATCAAAAATAATTCAACAAAATTTGACAAATAAATAAAGGTGAGTTGTGTCCATGGCAACGACATCATTTGATGAACGTCAAATCTGTCTCTTTAATAATAAGGAATTATCGTATTATCGTAGCATAGGAGGCAAATTTCGATCATGCAAAGTCTATACCTTTGAATATCTGGAAGTTATTTTACTTGGTAAGTATACCAAGGTCAATACACAAGGACACGAGCCTCTTCATCTATTTATCAAAAATTATTGACTAATTAATGAGTGACTACTTTCTAATCTTAGGTTTTCATGCATATGCAAAATATTGCAGATACAATGATACACAATCTGAATAAAATGATACAATTTTTATTTGATTTTATGCAAGGTAAAAAATGAAATGCCATGTATGCAAAATTAAATGGATGCAAATAATTGTATGCAGACAAAAATATACATATATGCTCTTAAATTAATCACATCCATGAGCCAAGACTAAGGGTCAATTTTAAAGTCAACTCGAGCATTAAAGATAATTATTGGCATCTAAATCAAAAAGCGGAGATAGTATACATCATCAAAAATTAGATCCATTAATTAAGTGTTAGATCAAGAAATTAATAATGTCATTAGAAAGACAATGAAACGAGAATTAAAATGAGACTAAAATCACTCAATTTGGATCTAAAATGCTCAAGATATGAAAGAAACAATACATGGGCATAAATGTAATAAAATGCGAGGAAAATAAAGATAAATAATCACAATTAGGCCCTTAGAGGGACCTAATTGTAATTTCCAAAATCGACTGGGCCTTTGTATAATTTCTCCACGAAATACGGGGGCCTTTTTGTAATATTGAGAAACCGGCTAGGTATCTCTATAAAATACCCTAGGTTCACGCAACACGTGCCTGGAGTACCTACGTGTAATATTAGAAATCGTCAAGGTCTTTCATGCAACTTGCCTAGCCCTCACGTATAGGGTGTGCGACGGGGCTGGGTTCGGGAGGCGGCCCAGGCTCGGGCCACATGGCTGCTTCTGGTCGCTTCGGTGCTTGGCTCGGATGGCCCGATCCTAGATGCTATGCGCGAAGGTCGGGGAGGCACGTTGCTACATATGGAATGTCCGGTTGTAAGGATCGGACATCATCTGCTTCTCGTGCTTCATCAAAGTTTCGCTGCGCATGACGGCTCCAAGACTTGGCTCCAACGAGCTTATAATCCCTCGATCGCGCACCACTGCATTCATTGAAGATCGAGGAAGCCTCCTGGAGCCTCGACGAGGAAGATCGAACGTCAGGGAAGATGTGGGGAAGGTCAGAGATGGTGGACGATGGTTGCTCTCCATAGGGATCGTTGGAGATCAGAGTGAGGGTACACGTTCCGACCATTGAGCACCCGTATGGGTTAGAAGTCTAGCTGAAGCATGCGTGGAGTGCGGGTGATTGAAGTTGATGAAATGGAGGGTTGGGAATGGACGGAAACAAGGCCTTGGTGGGGTTCTTCTCCGATGAGTGGAATAAGCATGGGGCAGATACGGCCGAGGGTTTGGAGAAGGGAGAAAGGTGAGTGAGGGGTGTGACGAAGATGAGGGATGGATGGCAAAGCTTGGAAGATGGTTAGGGGGTGGTGAAATCGAGTGGAGGCGTCGGAATGATTAGGAGAAAATAAGAGAAAAACAAAAGCATGTTACCTGGATGATTGGAGGAGGAAGAACGACGACGCGATGGCTTGGGATGAGCTTGCTTGAAGGTCGGGTCATCGGACATGTTGGTCAGCCAATCCAGTGAGCTACATGGCCGGAGAGGCCATGGGTCAGACACCGAAGCAAGGAGGCCATGATAGCCATCCTTCGACCTCCATCGATCACAGGGAAGCGGAGGAGGGCTAGGTCTGATGCTCTGAATTGGTGGAAGAAGGTGGAATGCGGCGATGAGGGTGGTTTTATACGGAGTAGGTGGTGGTCACATATGGTGGTGGAGGGGTTTCGATCGACTGGTTGGATGTCATGAAAATGACCATTGAGGATATTGACGGTTGCGCGAAGTAGGCGAAGCTACGAGTAACGTCGTGGTGGTATTAGGAAGCGGAGAGGTGTAGTGATGGCGACGCTAAAATGGAATGGGGGATGAGCCTTAGCGAGGTGTAACGACATGAGCTGGGGGGAGGAGGCGTTTGGAGGAGAACAATGAAGGATGGCCGTTGAATCTTTTGATAGAACGGTTTAGATGGAAGCATTGATGGAGGGCGTGAATCTGATCATGAGATCGAGCAGTGAGGGGGTGAGCGGTAACGAATTAGGATGAGATCTGGGGATCTCATCCAACAGTGGAGTGATTATTGGTGACTCAGAGGAAGGTGGGTCGAAGGATGGAGACGTATCATCCGGTTGAGTAGAATGCGGAGGGGGACGGTGTAGATGAGAAGGGAGGATCAATCAGATGGTTGTGAGTAAAGGTGGGAGGAAGGGCTGCGATGGAGGCGGGAAGAAGTAGATCCAACGGACAGAAGGGGGATCGGGTGGCAGAATAGGGATCGACCACGTGGCAGCTCCAGAGAGCGCCATGTGGCTGCTCCAGAAAATTCAATAAATGCTAAAATAAAGAGAAATAAAGAAGAAATAGAAGGATGCAAAATTAGGAAAAAGTCAAAACATGAAAGTTGTAGATCTCGACGAGATCTATAATTTTTGTTGAACAAAAAGTCAAACAAAGTCATTGGTACAAAGATGAATTTTTGGAAGCATTTTTAAAGGGTAAAAACACTGATTTTGTGGGTTTTGAGTTTTTTTGTATTTTAAATTTATTTTAAAAATCAAAACAAATATAGATAATAATTAATATAATTTTTAAGATGTTAATAAAATATAAAAACAAAGAAAAGGTTAGTGCATAATTAAGGTTAACAAATACAGGTTAATTATACACATATTATATACGATACAGGTTAAGATTAATGATTTATTTACGCTTTTTATTGAATTGTTTAAGCTTGGAGATTAATATGTAGGTTTTAACATGATGAATCTGAGATTCATCAACACACACACATATGGGTATGTCCGTGTATGTACATGTGTGAGTGCGCCCGCACATACACACATACATATACACTTGCACACGTACTCACAGTTGTAACATACATACATAATACATACATATATACATACATATACATACATACATGCCCTTCCAATAAGATATACCTTTCCTGGATGTATGGAAAGCAAACCATCTCATCAGTTAGATCTCAATCTAACGGCTCTTTATCCAAAATGGTATTTTGGTCAATGTGTATTTCATTTTGAATTTGAATTTCATTTTTTTATTAAATTTCATTTAATTCTTCCATGTTACCATTTATGAACGTGCCAGAATTGGCATTTTTGTTGTTATTTATGCGATGAGGTTTCACTAACATGGTAGCATTTTCGCGCTATGCAGAATGGCTGAACTCTGTGTAAAACAATCATTGCCATTGCGGTTGTAACCTGCATTATAAAAAAAATCAAAATTAGTGAAAATTTTCTTATTGTAATTGTAAATTATGAAATGTTAAATATAAAAAATGATATGCCA
This sequence comes from Ottelia alismoides, assembly GCA_037367405.1. Taxonomy (NCBI): domain Eukaryota; kingdom Viridiplantae; phylum Streptophyta; class Magnoliopsida; order Alismatales; family Hydrocharitaceae; genus Ottelia; species Ottelia alismoides. The sequence continues at coordinate 390,787 of JAZKJV010011635.1, forward strand.
TTGTAAAAACGACTTGAGATTTGTAAGAGAACAGTCTGATAATGCAAAAAATACATGAGATTGTAAAAAAAGATATGAGATTGTAAAAAAAGAAAAAGTAAATATAAAAATTCTAATATTATAAAAATGATTTGCGATTTGTAAAAAAGATCTAATATTATAAAAAAGATCCGAAATTGTAAAAAAATGATCTCATATTGTAAAAACTGATAACGTCCCCGCCACCCTCCATCTCCTTGTGTGCCACCGCCCTCCCTCTCCCCGTGCATGATCTCGAGGATAGTCGCCCTCCTCTTCCTCGTGCATAGCACACACCCTCGAGGATACCGTAGCTTCCATGCCATTGCCCTCCCCCTCCCTATGCGCAGCCTCGAGCGACGTCGCCCTCTCCTTCCCAGTACGTCGTACGTGCCCTCTCCCTCCCCGTACGTCACGTGCACCCTTGAGCATGCTGTTGGTGCCATCGATTGTTGTATGGGAGAAAACCCTATCAAGAATCCTCCCAATGAATAAATCACAATGTTGATTATCTCATTCTATTTTTAGAATGAGACAAAAAGACTAAAATGAGTTTTCAATATTAAGAAAATTAAGATAAAAAATGTATTAATCAGATCTGTTGTGGTTGAGATGGAGGGCTTTCCTTACACCCCAAGAAAGATGCACTTTATTGGAAATATTTCCTATATATATAGGATATCTTTCCAAAAGAACGTGATCCTTTCATCTATAAGGAAGGTCAACGATCCAGTGTGACCATAATTAATATGGTAGTGTTATTAAAGGAATGTTAATAATAGTAATTATTTAATCCAAAACATATTTTGGTTATTATTCATTATCTAAATATAGTATGTAACCAACTAAAATATATCCATCATTGATATATATCCTAATTTGCTCAAGTAAATTTCGAAACCGTATTCCATATTGTGAATGGTGTGTTTTGTTGAAGACGGCGTCGACACGTGAGAGGAGGTGGCGGCGTCAGCACATGAGTGAAGATGCCGAGGAGGTTGGCATTGGAGGCCCCATTCCCGAGATTCATCATGGCGCATATCTTGCTATCCATGATGCCCGCACTGACCGTCAGCATCCATGTGCCACGTTCTTCAAGCTATCCCTAGCGGGTCCCTTGTTCCCTACAGATACACTGAAGAAGACGCTCTTCCTGACAATGGCAAATGCCACTATGGACTTGGCATCATCGTACATGGGCACTGAGATCCTCCCGAAGGACATGGAGATCATGTCCACCCGTCAGATACTGTTTGTTTGACACTGATGACCACATCAGACTCGCTGCACCCACTAGCATGACACACCTTGTACATGGCGAGGTGCGCCTTCGATGCGACTCCTAATGCGACGCCCCTCGCATTGCCGAGGAGGCTGGCATTGGAGATGAAGCTGTATATTATATAATATACAATATTGATGTGTATTATACCATATTTATGTATACTACAATATTTGGTATGTGTTTTTACATATCAGTTGGTTGCGAATGACAAAATTGTAGTTTATACATATTGTATATTTGATGTGTATTACACATTTTGGATGTGCACTCTACATTTTTGGATGTGTATTATACATATTTCGATTTTATTATATTCTTCGATTGAGTGTGGATGACTATTGTATTTTTACAAAGACTCATACAAATTTTATTATAAAAAGAATCATACACTCGTTATAAAGAACCATGCATTAAGTACTAAAATAAATTGTATTATACAAAGAACCATGCAAATTTTACAAATGAGAGACGGATTTTGAAGGAACCACATATTTTACAAAAAAAATATATAATCGTTACAAAAAGAACCACATATTCGACGAAAACATGTGAGGATACAAACACTGCCTCACGTAATGTCGCTCAACACAAAATTAGATATTTTTAAATAAGGTATTGTAAAAAATGTCAAAATTAGATATAGCTAAATTTAGTATTTTGAAATATTAAATGGTGTATATAATTAATACAAAGAGGATGACCTAAATACCCTTTTGAACAAAGAAGTTGATAGTGTCGTTAGATTTGAATCTAACTACTATGATCTTTGGCCTTCTTTACACATGGAAGGACCATGTCCTATTGGAAAGACCCCCTACACACACAAATATATGTATATGTATATACATGCACGAACACACACAAAATACAACATATATACACACATACAAGATATATACAATTCTTAAAAGAATATAGAAGTAAATTCAAGATCAATCATCTTTATCTCTTTGCTGCCATTTCTATAAACTTAAGCAATTAATAAGAAAAACAGTGCTCACGATTCTTTCCCATTCCCTCTTGTCCAAACCCCACAAAATTTGCAATCCCACATTCTTTTTCCATATCCAATCTTTCCCCCACACTTTATTTCTTTCCTCCTCTACTATTCTCCAATCAAAATTGATCCAATTTTTAATATCCCACGTGGAATTACTAACAGCTCACATGCTATCATCCTCCATGATATTCACATATAGATCTCCTCCACCAAAATCATTTCTTTGAAATTTTCCGAAAAAGGAAAAGGCTACACAAACAAATGGTGCAACGGAGAAGCATTACTCTAATCAATCCCACACAGCAATAGAAAAAAAGTGGAGAGCGATTTCAAAAGGAGAGGAGCACGTGGAAGGAGGGAGAGGTAACCGTTGAGGGTGACCTTCACACCTCCAGCGCCCATCTCTGAGATCGAACCTCTGCAGCGACCCCAGTAGCCGTTGCCGCCTCATTTTGAACGCTTCCGGAATCCGGACAGATTCCCGAGGGGAGGAGAGAGACTGAGGGCGGTGACAGTCACTCCCTTTTGACGGGCCGCTCGCTGCAGCTCTCTCTTCTCCCTTCCTCATCTCTGTTTGCGGGGAGCCTCAAGGTCGGATCTTGAATCCATTTCGAGGCTACAGGCCGGGACTCCCCGAGGTATGGATCGTTCCGTCTTGTGGATCCTTAAATCGCGATTCTTGGACGTGGGTATTGTGGAACTCGACGAATTCGAGTAGTTGGAGGGCGGTTTTTTGTGGGTTTTGATCGATCTTTTGTCGAATGGGTTGGTTTAATGTTCTTTGGACGTGGGTTGTTGAGATTTGATGGAAATTTTCGGGTTTGGGTCGGTTGCCACTTTTGTGTAGTCGGATGAACTTCAAAGATTTGATTTTTGTTGGTTTTTTCCAGGGATCATGGATACGAGAGATGAGAATGGCCCGACCACAAGCAGACCTCCGTCTGGTTTTGGAGGTATCGGTCAAAGATTCGGATTTGATGACCTTTTGGAACGGACTGTTTTGAAATTGCGATGAAGAAATTTATTTGAATTTGTATCAAAAATGTTAGGAACTTTTATGGAGATTGGGGATTCTGATGTTGGCAAGAACAGAAGAGTGTTGAGGGATATTAAAAATGTTGTTAATGCCCTGCATTGTCCCAGTGTCACCGGTAAACGAGGATTTCCAGGGTAATTCTTTCGTTGTTAGTATGTTGGTTTCGATTGTTTATCATCCTTGTAAATGGTATCTAAATGATGGTAAATTATCGTATCTTTTTGTTCAGTAAGGATGTAGCAGATGGGAAGAATCCGCCGGCTTGCATCTCTCGTCGCCCGATCACAAGGTTCCATGAGAAATTTATGATTTTGCCGCAGCCATAGCCTTTTTATCGTGAATGTTACTGATGATTTATCTTATCTTTTCAGGAGCTTGTCCGCTTCCCTGAAGTTGCAATCTTGTTCCCAGGTGCCTTGTCATCATGCTAAAGAAGAGATGGTTGTGTCTCGTCTTCATGTCTGGTATATAAATATTGTTTCTGATAAGTTTAATGGGATCTTTGTGATTTATGCAGAAAGATTCCGGTGGAAATGAATTGAATTTAAGGTCGGTTTCAGTTTCATCAAGTACAAGTGGTTTGGATGCTTCTACTGCTGCATCAGATATGGAAGAACATAAAGTGATCAGTGACTTAGACTTGCCAATGAATGACGAACTGGGAGAAGTACTCTTTTGTTTCCGTCTATTTGCATTGCCTACTTGTTTGTTTCATAAATGTAATGTTTCAAATCCTTACTCGTCATTTGAAATCTCTGTCTGCAGGCTGTGTGTGAGCTCAAAGAGGTAGTAATGGTAGATGATGGAGAGGAGGAGCTGCTCGTAAATATTGATAGCCCGGATATTAATGATCCACTTTTAGTGGTTGAATATGTGGATGACATCTACGAAGTCTATAGAAAAATAGAGGTGAAATTAGTACTGATATTCTGTTCGCTTGAACAAGTATTCCTCATCATTTGATTCGATTGAGATTGTGGCCTTACATTCCAAGTTATTGATTTGCATTTATGGATTACACCATGAAAATTCAATTGTCCAATGTGTATAGTTTAACTCAAGTTACTGAACCAAGTCTTTTGGGGTTAGATTAAGGCCTTTGCAACACTACTCTACAAACTCATCTTGGATTAAGTCCATAACTATTAAGCCAATCCTTGACCATTTGAATGAGTGACAATGAATAACGAATAACGGGCGATAAGGGGACATGGGAGCTTTGAATGATAACGAGTGATTAAGGGGATAAGAGAGCTTTGAATATCGCCGTAACAAGTGATTTAAGGCCCTGTTCTTGTTCGGTTGGCTTGAGAGAGTTGAGATAGATATTGTAGGTAGAGACATGATGGATAGTGTAATCACGATATGATTACTTTATTATCTTGAGATAGCTCATTCTGGCGTAATGCCCTCTTGGATAAGAGGATCATGGATCCCTTATCCAAAACATATGAATGTATACAAAGGAATTTCAAGAAGCATGAGTTTTAAACTTTTTTTTAATATGTCTTGTTGAGATATTATTTATCTTTATTACTGTTGTCTTATTTTCTATTTCTTTTTCCTACTTCTTGTATTTTGCCCAATAGGTTCCTCTCCTATGTAAGAGAACCCTAGGGCATCTCATAATGCATGAAATCTTTCTATTTTCCCAACATGGTATCAGAGCGGTGGTCCTAGACCGGAGCTCCTGTACTGAAACCCTAACTCTAACCCCCACCTCAAGCCCCTCTCGCACGTGCCTCCTTAGGCCTCCCTGCCACGCCTCTCCACTGTCGTCGAGGACCACCGTTGAGGGTCCCTCCCGTCGAGGTCCCCTCCTCCCGTCGAGGTCCACCGCCCCTCCCGTCGAGGGCCTCCTCCCCTCTGCGTCTCTTGGCCATAGCCTAGGCCCCTACCGCCTAGGCTCCCACCACCTTGGCTCCCACGGCCTGTCGCCTAGGTTCCTCTCATGGCCTTAAATTTCGACGAATTTCGGCCGAAATTCGGTCGAAATTCGGTTTCGTAGCAATACCGATATCGAAACCATGTATAATATATGTTTCCAGGATTTCGGTCGAAATTTCGGTCGAATTTCGGTCATTTCGGTCCATTTCGGTGGAAATTGTTCACAGATTTCTCGGATTTCGGTGGAATTTCGGTTCATTTCGGTCCATTTTGACTGAAATTGTTCTAGGTCACCATATGTCATGCCTAGGCCACTTATTGATATTCATAGGCACTATTTGGCCACTAAATGAAATTTATAGGTCACTATTTCAACCACCATTGCAATATAAGCCATTATTCCAACCACCATTGTAATAAATAAGGCCATTAAGGGTCCTCTTTAAACCTAATAAATATAATGTATATGTTCTCATTCCATCTCACAACTTCACAAGTCACAATTCACAACCCAACTTAAGTCTTGGAGAGCCAAGTTTCCAAATTCCAAGCAAGATAAGTATTTTACCATATTTTTTCATAACACATCTTTTTTTAACATACTTCGAGATGCCAAATATGTATTTTTTTTCATCTTTGAATGCTAACTTCTGAGTTCAGAATCTTCATAGTTAGAATCTTTATATAACCATCTTGTTATCTTTTCCAAGGCCAACTTGTCTGTACGTGTGATAGGTTGTTAACAACCTTCCAAGTCTTTGACTGTAACTATTTTTCTACTATTAGTCTGGACGTAGGTTGTGCTTATGAATGCTACACAATTTCTTGGTGTTAATTAATTTGTTTGTGTCTCCTATAACATAAAATTTACGATCACAAGCCCTACTATGCATTTATTTTGGCGTACATGTTAAAATATTCGTGTTTGTGTGTGTGTCTTATTTTACTTTTAAATAAAAGTATTATTATTCTTTTGAGAATTGACAGAAAAATTGAATGTTAAAATTTAACTGTACTGAAATATGAAATTTCACTCTGGACGGTCATCGATATGATGGTCAAAATCATTATTTTAAGGCACTGGAAATTATAACATCTTATTATAAGCAAAAACACTTGTATTTATGTCTCTTTTATTGATTAAACAACATTAGAAATCTTAAAATTTGAAAAAAAAAAAAGAGTTTTCAAGTCATTTTCCCAATTTCCGGCCATTTCACCGAAATTCCACCGAAATTCCTTTTCTGGGCTTACCGAAACGAAACCGAAATCCGACATTTGAGGCCTTGGCTCCTCTTCCCACATCTAGGCCCCGCCGTCGCCTAGGCCCTCGCCGAGGCTTCTTCTTGATGGGTTTGGTTCTTGAGTTTACATATGCAACCGAACTTTTGTATGTCAGTGTAGACAAAAGTCTATCTAGTATATAACTCTAGTCTTCTCTTGTCATCATGTCAGAAAGTAAGGTCGATATTCCCTCTACAGGCGCCTTCAGAGGTCCTGCACCTATTGTGAAGATGGATGGGTCAAACTATGAACTATGGGTTATGCAGTTCATGAGTATGATGAAGTCTACAAGTAAGAAACACATTCTTACCGATGAAGAGCCTGCTGAGAAGATTGGGTTTAACGCCTAATGGGAGACTGATGATGCATATGCCAAGGTTTGGCTTTCAGGTATATTGGCAATAGAAATCACCAATGATATACTCCATCAGCCCATTGTCAAGGTGATGTGGGACACTTTGGTGGTCCACCTATGCCGTAGCCAGAGACTCTTCAAGCTCCTTAGATATCACTTATGCTTTCACTAGTAGTAATGGTGCAGATATGACATAATGGATTATGGACTCCGGTGCTTCTCATTTTCTTTGTGAAGACAGAGCACAATTGAGGTCCTACAGGACCATACCACCGGGTAGATGGGTTGTCATTGTCAATGACGACCACATACCAATTACAAGACATGGAGAGGTGCATCTGACACCATCTATGCGTCTTCAGAATGTTTTATATGCTCATGACTTTTAAATGAATTTACTTTCCATTAATCGAATTACTAAGGACCTGCATTGTCGAGCCATCTTTGATTCATCTTCTCTTGTGTTTCAAGACATACTCACGAGTAAGGTGATTGGATGTGGCCGAGAGCAATGGAGACTCTACAGACTGGTCCAACCTCCTCATGTTGGTATTTCCACTGTACCTACTAGACCAGTCTCTCCATATATGTGGCACCTTTATTTTGGTCACCTTCCTCAGCAGAAGCTATGTCATGTTCTCCTTCAGATTTCCACGAGATCCTCCTTTCAGTATGAGGCATGCCAGCTTGGGAAGCATCATCGTTCCTCCTTTCCATCCCGTCAGAGTCGGAGCAGTTCTCAGTTATTTGAGCTCTGTCATTTAAATATCTGGGGTCCAAGTCGGGTTCCTAATCATCAGGGATATCATTTTTATCTTGTGGCTGTTGATAATTTTTCTAGACTTTTCTAGATCTTTCTTTTGAAGAATAAGTATGAGGTCGGATCTGTGATCAAATATTTTATTAATGAAGTAAGGAATCTTTCTCTTCTGGAGTAAAATATCTTCGCACTAATAGAGAATTCTGCACCTTACAGCTTTCTGAGTTTCTTAGATCTCTTGGCATTGTTCATCAGACCTCATGTGCATATACTTCACAACAGACTGGTGTTGCTGAACGCAAACACCGTCACTTACTTGATGTGACCAGAACCTTGTTGATGCAGAGTCGTGCTCTTCACTCTTACTGGGGCGATGTTGTCCTTACTGCATGCTATTTAGTGAACCGCATGCCCTCGTCTGTGTTGGGGGAGAAGATTCCTTTCTCGATTGCGTTTCCCGGAAAGATCTTTTCTCCCTTACACCTTGTGTGTTTGGATCTGTAGCTTTTGTTCATGATGTCTCTGCAGGTCATGACAAGCTCTCCCCTAGAGCTGTCAAGTGTGTGTTTGTTGGTTATTCTCGTACACAGAAGGGGTACCGTTGCTTTGATCCGCTAAGGCGGAAGTACTTTGTTAGTGCTGACGTTACTTTCTTTGATTCTGTTATGTACTTTTCTCCTACATGTGACAATCTAGCCCCATCTGACTCTGACGATGAGATCTACATGCCTCCACCTCCTACTGTCGTTCCTCCATCTCCCTTTACTTCTGCTCTACCACCAGGTCCACCACCTCCTCAACTGCCACCACCATCACCACTGTCACATGCTCCTGTGGCTCCACCTCCTACTCTAACTCAGTTTTTGCCATGCATTTTTCCTTGCAGGCCTCGCTCGATTTCTCGTACTCACAGGTCTTGCCCATCATCCATCATGCCTTAGGTATATACTAAGCACATTATTTCTACTGACGGCACTACTGATTTGTCTATACAACATGATTTCATACAGGATGAGCACATGCCCTCTCAAGAGGGGCACTCACAGGTTACAGACTTGACAAATAATCTTGATGTACCTATTGCTTTACGAAAGACGAAACGACAGTATGCTACTTATCCTCTTGCAGCACGTGTTTCCTTGAGCAGGCTGTCAAAGGATTTCAGGAGATTTACCTTGGCACTATATGTTGTGGAGATACCACAGACATATCATGAGGCTCTAAAGGACAGTCAGTGGAGGTTAGCCATGGAGGAGGAGATGGTTGCGCTACATTCATGTGGTATGTGGAGTCTTGTTTCTGCTCCAGTCGATGCATCTATTGTGGGATACAAATGGGCATTCACTATCAAACACCGTGTGGATGGCAACGTGGATCGCTATAAGGCGAGACTTGTAGCACATGGGTTCACCCAGACATATGGGGTGGACTATCATGATACTTTTCTCCAGTTGCCAGACATTCTACTCTGCATATTCTGCTTTTTGTTGCTGTGATATGGGATTGGCCCCTGTATCAGCTAGATGTGAAGAATGCCTTCCTCTATGGTGATCTACAGGAGGTCTACATGCACCAGCCACCTGGGTTTGCTGCTGAGGCCAAGGTTTGAAAAAACGAAAGGCGGAACGAGGCATTTTCATTGGAACCGAGGCGAGGCATAGGCTCAAGGCGGTCAAGGCGTAAGCCTCAGTTTATAAAGAAAAATATGCATAAAACTATAATTACATATATGTCAATGTAATTATATGTTCTCTGTCCAACATATAATACTTAAGACTATAAATATGATGAAATAATAGAGATTAGAACCCTAAAATATAAGATAGAACAACACCATATCCCTTTCTTCACATTTTCCTCCAATCAAAAAGGAATTCATTTTAAATAAATGTTGTGAAGTAATTAAACAATATATATTTATCTTTGAAATATTGTTGTAGTTAAAAGTACGATTAAATATATGTTGACGAAATTTATATGATGTCTAACATATAATATATAGCCACATGAGAAACCGTGAATCATATCCATTTCGAACAAATTTTTGAAATGTTGTTGTAATTAAAAATACGATTAAATATATGTTGAAGAAATTTATGTTATGTGTCTAACATATAATATATAGCCGCATGAGAAACTATGAATCCTATCCATTTCAAGCAAATCTTTGAAATATTATTCTAATTTAAAAGTACGATTAAATATAGTCAAAGAAATTTATGTTATGTATCTAGTATGTAATATATGATAGTATGAGAAATTGTGAAGCCTATCCATTTAGTTTTGCTTGATATATTGCAATGCTCATTAATTTTAGGAGTATTATTGGATTTGATATTTATGAATTCATGTATTAAGAATGAAATAGTAAGAGTTTGTCGAAATAGTTGGACACAATTAATAGTAAATATGAAGTTATGGACATGAAAGAAAGATTAGATTTAGTCATTTATCTTGTATGATCATTATCCTTAACAATGAGACATTTATAAGCTTCTCAAACTATCAAGAAGATCATTAAAACCATTAAAAAATGCTTCGTCAAGCCAAAACTCCTTAGAAAACGCATCAACCGCCTCGAGGCGAAATGCTCGAGGCTATGCCTCGGTCGAAGCACACACCTCACTGGGCTGGACCGAGGTGCACGCCTTGAGGCTAAATTGGATCGTCTTGCCTTGAGGCATACGCCTCGATGGCCTCGAGGCTAGTTTTTTTGAACCACGGAGTGTCAGAAGGTACGGCTACACAAGGCTTTCTATGGCGTTAAGCAGAGTCCAACATCATGGTTTCAAAAGCTCTCGGACTTAATCACTCAGAAGCTTGGTCTCAAATTCCCGAAAAATGAGCTTAGAGCAACAGGGGTTTGTGAGATCGACTGTAGATCACTCCTTGTTTGTGCGGAGGACCCAGAGAAGTACTATTGTCATTCTGGTTTACGTTGATGATATTTTTTTACAAGGGATGAGGAGCATGACATTCAAGGTGCCAATGACTTCCTATATCAGTAGTTTGTGACCAAAGATCTTGGACATTTACGTTACTTCCTTGGATTGGAGTTTGCCAGGAACCAGCGAGGTCTTGTGTTGACCCAGAGGAAGTATGGTACAGATCTTCTTTCAGAGATAGGCATGACGGATTGCAGACGTGTCACTACTCCTATTGACCCGAGCATGAAATGAAGCTTTATGATGATGATACTGAGGAGGTCGACAAGAGGAGTTACATAAAGCTTATTGGCAAGCTATTATATGTGACTATTTCCAGGCTTGACATAGCCTTTGTCGTGAGCAAAGTGAGTCAGTTTATGAAGCAACTCAGACATGCATATATGGATGCAGTTCATATGATTTTGAGATACCAAAAGACGTCACCTGGTACGAGACTTCTTTTCAGCAGTGGCACATCTCTCTCAGTTACAACATGTGCATATGCAAATTATGCTGGGTGTCCAAAGGATAGAAAGTCTACATCAGGTTTTGTTGTGTTCATAGGGAATTCTCTTAGTTCATGGAAGAGTAAGAAGCATATTGTAGTTGTCAGATCAAGTGCTGAGTCAGAATGCAGGGCTATGGCGCAATACAGAAAGGTCTTATCGCCACTACACATGTCAGCTCGGGAGATCAGACTACAGATGTACTTACAAAGTCCCTAGCCAGAGGACCTTATCAGAGATGTTGTTTCAAGCTGAGTGTAATTGATATCTGTAGAGATAATTATGTAGCCAGTGTATCTTTTATGCTATTTTTTTTCTTGGTTGCATCTTATGTAATTACCTATGGACTATCTCTATATAAGAGAGCCTAGGGTTCTTTGGAATATAGAGTAACTTTTTTCACCAACTGGTATTAGAGCCAAAACCCTAAAACCCCTCATCTTCTCCCTCGATGCCGCCGCCCCTCCCTTCTCTCTTTCTCAGTGCCTCCTCCTTGCCTCCTCGCCTCCTCACTGCCCCCTCCCCCCCCAGCCGGCCTCTCCGCCTAGTCGACCTCATCGCCACCTCCCTATCACCTCGCGACCCACCCCAGCTGGTCCCTTCCCTAGCCGACCGCACCCGCAGCCGCCTCACCCGTCATCTATATGGATTTGAGTGCGTAACGTCTATGTATACACTCAAATCTTATGATGTCTATGTAGACAGTCTTTTGGTCTACAATCCCTAGTTCTTCATCTCCGGCAATATGTCAAAAAATAAGATCAATATGCCCTCCATAGGCGCGTTCAAAGGTCCTGCGCCTATCGTCAATATGGATGGGACGAACTATGAGCTCTGGGCGATGCAGTTCAGGAGCCTCATGAAGTCGAACGGTAAGAAGCACGGAGAAGATTGGGATTTATGCCTCCTGGTAGGCTGATGATTCATACGCCAAGGTCTGGTTTTTAGGCACATTATCGATGGAGATCGCTAGTGATGTTCTCCATCAGCCCATCGCTAAGGCGATGTGAGACATACTGGCGGCAACATATTCACATGTGTGAAATGAGACCAAGATCTTACAGCTCCAACACGACATATTCACAATGAAGCAGTATGGGCGGCCAGCCACTTCACTCCTTGTATACGCCCCTTCTTCTCCACCAGATGGTTTCCAGTGGGGGTTAGAAGGAAGATAGAGTCCTTTATGTGGATGTTCTTCTTGGCAGATGGGTGACAGTAGAGGCACGATATTCATTTGGTTAGTTGGGAGGAAATGACAAGGAACCGTAAGGATGGTGGGTTGGGGATTCGAGATGTGGAGAATATGAATAAGACGCTCATCTCGAAGTGGATCTTAAAATTTTGGGGGTCATTGACCTCTCTTGCGGTTAGACTTATGAGGAAGATTACGGAGTAACGAGCCGGTTCGAGGTGAATAGGGTTCGCTTTGAATCCCCTCTTTGGGTTGGTATCCGTGTGGTTATGCCGTAGCTTGTCACTAAGGTTCGTCCAAAGGTCGGGATGGCAATCTGTTTCGATTCTGGAGAGATGATTGGACAGGAGAAGGGGGAAGCTTGAAGACAGAATCCACAGGTTATTTGCTCTGGGAAGTTGGGCACCATTATTCTTGACAGATCTTTCAGAGTAACACTTAGAGGAGTACTTGACTTTGCAAGGATTGCTACTCCGGACGGGTTTGTTAACCACATGCAGGTACCATTTTGAGTGGCGGGACAAGAGATTTTCCGTGAAGAGATCCTACGAAACTTTAACAGGCGAGAGCAGGAGCAGATCAGGACCTGAGGGACGACGTTAAAATAATTTGGGCAGCAAAAATCTCTAGCAAGATTAAGGTCTTTTTGTGGTGTTTGAGAAGGGGTCGCTTATTGGACAAGGTGCGCAGAGTTAGATTGTTGGGTCTAACGGACTTGTGTTGTGACAGATGTGAGGAGATGGAGGAGGACTTTGACCACCTCTTTCTGAGGTACCAGGGTTCGACTCAGGTATAGAGGCACTTGGGGATTTTGTGGCTGGATACAGGGACCTTGTATGAGCTATGGGCCTCAATTAGGCGGGCGGGTAGTGGAACCACGGTGGATCGCTTGAAGTCGTTCGCAGCATTATGCGCCATCTGGATGGGTCGTAACGAAAAGATTTTCAACAACCAGAATTTTTATGAGGAAAATGTAGTGGCGCATTGTACCGAGTATAAATCATGGGCACCGCTATAATCTACACTTTTTTAATATATATAAATATAATATAATACAAGTGGGGACCCCCACCACGATCGGGGTTTATCCGACATTTCATCAAAAAAAATCTTGTAGTCATTGATGATTTCTCTCGTTTGTCGTGGGTTTTTCTATTAAAGAATAAATTTGAAGCAGGAGATGTTATCAGAAGTCTTATAAATGAAGTGCAAAATGTTCTCTCCTCTCATGTGAAATATGTTCATACCGATAGTGCATTTTGCACTCATTCTCTCTTGCATTTTTTTCTTCAAGGGGTATTATTCATCAAACCACATGTGCCTACACATCTCAACAAAATGGAGTCGCAGAGAGAAAACATCGTCATATTCTTGATATTACTCAAACCCTGCTTATCTAAAGTTGTGCTCCTATTTCTTTTTGGGGAGAATGCTGTCCTTATAGCTTGTTATCTTGTGAATCGTATGCCGTCCTCAGTACTTGATGAGAAAATTTCTCTTTCCGTTGTTTTTCCAGACAAGGAATTATTCTCACTTACTCCTCGTGTTTTTGGTGTTGTGGCTTTTGTTCATCAATTGTCTCCTGGACTTGACAAGCTCTCACCTAGGGCTGTCAAGTGTGTCTTTGTGGGTTACTCTCGGACTCATAAGGGATACCATTGCTATGATCCTGTAAATAGGAAACACTTTGTCAGTGCTGATGTTACATTTTTTGAGTCTGTTATGTACTTCTCACCTACAAGTGACAGCTTGGCCTCATCCACATCTAATGATCAGGTCTATATTTCTCCTCCTATTTTGAGTCCACCAACGTCCATTCCCGTTCTTGTGGTCACGCCAACATCATCTCTACCACCACTGCCACCACCCGTCTCGCCATTACCTAAATATTATACACGTCAGATAGTGTGCATGTGCAGGGTTCATCATTGTAGGAGGAATGTGAACCGACAAGTATTGTGGTTGATGACATAGATGTCCCTATTGCTATGCGGAAGAAAAAACGCGCTTGTGCTTCATATCCTCTTGCCTCTCATATTTCCTTTCATCGTCTCACAGGGGACTTTTAGCGGTTTGCTGTGGCTTTGTCTTCCGTGGAGATACCACGGAATTATCAGGATGCCTTGAAGATTGATTGCTGGCATTCTGCTATGGGGGAGGAAATGGCTGCTCTACAGTCACAGGGTACATGGAGCTTGGTTCTCGCTCCCTCAGAAGCATCTGTTGTTAGCTGCAAATGGGTATTCACTATTAAGTATCATGTTGATGATAGTCTTGACCGTTACAAGGCAAGGCTAGTAGCGCGAGGTTTCACCCATACATATGGCGTGGATTATATGGATACCTTCTCTCCAGTTGACCGTTATTCCACTCTTCGTATTCTTCGGTCAGCTGATGTAGTACGTGATTGGCCCTTGTTTCAACTTGATGTTAAGAATGCATTTTTGTATGGAGATCTGAAGGAAGAAGTCTACATACAACAGTCTCCATGGTTCATTGTTGAGGAGCATTATATGGTGTGTAGACTTCATAAGGCAATATATGGCCTTAAACAAAGCCCAAAGACGTGGTTTTTGAAGCTTTCCCATCTAATTGAACAACAAGCATTCATTCAAGAGATCAAATGCGGATCACTCGTTGTTCGTCCAGAAGATGCCTAGAAGTACGGATGTCATCATGGTGTACGTTGATGATATTTTGGTTACAGGAGATGATACTCAAGGGATAAAGATGGCAAAAATATTTTTGGGCCGTCAGTTTGTTACGAATGATCTTGGTACCTTACGATACTTTCTGGAGTTGGCGTTTGCTAGGAATGCACAGGGTTTTGTGATGACTCAAAGGAAATATATTCAGATATGCTTGTTGAGATGAGCATGGTTGGGTGTAGATTGTAGACCCTCAACTACTCTTATGGACCCCAGCATTAAATTATATGATAATGATACATAGGAAGTTTACAGGAGAAGGTATAGAGAAATGGTGGGTAAGCTTCTTTACATTACTATAACTCGACTTGATATTGCTTTTGCAGTCAGTCGGGTGAGCCAGTTCATGGAATAGCCGAGACATGTACATATGTATGCCATATATATGGAACTAAGGTATCTAAAGTGGTAGTTTAGAAAGGAAACAAATTTATTTATCTTGGCATGTGCGGATGCGGATTATGTATGATGCCCTAAGGATCGGAAGTCTACTTTGGGCTTTGTTGTTTTTGTGGCAGATCTAATGATGAATCTGGATATAGGGCCATGGCACAAGCAAGTACAGAGATGATGTGGGTTCGAGCTGTACTAGAAGACCTGCATGATGTACCTCTACCCATGCAGCTACAGTGATAATCAAGCCGCATTGTTCATGGAATAGCCGAGACATGTACATATGTATGCCATATATATGATACTAAGGTATCTAAAGTCGTCTCCAGGCATAGGGTTGGTGTTTAGGAAGGAAACAAATTTATTTATCTTGGCATGTGCGGATGCGGATTATGCATGATGCCCTAAGGATCGGAAGTCTACTTCAGGCTTTGTTGTTTTTGTGGCAGATCTAGTGCTGAATCTGAATATAGGGCCATGACACAAGCAAGTACAGAGATGATGTGGGTTCGAGCTGTACTAGAAGACCTGCATATAGATATACCTCTACCCATGTAGCTACAGTGATAATCAAGCCGCATTGTTCATTGTCAATAATCCTGTCTTTCATGAAAGAACTAAACATATTGAGGTAGACTGCCATTACACTAGAGATACGATCCAGAAGGACCTGATTTCTACTTCACATGTTAGTTCAGGGGAGCAGATTGTCGACATTTTCACCAAGCCCTTGCTCAGAGGACCATTCCAGAAATGTTCTTCCAAGCTAAGCATGATTGATATCTATGCTCCATCTTGAGGGGGAGTGTAGAGATAATTATGTAGTCGGTGTATCTTTTATGCTATTTTAATTTTCTTGGTTGCATCTTATGTAATTTACTCATGGATTATCTCTATATAAGAGAGCCTAGGGTTCTTTCAAATATAGAATAACTTTTTCCACCAACAATATCTACGCTCCAGCTTGAGGGGGAGTGTTGAAATATTATTTATCTTTATTATTGTTGTTTTATTTTCTATTTCTTTTTCCTGCTTCTTGTAATTTACCCAATAGGTTCCTCTTCTATATAAGAGAATCCTAGGCCTCTCATAATGCATGAACTCTTTCTATTTTCCCAACATGCCTCAATGAAGTTGCTTCTCTTGGGCTATTGGATTTAATTAAATATTCTTTATTAAGAATGGCTCACTATCATTCTCCCATATTATGTTCATATCAGCAATACCCATCTAAACTGGGTCTTCCTAGCTACCAACGGAGTGAATCACCCTTTTTGGCCCAGTGAAGCAGATATCTCGTTTTTGCATTCTAGTAATTTACGATCATTCTTTCTAAAATTCAGAAACCATCTTTCCATTCATTAATATATAGTTGACTGTACAACCTCTTCTTATTCTTTGTCCCTATCTTTCAACTCCCATGCGATACAACAATGGTGTTTGCAAGTGTGGGATTCTCTTTTTTATAACTCTAATTCAATTTTGTGATGACAATTGCATCTCAAATTGGAGGGTGTTGGGCAATTCTCCTTCCTAGTTTCCAGCCCATTGGGGTCATAGATGCCAAAGACCCATCATTTAGGCACTAAGGATACATGCCACATTATCTTCTTGCTTCTGGTGAACAGAATGTGTGAAGTAGGTAGAGCAGCCTGAATTATTTTTCTTACCATTGCCTGAAAGCTTGAGGGCTGCAAGCAGTCACGTTATCTCTTTTAGGTTGTGCTTTGGGCAGCAACTGGAGATTGTTTTTTGAAGGCGTCAGAAGGATACTTTGCAATATCAGAGTCTTGTGGATGTTATCTCCTTGCTTGATGCCATTGTGTTGAGGATCCTTTGGAGATCGTGGGTCTCCTTTCTCAATGCCATCTCCTCCAACTCATTTTTTCTTGTTCGTTGGTTATACTTTGTTAATACACCTTTTAGAATGGTTTGACTTTTTGTGACCCCTTAAGGAAGAGAAAACATCTTTATCATTGAGTTTATTGGAGTTGTTCGGATCGAATTAGCCTCATGGTTTTTTACCCCACCATTTTTTGACGTTTCTACGCTAAAATCCCTAGTGCATGTGTGTTGTTGTTGTGGTTGACTTTATGATTTGATTTCCTTGCAGATGTTGAGCATGTGAATCAAATTTGAAGAAGAGATGTTGGGATTGTTTGCTACTTCGATTGTTTATTAGATAAGTTTTGAAGTCTCACTTACAAACTCTGTACCAAATGGGCAAGTCAGGCGTTCTTGATGAGGATATGAGGAGAAAATCTCAAGGTACTATACATTCAGATGTTCTTGTTACAAAAAACATGGATGGAGAGGAGAAGGTTTAAGAATGAGGAAAGCATCAAAGATAAGTCCAAGTCCATATACATGGATATGAAATACCACTATTGCAAGAAGAAATTGCAGATAAAGATGTATCATCTCCAAGCACTCAAACGAGAAAATAGAAGCGGAAGCGACAAGTAAGAGAAGAAAGATGAAAAGTTGGCGAATCTGTCTATCATGATCTTCTTATTGTTTATGATGATGAGATGTTGAAAGTCGCTATAGTAAAGATAAGTCCAAGTCCAAAAACATGGGTATGGAATACCAATATTGCAAGAAGAAATGGTATAGAAAGAGGTATCATGTCCAAGGACTTAAACGAGAAAATAGAAATGGAAGCGACAAGCAAGAGAGGAAAGAAGGAAATTTGGTGATATTTGTCTAGTATGACCTAATTGTAAATAGAAATGGAAGCGACAAGCAAGAGAGGAAAGAAGGAAATTTGGTGATATTTGTCTAGTATGACCTCATTGTTTATGATGACGAGATGGTGAATGTCATTTATGATGGTACTTCTTGGTCTATGCACAACAACATGACCTTATTGTTTATGATGATGAGATGGTGAATGTCACTTTTGATGGTACTTGATTTATGCGTAGTGACTCAACTCTCCATGTTACTTCTTATGGAGGCTTCTTTCTCAATTGCAAAGATGATGAGATGTTGGATGTCACTATTGCAAAGATAAGTCCATGTCCAAATACATGAATATGGAATACCAATATTGCAAGAAGAAATGGTATAGAAAGATGTGTCATTTTCAAGGACTTGACGAGAAAATAGAAATGGAAGCGACAAGCTAGAGAGGAAAGAAGGAAATTTGGCGACATTTGTCTAGTATGAATTTCTCATTGTTTATGATGACGAGATGATGAATGCCACTTATGAGGGTACTTCTTGGTTTATGCACAGTGATATGACCTTATTGTTTTTTATGATGAGATGGTGAATGTCACTTATGATGATACTTCTTGGTTTGTACACAGTGACTCAACTCTCCATGTTACTTCTCATGGAGGCTTCTTTTCTTCACACATTTGGTGATTTTGGCACTTAAGAATGGGAAACGATTTTGTGTCTCATGTAATAGCATTGTCAATATTGCATTGAAGAATGCCAATGGAGTACTGTTGACATTCAATTATGTGAAACATGCACCCGATATGTATATGAACCTCATTTCTGCAGGGAAGCTTGATGTGACTAGATAGCAAAACACTTGTGGTTGGGTACGACAATGGAAGCTTTCTGGAGGATATGTGGTTATTACTTGAGGCAAGAAATGTAGCTACAATCACTATATTATGCATGCATTGATTTTCATAGATCTGGAACATTCATGTAAGATGCCTCTGTAATGACAATGGTGATGAGTATATTGGGTTATTTTGATGAGTATTGCATATCTCATGGCATCAGGCACTCGAAGACTCCACCAAAGATGCCTTATTTGAATGGCATAATAAACAAAATGAATATGGCACTGATGGAGAGAGTTAGATGTCTTCTTTCTGAGGCTAAGTTGCATAATTCATTTTGGTGCAAAGAAAGGGTGTATTGAAATAGTGATAATGATGGTGAGTATATTGATGATTATTGATGATTACTGCATATCTCATGGTATCAAGCACCAGAAGGCCACCAAACATGCCTCAGTTGAATGGAATAGCAGAGAGAATGAACAGGACCCTGATTGAGGGTGTTGTCTTCTTTTTGAGGTTAAGTTTATTTTGCTGTGAAGAAAACGTGGTATCAAGCACCAGAAGGCCACCAAACATGCCTCAGTTGAATGGAATAGCAGAGAGAATGAACAGGACCCTGATTGAGGGAGTTAGATGTCTTCTTTTTGAGGTTAAGTTGTCTAATTTATTTTGCTGTGAAGAAAAGGTGTAGCTTTTCTTATCTTTCCTTTGTCATCACCTTAATGCTCCAATTAATAAACGTACTCATTCTTTCGAGATTCAGAAACTATCTTTCCATTCTTCAATATATGATTGATCCTACTTTAAGTGAGAAGTTATGGTTGCTGTACAACAACCTCTTATTATTGTTTGTCCCCAATTAAATGATCTTTCAAGTGTCGTGTGATGCAACACTGGTGGCTGCAAGTGTTGAATGGAATAGCAGAGAGAATGAACAGGACCCTGATTGAGGGAGTTAGATGTCTTCTTTTTGAGGTTAAGTTGTCTAATTTATTTTGCTGTGAAGAAAAGGTGTAGCTTTTCTTATCTTTCCTTTGTCATCACCTTAATGCTCCAATTAATAAACGTACTCATTCTTTCGAGTATTCAGAAACTATCTTTCCATTCTTCAACATATGATCCCACTTTAAGTGAGAAAAGCTACGGTTGCTGTACAACAACCTCTTATTATTGTTTGTCCCTAACTAAATGCAATCATCTTTCAAGTGTCGTGTGATGCAACACTGGTGGCTGCAAGTGTGTGGGGATTTTCTTATCCATTACTTTGCTACAATTTTGTGATGGCAATTGCATTATCAAATTGGATGGTGTCGGGCAGTGTCCCTTTTTAGAACATGTAGAAGTAAAGAAGAGCAGCCCATTGGAGGGCATGGATGCAAAAGCCTTATTTGAGTGCTATGGATATATATCCCATCCTCTTCCTGCTTTTGGTGTTTAGAACACGTAGAAGTAAAGAAAAGCAGCTTTAATTTTCGTTCTTACCTTTGTGTGTGAGAGCTTGAGGGGCCACAAGCAGCCATCATCTCCTCCTCTTTGGGATGTGTTTTGGGCAGCAACTGGAGATTGTGTTTCAAAGGCGTCAGAAGGATCCTTTGCAAGATCAGAGAGTGTTGTGGATAAGGCCTCGATGCTATCTCCTCCAACCAACTCCATTTTTTATCTTATTCGCTGCTGATATTTTATAGATACACCTTTTAGAAGGGGTTGACTTTGTGTAGCTACTAGCCCCTCAATGGAGAGAACATGGAGTTGTTTGGATCGAGTTAGCCTCGTGGGTTTTTTACCCTGCCATTGTTAGGGTTTTTCCATGTTAAAATCCCTTGCGCATTTGTGTGGTTGATTTTGTGATTCGATTTGCTTGCTCGTTGTGCTTGTGCATTCGTCTGTGTTATTTGTCCAGGGACACTTCCATAATATTGATGGAATTTGTTCCAAACAGAGGGCTCTCTATAAAGTATAAATTTCAATAAGTATTTTTACATCGAAATTGTATTTCTGGAATAGTTGGATTAACTGCATTCTGTGTTATGTCGCTTAGGATTCTGCTTGTGTATCCCCAAGTTACATGTCAAACCAGTTTGACATTAACGAGAAGATGCGAGCTATTCTGATCGATTGGCTCATTGAGGTTTGTTCCAGTGTACATTCTTCAGAATAATTAATATAAACTATGGTTAACATTAGCTTTGCCATGTTTCTAACATTTATATGTTGGCAGGTGCATTACAAGTTTGAGTTGATGGATGAGACACTCTTCCTCACTGTTAACATCATAGATAGGTTTCTAGCTCGTCAGTCAATGATTAGGAAGAAGCTTCAATTAGTTGGAGTAACTGCAATGTTGCTCGCATGCAAGTACGAAGAGGTATCTGTCCCAGTTGTGGAGGATCTTATTCTAATTTCCGACAGAGCTTACTCAAGAGCGGAAGTTCTCGAGATGGTATGCATGCTCCTACGAAGCAAACAACTTTTTCGCAAATAACTGATTTGAGAAAGATTTTCTTACAAACATGTCTTTGGATCTAAGCAGGAGAGGTTGATACTAAACACCTTGCACTTCAACATGTATGTGCCTACTCCTTATGCCTTTATACGGCGATGCTTAAGAGCATCCGAGTCTGACGAGAAGGTAACTCTTCAGTAGTGATGTGATTGTTCTCGATTTGCGTACTGTTTGCAGCATCTAATCCAGTGGATTTTAAACGTTCAACAGGTGGAGCTTCTTTCATTTTACATCATTGAACTGTGCCTGGTAGAATACGAAATGCTCGAATTCAGGCCATCATTGTTGGCAGCTGCAGCAGTCTACACTGCTCAGTGTGCAATCAAAGGATTTAAACATTGGACCAAGACGAGTGAAGTGCACTCTCACTACTCCGAGGAGCAGCTCTTGTAAGTGCGGCATGTGGCTATGAACTTGGTTGTGCTCTGCCTAACAATTCTAAGCTTGATTGTCGCGTTGCTGCAGGGAATGCTCGAGGAAGATGGTTGATTTCCATAACAGAGCAGGGATGGGAAAACTCACCGCGGTACACAGGAAATTCAGTACCTTAAAATTTGGGCGCGCTGCCAAATTCGAGCCAGCGTTCTGTTTGCTGGACACAAGGATGGAATAGTGCTCAATCGCGCTCATTGACGCTTCTTTCCAATTGGGGAAAATCAAGTGAGGACGGAATCTTGCATATGCAACCAAAGCTGTGAATAACACCGTTACGTGTTTGCCTGTTTTTCTGTTCACGAGGCTTTTGAGTTGTGATCGAGCATGTATTCCAGTTCTGGTAATGTCACCAAACTTTATCAGAGTTGTTGGTCTGTAAAGAAATATTTCTTAATAAAAACCAGTGTTTTAAGTACCTGGAAATGTCATTTTTTACTATCGTTAACAACCATAGCATCCAAGATAGAGTTGAATGGAGGCGAAGAGCGCCAATTGTGTGATATGTTCTTTATGTTTTACAAAGATATATCATTGATTAACGAAGAATACAAAATTTCCAGTGTAAAGAAATATTCAAGAGTTGAAACCTTATTGAAGAAATCTGGAGTTAGAAAATTGTGGAAAAAGAAATATTTAAGAGTTGAAACCTTATTGAAGAGTTGAAATCTGGAGTTAGAAAATTGTGGGAAAAAAGGGTTATTTATGGAGAAGAAAATCAGGAGACGTGGTTTTAAGATATCTGAAATTGAGATTTATCATGAAAGTTTTCTTTCAATGGGCATTGGAAAGGCTCTGTCAGTAGGTAAAATTCATTGAATAACTTGTTTGGAAATCGATTGGGCCACAAATATTCATGACTTTATAGTCATTTTTTTCATGTCATGCTTCTAGGATCTAAAGAATAGTAGTCTCACATGTATCCATGGCATTATAATCAATTAATTTGCAATATAGGTTCTGGTCAAGGCATTTCCTTATAATAATGAATATCCTCCATAAACTTTTGTTTCTTATCGTAGCCAAAACGAAATAATTCAAATGATATTTATACCATGATCCCTTAAAATCTTTTACAATTATAAAACAACCCTTGAAATCTTTGTAAACACATTGTGCCCCCTATAAAGCATGCTTCATTTACACCATATCCCTTGCCATAAATGTACTACACCATCTTAACTATCCTTTTTAAAGTCTAAATCTAATTGTTCCTTTTCCTCCCCTCTACATCCCCAAACTCTCTCATACATGCTCACTCAGCATTATAAAGCCTCAAGACTTTGGGGTCGTCGAGTCCTACAACTGCAAGCGGCAAGTTGGGTGCTTGAGATGTTATGCGACTAAGGATCTTGTAAGCACTCACAGATTTGAACTACGAAGTATGGGCTCTCGCATGTCAAGTTATGGGAGTGTATAAGATGAAAGCATGATGGCATGCCCACGACACGATTGAGGATTGGGGTTGTTTCACATGTCAAAAACCCTAATTGAAACCTAGGTCCAATCCTCTTAGGAACCATCTACCTAATGTTGGTCTCTGACCAAGGTTAGAACTTAAGTTAATCATTCAGCTCTTCTCCCATGAGCCATTCACACTCTAAACATACAAATCATAAAAGCATAATAAGCACCTAAGCACTTAAATCACTAAACCTTAAATAAAAAATACAAACCAAATTATAAATGAGAATGTAGCACATGCTTGAATTCTCTAGATGAGCCCATAGAGCTCAACCAAGGTAAAAGGACTAAACTCCACAAGCCCAATCACAAGTCAACGCTCAAGATTCAAGTTCGTATACTCAATTCACTCATATACACATCAACCCACTAGCGAAGTCAGCCAATAATCTTCCAAGCTAACACACAAACCCTAGTGTGGCATGCACAATAACTCTAGATGACTTTCTTTTTAAGTATGTTAAGCATACTATGCACAATTGATATGGATATATGGTAATGTTGTGTGTGCGTGTGCATGTGTGGGTGTGCACTATGCCGCATTATCGAGTTCAAAGAACATGTGTTTTGGATTTGTGTTGGGTTTTGCAAATAAATTTATCACTTTAAGGTTTTTCACATGATAAAATATTTCACTAAATATGCTTGGATTTTTTTTAATTGATATGGATATATGGTAATGTTATGTGTGCGTGTGCATGTGTGGGTGTGTGGGTGTGCACTATGCCATATTATCGAGTTCAAAGAACATGTGTTTTGGATTTGTGTTGGGTTTTGCAAGTAAATTTATCACTTTAAGGATTTTCACATGATAAAATATTTCACTAAATATGCTTGGATTTTTTTAATTGATGAAAGTGATAGAAGATCTCACATATATGGTGAATGCAGAAAATAAGAAATCATAATAGTTTTCTGTTATAAAATATGAAGAATGCGGAAGCGATTGATAAACAGAGCATAAACACAAGAAAGATAAACTTGGAGCGCCATGATTTTACGTGGAACCCTACTCCATGAGGAGCGGGATGAAACCACGGGAGAAGCCCTCAAAGGGGCGTGTTTTGCTATTGCTTTTCTCTCAATGAGTACAGGAGGTCTGGGGCTCCTTATATAGCCTCTCTAGAGCCTCCAAGTCCCACCACTAGGCGGTGTGGGACTAAACACTGGATGGGGTAAATGGATCTTCTCCAGGATCCATTTACCCTGCTACAACTCAATATGGCGCATACATGAATACTCCAACACTCCCCCTCAAGCTGGAGCATGCAATGCTCAGCTTGGACAAACAGAAAGAAACTCAACTCAACGCTACAGGACACTACGGGCAATATCAACCCAACGCGCGCATTGCTGCAGTAAAGGATGTTGCTTCTCATGCCGTGCAGGTGAGGAGGACGAACGGGCTGGAGTGTGAGTCTGCCAAATCTCCTCGTCGGACAGCATATGCTCTGAACTGCGCCTGTCAGAGTCATTGCAACTGAAATGAGACTCCTCGTCGGAGTACTCTGGCCCGCCACAATAATGTGGACAACTGCTCCATCTCTGAAAAGGGCCGAGCTGAAAAGGCCGTGGTTGTGCAATCCTCGTCAGATTCCACAGTCGTTGGAGAATGGAGTCTGAAAATAGTCTCCTCTTTGGAGAACTGGGTCTCTCCCATCTGGCTCAGAGAATGGTGTACTGCTCTGGTGTACCTATGATACCACATGAAAACTCTGGTCTACAAAACAAGAATAATGATGGGGACCATACAAAAGATGACAACATATGCTCATCTGAAAATGACCGCAAACTCGTGCGTGTCCGAAAACTGAGGACTCGAAAGACAATCGTCGAGTCTGAATAATCTACAATCTGTACAGTCTGATCAACTGGCTGGAATACTCCCCCTTTCTCCCATACTTGTCGGAAAACAGACAAATCGACAAAGTTGGGAGAAGACAACATAATGAGGAAAACAAACATGAAAATTGCGACTTTTCATTTTTTTTCAAGTCGTCACTTTTTTCCATAAGTCGTGCCATTTTTTCGACTTTTGCATCTTTTTTTTGAAATCATTTTTTTTAAATTGCGTTCGGCTTTTGCTTTTCTTTTTTTTAATGACGCGAAAATTGGGGCCTACCGCAACCCTACTTAGGGCTTCGTACACGGAACCCATTTGCATCGCCCTCCCCCCTGGGGTTATCTTCGCGCCGCCCCAGATGGGTGTCAGCCTAGAGATTTCGCCGTCGCGGAAGAGGGCTGGTGCGGGGATCTCGCCACCGACTGGATGCACGCTTGGTGATGGAGAGATGCGACATGGGGCATCTGGGAGTTGGCGCGTCTGAGGTTGGAGCTCGACGGGAAGGCATAGAGGAGATGTGCGGCTGCCAAAGCTGCTGCAGCCAGGAGGAGGGGGGCATCGTCTTGCGCGCCTGGAGCACGAGTGGGTTTCGCGCGACTGCGCAACTTGCCTGGGAGGAGAGAGGTGCGACGATGGGGAGCGCTGCCCGCATGTATCGCGTGTGCCTGAAGGAGAGAGGCGCACCGAGGAGAAACTGCATCGGCTTGGAGGCGCGCGAGGGCGCACGATCTGGACATGGAGGAGGCGCGCGCGAGTGCTTTGCTAGATGCGCGTTGGTCAAGTGCCGCCTTGACTGGAGGGGCTGCGCGCCAGGAGCCCCATCGAGCGCCTTGGATGCTTGCTGCGCTTGGAAGTTGGTCCCGACATGGGGCTGCATGGTGACTCGGCTGGCGATGTCGATAGTTGTCGCGCGTGACCGGCCCTGGGGTTTTGGCCTTTAGGCGTTAGGGCTTGAAGGATCGTCAGGGGCGCCGGGAGAATTCTGGAGAGGAAACCCTAGCCGCCAACGCGAGGGCTTTTGTCTGGGGCTGCAAGGGATCTGCAGAGATGGTGCAAAGTTGCAACCGCGATGCAAAATTAGGGTTCAAAACCCTTAGAACTGATCTGATCTTGATCATGGACGAATCATCTCATACAAATAATCTTCAAAGAACAAACTTCACGAACAGAATTTCGAAACAAATCTCGAACAAAAATAGAGATACTAAAATATCCGAGAATCGACCCGCTCTGATACCATGTTATAAAATATGAAGAATGCGGAAGCGATTGATAAACAGAGCATAAACACAAGAAAGATAAACTTGGAACACCATGATTTTACGTGGAACCCTACTCCATGAGGAGCGGGATGAAACCACGGGAGAAGCCCTCAAAGGGGCGTGTTTTGCTATTGCTTTTCTCTCAATGAGTGCAGGAGGTCTGGGGCTCCTTATATAGCCTCTCTAGAGCCTCCAAGTCCCAGCACTAGGCGGTGTGGGACTAAACACTGTTGTAAATAAGATTACCAGTTCATACATTAAACAGTATAAAATCGGATCCAAATGAATTAACAGAGAAACGATGCAGATTAAAATCATATTAATCGTATGTTTCCCAATCATTATCCGATTATTCAATGTAAATAGGAACCGATTAAAAGAACAGAAACACAAATACGGGCAGGATCCAGAAAGGATAAAGCAATAAACGTATTGCGGCAAGCAAAATAAAATAGAGATTAGTTTAGAAGTCACCGAAGCGTCCATGAAAATGGACTGTCCTTAGAGAAGATATCGCCCCCACAATACCGGTGCGTAGGGTACTGGCGATCCGCTCCCAGGATACGACGGTTCACGATCGTCGTCGGCGCACACCAACGGGATCGTCCTCGATTGTACCTCAGTGAACTGCAGCCGAGAGAGGTGAAGAGAAAGACGTTCGTCCGCGAGAGGAAGAACAAGAGAGACGGCGTGAGAGAGAGGTTTTTCCAGCGAGTGTAGAAAAACTGAGTCGGGTGAGGGATATAAATAGAGGGTCTCGCGTCTTAAAGATGCGACCTTTGGTTTCCAAAAAATGCGATCTTTGGTTTCCAAAAGATGCGTCCTTTGGTTTCCAAAAGATGCGTCCCGAAGACGCATCCTTTCGGATCCCAAAAAATCGTATTAAATTCCCATTTAAGTCGACTTACCAAATTAATCGTACACGATTAATTTAATCGACTTACCAAATGAAATCTACAGCAAAAGTATCGAGATCCGAGATCCGAATTGACTCTCCCGAGCCCGAGCCCGAGCCCGAGCCCGAGCCCGAGCCCGAGCCCGAGCCCGAGCCCGAGCCCGAGCCCGAGCCGGAGACGGAGACGGAGCGGAGCGGAGCGCGCGCGCGCGCGTGTGTGGTCCTCCATTCCTCCTCTCTACTATTGCTACAAGAGCTTGGGGTGTGGACTCATATTTAAGTCCACCAAAAAGTTTAGTTCTCCCCGGTGTGGGACTAAACTTCCACCCAAACTCCCATATTTCAAATTTGGGAATTCCCAACTTACCCTCCAAACCATTTGGTTTCCCGATTGAAACCAAATTGAATGCCAATTGTAATTACATAGACTTTCCAATTAAAGTCTAAATACAACTTTAAATACAACAATCCCCCACGAATTCACCAATTTGAAAAAGAGATTCAAAAGGATTCAAGAGACTTCTTTCGGCTGCCCACACTTTGCTTTCAGTAAAGGTACCTTCCGGTTTGAACCTCTACCTGAGTTTACTACTTTCACTTTAACAGGAACGAAGTGAACTACGTCTTGAACTTCAGACCTTGGTGTTAAAGTATACGGTAGAAACAACAAAGCGTTGTTCTTGGTACAATCTTCAGGGTTGGTGCTCTTAAAGGCCATGCACCCTTATCCTGTTTCATGAGTGTGTTCAGGAAAGACCCTCTTCCTTTAACTGCGGCCCACAGTAACACTCACATAGGTGGCGTTCTCCAAGGATGCACTGCTAACATCCTGCCCTAAGGCTTGAACCCATTCAGAGCCTATGCTCTTCCTAAACTTGCAGCTTAAATGGCACTCAGGCTTCCAGGGATAAGACACTCATGCTTACGCATTAAAGTTAGAGTGCCAACCAGTTCTCCAAACAGCTTGTTATTACCACATTGAACCTACTTTGTGGGATCTCCACTCAGTTAGGTTGGGTTGCTACTGTAGAGGAACTCCCAATGGGTCTCAGTCCCATCCCAAGCCTAGACTTTAGGACTAAAGATCTATCAAGTCCCTTAGTCAATGGATCTGCCGTGTTGTCTTTTGATCCAACAAAATCCACAGCCAACACTCCTCGAGACACCAAATCCCTTAACGTCTTAAGTCTGATTTGTATGTGTCTCCTTGTTTTCTGATTGAACTTTGAACTCTTGATCTTGGCAATTGTGGTCATATTATCACAATGTACCGAGATCGCAGGAACAGGCTGACCTACCATGGGAATTTCAGACAGAAGTTCCCTTAGCCATTCAGCCTCAATTCCGGTGGTGTCCAAAGCACACAGCTCGGCCTCAAAAGTGGATCGAGCCAAAATGGTCTGCTTCACAGACCTCCAGGAGACTGCACCGCCTCTAAGGGTAAATACATACCCTGTAACACCATTACTCCCGGACTCCTCTATTTTCCCTATCCAGCTTGCATCACTGTATCCTTCTAGTACAGATGGATGTCTACCATAATGCAAACTAAGAGAAATAGTTCCCTTCAAGTACTTCAGTACTCGATCCAGAGCCTCCCAGTGAGTACGGTTTAGGACAGCTAGTGTATCTACTCAGCTTTGCAACCGAGAATGAAATATCAGGTCTCGTGCAATTTGCAAGATACATTAGACTTTCTATCACTTGTGAATACCTTAGCTGGGCTACAGGTACTCCACTTTTATTCTTAAATAGCGTTTTGGACGAATCAAAAGGAGTGCTTACAGCTTTGCAATCTTGATATCCAAATTTCTCAAGTACCTTCTCAACATAGTGAGATTGAGAAACTACAATCCCATCAACTGACCTTATCAGTTTGAGACCCAAGATCACATCAGCAACACCCATGTCCTTCATCTCAAACTTGCTACTCAAGAATGTCTTAGTCTCATTAATAATCCTCATATGTGATCCAAACAACAATATGTCATCAACATATAGGCACAAGACAATACACTCATCACCTTTCACCTTAGAATAAACACACTTGTCGGATTCATGAACCTTAAAGCCATATGACAAAATAGTCTTGTCAAATTTTTCATGCCACTGCTTTGGTGCTTGTTTTAATCTGTAAAGGGATTTGACAAGCTTGCAAACCTTTCCCTCATTCCCAGGAGTCACAAGCCCATCAGGTTGATCCATATAGATCTCTTCCTCAAGATCGCCATGCAAGAAGGCGGTCTTCACATCCATCTGGTGGATAGAGAGATCATATACAGATGCCAATGCTATGAGCATCCGGATTGTGGTCATCCTAGTCACAGGGGAATAGGTATCAAAATAATCGATACCTTCCTTTTGCCTAAAGCCCTTGGCAACTAATCTGGCTTTGTACTTTTCAATTGATCCGTCAGGTCTAAGCTTTCTCTTAAACACCCACTTGCACCCAATAGTAGAGCACCCTTTGGGTAAATCAACCAACTCCCAAGTTCCATTAGCCATAATGGAATCCATCTCGGATTTGATGGCTTCCTTCCATTGTTTTTGTTATGGTAAAATAATACTCTGATATATTATTCCATAGAGCCCTCGGGTCTCTTATATAGAGAGAAAACCCTTGGGTAAATTACAGAGTCTTACAAAACATAAGTAGTAATTACGAAACAATAAAACGTAACATAAATAAGTCTCTACACTCCCCCTCAAGATGGAGCATAGATATCTATCATGCTCAGCTTGGACGAACATCTCTGGAAAGGTCCTCTGAGCAATGGCTTCGTGAATATGTCAGCAGTCTGGTCCTCTGAACTGACATGAGATGTGGAAATGAAGCCCTTCTGAATCATGTCCCTAGTATAATGACAATCCACCTCGATGTGCTTTGTTCTCTCATGGAAGGCTGGATTGTTGGCAATAAATAATGCTGCCTGATTATCACATTGAAGGTTCATAGGCAAGGGGACATCAACATTCAGATCTTCTAAAACTGCTTTAACCCACATCATCTCCGTGGTTGCCTGAGCCATGGCTCTGTACTCGGATTCGACACTGGATCTCGCCACAACAGTCTGCTTCTTGCTTTTCCACGAGACTAAGGAGCTTCCTATGAAGATAGCAAATCCAGAAGTAGACTTACGATCCCTTGGACATCCTGCATAATCTGCATCTGCACAGGCTGAAATAGACAGATCTGTATCTTTCTTGAACAGCAACCCTGCGCCTGGGGAAGACTTCAGATATCTCAATATCATATGCACAGCATCCATATGAACTTGCCTCGGCTGCTCCATGAATTGACTCACCCGGTTTACTGCAAAAGCAATATCCGGTCGAGTTATGGTAATGTATAAGAGCTTACCCACCATTTCTCTGTACCTTCTCTTGTCCACCTCCTCTGTATCCTCATCGTACAGCTTCATGCTCGGGTCCATGGGTGTACTTGAAGGTCTGCATCCAGTCATTCTTGTTTCAGCTAGCAAATCTGTGACATATTTTCTTTGAGTCATCACCATTCCTTGTGCATTTCTTGCAAACTCTATCCCCAGAAAGTAACGTATTGTGCCAAGATCCTTTGTAACGAACTGGCTCCCCAGCATGGACTTGGTTCTCTCAATCCCCTGAGCATCATCTCCTGTGACCAATATGTCATCAACGTATATCATAACGACAATAGTACCTCTAGGGGTCTTCAGGACGAACAGTGAGTGGTCCGCATTTGATCTTCTGAACCCCTGCTGTTCCATAAGCTGGGAGAGCTTTTGGTACCATGCCCGAGGACTCTGTTTAAGGCCATAGATAGCCTTATGAAGTCTACACACCATCTGAGTCTCCCCCTCAGCAGCAAACCCGGGTGGTTGCTGCATGTAGACTTCCTCCTGTAGGTCACCATACAAGAAAGCATTCTTGACATCAAGCTGGAAAATAGGCCAGTTACGTACCACAGCAACAGACATAAGAATGCGTAGAGTAGAGTGTCTCGCCACTGGTGAGAAAGTATCCAAATAATCAACCCCATAAGTCTGAGTAAATCCTCGTGCCACAAGCCTTGCCTTGTATCTGTCTAGACGACCATCCGCATGATATTTTACCGTAAATACCCATTTGCAACTTACCACGGAAGCACCTGGAGGAATGGGGACAAGAGACCAAGTCCCTCTAGAACGCAAGGCAGACATCTCTTCCTCCATTGCTAAACACCAGCAGTCAGTCTTCATGGCATCCTGATATGTCCGTGGAATCTCGACTGACGACACGGCAGCTGCAAACCGCTGGAAGTCCCCAGTGAGACGATGAAAGGAGACGTAAGAGGCAAGGGGATAGGAGGCACACTGTCTTCGCTGCTTCCTGTGAGCAATGGGGCGGTCCAAATCATCCAGGACCGTTCTAACTGGTTGATCTTCCTCCTGTAGGAAAGGCTCCTGCACAGGTGCATTATCTAACCCATCATTAGTGTTAACATCAGAACATACCTGAGGCGTGTTGGATGGTTGACTTGTAGCTTGAGCAGGGCCTGTCCGCCTCGAATAGAACTTAGTGAAAGGGACAACTGGAGGTGGTGGCAAGAGTGATGGTGGGGGTGGTGGTGGTTTCGGTGGAGGAGAGGATTGACCCAGACTTGGAGGTGGAGGAACATAGACCGTGGAATCTGGTGATGTGGAGGAGACCAATCTGTCACCTGCAGGGGAGAAGTACATGACAGGTTCGAAAAATGTAACATCTGCGCTCACGTAGTACTTGTTATGAACAGGGTCATAGCAACGGTATCCTTTTTGTGTTCTGGAGTAACCCACAAACACACACTTGATAGCCCTAGGAGAGAGCTTATCAAGTCCCGGAGATAAGCGGTGGACAAACGCAACAGTACCGAAGACCCGAGGTGTAAGGTTAAACAAGTCTCTGTCGGGAAAAAGAACAGAGATCGGGGACTTTTCCCCAAGAACAGTTGTAGGCATTCGGTTGACCAGATAACATGCTGTAAGTATGGCATCTCCCCAAAAAGATAATGGAGCACAACTCTGAATCAGTAATGTGCGAGCAATATCAAGAAAGTGTCGATGTTTTCGTTCAGCAACCCCATTTTGTTGAGACGTGTAAGCACATGTTGTTTGGTGAATGATGCCTTTAGAAGAAAGGAAACTAGCAAGAGAGCGAGTGCAGAATTCTAAGGCATTGTCAGTACGCACATACTTAACAGCAGATGAAAAAACATTCTGGATTTCATTAATAAGATTTTGAAGAACATTTCCTGCTTCAGATTTATTTTTCAGAAGAAAAGTCCATGAAACTCTAGAAAAATCATCAACCACAACCAAATAGAACCTGTGCCCCTGATGGTCCGGGACACGACTTGGACCCCAAATGTCTATATGAAGTAATTCAAACGGGGAGCTACTGTTCCGACTCTGACGACTGGGGAAGCTAGACCTATGATGCTTCCCTAATTGACACGCTTCACAACGAAAAGAGGAACTCGGAGAGACCTGAGGCAGAAGATGACGCATTTTCTGCAGCGGTAGATGACCCAACCGAAGATGCCAGGTGTACGGAGATACGGAGCCTTGGGAATGCAGTGAGACGCCAGCGTAAGAAGTATGGACGAGACGATAGAAGCCATTGTGCTCAGAGCCACAGCCAATCACCCTGCCCGTTAGTATATCCTGAAAAATAACAGACGATGGATCAAAAATAGCACGACAGTGCAAATCACGTGTAATCTGGCTAATCGACAAGAGATTCATAGAGAATTCTGGAGCATGAAGCACATTCTGTAAGTGCATAGAGGGAAGCAAAGCCGTCTCCCCCTGACCAATGATAGGGGAATGAGTGCCATCAGCAATGAGTACAGAGCGACCAGGCTGAACAGCTCTGTAAGACTGCAGAATATCTCTCTCACGGCATAGATGATGAGTAGCTCCGGAGTCAACAATCCATCCTGTGAGATCATGACTAGTAGATGAGACTGAAGAACTACCTGAGGCACTGGCTGAGGCAGATGAACTAGCTGAGGCTGAAGCCGCAACATCAGAAACCTCAGCACCCTCTGACGACGATTGTGGCATGATATCACGAAGTCGTGCCACCAACTCCTCGAACCTGTGATCTGGAGTAGATGCAGATGGACCTTGAGTATGATCCGCTACCCGTGCAGAAGGAGGGAAGCCATGCTTAGAATAGCATGTATCCTCCGAATGACCTGTATGGCGACAGAAAGTGCACATGGAACGAATGCGACCTCCACGGCCACGTCCACCACGAAACGAGGACGAAGCACCACGTCCCCTGGAAACTGCCATTGCGGATGGAGATGTATTCGCTGTACTAGATGGAACAGGGACTCGACTGAGCCTCCTGTATACCTCTTCTATCGGCGGGATGGTGGCATCTGCTAGGATCTGGGATCGTGCTGCCTCGTACTCCGGATCAAGGGCAGCGAGTAATACGCCAACCATAGTGGCGTTGCGGAACGTCTTCTGCCGTTCCGGCGTGGCTGTGAGCGGAATGGTGCTATAGAGCTTCTCGAACATTCCACGAAGCGACGTGTACAGGGAATGAAGAGGCTTCCCATTTTGCTTCGTGGTAAATATGTCGTGCTGCAACTGGAGCATCTTCGTCTCGTTGCGCACCTGTGAGTATGTCATGGCCAAAATATCCCACATCGCCTTGGCGGTGGGCTGGTGAAGAACATCATTCGCTATCTCCGACGTGAGCGTACCTGAGAGCCAAACCTTGGCGTACGCATCATCAGCCTCCCACGAGGCATAGATCCTTGTCTTCTCCGGCGGTTCGTCCTCGGTAAGAATATGCTTCTTACCACACGACTTCATGAGACTAAGGAACTGCATCGCCCACAGTTCGTAATTTGTCCCGTCCATTTTGACGATTGGTGCCGAACCCTTGAAAGCACCTATGGCGGGCATGTCGAGCTTTTGTTCTGACATAATGCCGGAGAAGAACAACCACTGATAGACTAAGAAGAAAGTTGTCTACCAAGACCTTTTAGGATTCAAGTGCATATGTAGACGTTATGCACTTGAATCCAACATCTATCCGAGACCGAGTGAAGAAGTGAACCCCGGTGACGAGTAGAGGCTCTGAAGGCCTCTACCACGAAGAAACGGCGGCTAGGGAGGTCCCAGCGGCAAACTGGAGGCCGGGGGGCAGCTGGGCGGCTACGGCAGGGGGCTGGGCGGCGCCGGCAGGAGGCTGGGCGGCGCCGGGAGGGGGCTGGGCTGCTTCGGCAGGGGCTGTGCGGCGGCGAGTGGAGGTCCTGCGGGCGGCGGTGGCGACGGGAGAGGCTGGAAAGGCCGGCGGCGGCGGCGGAAGGGGAGGGGGGAGGGGGGGGCGGCGGTGGAGAGAACCCTAGGTTAGGGTTAGGGCTCTGATACCATGTTATGGTAAAATAATACTCTGATATATTATTCCATAGAGCCCTCGGGTCTCTTATATAGAGAGAAAACCCTTGGGTAAATTACAGAGTCTTACAAAACATAAGTAGTAATTACGAAATAATAAAACGTAACATAAATAAGTCTCTACAGTTTTGCTTCAGATGAAGCCATGGCTTCCTTATAACTTGGTGGATCACCCTCGATCTGGTAGACAACGAAGTCGCTACCCAGATCCTTGGCTATCCGAGGTCTTTTACTCCTCCTTGGCTCAATCTCTTCAGAGAGATCATTGGGTTCAGGTTGAGTCTCAACCCCCACATTCGATATCCTTTCCACTTGGTCTGGAATAGATCCTGATGTGGAGGCGCCCTCAATGGTCAGATTCTGAGGAATACCAGTCTTTAATGGAAAGACATCCTCAAAGAAGGTAGCATCACGGAGTTCAACAATAGTATTGACATCTATGCCCGGTATCTCGGACCGAATTACCAAGAACCTATATGCATAGCTATTTTCCAAGTAACCTAAGAAGACCGCATCAACAGTTTTAGGACCAAGTTTCTTTCTCTTGTGTTCTGGGACTAAAACCTTAGCGAGACAGCCCCACACTTTGAGATATCTTAAACTCGGTTTCCTATTTCTCCAAAGTTCAAAGGGACATTTTTCCATATGTCTTGGAGGCACCCTATTCAGAATATGGCAAGCCGTATTCAAGGCTTCTCCCCACATATAGGTTGGAAGTCCGGAACTCTGTAGGAGAGCATTGATCATGTCAGTTAAGGTTCTATTTTTCCGTTCTGCTATCCCATTTGATTGTGGTGAATATGGGGCCGTAACTTCATGAACTATGCCAAAAGATTTGCATTGTTCATCAAATAAGTTAGAGGTATATTCACCTCCTCTATCTGACCTAAGGCGTTTAAGCACTTTTCCTGTTTGTGTCTCAGCCTCATTCTTAAAGATAAGAAATTTCTCTAAGGCTTCATCCTTGGTTTTCATTAGATATACATAGTAGTATCTACTGCCATCATCTATAAAGGTGATAAAGTATTTCTTATTGTCTCGGGTCAACACACCATTAAACTCACAGATATCCGTGTGCACTAGATCCAAGATCTCACTATCTCTAGGGACAGACTGAAAAGACTTCCTAGGTGTCTTTGCTTGCACGCATATCTCACATTTTTGAGTTTTATCAATTGTGTGTTTAGGGATCAATTCTAAATTCATCATCCTTTTAATCGAATTTAGATTTACATGACCCAATCTACCATGCCACAGATCACAAGATTCAAGATTATTCACAACTTGAGACACAGAACTAGAACATTCAGTACTCAAAACATTCAATTCATTAATGTTTACTGAATCACATCTAATTCTAAATAACAAATCAAAGTCAGCCAAATAGCCTTTACCATAAAAGACACCATGTCTCAGAATAACAACTTTATTACATTTAAAGTTTAATTCAAAACCATTTCTAACTAAGATAGAGCCGGATAAAACATTCTTCTTAATGTCAGGAACATGCAGCACCCTGTGCAACGTCCAGACTCGTCCAGAGGAGAACCTCAAGTTGACTTGTCCTGACCCTAGCACCCTGGCCGCAGAATCGTTCCCCATCTTCACAGTCCCACCGCTGCAGGTCTGATAAGAAGAAAACAATGTTCTATCAGAACATATGTTCACATTGGCTCCCGTATCCACAAGCCACTCATTTGGATCATGGATATGGTATAGTTCAGGTTTTACAGAGACATACCCCTCGCTAGCCCCGAGTCCCATAGTGATCATGTTCACTTGTGGACTCCCGTCTGTAGCCTTAGGTTGAGCCTTCAAGGACGGACAGTCCTTCTTCCAATGGCCAACCTGATTACAGTGCCAGCAGGGTTTATTCTTTGCCTTTTTCTGGATCTTGCCCTTTGGTTTCATTTTATTGTTATTGGGACCCTTTCCCTTTTTATCTTTGCCCTTCGAGGTCATGAAATTGACCTTAGCCTGAATATCAACAGGAAGCACAGGTTTTTGTTTCCTGTGTTCCTCCTCTATGGCAATTGCCACCATCAAGTCATCCATAGAGATTTTCCCCTTTCTGTGTTTCAGGGTCATACCGAAGTCTTCCCATGACTTGGGAAATTTCTCTATGATGCACATGACCTGAAACTTCTCTGGAAGTTTCATTTCGGCATCCTCTAGACCATGGAGCAAGAGTAAAAACTCGTGTGCTTGTTCAGAAACAGACTTCCCATCGGCCATGGAAAACTTCAAGAATTTGGCTACGGAGTATTTCTCAATACCGAGATCTTCGGTGTTATACTTCCGATCCAAATCTTCCCATAGCCCCTTCGCAGTCTGCGTGGATGAACAATATACGTCAAACAACGTGTTGGACAGAGCCAACAAGATGCAACCATGACATATACGGTCGCGTTCCTTCCACGCAGATTGCGCCTTATGGCTATCGGGTGAGGGGTTTTCCGCCTCCACCGTACGACAGTCGGTTTCAAGCATCGAGATTAACCCTATGGTGGTTAACCAGATCTTCATGCGTTGTTACCAACGCTTAAAATTCTGTCCACCGAATTTTTCAGGCATACCCGTCATATCTACCCTCGATTTAAACATTGTTTCCGACATTCTAGAATCGGTTCGTGATATCTTCTCTAAGATTGTTGTAAATAAGATTACCAGTTCATACATTAAACAGTATAAAATCGGATCCAAATGAATTAACAGAGAAACGATGCAGATTAAAATCATATTAATCATATGTTTCCCAATCATTATCCGATTATTCAATGTAAATAGGAACCGATTAAAAGAACAGAAACACAAATACGGGCAGGATCCAGAAAGGGTAAAGCAATAAACGTATTGCGGCAAGCAAAATAAAATAGAGATTAGTTTAGAAGTCACCGAAGCGTCCATGAAAATGGACTGTCCTTAGAGAAGATATCGCCCCCACAATACCGGTGCATAGGGTACTGGCGATCCGCTCCCAGGATACGACGGTTCACGATCGTCGTCGGCGCACACCAACGGGATCGTCCTCGATTGTACCTCAGTGAACTGCAGCCGAGAGAGGTGAAGAGAAAGACGTTCGTCCGCGAGAGGAAGAACAAGAGAGACGGCGTGAGAGAGAGGTTTTTCCAGCGAGTGTAGAAAAACTGAGTCGGGTGAGGGATATAAATAGAGGGTCTCGCGTCTTAAAGATGCGACCTTTGGTTTCCAAAGAATGCGATCTTTGGTTTCCAAAAGATGCGTCCTTTGGTTTCCAAAAGATGCGTCCCGAAGACGCATCCTTTCGGATCCCAAAAATTCGTATTAAATTCCCATTTAAGTCGACTTACCAAATTAATCGTACACGATTAATTTAATCGACTTACCAAATGAAATCTACAGCAAAAGTATCGAGATCCGAGATCCGAATTGACTCTCCCGAGCCCGAGCCCGAGCCCGAGCCGGAGCCGGAGCCGGAGACGGAGCGGAGCGCGCGCGCGCGCGTGTGTGGTCCTCCATTCCTCCTCTCTACTATTGCTAGAAGAGCTTGGGGTGTGGACTCATATTTAAGTCCACCAAAAAGTTTAGTTCTCCCCGGTGTGGGACTAAACTTCCACCCAAACTCCCATATTTCAAATTTGGGAATTCCCAA
This sequence comes from Ottelia alismoides, assembly GCA_037367405.1. Lineage (NCBI taxonomy): Eukaryota > Viridiplantae > Streptophyta > Magnoliopsida > Alismatales > Hydrocharitaceae > Ottelia > Ottelia alismoides. The sequence continues at coordinate 429,116 of JAZKJV010011635.1, forward strand.
CTTACCCTCCAAACCATTTGGTTTCCCGATTGAAACCAAATTGAATGCCAATTGTAATTACATAGACTTTCCAATTAAAGTCTAAATACAACTTTAAATACAACAAACACTGCATGGGGTAAATAGATCTTCTCCAGGATCCATTTACCCTGCTACAACTCAATATGGCGCATACACGAATACTCCAACATTTCCTGCATCAAATAGGATGCAAATAATGACATCATGAATGATCCTAACTCCTAAGCATTATTTCCAAGAAGCAATTTTATATTTAAATGACTAAAATACAAATAAATTAAATAACTTCTTGTAGAAACATGCAAAAAGAAATTCCAGAGTTTTATAATTACTGCAACAAATATAACATCTTTGCTCTAAGTGAAAAAAATTGTGGAGGTTAAGGAAAGAATCATAATCACTCAAAAAAAGTAAATAACTCATCTATGCGTTCATAGATAGAGAGAAGAGAGGTATACGGCATGCCTACATGTCAAGATGAATGGGTACTTGTAAAAGGAAATCAAGATTAGCATCCTTGTTCTAAGTGAATGCATGTTATGGAGGTCAAGAAACTGTAACAGCTGGAGTTTTGGCACAACTCAACTTTCCTTATTTTTCAATCTCTACCATCAAGGCAATAAAAAATAGGAATATTCTTTTAAGGAGTTTAATGCCGATTGAATGGCACTTCAATACCCATAAAATTGAGAGTTAATGGCTCGTTACTTTTTCCCTCATTGGAAATAATAAAAAGCCTTTGCCCTCTCCTCCCAAAGTCACTTTCTTCCACATTCCTATGTGCCTTTGAGAGATAGAGAGAGAGATAAGAGAGTAAGAGAGAAAGAGGGATAGAGAAAGAGATCTCACGAGAGATTCGACTTCATCGCAAGAGATGACAACGTCAAATTAGAGAAACAGGAGAGTGTAGATACGTGATCAGAAGGAGTCGCAGCTGTGACGGGGAGAGTCAAGCTTTTGGGCACGAGGTATGTATCGGTTTAGGATTACGATGTACAATTATATGCACCAATTTTATAGGATTTATCGTGAATCATTGTCCTTCGCATTGTACCCTAGGTATCTTAAGATTAATATTTAGCAACGTCCAAGAAGATACAAAGAAACTAATAGTAGCGATGCTGAATATTATTGGCTGACCATTCCTTTTTTGATTAAGAAAAAGGAGATCTCATTTCATTAATTTCGATTTGATCATGTCACCATACTCGCTTGACCTGCAGGGCTTGTTACCCCCAAATCATGAATAACATATACATACCACCAGTTGTTTATACCTAAAGATATATTTAATATGACACCTCCTCACCTTTGATGTCTTAATAATATGTTTACAATCTGATATGAGTCTGATTGTAAACATATTATTCCTTTGTAATTGATCTATCTGGGGCGGACAACATCGCATGTTTCCTCCTTTTTTGAAATAATATGTTCATTTCTATCTCTGAACAGCTTATTTCCCTGACTGCAATTAGCGTGTACTCTGGTATGCTTATTGTACAGTGTACATTTACATATCACGAGTAAAATGTGGGTATAAAATCATTGTTGTCTGAGTTTGCTATGTGGACTAGACCATCTTAACTCGTCTTAACTAACACCTCTCTGCTAAGCTTGGATGTGACAAAGTCAACATTCTGAATGTGCTCTGCTCAACCTTGCATTGCAAGTTCAACTATCAAAATATTTTATATTTAAGAAAACCTCAAAGGTATTCAAGATCTGTTATACAAGCGAAATGTGAGTTTCCATGTAACCCCAGATAAATAAAATTCGTAGAATACTTCCAAATAATTATTGAAGATTAAAAAAAATTTCTTGATTCTGTTGATGAGGAATTATTATTGATTGATACGTGAGCTTCTTTACCATAATTGTTATTGAATAGTTCCGAGAAAGTTCATAAGGATTTAAGAATTGATAATGATGTGGGAGTTTCTTTTCACACATACATTTGGTTCTATCAGAATGCATTAGCATCTAGCATCTGCTTGTTTCCTTTTACTACAATTAGAGTCTTCTCAATCAAATTAAACTTTTTTTATTACTATCTTGCTACCGATGATTCTACCGAGTGCTAGATCCATTTTCTACAGGCAGTATGAGATCTAGGCATGGGCCAATGCATTTATCTACGCATGAAACTCTCATGTCCAAAGCATGTATTTGAACTTATTATTTACTGTAAATACAAAAAAAGTCATGGAAAACAAAAGCCAATACTTGTCACACTCGTTTGTCAGCATGTTTGATGCAATCTAAGTGGTGTTGTGAACTAAATTGCAATCCTAAAAATTTGAACTAAAGGACTAAATTATTGAAACAAATAAAATGGCGTGCAATGCAAGAACTACGGAGGCCGAAATGCGATGAATTAAAACTTTGGCGATGAAAAATGATGCCTAAAATTCAGCAACCGATGTCCACAATATACTGAGTTCTAGCACAGATCTCACCACAAACTCAGGGCAACCCAAATAGTTAAAAGTTTGTAAGAAAATATAGCAAGGTTGCAACAACTAGGGATCTCAATACGTCACCAAACGAAGCAGCAACATAACAGTCCACAATACTAATGTTACGCGGTAGAATAATAGGCAAAAAGGGCGCTCATACCACAACCGGCGGAAAGTTTCGGCGCGCTTCAGACCCGGTCGGTAGTAACGGGGTGCGGGAAGCCACAGCGGTGAATTTGGACGGTCTAGGGGGGCCGCGGGTAGCCGCTGGAAGGCACAAGCGGCAGGGCTGCAGTGCTACTGGTGCCGGGTCGAACACGGGGGGGGGATGGAGTTGAGGAGGAGGCGCAGAGGGGAGGCGTCGTTGTTGTAGGAGGGGCTGGGGGAAAGGCGGTGCGGGTACGGGGTCGCGGGGAGGACGGCGATGCGGCGGCGGTATGGGGGATGGATAGGAGGCGGCGTCGGGGCGGGTTGGATTTTGGTGGGGGAGGGTAAGGTTGGGACAGGGGGAAAGGGAAGATGGGGTTGCAGGCACGCGAGGGAGAGGGCTGGCGAGTGCGGGGAGATGGTGGGAGCACAGGATGGCGGCGGGAGGAAGATGGATACGGGGATGGATGGAGGCGGCGGGAGGGGGAGTTAGGGTTCGGGGGGAAGGAAAGAAACACGGGGTGAGGGGAAGAGAGGGCTGCAGGAAACGAGAGAGGGAGAGGGAGAGAGAGAGAAAGAGAATAAGTAATGGGGAAAATAATTCTTCATTCAATAATCCCTTCAACCATTCCCAATGGGGTGCCTTTATAGAGGTCAAATCCCCCCAAACAAGCAACTACCTTACTATAAATAGAAAAAAGAGAGAAGATGATAAGGCCTTATATAATGAGCTTTTTACATAAATAAATAAAAGGAATAAGTAAAGAAAAAAAACAAATGTCCGACTAAAAAGAAAACACCACATAGTATCATGCCGCATCAGCTCCCCCCTACTGAGAAGAATCTCGCTCCGTCGAGATGGTGTTGCGATAATCCTGAAGTATGTCAGGGCGGAGTTGTTGAAGTTCATCCTCGTCCATCCAGGTGCAATCTGTCAGAGGTCGTCCCTTCCACTTGACTAGATAGCGACGGAAGAGACCACGTCTAGTCGTCATATCTCGTATGTCGGCAATATCTTCTATCTGATCGGCATCAGTCACGGCTGGTGGTTGGTGCGTATCATCAGCGGGAACTACTGGCGTGGTTGCGTCTGTCTGCTCATCTCCGTGATATAAGAAGAGATCTGAAACATTAAAGACTGGCGATGTCTGGACATCTGGCGGTAGATCTAGTAGGTACGCATTCTACCCAATCTTTTTGAGGATTTGAAATGGACCAATCTTTCGGACACTCAATTTTTGGTGGACACTCAAAGAAAACCTCTCTTTTTTTAAGTGGACCATCACTAATTCTCCAACTCTGAACTCGCTCTCTCTACGGTGTAGGTTGTCTTGGGCTTGGTATTTCTGGGTCATGGTTTGTAGTTTGGCTCGGATTTCGGTATGGATATGGGTTAGGTGTTCGACCAGGTCCTCAGCGGCTGCACCACTTCTCCCTTGCATGGTTATGGGTGTAAGGTCTAGAAATTGGGTAAGTGGAAAGCCGTACACACTCTCAAATAGCGATTTTCCGGTGGATCTATTAGTGGAACTGTTATACGCGAATTCGGCTTGGGGAAGAATTAGATCCCATTTGGACAGAGAGTCCCCTGCAAGACATCGCAATAAATTCCCTAAAGATCTACTAACTACTTCGGTTTGCCCATCTGTTTGTGGATGATAAGCAATGTTGTATTGCAAACGGGTACCAAGACGAGACCAAAGCGTGCGCCAAAAATGACTCAAAAACTTGGTATCACGATCCGAAGTGAAAGAAAGAGGAACAACATGCAATCGAACAACATCACGAAAAAACAAATCAGCGACATGAGATGCATCTGAGGTTTTTTTTACATGCAATGAAGTGTGCCATTTTAGAAAATCTGTCCACAACCACAAAAATAGTCAACTTTCCGTACCGTGAGGGGTAAGCCTAGCACAAAATCCATAGTGATGTCTTCCCAGGGTCGCAGAGGAATCGGCAGAGGTGTATACAACCCAGTGTTCTACCTATGGCCTTTGAATCTCTGACATGTTTGGCATTTTTGTACAAATTTTGTAACATCCTTTCACAATTGCGGCCAATAAAATCGCTCTTGGAGAAGAGTCAAGGTCTTGCCCCTTCCAAAGTGTCCAGCAAAGACACCGTTGTGCAGTTATTAAATTAGATTCTCTCAAAGGGAAGTGGAAGGAATGCACAGTCGGTGGGCCTTGAACAGGAATCCCTCATGAAGGACATAAGTGGTTGTCGGATCCTGTCCAGTGTCAACACACTCTGCATAAGTTTGTCCAAAGTCAGGGTCAGTGGGGTAGAGATCCTTGAGTGCGTCAAATCCCGTTGTGCTGACGGGCATTGTGGTTAGGACATGTGCTCGTCTGCTCAACGCGTCGGCCACGCGATTCAGGGTTCTCGCCTTGTGTTTGAGATGGAACGTGTATACTTGGAGGAAACTAACCCATTTTGCATGACGCATGTCAAGGGTTTTCTGTGAGTTCAGATATCTTAAGGCTTCATGATCAGAGTTAAGGACAAATTCACGTTGAATTAGATAATGCCTCCAATGCTTGAGAGCTTGCACCACGGCATAGAATTCGACATCATATGTGGAGTTCCGCGATCAAGCTTCATTCAACTTCTCACTGTAGAACGCCACAGGTCATCCTTCCTGACTCAGGACGGCACCAATCCCAACATGTGAGGCATCACAGTCAACTACGAAAACTTTGGAGAAGTCAGGAAGTGCCAAGACAGGGGCATGGGTCAACTGATGCTTGAGTTTTTGAAAGCTGGTTTCTACCTCAGGAGTCCAAGTGGGTGCTCCTTTACGTGTGCAATCTACTAACGGAGCCACACAAGTGCTAAAGTTTCGGATGAAACATCGGTAGAAAGAAGCCAATCCCAGAAAGTTGTGAATCTCAGTGAGGGTCTTGGGCACGGGCCAGCTCTGAATGGCCTGAATCTTGGAGGGGTCAACTTTAAGTCCGTCGGCAGTGATAATGTATCCCAAGAAGAGGACCGTGTCAGACATGAAGGAGCATTTCATAAGGTGGACATACAATTGTTGGGCTCTTAAGGTTTCCAAGACTTGTCGTAAGTGGGCTAAGTGGTCGTCTTTGGTCAAGCTATAGATCAATATGTCATCAAAGTACACAACCACAAACTTACCGATGAAGGGCCGCAATACATGATTCATGGTTCGCATAAATGTGCTGGGAGCATTAGACAGGCCGAAGGGCATTACTATCCATTCATAAAGGCCCTCTCTGGTCTTAAAAGCAGTCTTCCACTCGTCTCCAGGTCGGAGGCGAATCTGATGGTACCCACCGCGAAGATCCATCTTGGAAAATAATTTGGCACCCGATAGCTTGTCGAGCATATCATCAAGGCATGGAATTGGAAAACGATACTTGATCGTGATCTTATTGATAGCACGACTGTCCACACACATCCTCCATGTGCCATCTTTTTTTGGGGTAAGTAGAGCAGGAACCGCCACGTGACTCATACTTTCTCGAACATACCCACGACGTAGAAGATCAGTGACCTGCTTGTTCATTTCTTCGTGCTCACTTGGGCTCATCCAGTAATGTAGTAAATGGGGTAAGCTTGTTCCAGGCACTAGGTCAATGTGATGCTGAATGTCGCGCAATGGGGGTAGTCTCTCAGGTAATTCTTCAGGCACAATGTCAGCAAACTCTTGAATGATGGGCTTCACCTCAGACGGAATTTCAGGTATAGTCGCTTCTTGTTTGATTACTTCACATCCCATCAATGCGTAAATAGTAGAACTCTCCTGCACTTCACGTTGGAATGTATGGGCTTCCATCAACAATACGGGACCAGTAGTCGAAGGTTTTGACGGTGGAGTACTTTTACCAGATTGTACGGTCGTGGATCGAAGTGTAGCCACCTGTCGAGGGCTAAGGGCTTCGCGTTGTAGTCTGTCTAAGGGTCACACGCACCTTGTTCATGAGAAATGAGTAAGTGTTCAATTTTCCTTTGTGTTCAGTGTCTTAATCAAACTGCCAAGGTCTCCGAAGTAGTACATGACAGACATCCATAGGGGCTACATGGCACCAAACCTCGTCTTTATATGTAGGGCCAATCGAGAAGCTAATGAGACTCTGACGGAGGATGGGGAGTTGAGTGTCACCTCGAAACCATGCCACACTGTACGGTTTCTCGAGTGGTTGAGTTGGTAAGTCCAACTTGTCGACCATTTCTTGAGACACGAAGTTCTCAACGCTTCCTCCATCAATGATCAACGAAGAGTGACGTCCTCCTGAGGTGCATGTGGTTCGGAATATGTTGCGTCGCAGCCAACTATCAACGTCAAAGGCAGCGGGTGTGAGCAAGATGTTCGTGGGTACGCTGTGAGGAGCGATAAAGTCCTCATGTTCAATTACCAGGAAAGGTCCGGATATATCTCCATCTACTCCAACAAGCTCATAGTCATCAGTAGTGACAGCAGTTAACGCGGCTTGATCCTCTTCAGGCGAGTCCTGGTGGTCAGGAGCAGGGTCTTCAAGGTCTTCGATAGTGCATAAATGAGCGGGCATAGCCTTAGGATTTGGACACTCAGCCGCTCGATGTCCCTTTTGATAACACCGGAAACAAGTATCAGGTCCTAAAACAGGTCGGCTTCCCAAGATGCCCGGTCCGAGGTTTCCAGTAGATGGTCGTACGACGGCAGGGGTTGATGGTCTAGCTTGGGGTTTACCCGCAAAAATTGATGGGGAAGCTATAGGTTTGGAGGTCGTCATCGGGGTACTAGTTCGTGGGACGGAGTTCACAGAAAAAGACGTTCTCCTTGTCTGGGCCTTAGCAATCTTAGTCTCCGCTCGTTCAGCTTGCTTGTAGGCTTCGTCGACGTTTTGACAGTTATGGAGGTAGAGTTCATCTTGGATAACTTGACGAAGTCCTTGCATGTAGCGGGTGACTTCCTGGACAGGAGTCTCCTGCAGTCGGTTGCGATGAATGAGGGATTGGAATCCTTCAGTGTACTCTCTCATGCTCATGGTACCTTGTCTCCAAGATTGCAATCGCGCATACAGATCTCGCTTGTAATCTTCAGGCACTAACTTTGTTTTTAGTTTGGCCTTCATCTTATTCCAACTGCGAATCTTACCTTTTCCTTTTCGTTTACGTTCAGATTGCAAACGGTCCCACCATAGCAGAGCATGTCCCTTTAGTTTGATTGTGATAAATTGAACTTTTCGTTCGCTAGGCATAGTCTTCCATACAAAGAAGTGTTCGATGGCTTGGGGCCAATCCAAAAAGACATCAGGGTCTCGTCCTCCGTCAAATTCAGGAACATCAAGACAGATACCTCAATCCCATCCTTCATCGGGCCTAGGGCCAGGTCGTGGCGGGAATTGATATCCACTAGCAGACTGTGAAGTATATCCAGGAGTGTGTAGATCTTGATTCTTTGAAGTGAAAGGGGTGTCATCTCTTAATCCTTCATCTTCGCTTTCCTGTGAAAGATAGTCGCTAATGTGTCCATCGGAAGTAGAAGAACTAGAGTCGCGGGATGTGTTACTCCGTGAGTGTCGTCTCCGACTAGTACGTCGACCTTTGTTTGGCGTCTCATCATTATGATCCTTCCCTAGCATGAGACTATTTAGGGTGGCAATTTGTCCGCTCAGTTGTTCGTACATCTGTTGCATTTGCTGCATTTGAATAGACAAGGATTCTAACAAGTGTGTGGGGTATAGCCGGTTTTAGAGGTAGTCGGTTTTTCGGCCATGGGAATCCTATGCCTTCCTCTCTCTTCTTTTTTTTCTTTTTTTGTTGTGTTTTGTTGTTTTTTTATGCAATAAAACAAACGAGACGGATCGATAGGCTCTGATACCAAATTGATGCAATCTAAGTGGTGCTGTGAACTAAATTGCAATCCTAAAAATTTGAACTAAAGGACTAAATTACTGAAACAAGTAAAATGGCGTGCAATGCAAGGACTACGGGGGCCGAAATGCGATGAATTAAAATTTTGGCGATGAAAAATGATGCCTAAAATTCAGCAACCGATGTCCACAATATACTGAGTTCTAGCACAGATCTCACCACAAACTCAGGGCAACCCAAATAGTTAAAAGATCCTAGGAAAATATAGCAAGGTTGCAACAACTAGGGATCTCGATGTCACCAAACCAAGCAGCAACATAACAGTCCACAACCGGCGGGAAGTTTCGGCGTGCTTCAGACCTGGTCGGTAGTAGCAGGGTGCGGGAAGCCACAACGGTGAATCTGGACGGTCTAGGGGGGCCGTGGGTAACCGCTGGAAGGCACAAGCAGAAGGGTTGTAGTGCTACTGGCGCCGGGTCGAACACGGGGGGGGGGGGGTGTTGGACATGTGAGCCCACGGCGAGCCATTATGCAATAAATGTTATTGCAAATATCATTCCCTGATCTGAAATGAAGAATAAATAATTTGCATAATAGGTCCCTCTGTACAATTAGGGTTATGTACCATGGCTATCTTAATGATCATACAGCTGTTGATTCAATATATGAATCATAGAGGCTGGTGCTTGGATGAATATCTAAAGGGTTAGATTGAGGACTCATCAAGCACCGTCAAATGATTATTAAGATGTGATCTCCAGCCTGAGTAGGAGATGGCAATCCTTTCTCACATAGGTTGATATCTGACCGACCTCTTGATGCAGGTCCTCTGCATAGGAATAGAGATTCGGAGGTGTCAGATTAGTTAGGTCAAAGAGTTGACTTAACGAGATCGAGATAACATAAGTCCTATGTTGAATGCTGTCACAGCATAGGCACACATCCTCTGACCGGAGACAGATGTATTGCTATATGTCTGAGTATGTACATTTTAAGACCAATAGGTTGATGACCTAACCAAGGTCTATACACCGGCGCATTGGTGTGCATATAAGGGCATATGAGTAATACGATCTCTCAAAGGGATCATACAGGTTCACTACTGAACCGGAAGACAAGAGCTCACTCATGAGATATTGGGAAGAATCAAATTCCGTGCACGGTCGTCTTGCTTTGGAAGCTTGACTGAATTTGTAGGTTTGATATATACTTTTGGAAAGTATATGATCAAGACCTAGGTATGTTATATGCTTTTGGAAAGTATATGATCGATACCAAATCCCAATGATCAAATGAGAAACTTGGTGATCAAACCCTGAAGAAGACAGTGTAAAATAGATCTTGATCTTCGGGTTGACCATGGGTCTTCCAGTATGCAGGATGTACAGGTATTGGGAATACCTGAAGGGTGATGTGATCATAAACGATTGTATATCTATGACGCTTCCATTCCGAGGGAGTGATGAAACAGATCTGGATTTTAGTGACTCCTTTCAGTAGAGAAGCAATCCGATCTTAGTCCAAGTGTTGGACATTGGTCTGAATGGGATTCAGATTCAATGAGAAGATTGGATTTGCGGTCTTGATTTAATCAAGCATCTATGGGAGGTTCGTTCGATCTGGATTTGAGATAATATCTCAATATCCAAGTCACTATACATGGAACAATACAATCGCCCTGTCCTTATCTCCAAGTATCTGCGGAGAAAGCACATTATTCTTGAAAGGGTTCAAGAATAATTCATTTGATGAAATGTATATCCAAGCAAGGACTTGATGAGATTTAATTATCAAGCATAATATGAATATGATTCATATTATTATCCAAGATAATTAAATGAGATTTAATTATCAAGGATTAAGAGAATGTGGATAACACTATCCATGATATATGTGTGTTATAAATATGATTTATAATATACATATATAAGAGAGAGAATTTATGTAAATAGCATTTGTTAATTAATAATGTGGATTGGATTCACATTTATTAATTAATTGGAAATGCAATTTACTAATTAGTTTGGGTTGTGAATATGATTCACATAATATTCAATGGCATGATTGAAATATTCACAAATTAATTTGGAATTAATTTGGTGAATAATTTTGTGATAATTGTTATTGCAAAATTAATTAAGAAATAATAAGATAAATAAAAAGGAGACAAATTAACCACCTAAATAAGAGGTGGCGCCACCTATGACTCATTCATAGGTGACGCCCCCTATGATTTAGGGAGGTTAGTTGACTCCCTTTTTGTTGTCACATTATCTCTTAAATAGTTAAATTAAATTATGTTGATAATATTGCAACATATTTTAATTTAAATAAATGTTGTTGGTTTTAACCAACAACAATTATAGCCATTGATTTAGCATGGACCAAGCATAGCCCTTGGATCCATGTGTCCCATGGATTGAGATCCATTGGATCCTAAACTAATATAAAAGGAGGGCTAGGGTAGCCTTCCATGATATATCATTAAGAGTTGTACAAGGTGACAACTCTCTCTCTCTCTCTCTCTCTCTTTCTCATTCTCGCCCTCTCTTTCTCTTCTCCATTAAGTGGCCGTCCACTTTGTGTTGAGAAAGGAGAGACTCTCGGCTTCTTCTTCGACGACTCGTGGATCTCCATCTTCTTTGGAGTTTCTTACTCTAAAGGAAGACGACGGATTTCGTTTGACGAAATCGGGGGAGCCATCGCTTGGATCTTCATCGAGGATTGCGGGAAGGAACGTGACTCATCATCGCGCCCGCAAGTGCGTTCTTCGTGGATCGGACTTAAGATAGGAGGATCTCTACTTTGGGATCTCGCGATCACAACCACGCTTCAAGAGGTATTCCTTGTACTTTGTGGTTTGATGAAACGATCCGAGAAGTGTTCTCGTGATCATGTGGTTTCATCTTTAAAGTTAAAATTTTAATTTCCGCTGCATATAGCGACTAGTGCGACTAGTTGCTCCGATTGCATACGATGCGATCGACACGCTTCCGTGATGCGCTTAAGGATTCTCAATATCCTTCAAGTGGTATCAGAGCCAGGTTGAATAAGGTTTTGGATATGATCCATAGACCTTAGACGATTTGGTTCTTGAAAGGGTTGCGAAATTTTACTGCATTTCAATTTTTCGCATCTTTGTAAAATTGAATTTTTCGGCTCTGTTTAAAATGTTTAAACACGAAATTTTCAATTGGATTTTGTTCCCCATTTAACAAGGAAACCATAGGACTTGAGTTTACTAAATTTGGACTTCATTTGCTCAAGATATGGTCTTTTGAATATGCCTATATTCACTGTTGCGGGAACTGCGGATTTGAACGTGATTAATGAGATAATTACGGTTTTAATCCGCCTTGAAATGCGTGAATTATCACTTGGTTTCTTTAATAAATCAAATAGGAAATCTTTGGAAACTGAGTTTGCATTTTTTGGATTTAAATTGATCAAGATAAGTTAATTTTAGTGATTGGGGGTCACTGCTGGAAATTAACAATTTCTTGATCTTGAACCTTGTGATATGTCATTCAATTATCATGATGAAAATTAATTGTTAATTTTCTGGAATAATTAGTGATAAATATTTGTGAAATATTTAAAGAGATAATTATTTTATTGAATGACACTTTCCTAAACCACAATGATGAGATATTAGATCTTGATCATTGGTTCATCAACAAACATTACTTTCATGAAAACCATAGTTTATCCTACAATTGTTGTAGGACAACTTTTACATGAAAAACCCTTTTTTGCTTGAATAGGATTGGGGATTTGTCTAGCAAATCTCCTTATAATCAAAAATGTTTTGATGTATATTATATGGTATAATTTCGGTTGAAAAACCGATGAACATCTCAAAGTACATGATGGTCTATCTGGTATTATCCTTTCCCGAGGCGGATGTGGTGCCTAGTCGGAGAGCATTGGGGTAGCGGGTTGCAACGTATGTGGTCCGTCCCACTCTCGTCGGTACTGGCCATGATAGCGGGTAGGGACTGTATAATACTGGAGACAGACAATGTGTATTTTTCTAATTATTAAAATTCGAATAATACGTACTTTGAGTATATACCTATTATTCAAGTAAAAGACATGTTTGTTGATTGATGGTTGGATTGATAATTAATTTAATGTGATTAAATTAATTACATCCAATAAACACTCTATTATGAATAGATGTGTATTTCCCTTGGAAGAATTAATTATGTGAATATGATTCACGATAATTAATTACAATTTGAATATGAGGTGGAGGATCACATAAGTGACATCCATGGTCTCCCGTCAAGGCAAAGGATTTCGTCGCCAGTTGTTGTGTATAGGAGACGCCTGTCCGAAGTGACAGATCCTGTACATGATTTAATTGGATCGGGTTCTTTGCTTCTCGAAAGAGTAAGGCCGTATACGTAGTGACCCCAATATCGGGTCCTCATATTATTGGGGCGATATTGGATTGCGTATAGCGAGTATTAAGCCTGTTGACGGTTGGTTCAATTAATGACGGGTCAACATTGCCTTAGGGGTGGTGGGCCCGGGTGTTAAAGACCGAATTGGGAGATGCAAGTTGGACTTGCAAGGCGGAATGTGTTCCCGCTTCTTTTTATCCGAGTTGTAGGTTCTCATATTATTGGGATGCAACGAAGATAGGAAAGGAGATCCCAGATCTTGCTAGAGATATAATGGTAAGAATATCTCTTACATTGAAAGTGATTAAGGGAATGAACTTTCAGTGTTGACAAGGCAGGACAACTTTGATATGAAAATTCCTAAATCAAAGTAAAATATGTATATATATTATATATACCCTTATGCAAATTTCTTATTTCAGATAATCCTTCATTAAACCCACTCAATGTTATACTCAATAATAACCAGTAAAAATATCATGGATTGGACTCATGATCCAGATATTGTACTTGCAATTGGACACATAATGTATGTGGTTGCAGTGTGCAAGTCCCCTCAACATAATGAGGAAGGACAATTAAATAAGACAATAAGACATCACCTTAGGGTTTGTATGTCTCTGTAGTCTTGATCCTTCATCGAGTGTACTTTGGAAGTGACATGTCGATGGTGACCGTAATTGTCGAATAATCCTTATAAAAGAAATGAAGATATTTTGGCATACAAATGTGCTCTAGACATTTAATCATGAATGACATGGTTCTCTGCATTATGCAGAATGGTGGCTCGAAAGAGATGATGTATTCAAAATGTTTGAATACCTACCTGAACCTAAGTCTCTAAGAGTTAAGATGTATGAAGATATGATGAGTGTCATCATTCTATTATCTATACTCTAGTCATTCATGAAGCTTTATGATATTCATATTGTATGAATTTAATGAAGCATGTATAAATGTTGAAATGCTCTTACATTGAATTCTTTTGAATTTAACATAAGAGATTCTTAGTCTTAAGCAATGGTTGTTTATAGATTAAGAGAGTGCAGTGGAAGCATGGGTCGGACCCGAGTAAGAAGGAAAGTCAAAAAGTTGACCTACTTCTGTGACTTCCATATGACATCCAAAGAGTTGGATGAATGCCAATACTGCAATAAGTTGATGTGTTGATAGTATGACTATCAAAATCTGTCTAAAATCCTTAGTGAAGGACTTGGATAGAGCATCAGAATAATCTACATAAATCATTGACTCTGACTTTCTTATTTCATAAGATAAAGTCTGACAATTGTATCCCAATCTTCTAATGACATTTGCAATTGGTTGCATATATATATTAGAAGATTAGAAATTTGATCCTAAGGTTTAGTAGTCATCTACATGGATATTACTGTAATTGTTGCAGCAATCTCTATTGGATAGATTGACTTCATATTCTCAGTGGGAGAGCCCTTAGTCTTAGAGAATGTCTCTATGACCTAGATATTAGAATACCCTCATTGGTTGTTTCTAAATGTTGGAAATAAACATGAATTCTGAGATAGAACTATCATAAAGAGTTATGATGGAAATATTTCAGATAGTAATCTAGCATCTAGTGGACTCCACAAAATTAGAAAATTAATGAATGGTTCATTAAGATTTCTAATACTGAAAATCAAACCTTATAAGATCAATAGGAGGATGAAGATCATTTGACAATGATCTGGCATCAAGCCTTCGACATTTGTCTGTTGATTTGATCAATAGACTAGTAAGATATGAAACTTTAGAATGTCTAAAATTTCAAATCTTACATACTTGAGAACATTGTATTCAAAGTAAAATGTCCAATACACCCTTCTCTTAGGAAAGGTGTAAGATGTCAAGGTATTCAAGATCTCATACATATTGATGTATGTAGATCATCTATATCATAGTAAACATTATGGATATATGATATCTATTGATGATTATGTATGATATGAGATTTCTTCTCTTCACCTGAGAAACCTTTGAAATGTTCAAAGATTTCACAATTTTGGTTTAGAACCAAAGTTTGAAGAAAGATGAGATGAATTTGATCTAACCTAGGTAGCTCGTACCTATTAAATAAAATTCAAAGAATACCTTATGGAGATATGAATACCATTTCTATCTCAATCCTCCTAATACACCTAAACTCAATAGAGTTGTAGGGAGATACAATTGGATCATGTGTGACATGATTTGATCAATGATGAATTTTAGCATAAATATCCTCTTAGTTTCCAGATATATATGTGTAGTAGAGACTACAATATATATCCTTAATAAGGTTCCATGCATGTAATCTGGAATCTAGCACTTGAGAGTGCTGCTTCATTAGGAAAATAAAGAATGGTATTGGATACATGCTTTATGACCTTGAGATTCTTAAAAGATCTCATCCCTGAGAATGTGATTCTTGGAGGATGACTCTCTTGAGAATCAAGACAAAAATGAAGTGTGGGAACTCATTTGATCTTGAGAAGATAATGAAGTTCCTGAAATCGGAGACTAAAAGGATAATTAAAGATGAAGCACTAATACCTCTTCAAATGAGTTTGGGGATGTATTCCATGTGTCAGTTAAGTCTGACAATGATCGGACTTCATGTGATGAAGCTCCTGAATATCATGACATGGAAAGATGGATATTAGCAATAAAGTCTAACATAGACTTCATATACAAATGTTGTATATGGACCCTCGAGGATCCACCTATAAGGGTAAGACCCATAAAGGTGTAAATGGATCTTCAAGAGAAGAGGGAACCTGATGAGAAGGTAGAGACTTTCAAAGCTCGGTTTGTAGCCATAAGCTACACATCGGAAGAGAAGACATTGCTTGCAATGAGACTTGCTCTTCGGTAACCATGCTTAAATCATCAGAATATTGCTAACCTTAGCTATACAACTTGACTATTGCATCTTCAAGATGTAATTCAAGATTGCATTCCTCTAAAGAATACCTCTCTGAGGATATTCACATGAAGTAGCCCCAGGGCTTCATGATTTTGGAAAGTAAGGTGTGAAAGCTAAAGAACTCCATCTATGGACTCAAATAAGCTTCTTGTAGTTGGAACATAAGATTTGATGAAATTATAAATGTTATGATTTCAAATAGAATCTTGATGAACCATGTGAAGCTTAGTGGGAGTGCCATTGTGTTCATCATGCTAAATGTAGATAATATCCTAATCATTTGGAATGATATAAGGATGAGGATAAGTGTTTTATAGACTGGCTATTCCATACCTTGAGATATGATCTCAAGAATACCTCTTAGATCTTAGTTTTGAAGTTGTTCAGAATCAAAGAAAAGAGGGTATTGGGACTGTCACATTTGTAGTATACCTTGGACATATTCCATTCTTGGAAATTCCAAGAAAGGCTTCCTTCCCTTGAGATTTGGTACTGACCTATCTAAAGGGATAGCACCTCAAAGAGTTGAGAAAGTGAATGCTAAAACTGCTTGCACTTGTGCATCAGTTACGAGAAGCTAAGTGTATACTAGATGTGTACAAAAGCCAGATATCTGCCATGCAGTGGGAGTAGTAAAGTGTTGCTAATCCTACTATGGAGAAAGAAAACTTGATTGCAGAAATAACGATATCTTCAAAGATGACAAGGCTTTAGAGATGGTGATCTCTGAGTCTTATCTTTTAGAGCTTAAGACTTTATAGATAGAGATCTAAAAGGTCTTAACTGTGGATACCTTGAGAGATAGTGATCTCCCGGAATAAGGGTATTCTCATAAGGATTATGGAAATACTGGTTATAATAGTTATTGAGCAATAGTGTCAAGGACACTATAATTGCTTTGCCAAGATTGAGTATAGGTTGCATTAGATGCAACATTCGCATTGGATGCGAGCACTGTTACCTAGGGATATGCAAGTGCCGTAAAAGGACTTGGCGTAGTCTCGCGGGAACAGAGTGACTGATCAGCTTACCTAGCTATTTCTAAATAGCCTATGATTGTCACATGAGTGTGGGTTTAAATGATTAGCCCATTAATGGCTCTTTGGGCTAGTGGGAGATTGTTGGACATGTGAGCCCACGGCGAGCCATTATGCAATAAATGTTATTGCAAATATCATTCCCTGATCTGAAATGAAGAATAAATAATTTGCATAATAGGTCCCTCTGTACAATTAGGGTTATGTACCATGGCTATCTTAATGATCATACAGCTGTTGATTCAATATATGAATCATAGAGGCTGGTGCTTGGATGAATATCTAAAGGGTTAGATTGAGGACTCATCAAGCACCGTCAAATGATTATTAAGATGTGATCTCCAGCCTGAGTAGGAGATGGCAATCCTTTCTCACATAGGTTGATATCTGACCGACCTCTTGATGCAGGTCCTCTGCATAGGAATAGAGATTCGGAGGTGTCAGATTAGTTAGGTCAAAGAGTTGACTTAACGAGATCGAGATAACATAAGTCCTATGTTGAATGCTGTCACAACATAGGCACACATCCTCTGACCGGAGACAGATGTATTGCTATATGTCTGAGTATGTACATTTGACAGACCAATAGGTTGATGACCTAACCAAGGTCTATACACCGGCGCATTGGTGTGCATATAAGGGCATATGAGTAATACGATCTCTCAAAGGGATCATACATGTTCACTACTGAACCGGAAGACAAGAGCTCACTCATGAGATATTGGGAAGAATCAAATTCCGTGCACGGTCGTCTTGCTTTGGAAGCTTGACTGAATTTGTAGGTTTGATATATACTTTTGGAAAGTATATGATCAAGACCTAGGTATGTTATATGCTTTTGGAAAGTATATGATCGATACCAAATCCCAATGATCAAATGAGAAACTTGGTGATCAAACCCTGAAGAAGACAGTGTAAAATAGATCTTGATCTTCGGGTTGACCATGGGTCTTCCAGTATGCAGGATGTACAGGTATTGGGAATACCTGAAGGGTGATGTGATCATAAACGATTGTATATCTATGACGCTTCCATTCCGAGGGAGTGATGAAACAGGTCTGGATTTTAGTGACTCCTTTCAGTAGAGAAGCAATCCGATCTTAGTCCAAGTGTTGGACATTGGTCTGAATGGGATTCAGATTCAATGAGAAGATTGGATTTGCGGTCTTGATTTAATCAAGCATCTATGGGAGGTTCGTTCGATCTGGATTTGAGATAATATCTCAATATCCAAGTCACTATACATGGAACAATACAATCGCCCTGTCCTTATCTCCAAGTATCTGCGGAGAAAGCACATTATTCTTGAAAGGGTTCAAGAATAATTCATTTGATGAAATGTATATCCAAGCAAGGACTTGATGAGATTTAATTATCAAGCATAATATGAATATGATTCATATTATTATCCAAGATAATTAAATGAGATTTAATTATCAAGGATTAAGAGAATGTGGATAACACTATCCATGATATATGTGTGTTATAAATATGATTTATAATATACATATATAAGAGAGAGAATTTATGTAAATAGCATTTGTTAATTAATAATGTGGATTGGATTCACATTTATTAATTAATTGGAAATGCAATTTACTAATTAGTTTGGGTTGTAAATATGATTCACATAATATTCAATGGCATGATTGAAATATTCACAAATTAATTTGGAATTAATTTGGTGAATAATTTTGTGATAATTGTTATTGCAAAATTAATTAAGAAATAATAAGATAAATAAAAAGGAGACAAATTAACCACCTAAATAAGAGGTGGCGCCACCTATGACTCATTCATAGGTGACGCCCCCTATGATTTAGGGAGGTTAGTTGACTCCCTTTTTGTTGTCACATTATCTCTTAAATAGTTAAATTAAATTATGTTGATAATATTGCAACATATTTTAATTTAAATAAATGTTGTTGGTTTTAACCAACAACAATTATAGCCATTGATTTAGCATGGACCAAGCATAGCCCTTGGATCCATGTGTCCCATGGATTGAGATCCATTGGATCCTAAACTAATATAAAAGGAGGGCTAGGGTAGCCTTCCATGATATATCATTAAGAGTTGTACAAGGTGACAACTCTCTCTCTCTCTCTCTCTCTCTTTCTCATTCTCGCCCTCTCTTTCTCTTCTCCATTAAGTGGCCGTCCACTTTGTGTTGAGAAAGGAGAGACTCTCGGCTTCTTCTTCGACGACTCGTGGATCTCCATCTTCTTTGGAGTTTCTTACTCTAAAGGAAGACGACGGATTTCGTTTGACGAAATCGGGGGAGCCATCGCTTGGATCTTCATCGAGGATTGCAGGAAGGAACGTGATCATCATCGCGCCCGCAAGTGCATTCTTCGTGGATCGGACTTAAGATAGGAGGATCTCTACTTTGGGATCTCGCGATCACAACCACGCTTCAAGAGGTATTCCTTGTACTTTGTGGTTTGATGAAACGATCCGAGAAGTGTTCTCGTGATCATGTGGTTTCATCTTTGAAGTTAAAATTTTAATTTCCGCTGCATATAGCGACTAGTGCGACTAGTTGCTCCGATTGCATACGATGCGATCGACACGCTTCCGTGATGCGCTTAAGGATTCTCAATATCCTTCAGGGGGGGGAATGGAGATGAGGAGGCGGCGCAGAGGGGAGGCGTCGTTGCTGTAGGAGGGGCTGGGGGAAAGGCGGTGCGGGTACGGGGTCACAGGGAGGACGGCAATGTGGCGGCGGCCTGGGGGATGGATAGGAAGCGGCGTCGGGGCGGGTTGGAGTTCGGTGGGGGAGGGCAAGGCTGGGACAGGGGGAAAGGGAAGATGGGGTTGCAGGCATGCGAGGGAGAGGGCTGGCGAGTGTGGGGAGATGGTGGGAGCACGGGATGGCGACGGGAGGAAGATGGATACGGGGATGGATGGAGGCGGCGGGAGGGGGAGTTAGGGTTCGGGGGGAGGGAAAGAAACACGAGGGGAGGGTAAGAGAGGGCTGCAGGAAACGAGAGAGGGAGAGAGAGAGAGAGAATAAGTAATGGGGAAAATAAATCTTCATTCAATAATCCCTTCAAACCTTCCCAATGGGGTGCCTTTATAGAGGCCAAATCCCCCCAAACAAGAAACTACCTTACTATAAATAGAAAAAAAAGAGAAGATGATAAGGCCTTATATAATGAGCCTTTTACATAAATAAATAAAAGGAATAAGTAAAGAAAAAAAACAAATATCCGACTAAAAAGAAAACACCACATGGTATCATGCTGCATCAATGTTGAACTGCTATACTTTCCCGATAATATTTGGATTAACCCAATATACTGATAATATGATGTGGGATATGTTTCAGTTGGTCATAGTTGATGTTCTCTCTGACAAGATTGAAATCCGCTCTGTGATAGAAAGAACATAGGCATTCAATATTGATTCCTCATCCTATCCCTTACTGTCGAGATCTTTTATACACTCATGTGACATATGTGGATTACTTTATGACTTCAGCATTCCAGATCGGTAGGTGATGGTTAAGAGGAGCTACTCAGCTTTGCTGGGCTATCCCTCTGACATATAGAAGGCTAACCAATTCTGAGGTGGCTGTTGATCGATTCGACAGTTTGTGCTATATCTTCTCGCAATTTTGAGGTTTCCTGTCTCAATTTTCTCTCTTCCTTGTTGCCTTCAGTCATTCAATCAGTTTCCAGCGAGCTAACAAGTGTTCAGAATAGTGTTTGATCATATTTCAACTTGGCTGCCGCCTTAATTTGCTTCTTGTAGAATTTAGATCATAGATAGGAGAACAGTTTTTTGTTACAGCTATTGCATTTCTCAAACCATTATCAGCCTAAACATACAATTCCGGTTCCATTTGGTGATGGTTAGGTTGTCTCTCATGAAGACTGATTGGTAATGCATATGTTGAATCAACTCTGTCAGATCCTACTAATAGGGTCATGCGGACCTACATACAGTTCATGAGAGGCACAACCCTCCCCTGAAATTAAGAATTTTTAATGCCATTTCCATTCTTGTGCTCCATAAACTGCTCTCCATTCACCTTGTGCCCACCCTTGCTCTCTCCCTCTCTCCATTTAATTTTACATATATACAAATATATCTCACTAAATATACATTAATGTCCTCGTTATGTAATCAATATTGTCTTTTATAGTTATGAATTTGTGTATAATGGCATAGTATTATAAACTACATAATAAAACGGGATGAATTACTGTTATTCACTGTCAAAGTATCATTCATTCTTCAAATCATAATGAGTGTCGTATTCATTGCTAGATATATAATGACTATTAACCATTGATTTTTTCATTAAAATTTGTATTGATCTCACTAATTTGTCAAAGAATGTGAATACAAGCTCTTGAAAAGTTAACGAATAACAAATGGTATATTGTGTGATTCATCACCTAAAATATAGTCATGAATACAACTTTTGTTATCAAATTTTAGAGATCATGATAGTTTTGCAACATATAGTATTTGTTGTTAAAATAGCAATATAGAATGATATAACGATAAATCCTCAAGTTATATATAACTATGTATATGTTCATTTTGTTGAAGTAAACTTTATGTATTTTACCTTTAACTGAGAAATAAATTAAATTTGTTACAGTAAGATTTAATGGGTTCATATTAAAATCATAAACTCTTTGTTTATACTCAGATTTTTCTAAATATGCAAATCTCAAATACCACTAAATCTTTCTCGGTACATTCAATTATACATTAAACCCCTCACATATATAGAGTTTTTATGAAATTTCAATTATAAAGTTATACTTAAAAATTGCATTTTATTTTTTAAATTTGATTTCCTTGTTTGAAGTCCGTAATTATTTTCATATCTAAAATGTATAAATATGTTATTATGTGATTTATCTATCTTATTTAGTCAATAAATTGAATATTATGGATTAAGTTTTTGATAATCAATCTAAAGAATATAAGTGAAAGTTGACCAGTTTTAAATCTTTGATCTAACCAAGACATATATTTTTGGTGCCCTACCTTATCTAAAACTCTAGGTTCGCCCCTGGGTCATGGGTATATTGGTAATATCATGTAACCTTATAAACCCTGGCATTGCAATATAAGAGTCCTTGGGAGTAACCACTCACTGTACTCCCACGGATATCCTTGTGTTGTACATTTGTTGGTATTTTCTTTCTTTATCATTTTCTGACAGTGTATTGTTGATTGGATATGTTCTCAACAGCAACACCAATGAGAAAGGTATTATTGACTGATTATTCCTTTTTTGTCATCCTTTGGCGTCTCAAATATTTCGCAGTGAAGAGTCGAGACCCTCTAGACGTGCAGCCTTTTGCAAAAAAATAAAGAGAGAGAAAAGAGAGAAAATCTTTAACTGGAGGGGCATAAAGTGTAGATATGCTCCTGTATTAAACAAAATTGAGGGATCTGCCCACCTGGTTTGAGAACAAATGCCGCTTTCTTATATTTTTTTATTGTAATTACCTGATGCCATTTTATAACGCCACATCTGGAAGAATGTAAACAAAATTGAGGGATCTGCCCACCTGGTTTGAGAACAAATGCCGCTTTCTTATATTTTTTTATTGTAATTACCTGATGCCATTTTATAACGCCACATCTGGAAGAATGTAGTGAACTTTTATTGAAGCAATGCTCATGATTACTTCAAAGCATTATTCCATTTAAGGGCTGCTAAGTATTGGGGTGTAGATAGGGATGCAAATGGACAATGATTTCTCCCTATCCGATTTTCATTGCATCTGTTTTATACTTTAGTATTTGTTTCCGTATCCGTTTTAAAATGGATAAGGATATAGATATCACTTTAATATCTATAAATCTGTAACCATATTCATATATCTATTTTCATAAATAAATATAGTAGCATATTTATTTTTAACTATTTATAATATAATTTTATATCTTCTTTCATCATATTTGGTAAAATTAGTACGATACAAGTTCATTCAATATTTTTATAGCATGTGTATTCATCCAATAAATGCATATTTAGTATTTCTAATATTATTCATATGTATGCAGTATCTGTTTTGAATCCGTATCTATTTTTTAAAGATAGGGTAATATAGTTTTGATCTGACTAGGTGAAGGGGAGGAGATGTTGATTAGGGATGAGGAGGTGCTTCTCCCGCAGCCACTACGTCAATATCTTTATTTATGACTGTATTTGTATTTAAAAATAGATATTGCATCCTTGGTGTAGATGATGGGGGTTGCATTCGAACGCCTCCACTCCTCCGTGGTTTACCCATGCAACAAAATCACAAGCTCTCACAGGCAATCATGTTTCCCTCTCCCCCATTGGCTCGTAATGGGGCCCACTCCCCATTTTTCAACAAGTCACCATTATTATCCTCTTCTCTCTTTCAATTTCGACAATCCCCCTTCTCAAGTTAAAAAAATTCTAATATAACATCTTATGATATGAAAAATCTTTAAAAATTTAAATTTAATCATTTTTTAAACTTCGATAGAATTACATCATAGCAAATCTTCCCAACAACGAACCTTCATCCAAACACATAAACAACAAATATGTTACCCACTGGCTTACTCACAAAAAACGGGTTACCTTTTTGTGGAGTACACATGCATCCAAACACACCCTTTAGAGCTTGATTGGTTGCTAGCTTACCTTAGGGCATGTTTGGTAAGGGAATAAGGATGAAAAATAAGGCATTATTTCCATCTTCGCTTATTCCTTCTTATCCACTTCTTTATTCCACTCCTTTATTCCCTTTTTCCTATTCCCTTATTCTTCCTTATCTACTAACTTATAATCGTTATTCCTTATCCCTCATGTGCCAATCGAAAGGAAAATAACACTTATTTACCTCTATTCCACTTTATTCCCCTTGTTCTTATCCTTTTAGCCGAACATGAATAGTGTTTATTCTAGCTTATTCCCCACTCTTATTCCTGCTTATTTTCAAATGGAATGCCCCCTTAGGATTATCTCAAGACAAACTGGTTATCCAAGATGTATCCTTCATTTGGTTCTGTGTTACCCTCAACTCTACTTTGCATTCCACCTTGGCGTAACAAAACAAACTCATTCTTATCAGTAATAGTTAATACAGAGAGATTGATGGGAGACGGATAACAAGCTGCGCCACCAATCCCTTTTAGATGACAAATTCAATTCTTTGGAATAGAACATCCACAGACATGGGAACCATAACATTGCTATGCATAATTTTTTGGACCCTCTTAAGGAGCTTTATAGCTTCAGTTTTCAAAACCCAAAGGTATCAAAATCAAATGGATGAAAACATGTTGATTATCAATACAAGCCTTCTCATGCTTAGTAAGTTTAGTTGAGGCAGCTTTCTGTGCAGCGTAACCTACAATAAAATTATCCTTTATCAGACACACCAATGGAGAAACTACAGTCAAATCAACACATGCACGTTTCCCTTCAACCCATCAAAATATTAAAATACATTGTGTCGATATCCTCTCTTGTGGATTAGTAAAAAAATCACAGGTGCTTCTTTCTTGAAAGCAACCCCAAAATACGAACATATGCACATCTGAATGTAATATATGAATCTCGAGAAACCTACGCGATCTATCGTATTCATAAATTATTCTGTTTTTTAAATTTCTAGACATGGATGGATGACATCATTTTACATGTTTAGTCCCCGAGAGAATATGCTACTAGTCTGTTATTCTAAACTTCAAGAAGGAAAAATAATGAGCCACCAATCAATACCAAAGCCATTACTATATCCGAAAATCCACATTTTAATACAATCACTTGCTTTGTCTTTAAAAATATATACAAGTAGAAAGTCTCAATTGGGTATCCGGCTCACCACTTGCCACTTCAGCCATACCCCATTTGCTTGTGCAAAATATACTAAATAGATCACACAACACAAGTACTAAAAGATTGGGATTTTTACGCCATGGCCCTGGAATCTAGTTGACAATACGACCTTGTATGGATCTTTGTAATTGCATCACGATCTTTATTATTTTACTCTATTTAACACATACCTCAATCCTAAGATTACACTGGTTGTGTTGGAATTGGAAAAATTTTTTAGGGGTAAGGAAGCAAATATTCCAAAAAAAATGAAATTTTGTTTTACAAATGAGTTTATTGCAGGCGCCCTTGAATTGAGCTCAATCACATGACCAACCAAGGATTAATGCTAACATAGCACGGAGGTAGATCATGATACCAAGATTGTTTACTGCCTCCTACGACCAAGTTGTGTACCACATTTTCGAGTAGGCGCCGTGTTTCCTGCGTTTGAGTGTGTGTTGTGTTACTCATCTTCGAGCAGGCATTGTATTTTAAGAATGAGGGATTAGCAGCTTGACACCTTGGCTTTAGCATTTTGCATAGTTGTCAATTGTTATACTTAGGTATGAGCTCAAGAAGTTGTCTGGATCAATTTTCCTCTATTGTGACATGAGTCTCCATTTGGAATGTTATGCATTGCATCGTCGTCAAATTTCATTTGATAATGTAATATTCTATTTGAGAAGTGAGGATCACCTCTACAAAAAGATAAGAGGAAAAAAAGTACCTAAGTATGTGATAACTGCTATTTGAAGTAACATGTGATAAGATATGTTGTAGCAAAGAGGCTGTGAATATAATGATATGATGTGATAACACCTCATATGTAGTCTCGTATATAAATACTCTCAGAAAGTGGATGTGGTAGGAGCAAGGTTTTGAAAACGAATCAGATGTTGAACATGTAATTATTTGGTTTGGTCTGATCAGGTCGAACTGTCGGTTCAAATCGGTCGGATTGGTGATGATATTTTATCAACTCGAGAAAAAAAGATTGGGCTAGATTTACTGGTCGGATCAATTGAACCAGTTTTCTAATCAAGAAAATCGGTATAATATATGTATTTATGTACTTGTCAATAAAATAACCATTCAGAATCTGGTAAAGTGAGATGCTAACAAGATAAATATGAAAATGACATAGTAAATTACTAGTGGTAACAATATTCATAATGAAAATCGTAAAATTGATGGGCAAACCTCTGAATAGATCAAATAATGTCAAATTATATAGTATTTTGTTTGTTCAAAGTCCCACCATGTGTAGGTTAGATAGGTGGGGGCAAGTGTGTGTCGATTCAATTATGTGTACATCAAGGCGGTATTAAAAGTTTGTATTTTTTGTTCATTTTGTGAATGAAAGATAGGAACTAATATTTAAACCATTATTCTTTATCTTATTAGATTATATTCAAATCTACTATAATATCGTAATCCCAAAACACTAGTGATTATTGTTTTTGTTATGTCACATTACCAATGGTCCATAACCAATAGCTAATCTAAAGTCATCAAAACCAGTTCAATTCGGGTCAACCGAGTTAATTCTCATTATTTTTTTAAAAAATACTTACATGAAACTGGCTGAATTGATCATGTCAGGACTAGTTCCTGATCCAATGGTCCGACCGGTTGATCTGATCTATTTTTAAAACCATGGGTAGAAGTGTAGAGGATTATTATTCGATAACACTTGAATTTGAATATTTTTAGATATCTTCATGTTCAACTACGCACAAGCTTTAAGTTGCCAAGCCATTTTTATCGCTAACCGAACATATCAATTTTTCTCGATAACAGTTTCGTAAGAAAATGTGCATTGAAAATCCACCAATAGAGGAGGGTGTGTGACACATGCTAATTATTTCCACGTTAGTTTTGTAAGCTAAGTAAAAAATTTCCTACTTTGATTGGGTGATGGTATTTTTCCGTAGTAAGATCTCTATGTAATTTTTTTCTTAGTCGGAACAAGAACAAGACATAATCACCTCGAATTTTTTTGAGAAAATTTAAAAAAATCATAACAATTCAATACCGCACCCAAACTTTAATTAGTAACAATGTGATAGACGATCTTTAATATTTGTTTCAATGGGGTCAGGGACTTAAAGAATTAAATCGATCATTATATAGTTTTAGTTTCAAATCACAACACTTCAAAATTAAATATGATACAAAATATAAAGAGTGGGTATTACGTTGTTACTTTGTGTATGGTTCAGGCATTTTATTGTAATTTACCCCTTTTTAACGATAATGAGTGGGGTTTCAATCACTCGAACGTAAATTCAGATAATCAGGAGGGTTGGATAAAATGCGTAGGATCTGTGAGGGCAAAAGTGCGAAGAACAAATTTCGGAAAGGTCCCTCCACGTTTCCATCGTTGAAGGTGAGGTGATGATGTTGATGTGCGGGTCCCATATGCTTTGGATATTTTCATGGAGAACCAGTTCAATTGGCTCTTCTCCTATTTTAATGGGGGAGAGGAGACGTCTTAGAACTATTTATTTCTTTATTTTATTATTACCGGATCCCTAAACTATTCGATGACCTTTGCATGTGCATGCTGTTCGTCACTTTCCATCATCTCTCACGCCCTGCCCTTCCAATATTATTCCTCCCTTTTTATACTTCTTGATATGGGTGTGTTCCCATTATCTTATATATATTAATAACTGAGTGTAAATTACATGAAAGCTCCTCAAGTGTGCACTCAATTTCAATATCGCATCTTAACTTTAACATGTAACAATCTAGTACATGATCTTAAATATTTGTTTCGATGCGATATGGGGAAAGGAATGACTTGGTCGTGTTGTCTTTCTAGTCTCATATCTAGGATTGACAGAAAATTCTCAAGTTCGATATTCGTTCAGACTTGGTTCGTTAAAAGTTCGATTCAGATTCATTTCGAAAAAAAATGAACCAAAACTTAACACAAGCTCAAGCTCGATTAAATAAACGAACCGAACATAAAAATTGTAGGTTCACTAAGGTTTGATTCGTTAAAAGTTCGATATGCACATATTTACAAATCCTTATCGAGATAAATGAACCTTATTTTGGAATAAGTGGGTTTTGTCTTGAAATAAGTGAACTGTCTAGAGATAAACTAATATTTTCAAGATAAGTAGACTTTATCTCGATATAAACTATGCCAAGATAAATGATCACATTGTGGTTACAACATCCATTATATATATGTCCAATATTTTCCCTTCCTTATGCCTCAAATCAACAGAACAAGTGTAAACCTTATTTATCTGTTATGTCTATCTTATTCCTTATTCCTCATCCGAACGAATATAAAAATATACTACAGTTATGTCTTTTCAAAGAGATAAATGCTTATTGATTTTTTTCATTAGAAAATTCTCAAGTTTGATATCGCTTAGTTCGATTCGATTAAATAGAGGTCCGATTCAGGTTCGGTTTGAAAGAAAATAGACCGAACCTGAACATAGATTTAGACTCGATTAAATAAACGAATCGAACCTAAAAATGGCAGGTTCGCTCAGATTTGATATGTTTACACCCTTACTCATATAATATTAGCTCAAAATCATGTTGAGGCAAATCTTAAAAATCAGGTACCAAATTGTTACATTTTAGAGTTCAGTTATAAGGCTGACATATGGAATTTTTTCGTAGCTTACTATTTAATTATAGAGGTTTATAAAATTGTGCAAGTTTCCAGTGGTGTTAAACAGAGTAAGTTTACAGAGGTTCTTAGATGATTACATGTAATAAGATTGAATGTGGAAGCCATATTCACTGGGTTAGGTGTATATTCTCCCGAAAATTGGGAAAAAATTGAGCTAGTGCTTTGAGAAAGCTCATTCCTAATTGTGACATCCAACATGATTTTCAAAACTCTCCTTGTGATACTTTCTCAGACCACAATCTCATTTTGGTGAAGGAGAGCTAATACAGACATCATCCTCAATGCTTTAGGATGGAAAGTTTTTGAGTTTGCAAAGGTTCATTCACATAGATGATCGGAAATGTGTGCTTTTGAAAATGTGGTATACAACAATCCTTTCCATATTTGGGCTTAAAAAACAAAGGAATTGGAAAAAGCTATCTTGCTTTGGAAAAAGGCAAAATATCCTACTTGTTGTTGTGGAGCTAGAAAATTTAAGGTTAGAAAATTTCAGATTTCCCCGACTTATTAAGGGATTTGAACAAAATATGGACCCACACAATATAGATGAAGTAGATAAGCTAATGATGTTGAATCAAAAATTAGAGGAAGCAATGAGGGATGGTCTCAAGGTATAAAATATAGGGTTAATCTTAAACAACTTAAGGAAGGAGATAAGAACACCAGATTGTTGTAAATGATAGCTTCGAGAACAAAACAATAAAATCTAGTCTTGGCTCTTAGGTCATTTTCGTTTGGAGTTTGGAGAACAAGCACTGGAATAAGGGCTCAATTCTCCGCTTGCACGGTTTTCAAGAGTACGATTGAAAATACTTATCCCCTTCCTTAAGATATTTATGCTTAACCCTTTAATTTCATCTCTTGAAATTATCCCTCATTGTTTCCTCTAAATTTGGATTCAATGTCATTAGCTTATCTACTTCTTTTATATCGTGTGGGTCCTATTAGGATTATAGTCAAATTAAGATTAGGACTCCTAATATGATTGGACTCCTAATCCTAATAGTTGTTGACTTTTATTCTATTTATAATCCTATTGGGGATAGGACTATGGGATTGTAATTGGGCTATATATAGAGGGGAAGAGACACGACATGATGGGTCAGAGCGAGGTTCGACGTCGACGAGTGGACGTCGATGCAGTAGATGGCACAATCTTTAGAAGCCGTGATATGGTGGTCTCTTCAAGAAATCGATCAGAGGCGTCAAAGAATTCTGCTAGCTACAGCCAGCATGAGATCGTGTAAGGTGTCACATCGAGAACATCCAGCGATGGGTATGTCATCCAGAGGCAGTGAGTTATTGCTAACGAGACTTGCATGACGAGGATGGTCCAGTGCAGAACCAAGACGATGAAGAGATCGTGATGGAATTCAACTCAAGTGGGAGATTGTTAGGATTAACGTCAAATTAGGATTAGGACTCCTAGTAGGATTGGACTCCTAATCTTAATATTTGTTGAGTTGTATTCTATTTATAGTCCTATTGGGAATAGGACTATGGGGTTGTAACTCGGGCATATATAGAGGGGTGGAGGCATTGCCTTTACACCACCACAAGAACAATGTAACCCTTAGGAAAAGGGGGAAGAGAGAAGAAAGAGATGATAGAGTGGGGGAATAGAGAGAGTTGTACTCGTTCTAATGTATAATGGTCTTTCTTCTCCGGTGGCAGTGAGAGGTGACCAACCATCGTTATATATGATTGTTCTTTCTTTCACATGCTTCTGTGGTGATGGGTGATTGTGCATCTGTATCCGCCAGGTGGTCGTATCCCCGACAACCATTATCTGAGAGGAGACGATACCGGGTCGTGTTCCCATCAATTGGTATTAGAGCAGAGTTGATACCGCTTCCGTACCCTTCGGGTCCATATTCCACCTTATTCTCCTTATTCCTATCTTTCCAGCCGAACAGAAAATAAACCCTTATTCTCCTTATTTCACATTTCTTCCTTATTCTCGAACCGAATGCCCCTTATCGATGAGAATGGATTTTCTTGTTCAAACCCCAAGGAGATCTCAATAATTTCTATAAACTTCTATAGAACTCTTTACTTTGACCATGAGAGTGAAGAACTGTTGATATCTCCTTCCATCTTATTGAGGTGAAGACAACATTAAAAAATTTAAATCACTTGGACGTATTTATTTATCATCGAATTCTTTAAGTCTTTTTAGCCCATTGTAAAAAATATTTTTTTTCTATTTTTGCTAAATTATTGAGGATTTTTACAACTGTTCCCCTTTGAGTTTATGTAAATATACTTACGCACCAACTTTTTTTCAATAATAATCGTGCCCCTACCGTCTCGTACGGTTAACAACTATGCTCTTCCGTTAGTTTGACCGTCTATGGGATAAACCGAACCATGGTTTGTTCGAATCGAAGTCCAGTTAAGAATGGGTATGTTACACTTGTGCTCTCCCCCCTCGAGAATCCCCGAAGGATTTCAAGAAGTCTTGGTATATGTTTATCTCTTTTCTAGATTCCTTGATATTAAGTCAATCGAACACATTCTCAGACTCGTTTCACTTGCATTATATTAAATTTGGCCTTTTCTCATAAAATAAAAATACAGACATCTGGGAATAGGGCATTGTTGAACTCAGAGCGCCTAATAATTGGTTCCCAAGTTTGAAAACTAGGGTTGCTCTTAGATGTTGGGGTCATGTTGATTTGTTGGAAAACAAGTTAGCATGCACCATGCTCAAAGATGGGGACGATAGAATTCGTTTCCTCACAAGAAGAAGATGAGATGTTGAATCCTCGCATGAACAAAAAAATTTTACTCAGGCCTTCATCATCGTGACCTTATATTAGACCTTTGTAAAGATCTTTGGAGAAGACCATTTCATCCGAGGGTGTCCTTTTTTTCTTGAGCTCCTCTTTAAAAAAAGTATGAAATTTAGGATTAGGTATTTAATAGAGGAATAAGTATATGCAAACATGGATTCATTTGTTGTGATGTTGCCTTTTTTGTTTTTAACATCTTTAACCAGTTGATGTTACACATGAGTTGCTCCCTATCGAAAGTATTTACATATTAGCGGCAGATGAAATCAAAAGTAACATCAACTTGGTAATATATCTAAAAGGATTGATGCAAAATAGCTCACCGGGGTACTAATCATAGATAATAAATATAGATATGTATGTTGCATTTTAGTCAAACTTATCAAATCCACTTATTATCTAACAGGTATCAAGTTGTATATATAAAAATCCAACTCAATTTTCTCTTTCTATCCATTTATTCATATTAACTACTTTTTTATGTTTTCAATAAATAAAAATTAACTCAAAGAGTTAAACACCTCTCTCTCTCTCTCTCACACACACACACACACCACACACACACTTACTTTGAACATTCCTTACACATTACACATCTTTGTGTACTACCATATTACATGATCTTTCTCTGTTTAATCTATATAAGAAAATCTTATGTATATTTATTAATAGTTTAAAATTTTACTATGTCAAATATCTGTGTATCTGTCAAGTATATGGATACCCGTTAGAAATTACATGTTTAATAAATGAGCGGGTATGGATAGTGATTTTATAGATAGGTAAGGGTTTAGCTTCCTAAACCTGGCCCGTTGACATCCCTACACATGGCCCTATGTAAAACTTTTGTAGCCTTTTTTGTTGTTGAGCCCCTTGCTATTTTTGAACAAAAACTCTTCTCTATCTGTAATGAGAAGTGATAGGTTCATTGTATTAAAAATGTAATATTTGATAGTTCTTATAGAATAGAGAGTGGAATGAAACGAGTACTAATCATTGTCTAAAGGGAAGGAACATATGGAAGTGAAATAGTTGTGGAATAAGTAAGGGGAATTATTTTCAAGGATAAGAAAAATCCGAGATAAGAGGAAAAAGAGTTATCTTTTCTTATATCTTAAAGAAAAGATAATACGGATTTTCTCCATTTCCTCGGATTTTCTTATATGTTGAATATCTCTCCATTATTTCACAACTATTCATGTAATAGTTACCCCTTCCCTAATTCAATGATTACTATTTATTCGTCCATCTGAAGTATTTATTTGTTTTTTTCTCTCTCAAATTAGCCGACAAATACAAGAGAATACATTTCACTTATTTATTAACCTAATAAACAGTTAAGTTGTTCAACATATCAATTTCACAAAACGGTAAGAGATCCTCTGATGTAATGCGTATTATAGCAGAGGTGCTATAATTGTCAATTTTATTTTTTTTTTCAATTTTGATTTCAAAAACCTTATGGATTTCATCTTCATATGCTCCAAATTTCACTGAAATCCGAGGGTATTTGATATTTTATTTTAATGGTCAAAGATCCAGCCAATATTTAAGCAACTCCAATCCCATTTAAAAAAGAACCGAACTTTTTGCTCATTAAGACAAAAATAGATAATGCCTTTGAATTTGAAAAATATGAAGAATATATAGAACATTAGTCGAATATGTAAAAAAAGACAATTACAATACTTCTGCTGTAATACCCGTTACAACAGAAGATCTTTCCACAAAACGACGCTTTTGTCTTTGTCTAGAAACTATTTGTCTGGGAAGACCTTATGATTCTTCCCCCAATTTAATTTTACAAAGCCGCCTTCCCATTTGGCTCCAACTTCAAAATTGGAGTCCCACATTCCTATTTTGACTGCAATCCTTCACTAAGGACAAATATATAAAATAAATGAATTTGGCATCTAGAAATCATATAGGATCTTGAAAAAAGTAAAATTTATACAGAAGTCCTTGAATTATAATTTTAAAATAAAACGTAACAATGCGATATTCAATCTTTAATTTGTGTCAAATTAATTTTAAATTAATGCTATTTAGGGCTAGAAGAACGATATGAATAACCATCAGTCCCGAATCATATTGAGAAACATTATAGATCAAATACCACATTCTTACCTATAAAAGTTCGAAGTACAACACTGAAATCGAATGTGTTGTTTAAGGAACTTTATGCGGAAAAAAGAAGCAAATTAGATTTGTTTGGTTGCATAATTTACCTTTCTTATTTATGTGAATATTATTAGATGCTGATAATCTGGAATCAACTATTTGGTTACCAGGTTATCCGAGAATAAATCGATTACTTGAGTTGTAACTCTCAGTTCGAGATTGAGTTACCTCCATTTCTACCCCTTCATACCTGGATTAATATTGATGGAGGTTTCTTTTAAATAAAAAAGTCAAAATTGAAAACATTCTAATAATAAATATACTGTATAAACAACATCACACTATATCATGCTAACATTAATCCAAATCCTCTAACCATTCATTCACATAATATCAATAAGAATATTACTTGGTGGCTTTGTACCATTTTTGTTTGGAGAATATGCACTGAAATAAGAGGTCACTTCTCCACCTGGCAGTCTGGCACGATTTCCAATAGTATGGACGCATCCCATTGTTTCACTTTATTTCACTTTTATTCATATCTTTATTTCATATTACCTACCTTTATTCCACATTATTTTCCGTATTCCTATCTTTCAGGTGAAATATATAATATACCCTTAGAAGGCAAAATGTCAATAGAGAACCTTTATAGGATCCCCACGTAATTATGAAATAGATAAGGATATACAAGCATTATTGATGAAGTTTATAGGAGCACACGTGTAAAAATCACTGCTTCCTTGCCCACAAGCAAAGGGATGTTTACAACTTACATTATGGTCATGTCCAGCTGAATATGAAATGGGAATGACTGGTTAAAAAGTTTATATTCCCCCCATCCAACGAATCCAATGCCTTTTTTGAGGCCTAACATGCAGTGGGTATCTACGATTTTATTTTCTAATTTAAAAACGTGGAAAAATAAAAGCCCTTCACATTTACATACAAAAACACCTGTCAAAAAACTAAGAAAATATCCAAATACCGACAATAGCGACGGCTCCAAAGGAAAGTTCCCGTGCCCTCGAACCATATTTATTATTGGTTTTCTTTTGCATCGTGTCCCTCGGAGATTCTGCGATTTGCAATTACAATAATGTTCTTAACTTTTTTTTATTAACACATGTGCCTCTGTATTCTTATAAAATTCACACTGTAATTACACTTACACCCTACTTTAACGGAAGGAGGTACCGGAATTTTGTAAGAATATATGGTACAAGTTTTATTACAAAAAAGGTAGGGATATAACCGTAAATGTATATTTTTGAAGGGACACTAGTGTAAAAATCCTTTATTACTCGGCCATTTTCCCAAATCCTCTCATATAACACGACATTTTTCTATGTGCTATAAATCTTTCCATCGTTTTCCTATGGTAATGTTATTAGAGATGTTGATCGAACTAAAATGTGTTTGTATTCTATTATCGAAGAAGTGAACATAAATTTCAAATTTTAATTCGACGACTTAGCATGCCAAATATTAACAAAATATAAGCTCGTTCGATAAATACTAATTTTATTTAGACACACATTCATATTTTTACGCAATAGTCGTGAGGTTAACGAATTTTTATTAGAATAAGTGAGCTTTTCCTATTTCAGCTTGAATCGTTTCTTATTTTCAATGTTGAACGAACTTTTATAGAACTCTAATTTCGAATTTGTTCATTTTAACAAGTTTGTCTTAAGTAAAATTGCTAACGAACTATTTATCGGACCAATGAACTTGAACTCCAACATAAGTTATCGAATTTCCATCGATATGAACTTGAACCTTCGAACTTTTTTGTCTAATCAAACTCGAACATAGATTCATTCTTTATAAACCTATTTGATTGGCATATAAATAATATAAATCCTTCTATGTACCATCCAAATTGTGTTTAATCCATTTTGAAGCATATCTTGATTACATCTAAACATGTCCATATTTTGTATTTACCATCCTAACCTCATAAACACACTCCATCTTACATGCATGCCCATGTTGTTACTACCATTCCTCAAGATTCAACTATCTTTGAGCTAATCTAACCATGTATTTGACTCGTAATAATCCGATGGTATATATACAATCTTACTATGTCTCCTCCCTTTCACATACTCTTTCTTTCCCTGCAAATGTAGGTCTTTCTTTTGATAATACATAATCAGTACCCCCCCCCCCCCTCGCAATCTAAAATGGTTTCTTCCTCCCTTAGGATCCGTTTGGTCATCGAGTTACCTTGGGGTATCCTGGTTTAACCCTTTGCATCCTTGTATTGGAATTTCATCACAAATCAATGTGACATCACATTCGTTACTCCAACCCTTTCCAACCCTTATAACCATCCAAACAACAACTATTTGCAAGAAGTTACCCCAACCCAGCCCATCTAAGTAACCAAACATACCCTTACCCTATCAGCCATAGTGCCTCACATGGTCCCTTGTGGAGATTGAAGAAGGGGAGCTCATAAAAAATAGGTGGTATTGGTTGTTTCGTAAGAGTAAATCGAAGAGAAAGAAAAGGCAGATCGTTTGGTAGAATTCATTCTCTATAAATGACAAATGTGGAATTTTAGATGCTTTCAATAAAATTTAATAGTCAAACGGATGAAATCTAAACAGTAAGGACCCGTTGGGCTAGTGTGGTATCCCATTTTTTCTCTACGTGAGTCCCACATTTTATCTTTTTTAATGCATTAAATAATTCAAATCTCTTTCATCAATTCAATAAAAAAATAATATATTATACCATCATATCATATAAAAATTATAAGCTACTTCACTTTCACTCACTTTTTCAAACTTTAGTACAATTACATTACAATAACTACTCACTTTTCCAAACTTCAATACAATCATATCACAACAAATCCACAACAAACTCACCTTCAGTTTATCCAAACACTAAAACACAAAAATGAATTACTCTCTAGCAGTTTAACCCGCCTAACCCGCGTACCAAACATACCCTAAGAGCAAAGGACTTTGCGGGAGTTGAGATGCTTGTGTGTTCTAGACTTTGTTATTGCATCCCAAGGTATGTATTATATAGGTCAACCTATTAAATTTGACACCTACAATAATTTTCAAGAAGTACAGATGGATTTAGATGTAATTATTATGTTTTACAAGGCACGAATTTAAATTTGTCATTTTTAGTGTTTAATTTTGAACCTTTTATGTATTTGCTCTGCAATCCATCAAACCCTGCGATTCTCCCTACCGTTTGCCACACAAGAAAAGATCTCAACCGTCCATCGATCCCCGAGCCCCCCACACTTCCCCTTCACGCCAATCGGACCACTCAACCTCCACGTGTCCGGTCAACACAGCCTCCCTATATAATCCCCTCCCCGCACTGCACCAAAGAGCTTCTTCCTCCTCCCACCATTTTCAGAGCTCCCCCACAAAGCCCCCAACAAACTTCTCCTCCGCTCTCCCCCAATGTCCCCTCTCCTCTCTGCCGGCGCCGCCGCCCGCGCCGCCGCGCTCCGTTCCTCTTCCGCTCGTCGACGCCTCTCCTCCGCCGGTAAGATCCATTGCACCTACGTCGCCTCCGATCTGATCCGATCTGATCGCCTCTCGATCGCCTCGTTTCAGCTAAGAACACCTTCGAGGGCGCCCTGACATCCCTCGCGAGACCCGGTGGCGCTGGCGGCGAGTTCGGGAAGTATTACAGCCTCCCCGCTCTCAATGATCCCCGGATCGGTGAGGAGTTCGCTCGGGTTTGGTTTTTTTTCTCGTGGATCGAAATCGATTATGTTTGATAGCTTCGTGAGTGTTTGTGTGTATGTGGATGCACAGATAGGCTGCCGTACTCGATCAGGATCCTGCTGGAGTCGGCGGTACGGAACTGCGATGAGTTCCAGGTGAAGGGGAAGGACGTGGAGAAGATCATCGACTGGGAGAAGACGGCGCCCAAGCAGGTCGAAATCCCCTTCAAGCCGGCGCGCGTGCTACTCCAGGTTTGAGGCGTGGATATGTTCCGGATCTTATGAGGATTTGGGAGGTTTTTGTTACGATGTCGTGCTGAAAGGAAGTTTCTTTCATTGTCTGGGCTTTAATCGTTTGCAGGATTTCACGGGTGTTCCGGCAGTTGTTGATCTGGCTTGTATGCGGGATGCAATGAACAAGCTGGGTGGTGATTCAGACAAGATTAACCCGTTGGTATGTTGCTACTTAGTGCTGCTATTGCCAATTTTGATTTCTTTTGTTATTTTCTTCCTTTTTCTCTGAGAAGAAAATAGTTTTGAGGTGGACTTTGGCTTGGCTGATGCAATTATAGTGAGGCTCAAGTAGAAGAAGTAATGGAAATGTTTTGGTTCTGATATATTGAGGGTCGGAAATCCATATACATATTGGAAAAGCGTTTAGGGAATTAACGTGTGTCGTGATAATTTTGGGAACTTACACTGAAATCTGGGACTTGTTTTTAAAGGAGTATACGTTTTATTATATTGCCGTGGTCACATCACTTGAGTTAAAAGGGGTCAACGTGCAGTTTAGTCTTGTTTGAATTTCTTGTGATCAGCATCGTTTCCTATATCAATAGCTGTAATGTCCTATTTTAAATTGAGAATAAGTGGCATATTTATCTAAGATTGTGGACGATGTTTTGATCTCTCTTCTCTTAATTTTAGTATTTAAAATTTTGCAACTTTGTCTTGGTTTTCTTTAACTGTACCATAATTTGACTTTTTCTAGGTTCCGGTAGATCTTGTGGTTGACCACTCGGTGCAAGTTGATGTGGCAAGGTCAGAAAATGCTGTCCGCGCTAATATGGAGCTTGAATTTCAGCGCAACAGGGAAAGATTTGGGTTTCTAAAGTGGGGATCCAATGCGTTCCGCAACATGCTTGTGGTTCCGCCTGGGTCTGGAATTGTTCACCAGGTAGAAAGATTCTGGTGTGGTGGTAAATGACTATAAGCATAATTTTATGTTTAACTAGTTTTTAAATGTTATCCTATCTTTGAGCGTACCTCAATAGAAAATGTTGCCTCATTTTCGGGGTTATCAAGTTTCCCCGTGTTTAAATAGCATAGACTTTTCTAATCAGAAGATGTGTTGGATCATCTCTTCAGTTTCATTTTGCATCTGACCTGATAGGAAAAAAATAAAATAACATCTCTCTTATAACTATCACGATGCTGCTTTTGAATGTTGCCATTTTATTCATGATTTTAAGATGACCAGCAAATGATTGCTAGTTTAGCTCTGGCAATTATGAATTATTATCAAAACTTATATGTCAAAATGTGTAGAAAGTGTTGGTTCATTTTTTTAAATATCTCAACTGAGATGTGTGTTAACCTACTTTCATGTTGTGGTATTACTTCATCATTTGTTGAGTTATTCCTTTTAACCATCTTACTAAAATTGTTATGAATTTGCCGTATCAATTTCATTGACTATATGTGGTATATCATCCAGGTGAACCTAGAGTATCTGGCTCGTGTGGTTTTCAACACCGACGGTGTACTTTACCCTGATAGTGTGGTTGGCACCGATTCTCATACTACAATGGTAGATGGTCTGGGTGTTGCTGGGTGGGGAGTTGGTGGAATAGAAGCAGAAGCTGCAATGCTTGGCCAGGTGAATGTCTTTGAATTCTCAATTTTCCTAGATATTTGCAAACTAAGAAGATTGGTGTGGTTTCTGATTTTTCTCTCTTGCAACTGTTCTGAACAATCTGCTTTCTTTTTTGCGGCTGTTTTTAACTTTGTCCTACTCAGATGATGCACATTGACTTTGTTGTAACATACTTACTGTTGCTTGCAGCCCATGAGTATGGTTCTTCCAGGAGTAGTTGGGTTTAAATTATCTGGTAAGTTAAGAGATGGCGTGACAGCTACGGATCTGGTCCTAACTGTAACGCAAATGCTTCGCAGGCATGGAGTTGTTGGGAAGTTTGTAGAATTTTATGGTATGTTTTTCTAAAACCAAGCATTACAATCTATTACTGTTTGAAACAAAATAAATTAGATATGATCTCGTGTTTGCAAGAGATATCATGCTTGCCATGCTTCATATGCAGGTGAGGGAATGAGTGAACTATCATTGGCAGATCGTGCCACAATCGCAAATATGTCACCAGAATATGGAGCAACCATGGGCTTCTTTCCTGTGGATCATGTCACTCTCCAATATTTGAAACTGACTGGCAGGAGTGAT
Organism: Ottelia alismoides; assembly: GCA_037367405.1. Taxonomy (NCBI): domain Eukaryota; kingdom Viridiplantae; phylum Streptophyta; class Magnoliopsida; order Alismatales; family Hydrocharitaceae; genus Ottelia; species Ottelia alismoides. The sequence continues at coordinate 468,522 of JAZKJV010011635.1, forward strand.
GACACTGTGAGTCATCAAATCTGTAATCCATCAATTTCGACATTTCAGAGAGCATGCCCGTAAATCTCTTGTGATGTTTTTTTAATCAAAATCAGGTTGCCATGATTGAGTCTTACTTGCGAGCTAATAACATGTTTGTCGACTATACCCAGGTTGGTCTTCGCACTTGTGAAATGTAGTGATTGTTAGAAAAAAAAGATGTTGATTTTCCTCTTATTGTCTTTTCAATTTTCTCCCTCTTATTATGAATCATTTTTAAATTTGTGCAAGCAGCCTCAGTCAGAAAGAGTGTATTCGTCCTACTTGAATTTGAACTTGGAGGAGGTGGAACCATGTATCTCTGGACCTAAGAGGTTTACATAACTTGGGAATGTTTTATTACATTTAGTTCCATTATCTAACGTTTCCTGATTTTCTTCTGATGTGGCACAACTTTTTCCCTCATTAATTGGCAGGCCACATGATCGAGTTCCTCTGAAGGAGATGAAGTCAGATTGGGGCTCTTGCTTAGATAATGAAGTTGGATTCAAGGTAGCATTCTTATCTTGGAATTGAATTCAACCAATATTTTATTTTCTCTGACCCTTATCCTGTTGGTTATTATTCTTCTCTGGTGCACTATACAACCATGGAAGGACATATCTATATCGATATCGTTTCGATATCGTGTCGATATCGATATATCGACGATATATCGCCGATATATCGCTATATCTAGGTATCTTTATGAAGGAAATGCCTGAAATTGGATATGTCGATATATCGATTTCGGTATCGATACCATGTCGATATCGATATATCGCCGATATATCGGGATACGGCCTTCCATGTATACAACCGGGGCCAACTTGTACAGCATACATTTATCCGAAAGGAAACATTTCTGTCGGGCCCTATCTGTTCATCTGTTTAAAATAAATCTGATATTGGTGCACTTTATATCTGCTTGTTAAATTAAATCAGCTTGGACCAGTTTGAACATTACATTGTTGTTGTCGTTTGCACTGCAGGGATTTGCCATACCAAAGGAAGCACAGAAAAAGGTTGCAAACTTTTCATTTCGTGGACAGCCGGCTCAAATTAAGCACGGTGATGTAGTTATAGCAGCAATTACCAGCTGCACCAACACTTCAAATCCAAGTGTCATGCTTGGAGCGGCTTTGGTGGCTAAGAAAGCTTGTGAACTGGGTCTTGAGGTTAGACAATTATTGATAGTTGCATCTTTTATTTATTACATTTTTGCATCTTACACTAGTTAGGTTTTTTGTAGCACTGCATAATGGGAATGAATGTAGTGTATTCTGGCGTTTGCCAATCTTATCAAGCAATTGAAGTTATAAATGCCTTTGAGATTTAATGCAGTGTATTATTTTCTTTAATAAAAGCCTTGTGTTTTATCAGTTAATAGGGTTATTAATGGGGAGCCAAGGCCATCAATCCTTTATTAGGGTCAGAAGTCAAAAGAGTCATTATGGGATTTAATGTTAATACTGAATAGTTATCTAGAATTATATAATTAGGATTTATAAGCCACTCTCAAAAAAGTTAGGCACTTGTTTTTTTTGATGTTTTTCATTATATTTATTGTGAGTCACGCAAAGTATGAAGGAAAATAAACAATGACATGCATAGTTAATAGCTTTTGGCTTATTATTTCCTTGTCCCTCGAGCCCCATTTGTTTTTTTTTGACCAAGGAAGATGGGGGTGACTTCCCAAGACGGGAATCATCACACCAAAGCTTTCATTAAAAAGCAAGAAGATACATCAGTTTGAGATCCAGAAGTTGTACAAGGCATTACAATTAGCAAGAACATTTTCAAAGTAAAACCGATGCCCCTTGAAAACCGTATCATTCCTGCCCAGCCAAATAGACCATAGCACTGCAAGTGGCTTGGAGACATCGTCGGAAGACCCAAGGCCCACCGCCCGAATGGAACCCCAAAAGCGCACCGCATCGGAGGCCTGAACCCACGGGAGCCCCAATGACTGCCACACACTGACCGAAGACCTGCAAGCAAAGAAGATGTGGTCCGCACTCTCCATACCATCCTCGCATCTGTCACACCTCGTATCCGTCGCGCCCAACAGTCTGGCTCTTCTCACTTTGTCACAGATCCGGTCTCTTCTTAGACACCAAAGAAAAACCTTAACCCGAGTAGGGATCTTAGCTGCCCAAATCACCTTCAAATCTGCACAGAGATCCTTGTCCCGCTCCACCAGTCCAGTAGCCAACCTCCTGTAAGCTTTCCTCACGGAGAACCTGTCGTCCTCCCACACAAAATGGTCGGGATCACCCGACATCTCCTCGGTTGGGGGAATCTCCGACAACAACCTCAAGAAATCCTCCATCCTCTGATCCGAGAGAGCAGCACGGAACGTCGGCGCCCACGACCCCGATTCAGCCACCTCTGCCACCCGCGCCCCCCTGTCAACAACCAAAGCCATCAACTTCGGAAATCGATTGGCCAACACCCCCTCCCCCGTCCAGTCATCAAGCCAGAAACGGAAGCGAAGACCATTCCCCAAACGAGACCGGAGAAAAGGCCTAAGGCCTGGAATTACGGCACAGATCCCGCTCCATAATGAGGGCTCGTAACGCTTCCTCCCAGCCACCAACTCCCCTGTGGCACCATAAATCTCCCTGAGCAACCGTAACACCGGCGAGTCAGATGGACCCCAAATGCGTACCACCCACTTGGCAAGCAAGGCCTTGTTCATTGAATCCATATTCCTTATACTAAGGCCCCCTCCAAAACAGGTACCACGATATCCTTCCAAGCCACCAGGTGCAACCCCCTTGTTGCCTGCCTCCCATCGGACCAGAAAAAAGATCTCATTAAAGATTCCACCTTCTGCCTAACACCCGTCGGCATTCTCCTCGTCGAGAAGAAAAAGATCGGAATGGCGGAGAGAACATGCTTCAGTAAAGTAAGCTTCCCACCCTTGGACAGAGTGGTAGCCTTCCACCCTTCCAGCCGCTCCTCCATTCTCCGCAGAACACAGTCCCAATCGGACCTCCTCAACCTTCCCTCTACCAGCAGTAACCCCAGACAGGTTATCGGTAATCTCCCCAGAGGGCATCCGGCCCAAGCTGCCAACATGTTGCTCTCTTCGCCATTCATCCCCAAAGGAACCAGGACCGACTTCTGCCGGTTAATCTGCAGGCCCGAGAGACAACCAAACACATCCACCAATGTTGCCGCATTGTGATTCTGCTCCTCTGTCCCCCCAGGAACACCAACGTGTCATCCGCATATTGTAAAACTGGGACGGAGATGTCCCCCATCTTGAATCCTTCACACCAGCTCTCCTTCAACCGTCCGCTGAAACAAGACCGCTAGGCAATCCGCAACCAGCACAAAAAGCAGAGGGGCCAGGGGGCAACCTTGCCGCACCCCTCTCTGTGGTTGAAAACAACCCCCTCCGGTCTCCCATTGACCAAAACAGAGCAGGAGCTAGTTGTAACACATCTCTTAATCCATGCAACCCACTCCTCCGGAAATCCCCTTTTTCGCAACGCTGCCCACAAGAATCTCCAGCTGACACAGTCGTAGGCCTTGGCATAGTCTATCTTCCAAACCACCCCCTTCTTTGCAGACCTCTTCCACTCACGACAGATCTCCGAGGCAGTGACAATGCCATCCGCCATGTACCGGCCCGGGATGAACGCAGATTGAGCCGGCAATACCACGGATCCCAAGACGGTCCTAAGCCTGCTCGCCAGCACCTTGGCAACAATGAGATAAATGCCATTGGAAATAGAAATCGGCATGTAGTCCTCAACCCCAACTGGGGTCTCTTTCTTTGGCAGCAAAAAAAATCAAGGACCTGTTAATCTTCTCAAACCCCCTGTTGCCACCCCTGAACTCTGCAAGCACCTTTAGAATGCCCCCCTTCAGTAGATCCCAGAACTCACGGTAAAAAGACATTGAGAAGCCATCTGGGCCAGAAGCCCCATCCGCATTCAGGTCCCAAACCGCCCTGCGCACCTCTTCCTCCGTGAACTCTGCCAGTAACGAACCCACTTGTGTTCCACTCAACGACTCCACCCCCTGCCCAGTCCAGCCCCACCCACTGTCCTCCCTCCCTCTCCTCGATGCCCTCACAAAGTGCTCCTGAAGGGCCATCCCAATGTTCCTCTCCCCCGACACACTTTGTCCCCCCACCTCAACCTCATGCAAGAAGCTCCGCCTCCTCCTCCCGGACGCCACAGAATGAAAGAAACGCGTGCTAGCATCACCCTCCCTTAGCCACCTCTGCCGAGATCTCTGTCGCCAGTGCACCTCATCCTTCCTGTCCTCCCGAAGCACCACCTTTAGCCACGCCGCCCTCTCCTCCACCTCCTCCGAAGTCAGCCCTCGATCATCATCCAACCCATCCAACCGGCTAATCCCAACCTCAGCCTCAGTCCTGACTGTCCGCCGCCTCCTGGCGACATCCTTCCCAAAGGCCAACAGCACCCTCCTTAAGGAATCAAGCTTTGCTGCAAACCGCGAAACGACCGATCCCGAGACGACAGAACTCCGCCAGTGATCGACCACCAAGTCCCGGAAGCCCTCCTCCAACAGCCATTTCCTCTCAAAATGAAAGGAGAACCGCACCAACCGCTCCTCCCCAGAAGACCAAAGAACAGGAGTGTGATCAGAGAGCGTCCTCGGAAGAGCCCAAGCCCTCGCCAATGGAATGCCTCCCCTGCCTCAACCGACATCAAGAACCTATCCAGCCTGGACCTCGATCTCGCATTCCGCCAAGTGTACCTGCAACCGGCCGCGTCCACAACAGACAACCCTAGGGAGCGAACCGTCTCCCTAAACTCAGCAGATCCCGGATCCGAACCACCGCCTCCCCCCGGACTGTCGTCCGGTAGCAGAGTAACATTCAAGTCACCACCGATGATCCAAATGCCGCCACCAACCTCAGGCGCAACACTCGCCAAGTCCGCTGCTAGGACACCCTCTTCGGACCTACACGGTCCATAGACATTAGTAACAGACAGAGAAAGCCCATCCGCTCGCCGTCGCAGCTTCACTGACAAAGAGAACACGGAAAACGGAAGTCCCAACCAGATCGAACGAATCAGACCGCCATCCATAAATTAGCCCGTCTGAAGCACCAACCGCCTCTTTCTCAGCTATGGCAAAAACCCCTCCCCTGCTCATCTCCCTCCACCTCTGATCATCCAAAGTCTGCAGCTTGGTCTCCTGAAGCAAGAAGATATATGTCCCAGCTTCCCTCAACAGATTCTGCACACCGAGTCTTTTTTCGGGCCGACCCATGCCTCTCACATTCAAAGATACTAACTTCATTTGAGCAACGCAACGCCCATCTTCCTTGGGGGAATGATCCCCAAACGCCTCGCAATATCACGGTCAAGAGCGGCAAATCGGTTCCGCACCACCAAAGGGTTGGACGCCCCAATCGACTCCCTTTCAGCGGCCCCTCCCGACGCCAGGGAGGCCCTCAACGAAGCCCTCGCCACCTTGTCGTCCCACTTCCGCCCCCTCCCCCCCTCTCATAAGCCAGCCCAAAAGGCCGCTGCTGCTGCCCCACGCCCTCTTGAAGCGGCAGCCCAAAACCCGCCCCCTCCACCACAACAGAGGCTCCCAAGACCGGAGTCGAAGGCCCCCCCGCCACCCCAGACCCAACTGGATTGGTCGTAGGATCGACCGAACCCCACTGTCGAACCCCGGAGACCGGGTCGCCCTCCACCACGCCCAGTTGGCCCTCCCGACCCTCCTGGCCAACCCGCACCGCCCCAACCCCCACTCGTCTCGCCCCACCGCTGCGGAGAAATGCCTGCCACCTCTGGGGTCGAACCGCCAACCTCCCCCTCCAACTCTGCAGCCGCCAGATCCACACTGCCCCAGGAGACTGAGCGTCGTAGCTGGAAGCTCCATCGAAAGGCAGCCCCGCGGGATCCACCTCAACAGAACGCGGGACCTCAAGAGCACCAACAGACCGAGCCCCATCATCAACCACCGCTCCAGGCAAGTCAACCGTCGAGCCCCATTTGTTTGGATGGAAAGAAAATACAATGGAGTGGAATCAAGACAAGAATGGAATCAACCATGGAGTGAAAAGAAACAAGTTTTCCATTCCATTGTTTGGTTCATATTATGAATTAAAATATTTAATATGAGACACTTTCCTTTCTTATGTTTAGAATGAGAACAAAATAGAAAGAAATCAACCTTCCTTTTGATATATTTCAAGAAGTGAAAAACGTAATCGATATCCTTTGACTTTTTTTATATAATTGATGTATTTGAGATATTTTCTATCTTTTATCTCTTTTATGTATTTTCTATTATTTCCTTCTTCATTAGGTATACGGTGTCAGAGCGACGAACCTAGATCGGCGTTCTCTTACCCCACAGTGCCTTAGACCCCACCCGCAACCTCCTCCGCATCGTGCGTCGTCGTTACACCTCCTCGCAGCTGCACCACGCGTCGTCGCCTTCCATTCGGAGGTAGCCCAATAGCATCGTGAGCTGCCCAACGTGTCGCCACGCCTTCGTGTGACTATGATGGGTCCCAGCGCACCGCCGCACCTCTGTCGGCCTACTGTTGCGGGCTGTAGCGCCTCCTTGCACGAGTCCGTACACCGCCAACGATGCATGTGGTGGTTTTCTCTCCTCTCTGTCACCAAACTGCATTCCGAAACGGTCTTATTTTAATCGAAAAATGAGCTTTTAAACATATAAATCCCGTTTTTCAGTCCTAGCGCAGCTTAAAGAGTAACAAGGATGGTTGTATGAGTCTACATGTACAATCAATCCTTTATATGATCATGTATACTTGCTTGATTCAGACTACTTCCTCAGACGAGTTTTGTTTTTTAGCCTTCTTTTATCTTGTCAGAAAACAAGGGTAATGTCTTCTCTTCTCCAGTGCCTTCAAGGGACCGACTCCCATTGTGAATATGGATGTGACCAACTATGAGTTGTAGTCTATGCAGTTTTTGACACTTATGTAGTGAAACAAGGAGCACATTCTGATAAAATCGGAGTCGACAGAAAAAGACCGAGGACAATGCTTTGGGGAAGCAAGATAACACGTAATCATGCATACACGTATTTGGCTCTCTGAGACACTCACCACATAGATAGTCAATGATATTGTGAACCAGTCCACCGTCAAGGCGATGTATGATATTCTGGCATCCACTTATGCCCAAGCAAGGAATGAGGTCAAGATTCTTCCGTTCAGTTTAACATATACAAGGTAAAGCAGAATGATCGTCCATTTAACATGTTCTACTCCTCGCTTTGTGGCATGTTCGAGAAGTTTCGCAACTTCATGCTAATTACAACCTCCACAAAGCAACAGATGGCACACAAGAACCCCACGGTGGTTGGAGTTTTCTTAGTTGCGCTTGACCCAAAGTATGAGGCAGTACGAACCCAGCTCCTTACTGGGGTGACCATACCTCCCATGTAGGAGGCTTACAGTAGTCTTAACGGGCTTCTTATTCCACCTACTGCCACCACACAACCTTCCTCAGGGATGATTGCTTCTCGCAACAGAGAATATTCTACTCAATTTAGAGAGTATAGTCTCCGTGGCAGAGGTGATGGACGTCAACGTGGTCCCTGCACCTACTGTCGTCGTTCAGGACACTCTAAGGGCACATGCTATCAGAAGTATGGATACCCCACATCTGCTCGATTGGCAAAGCAGATTGGGCTTTCAGACACTACATCTCCTCAGGCAGTACATGCCTTGTTGACATTGTCTCTCATATACAAGAGATCATGACTCTGGTAGCCGGCACTACTACGACAAGATCCAAAAATGCTATAGTTGTAGCTAGCGCCTCTTCAAGCTCCTCAGGTATCTTTTATGTTTTACTGGTTGTAGCAGTGCATATATAATCTATCATATACAAGAGATCATGACTCCAGTAGTCGGTACTACCACTACAAGATCCATAGATGCTATAGCTGTAGCTAGGGCCTCTTCAAGCTCCTCATGTATTGTTTATGTTTTTACTGGTTATAGAAGTGCATATATAACATAGTGGATCATGGACTCTTGTGCTTCTCACCATCTGTATGGAGGCAGAACTCAATTCAGGTTTTATAAGTCTATACCCCATAGTAGATGGCTCATTATTGCAAATGGGTTCACTTACCCATCACAGGAGGGGGGATGTGCATTTGATGTCATTTATGCATCTGTAGAATGTTTTATATGATTTTGATTTTCATATGAACTTGCTTTCTATTATTCAGATAACAAAGGATATGCATTGTTGTGCCATTTTACCACTCTTCTCTTGTGTTTCAGGACATATTCACGGGCATGGTGATTGGATGTGGTCTTGAGCAGCGGGGGCTCTACATACTGCTCCAGCCTCCTCATGCTGGTACCTCTACTATTCCTACTGGACCAGTCTCACCATACTTGTGGCACCTTTGTTTTGGCCACATTCCTCTGTAGAAGTTGTATCATGTCCTCCCACATATCTTTACACGATCTTCCTTCCAGTGCGAGACTTGCCAGCTTGGGAAGCATCACCGTTCTTTGTTTCCATCTCATCAAAGTCGAAGCAGTTCTCAGTTGTTTGAGCTCCTTCACTTAGATATATGGGGTTCGAGTCATGTCCGATCACTAGGGACACCGTTTCTATCTGATTATTATTTATGACTATTCTAGAAATTCTTGGATTTTCTTGTTAAAGAATAAGTCTGAGGCTGGGCCATCATTCATTAATGAGATAAAGAATATTTTCTTCCGTTACTGGCAAGTATTTGCATTTTAATAATGCCTTAAAGTTTTGCACTTTACATCTATCCGGGTTTCTCAGGTCACTTTGCATTGTACACCAGATCTCGTGTGCCTATAAATCTCAACAGAATGGTGTTTCCAAGCACAAACATCGTCATTTACTCGATGTGATCAGAACCCTTCTGATTCAGAGTCGTGCTCCTCACTCTTATTGGATGATGCAATTCTCACTGCCTTCTACTTAGTGAACCGTGTGCCTCTATTTTGGGAGAAAAGTTTCCTTTCTTGATTGCATTTCTCGATAAGGATTTATTCTTCTTTACACCCCGTGTGTTTGGATCCGTGACCTTTGTTCACAATCTTTTGCCTGGTCGTGATAAACTCTCTCCAGTGCTACCAAGTGTGTTTTTATTGGCTACTCGTACCCAGGAAGGGTACTGTTGCCTTGATTCGATTTGGCGGAAATGCTTTGTCAGTGCTGATGTTACATTCTTTGAGTTTGTTATATATTTCTCTCATACAAGTGACCGATTGCCCTCATCTGACTCTGATGAGGAGGTCTACTTGCCTCCTCCTCCTACAGCTCTACTACCTCTTACACCTGCTCTACCTCCTCCGACACCACCACCTCCACTACCAACTCCAGTACCTACACATGCTCCTGTGGCTACCCCTAGACAACCACCTACCCAAGCTTGTAAAAGTCGGCCGACTAGGCTGATTAGTCGGTCCGACTAGTCGAGTCGGGGGGGTAGCTAACTCGACTAGGCCTAGTCGGCCCTTGGTCGGTCCACCCGACTAGTCGGGCCGACTAGTCGGCCCATTTTTACAACAACCTTTTTTATTTTTTTTGTTTTTCACTTTTTTTAAAGCAAACATATTCTAATATGTTTAATGTTATATTTAAAGTCAATTACTTCTTTTGTTTCATCATGATGTCATATAAAATGCACAAATATATGTATATACATACGAATATATGTATAAAAAACTGATTTATATATTTAAAATAATTAAAAATTCAAAACCGACTAATGATCGACTAATTCCGACTAGTCGCCCGACTAACAACTAATCCTTAGTAGGTGACCCCGCCGACTGAATACCGACTACCGCTTTCTGCAACCTTGCACCTACCTGGACTCAATTTTTACCACATGTGTTTATGACGAACCGCGAAATCGGCGTCTTAATTTGTCGTTTTAGTGCGTTGTAGTTGGCTGAATCGGATGCGTTAAAGAACCATTTAATGAATGTCCATTTATATTTTACTTGGGCAAGCCCAAGGTCGAACTCAGGGACTCGAGCCTCTTCCGTGATATTTAGACTCTTATTAATTTAACTAAATGTTGGATTAATGAGTAGTAGGTCAAGAAATGCATGAAGACAAGACAACAATATGCATTAAGTAAACATGAAACATGCATTTTTTTATTTGATTTTTAATCATGCAAATAAATGCGATGAAATGCAATGTAAATAAGACAAAATACGCCCTAATCATCGACAAACTTGAGTCATTTAATCATAGGTCAAATCAAGGCTAATTAATGAAGCTACATTTATAGATGTAAAAATCAGGCATGCGAAGCATTACAAAAGACACTTAGCTAATAAAATAATACATCAAAACTCATAGTGTCAAATCTGAAATATAAGATGCCATCAAGAAGACAATGAAACTAGCTTCAAAATGTCACTGAAATTGACTCAATCGGAGCTAGAATGCTCAAGATATGCACAAGTGAAGACAGGGGCATAAATGCAAGAAAACATAAAAGATAAATAGCAAACAGGTCCCTGAGAGGGACTAACATGCAAATAAAATAAAGTATGGGACCTTCCCTGTGAATAACCCACACATGCGGGGGTATTTTTGCAATTATTTAAACCTGCAAGGGTATGAGCGCAAATTACCCCAAGCGCACGTACTCTACACGTGGTCTCTGGACCTGATTGCAAAAGGAGAAACTTCCGAGGACCTCCCTGCAATTTGCCCAGATCGCACGTGAGCATCACGTGGTCCTAGGCTCGGATGTCTCTGAGGCTTGGAGGAGGCTCGGAACTGCTTCGGCGAGGCTCAGCTTCGGTGGTGGCTCGGTAACGGCTCGGGTGGTAGGTTCTGAGGCAGGCTTGGACTGACACGTGTCCTTGTGTGCGCCGCTGATCAAGCCGATCGAGCGACGGCTGTAGGGTGAGGCGATGTCGACGTGGTTTCCTTTCGACCGTTGGATGACCATCGGGAGGGATGGCATCCAACGGTAGCTGTACCTCCTTCATATCCTTCGTCGGGTGGTGGAGTTAGACCTCCGGCGAAGGGCAGCGAGCTCTGCCACCTCCTCGTCGATAGTGCTCTGCTCTCATGTGGTCGCTGGTGGGTGGTCGATGAAGCTCTGATCACAAGCGAGATGCGACAAGGACTGGAAGAAGCTTTCGATGTTGATTCGCCGGAGATGGGGCTACTGAAGAAAGCTCCGACGAGACCTTCGTTCAATGAAGACTCAAGCACCTGCAGGGCTAGAGCGATAGACGTAGCGTGCCAAATATGACGAGTGTGAGGTGGAGTGAAGTGAACGGCCGTAAATCAGTTGAAGAAGGTGGATGCCATTGATCTTCTCCGGCGAGCCCAGAGGAGTTGGTCGGAGGTGGTATGGGATTTGGAGGAAGGAGAAGGGGGTCTCAGGGTGACACGTGAATGGTGGAGGCGAGGCAGAGCTATTGGGATGATCAATGAACGAAGATGGCGAAAGGGGAGTCCTAATTAATTAGAAGAGGCGAAGGATATACAAAGGAGATTAGAGTCACTTACCTGGGAAGATGGCGGACGAAGGGCCTATGCGCGGGCTTCTTGACGATGCCCTGGTCTTCGCTGAACTCAACCGGCCTTGAGGAGTAGCTCGGCGATGTCAGGGCACCGCAAACCTGACCGTGAGGGGCCAGGGGTCGTCACCGGAGGACCTTGTCGTCTTCGCGCTCCATGCCGCCCCCTCGCTGTCACTGAGGGGCGGCCGCGCGCTGGGCGACTCCCCCACGTAAAGGTGGACAAAGTGCTATGGCGACAGAGGTGGGTTATTTGAAGACGAGAGGATCGGTGTGGAGAAGGTGGAGGTCATGGTTTACGGGTGTGCGATGGAGCGCTACAGAGAGGGCGAGAAGGTATTCGCGAAGAAGAAGGGAGTTCGTGCTTGGACGTGGGCTGGTCCGTGAGTAGAGAGGATGGCTGAGAAGGCGGCAAAAATAGGAAGGGGATGATGTGTGCGCGAGGTGAAAATCGTGGGGAGAGAGGGCCAACCGGAGGAAGGGGACGATGCCTCGACCGTTGGATTCCGTGATCCGACGGTCGAGGGATGGGCACTAACATGAGGCTTGGATTAGATCAATAAAGGAACGATCAAGGGTCGAGGACGGGACACGTGGCGAGGCGTTACACGGGCGGAAGCGGACGATTAAGATGCAATGAGGAGTAGGATCGGGTGGTGGAGAAATGAGCGGGACTGAGCGGCGCGGATGGGGGTATCCAGACCATGATCGTGGCTGTGAACACAACACGTGGGAGAGTAGATGAGGGCGCTAAAGGATGGACCAGATGTGATCTGGACCATTATCCAAGGCCGAGAAACGAGGCGGATTGAATGGTGGTGCTCTGGAAGGAAGGAAGGCCATCGGACGACGAAGAGAAGAGGTTGCATGGCGCGCAATGAAGCGGGCCGCGTAGCGCAACCAGAAGGCGCCACGTGGCCCAATCAGTTTATTGCGAGAAAGAATTGAAGAAATGAAGGGGGAAATGACCGAATTTGGAAAAACTCAAATGAAAGTTGTAGATCTCGATGAGATCTACAAGTTTCATATTGACCAAAAACAGAGAAGAGGTCAAACAAAGGCATAAAATATTTTTGAGAGCGTTTTTAGGGTTAAAAACACCATGAATTTAATTTTGCCTTTTTTGTATTTTTAATTTATTCAAAGACTTTGATATTTACGGGGATTTGTCTGGTTTTTATTGACACTTAGTCTAAGCTAGGGGTTAATTTTAGCGAATTAAGAGCATGAAACATGGTTTCATTAGTTTACTCGTAGGTTTCACTTTGTTTCCCCTGCCCACAGGTCTTCACCATCATCCAACTCGCCTCAAGTATGTAATGAGCACATTTTTTCTACTGATGGCACTGCTGAGTTGTCTATGCAACAAGATTCCTTACAGGATGAGCATGTACCCTTTCAAGAGGGAAACTTACAGATTCACGAGGTGACATATGATCTTAATGTGCCTATTGCTTTGCGAAAGTAGAGATGTACTTGTGCTTCACATCCTCCTGTAACCCAAGTTTCTTTGAGCAGATTTTCAAAGGATTTCAAGAGATTTATCATGGCACTGTACGTTGTAGAGATATCATAGACATATTAGAAGGCCATTCAAGACAGTTAGTCGTGTCTTGATGTGAAGAACACTTTTCTTTGTAGTGACCTACAGGAGGAGGTTTACATGCAGCAATCACATGGATTTACTGCTGAGGTGGAGTGCCAGAAGGTTTGCAGGCTTCATAAGGTGATATATGGCCTAAAGCAAAGTCCAAGAGCATGGTTTCAGAAGCTCTCGGACTTGATAGAGCAACATGGGTTTGTGAGATCGACTACCAATCATTCACTATTTGTTCAGAGGACTCAAAGAGGTACAGTTGTCATACTTGTGTATGTTGATGATATCATTGTTATAGGGGATGACGAGTAAGGCATCCAAGCTACTAAGGATCTTCTAGGTCAACAGTTTGTGACAAAAGACCTTGGTAGCCTACGCTACTTCCTTGGACTGGAGTTCACCATGAACTAGCGAGGTCTTGTGATGACTCAGAGGAAGTACGTTACAGATCTCCTCTTTGAGACATGCATGGCAGATTGCAGGCCTGCCACTACTCCTATGGACCCGAGCATGAAGCTCTATGATGACACTGAGGAGGTCGACAAGAGGAGGTACATGGATCTTATTGGGAAGCTTCTTATGTGACCACTACCAGGCTAGATACATCCTTTGCAGTGAGCAAAGTAAGTTAGATCATGGAGCAGCCTAGACAGGAATATATGTATGCTGTCCATATGATTCTGAGTTATCTGAAGACCTCACTTGCACTAGTCTTTTATTCAGCAGAGGTACATCCCTTGCCGTTACAGCTTATACAGATGAAGATTATGCAGGATGCCTCAAAGAAAGGAAATCTACCTCTGATTTTGTTGTGTTCATATGGAATGGCATGAAATCTACCAGATTTTGTAGATTATGCAGGATGCGCTAAAGGTATGAAATATATCTTGGCAAGGTTGCAGAAGTCGGTAGTCGGTACTCGGTCGGCAGGGTCACTGACTAAGGATTAATCGGTAGTCGGGAGAGTAATCGGATTTAGTCGGGCATTAGTCGGTTTTGAATTTTTTAATTATTTTAAATATATAAATCAAGTTTTATAACATATACTCTCATTTATATTCATATATTTAGCAGTTTTAATATTTTTGAGAGCTTAAAAAATTATAGCAACAGAAGAAAAAACGAAGCAAGTTAAGAACAAAATGTTTGGTTCATAGCACGGACAAAATGTTAAGAACAAAATGTTTGGTACATAGCACGAGTTGAAGTTAGAAATAAATTAATACAAAGCTAATCAACAACTACAAAAGGTAAATAACCTAAGTTACCTAACTATCATGCAAATCAACAAGAAGTATCTAAGTTAACGAACATTTAGGCGTAATAAACACAATTCTAATCTTATATAAGTTAACCAACACGAAATTAAATCACAAAGTTTTAAGTAAAATTATCCAGGATAGTATATTAATTAGTTGATATTTTATATCTAGATGAAAAACTATAATTTAAAGTACAGAAGTATACCGAATTTTCTTATAATTTTTATTTAACATTTTTAGTGTTTTTTGTTTTTATATTTTTAAATTATTTGTGAGTTATACTTGTTAGCATGTAACCATAAGTATCTCATCTTATTGTCTAACAACAAGCCCTAAATCTCATCTAATTCTAAACGGGTAATCGAGTTTACGGTTTGCGCCGAAACATATATCCGAAATCCCTATGCAAAAGTCAGCCGAGAAATCTCTATGCAAAAGTCGACCGACTAGTCGGCCGACTAGGCCGACTAATCGGGCGATTAATCGGGTCTGACCGACTATTGGCCGATTTGGCCTAGTCGAGTCGGGTACACCCCCTGACTCGACTAGTCGGACCGACTAGTCGGCCGACTTTTACAACAGTGTATCTCGGTGTCATGGAAGCGCAAGAAGCAAACAGTAGTTGCCAGATCCAGTGCAAAATCAGAATACAGGGCCATGGCCTAGGCTAACACATAAATGATGTGGGTCAGATGTTTTCTTACTGACCTAACTGTTGAGGTGCCTCTTCCCATGCAACTCCAATGCAACAACTAGGTTGCTCTCTTCATCACCAACAACAACCCAACCTTCCATGAGAGGACCAAACATATCGATGTAGACTGTTACTACACTCGAGACATGATGCAAACATGCATATATGGATGTTGTCCATATGATTTTGAGGTATATGAAGGCCTCTCCTGGCACTAGTCTTCTATTCAACAGAGGTACATCCCTTGTCATTACAGCATGTGCAGATGCAGATTATGCAAGATGCCCAAAGAAAGGAAATCTACCTCTGATTTTGTTGTGTTCGTAAGGAGTGGCATGAAATCTACCAAATTATGTAGATTATGCATGATGTCCCAAAGATAGCAAAACTACCTTGGTGTCATGGAAGAGCAAGAAGCAAACAATGGTTTCCAGATCCAGCGCAGAATTAGAATAGAGGGCCTTGGCATATGCTAGCACATAAATAATGTGGGTCAAATGTTTTGTTACTGACCTAACTATTGAGGTGCATCTTCCCATGCACCTCCAATGCGACAACTAGGCTGCTCTCTTCAATTTCATCGCTAACAACCCAACATTACATGAGAGGACAAAGCATATCGAGGTAGATTGTTACTACACTTGAGACATGATAGAGAAGGGTCGTATCTCAAATACTCATGTTAGCTCATGAGATCAGACAACGGATGTATTTACCAAAGCCCTAGCCAGAGGACCTTACTAGGATGTTCCAATCTGAGCATATGATTGATATCTATGCTCCAGCTTGAGGGGAATTGTTGAGATATTTTCTATCTTTTATCTTTTTTATGTATTTTCTATTCTTTCCGTCTTCATTATGTAATTTACCCAATGGGTCTCTCCTCTATATAAGCGAGTCCTAGGGCCATATGAGAACGCAATTTCATTATTTTCCCTCAATATTTTATACAAGGAATCAATAGTTAAATTGAAATGGAGACCTTTTTGATATACTTTTCATATAATTAATATATTTGATATTTCTGTATCCGTAAAAAATGTAAACTCATATCAATGCCCGTATACATATTCGTTAGAATATAATCCATATCCATATTCTAAATAACTGAAAATGGTATATGTACCCGTATCCATATCTGCCAAAAAAAACTCATCCATTTCCATGTATCCACAAAAAAATAAAACCCCACATTCGTGTTCATATACATATCCGAAAAAAAAATAAAAATCCATATTAATGTCTACATGTATCTTCTAGAATGTAATCCATATCCATATCTTACAAAAAAAAATTAAAATGGTATCTAAAACCATATCTATATCAGCAAAAAAATAAAAACACGTATATCCGTATCCTAAAAAATATATATCCACGTCCTTATCCGTACCCGTAAAAATAATTCATATTTGATATATTTTTCATATGATAGAATATTTAATATATCTGTACCTATATCTGATAGAATATTTTGTAATAATATATGTATCTATATCAAAAAAATAAAAATGATATCCGTATCCACAAAAAAAGAAGAAGAAAAACCCATATTTATGTCTGTATTCATCCATATATGCATATATTTGTAACTTATTCGACTGTTGGCATCCATTAATGCATATATTTGTAACAATGGTATATGAATTCAAAAATATTGAAGAAGATTGCATTCCTTAGCATTTGCAAGGAATGGAATTCCAATTCTTAGGGGGTTACTTAAGAATGACTATGCTCATGTATAGGGGAATCCGGATTCTATTGTAATTGTTATTCATGCCTTAATATGATCCAACAAGCACAGAAATGGAACCAACAAAGGAATGGTAATTCTATTCTCTCCTCTATTCCAACGTAACAAACTGGGCCTCGTAGTCCTCCGTCTCTTCCTTTACTATCTAGGCAACCACAATTCTCAAGCCTCATGCAGCTTGGCATGTTCCTCTTCTCACCACAGATGTCTCCTTGCGTTCACCTCCCACAATCCCATGTAATTGATGCAGTGTTCTCCCTTCTCTTGCACACCCACGCATTCTTTTGTCCTTCTCACATCCCAAATTTTCTCTTGCTTTGTCAAGGAGCATCAAGATTGATGACATCATCACAATCACTGTGTCCCATTTACCACATAACTGACTCAAGTTATATGGTTTCATCTCATTCTAGTCCATTTTAAGAGGACATCTGATATATTTGTAGTCCATGTCTGTTTCATTGTTTTATGGCCCATGATTCATATGAACACTATACTAATGTACATGTTGAGTTTACTAGAGAAGTTGGACTTTCTTATGCTTCAAATCCGAGTAGGATTTTTAATGGGCAATCGAACTCTTGCCTCGTATCTGCTTGGAATGGAACAGCTCACCAAACCAAACCAGTTAGTCACGAGCTTGTATTGGACATGATTAGACATTGATGATATTCAGCATCCACTTTCTGAAGGATTTTCACTAGTTTTTTCTCTTGCTTTGGCTTCTCAGAGGGACCAAATAGGCTGTTAAATGGCATGAAAAGATGCACTCTATTAATTTTCTTTCATCTATTTGTTCAGTTGGACCACACATAGTGGGAGTTTTGTGCATGAATCTGCCCATTTTTCTATTAATTCAAATGTTCTATTTTTGTTGTGATGGCAAGATTATAACAAACGTTTATTATCGTGTTGCTGATTTTTGTGACCTGGAATTGGATGAAATCAAGTTCTTCATTATTTGTCTCTCTTATTGATGTTTTTATACACTATATCAGGTGAAACCATGGATCAAAACAAGTCTTGCACCGGGCTCTGGAGTTGTCACCAAATATTTGGAGAAGAGGTATATCCATTTACGTGGTTGCATATATTTCTTTATTTCACATGAAATCCAACATCTTGCTTTGTTATTGCAGTGGTTTGCAGAAGTATTTAAATCAGCAGGGATTTCACATTGTTGGGTATGGCTGCACAACTTGCATTGGTAATTCTGGGGAGCTTGATGAATCTGTGGCGTCTGCAATATCTGAAAATGGTATTACAATTCAATTTTCCTTGAATGGTTAATCATGTATATATGTGATTTATCCTCAGTTTTTTCAACTTAAATTCTGCTATACTTTCAGACATAGTTGCTGCAGCTGTCTTGTCTGGGAATAGAAATTTTGAGGGCCGTGTGCATCCTTTGACCAGAGCAAATTATCTTGCCTCTCCTCCACTTGTGGTGGCTTATGCTCTTGCTGGAACTGTAAGGAACTTCAGTTTTGAACTTAAACAGTCATATCAAAACCAAATTTTCTGCATTTTTTGTTGTTCACATCTCTTCTCTTTTGTTTTTTCATGTTGTTCATTTCCACAATTTAGAGAATGGTTTAGTTAGCTACTATAGAAAGGTGTGGGTATTCTCCGAAACTAAATACCACGATACTGTATTTTGATTAGCCAGAATCCATCATCGGATTTATGGCTTTATAGGCACATAAGCTTGAAACAAATACTAGCTAGTTTGGGCCATAGGTTAAATGTCGACAAAATGTCACTTAAAATCTTGTTTTGTTGATTTGAGGAGTTTTGAATCACGGTCCATCTCCTTTTTCGAGTATGTTGACTGTTATCTAGCTAAATATCGGCTAAGTGTGAGCCTAATGGCAAAGTGTATGGGGTTTATGGCATACTTCCCAGAAATGACAGATCTTTCCTGATTTCACCCAACTTCACCCAATCTAACTGTATTGTTGATCCATTCCCCTTCATTTCACGATTCATCTTGTTGTTCCAGTTCGGGAGTGGGTTTCGCATTCTGTGAGGCTATGATAATGTGTTCGTCATGCTTTAAGAGGTTCGTGTCATGCTTTATAGTTGTAAAGGTGTCATGGTATCTATAAATGGAGTCAAACCTTTTTTTACTCTTCATATTTTGAAAAAACAGTATTCTTTGTTTGCTTTAGCTTTTTTTAATTGCAATATCTGCACAAATTTAAACCTATATTACCATGTGCGAACATTTCAATACTGCTAGAATTCATATAACTACATTTCCTTTTTTAGGTAACAAGTGTATGTCTATTTTATCATCGCTTAAAGAACATCGAGGAATTTAATAAAGAAAGTTCCTTAAACCATTTCAATGATTTCTGGCCATATTGATGAAATATTAATGAATATTTCTCCAACATTTTCCTGTTTGGACTCGGCAAAATGACACTGAACATGATATTTGGGGCCATGGTAAACTCAAAATAATAATCTTCATACAATTCACTCATTTCACATGATGAATAGATTGGTGACAAATGATGGAAACGTGCATGGTTTCTTAAAAAGGGACATATACTAATATTTGGTTAACTAACGCTCATTTCAAGATTGAATTGTCATCCTCAGATGGTGGCTGCTTTAAAAACATGCAGGCCGAGATTTGATATGGATATCACATTGATAGTTTTACAGAACTAGATCATAAGATTTGTTAACCATGTTTGTCCCTACTATTTAAACTTGGAATGGTAGTAGATCTATAACCAATTGAGGCAAATTTCATCTAACAGTAGCTTTTTTTCTTGAAAAATAAGAGGTGTTCACCCAAGCTCCAATAAAACCATTACATGACCTTGGACCAAGATTCAACAAGCATGTGGGCATGTACCACTATATTCTTGAAATATAATGCCTCCCTCTCTAAAAGAAATTGTGTTTCTTGTGAGTCAGATGGCCCACAAGATAGTTGAGGGTTTTCTTCTTGTTTGTCAAACGGTAAGTATAAGCCACAGACCTTCTAGATTGCTCAGCATTCACTGGTTTCATCCACTCTAGAGGCTCTCCTCTACACCTCCCTCAACCAGAGCAACAAAAGAACATATGGTGGAGGTCTTCCTCCTCTTCGCCACATACAAGGCATGAGACGATAGACCCACGGACAGAGAGACTTTGAAAGACCTCATTATGAGCATCCATCTCCTAAACAATTAAACAAAAACTTTTACGGTCGGAGATTTTCGAGTCTGACCCTTCCATGCGAATCTAAGATCCTTTGCCAACCCCATATCTCCCAACACCCTTTGCCAAGTCAAGGTCTCATAAGCTTTCTTGAATATGAAAACCTCATGTCATGTCCAAGTTTGGCCTTGTAGGTTTTCTTTGGCATTAGATTTGGAACCTTATTCTAATTACGAGGAAAGAGGGAAATGGACTTTAACCATTATGCTGCAACATGATGCAAGCTGGAAAAAATACCCTTCACATGTAAAATACATATTTTCTATATGTTAGGCATACAGTGGATATTATTTTGTTATAATTGCAAGAGTGCTACTTGTTTAGGTAATTAGGAATGTTAAAAATTTCTCAGCCTTGGTATTTTCACATGTTTTATTCTTTTAAAGTTCAATATGAATTAAGTTAATAACTAAAGGAACTACCGATTGGGTTGCTCTGGAAAATCCGAAGAGGTCGAGGGGTGCTATGAATGGACAATATACTATGTAAGTTAAGGACTTGACTAATTGTTGCTTTGAATGACCATTGTGCAAATAGTAGTAGTTCCTACCATGGGGAGAAGCACGGTGTCAAAATGATTTATGCTTGATTTCATCGATTTAGGGGTTTATCCACTCCAATGTTCTGGTGGTAGTGTAGTGTGCATACCATCCAAAATACCAAGGTCCAAATCCTTCCTTGTGGGGGGTCACATTAGGTAGTCGACAACCAAAAGTAAAAGTAGTCAGATCTTTTCAACATGGATTTGAGCAAGAATCCATGTAGGTGACCCTACTTAAAGTGGGAGAAGGCTTCACCATTTTTTTATCGATTTAGGGGTGTGTAGAAAATATCATTGGCTGTGCCGTATTTTTGCTGAGTCTTGGTTATTCAGAGGCGAATTTGGTGTTGATTGTATGACCCTTGCACAGACCATTACAGAACCAGTACACCGTTGATGTACTCTCCCAATTAGGGGGTGAAGCTCAATCCATATTTCACAATTGAACGCGCTTGGTTGCTGGAGTATGGGTTTTGACAACTGGTAGAGTGGTACTAGAAGGGGGTACATGAGAAGAGCTCGACGACTTCAACCTTCGCATGTATGCTTAAAGGATGTGGGAAGCTTTATCGGAGGTGAAGCAACTGTACATGGAAGATGTTATGGTGGTCATGTCTGCTCAGGATATTGAGGCATGAAGCCTTCAACGAGATAATTAGGGAGGATGATACAAAGAAGGAAGTCTTGGAGACAAAGCTCTAGGCAACTCTACATTCACACAAGGTTCTTCCATTTGAAGGAGGAGGGATACCATTAAAAGTTTGATGTTGGAGCAAGTGGTGGCGGGGAAAGAAGAGATTGGTATGGCTCTTTAACATATCACATTATTAGGGAGAGAGCGCTCCTGATGAGAGGTGGTTGGTTTAGGGTGACCTCGGCTAGGGCAAAGGGTCGTCAAGGCCTACTTCCTAGCGGTACAACTCAAGGGCAAGAACCTGCTCAACGGTCTCAGGTGGCAAGCTCGTATCCGATACGACATAGGAGAGATAAGGTCAAGAAGGGCCCTGCTATGATCCGTTGGCAAGGATGCTTCAAATGTCGTGTGACTCGGCCATATCACGGAGATGTGTCATAAAGCAATCTCCTATTTTGTGTATGGCAAGTTTCAAAATATTTATATCGTATCGGTCTGTCCGAAAAAGGATATATCGGGGATATATTGGGATATATCGATGATATCGGTGGAAATCTCGAAAATGACACAAAAAAGCAATTTTTCACAAATTAAGATCATCATAGTTATCAAAACAATAAATAACATACACATATAAATTTATATGCAAGAATGAGGTTTATTCATCACACTATTACCCATTATATTGCACATATCGTTGGCGGTCAATGCTGATAGTTGATTGATATATAAATCACGATGTAGTTTAGTACTAGGAGTAGCAAAATAAGTAGTGAAATCAATCTTACAAGGCTAATATCATTAATATATATATATATCAATGGAATATCGGTGATATCGGTCGATATCCGAGAAATTTTATAGTGATAAAAAAATTTGAGCAATATGGCTCGATATGGAGATACATTGTTGATATCTTGTGAGATATTGGTCGATATCATGGAAAAGGATAGTAATATATGGATATCGGTCCCTACATCTCGTTGACATCGATATATCAGTCATATTTCATGATATCTTAAACCATGGTGTGTGAGGGAATCAAACGTCGACGCAAGGCATGACCGCAATTTGTGCAAGCTCGTCCTAGGTTCGACGGCATGAGGTCTCAGTGAAAGATCAATGTAACATACATGGATCCTTATTGTTCGCTCGAGGGAGTACTCGTGGTCACCTGTACAAATCGCGAGTTCTACCTGCGATCAACAATGGTTGATATTAACTCAAAGATCGGCCAATCCTTTGTGGGTAACATTGTTCTACTTGGGGTCTCTACTGTTTATGAATGAAGTCTCTATGATGTTGAATTGAAATCTTTGTTGCATGTTCCTACAACGAAGACTAAGATGTGGACGGTTGTATAACTATGACCTTACATCATAGGATATATCGTGATATATCAACGATATATCGATATTGAGAGGTAGGGAATATCATCGTTGATATATCGTGATACTGAGAGGTAGGGGATATCGATATCAGGGAGTTTTGGGATGGCTTCTCGATCGCGTTCTATAGGGAGTTTTGGGACTTAATTAAGGAGAAAGTGTTCGATGTGTTGCATGAATTCCAAAAAGAAAATCAGAGTATCGAGCACCTCAATAAAGCACATCTTTTTCTGTCATCCAAGCAGGATGTTCCTGTCGAGGTGGACTTCATATCGATATCCTTATCCAGTGGGGTCTACCTCATTATAGCTAAGGTTCATGCGAACCATTTACGGGGTCTTCTTGAAGACATCATTTCCCATGCATAGTCACCATTCGTTCCTGGGAGGCTCATGGCTGATGGTTGGGTTCTTGCATCTGAAATGGTGCCGAATTGGAAGATAAACCATGAAAGAGGATTGCTATGAAAGTTGACTTCTCCAAACCATATGACAACGTGGACTGACAATTTTTATGGGCATCTTTGGAGAAGAGGGGGTTTCCTGATAGGTGGAATGCTTGAATGAAGCATTGTATACGATGACGTTATATGCAGTCCTCGTGAATGACATGCTTGAGGGGAATTCTTCCAACCGTAATGTGGTGTTCGTCTAGGATGACCCCTTGCACCATTGTTTTTTTGTTATTGTGGCGAATTCTTCGGTGGTTTTAATGAGGCTTGCTACAGATTGAGTCTTGTGTACAAGTACCGCAAAGTGAACATATCTATACCTATTCAACAGTATGATGACAACATTGTGATTTTGATAGATGGTGGATTGGAGCATGCGCAAAGGGCATCAATGATTATGGACATCTTTGGCGACATCTCAGGTTTGCGGTTGAATAGAGAGTAGTTAACCGTCATTCCTTTTGGTCTTGGTTAGGAGGAGACATGGGAAATTTGCACCCTCTACGACGTTCGAGTGGATCATTGCTTGTGATCTACCCGGGACTTCCCCTTGTTGTAGGTTGCCTCAGTTCTTTTGACTGGAGGGTGGTTCTTCATAGGATGGAGCACAAGTTGGCTAGCTAGAGGGCGATAATGCTCTTCAAGGGAGGGAGGTTGACTCTTCTCAAGCACGCTCTTTTAATTGTCCGCATCTTCTTTTGTTCAACGAGGACACTTTCGTCGGGGGTGCAGACGAAGATTGAAGCTATGATGAGATGATTTTTTTGGTTGTTTGGCAAGCAAGAGAATGGAGGCTTACATCTTGTGGATTGGGAGACGGTAACACGATCTAAAAGGATAGTGGTTTGGGGGTTTTGAAACTTGAGTAGTGCACAGAAATCCGGCCCATGCGATTACATATATGTATGCAGTTGACCAATCGAACCGCATATGCTATATGCAGCCCTAGCGCATATGCGAGATGCATAAATCACATATGGGGCAAGGTATTCAGTCCAATATGCGCGTGATCCAATTACGGGATCATGCGCACGCTGCTTCTCCTTCATCTCATGGCCCCGCTGCTCCGATGCCTCCGCCCTTAATGCCTCCACCTTCTGCCATTGCAGTGCAACACCACCACAACCTCCGCCTTCCACCTCTAGCACCTCATACGCCTCCACAAACCTCCTCGCATCACCTCCTCTTCAGTAATACCTCCTCTACGACCTCTGCTACATATTCTCCACTACACGGCCTTGCCTCCACTTCCTTTCCCTCCGAAGCACCTCCTCGGCCTCCGGACTCCTCTATTGAAGCGCCTCCAGCACCTCTACCCTCATTGTTGCAACTTTGATCACTATGGGCATAAAGTTTTGTATATAGAGTCATAATATAGAAGTTGTTATGTTCATAATACAACCTTCATATATTTATCATTTATTATTATAATTTTTCCAAATTATGTTGATAATGCAATCTTGTGTTGATAAAAAAGTTATGTAAATAGCAAAAATTATTCAATATGATTTTTCCACTATATAAGAACGGTGACTGCCATCCAAATGGTCTGGTGGCAGTGCAATGTGATGCGTGCCTACCACCCAAAAGACCAGAGTTCAAATCCCCCTTGTGGGGGTTGCGTTTGGTAGTAGGCAGCCCGCATAAAAAATATTCGAATCTTTCAACACTGGTTTGAGCAAGAATCTATGTATTCGACCATACTTGTAATGGGAGAAGGCTTCACCATTTTTTTATATAAGAGTGGTGGCTTACATTGTAGGAAATTCCTTCAAGTATTTGATCATAATTCATTCTGAATTTTATTTTCTTAGGTCTTTTTTGTTGAAAGTTAAGTGTGTAGCAGAGATTAGGTTATATTTTTGTTGCTGTCAACAATTATACATTTAACCATTTAAACTCCATTAAGATAATATGTAGGAAAATTCCGTAGATGGGGCCTATGAATTTGTTACTTTTGTAATCAAATTGTCCCTTATAATTGGATTCCATTTTTTACTTCTAATTTTTAATGACACATACTTTTTTGTCATGCTTAGGTGGTTTGTTATGTCTACCCCTTCCACATCTACGGCTTAATCTAAAGGAAACATGTATTATTTTCTCCGACATCATAATTAAATATATGTCTTTAATATTTTTAATTAAAATAATGCAAACCACAAAATCGGCATATACGTCCTCATATCCGCTTACTCGCTTGGGATCACTTGACCGAATGAATACCGCATTCCGACTTTCTGAACTTTGAACTCGAGTGCATGAATAAGGCTTCTTTTGATCAAGTGGGTGCTCAGGTTATGGGGCGAGAAGGAAGACTTGGTGTGTAGGCTTATGCAACGTATTTATAGTATTCAAATGGCTTTGATCGGGACCCCTATCCATTTTCCCTCCTCCCTTTGGCAGGGTATCAAGAGCTGAGAAAGATGCTCTATCTAGTAGTGGGCAATGGTGAGGTCTTTCAATTTTGTACAGATGATTGGACTGGCAAGGGCAACTTGCGGGAGCGGTATCCACACCTTTTTGCACTTGCGGGGGAAAAGAATGCGGTATTAAGTCATGGGCGGACATCCGTAGTTTGGATCCCCGTTTTCATTGCAAGCTTCTCAGACCAAAGAATTGTGGAATATGTGGTGGTGTTGGCTGAATTGCAGGACAATGATGAATTCACAAGTGTGAGAGACCATTTTCTATAGGCTACGGGCAAGTTCTCAGTTAAGAGAGCATATAATTTCTTTGCCAGAGGTGCTGAAACTTCACATGATGGATTATCTCGGGATTGCAGAATCAGATGGAGCTATAAAATCTCACAAAGGATCAAAGTATTTCTTTGTCTTGCCAGACATAGCCATCTGTTGACCAAGATGCGTCGTGTTAGAATCCTCAATACTGGTGATTTGGTGTATAGTAGGTGCGGTGCTGGGCAGGAAGACATGGACCACCTTTTCTTTCATTGCAGAACCTCTTCGGATGCTTACGAAGGGACTAAAATCCAATGGCTCAGAACTGATTGCTCTAGTTCTTTCTAGAGCTCGGTGAGACTGGCATGTGGAAGTTCCCAAGATGATGCTACACATGCTTTTTCTCTTTTGTGGGCTATTTGGTGCGCTAGGGATGCTAATATTTTCTTGGGGCAGCGTTGTTACCATGAGAATGTTCTTGGTCATTGGAGGGACCTCTTATTGGCCTGGGTCAACGTATAATCTGATTGAATTTTAATATGTTAATGCAAGTTTGAGGTGATTCCCCGCTCGGTATCTCACCCTTTCCCTTTTTAAAAAACTAAAAAAAACATCACTTCAGGTAGTTACATCAAGGACGGGTGATGCGGAATGAGAGGTAGGGAAATAAGCTTATAATTGGAGCAGCATGGGAGTCTTATCCTACCAATTATCGAGGAACATGTTAAGGTATCTATGGGCACTTTAATGTAAGAGGGGTCATCGAGACCAGAAGGATTCCAGATTTTCTTCTACAAAGAATTCTGGATTGTGTGGGGCCAGATGTAATATAGGTGGTGGCTGAGTTTGAAGCATGAAACTCCATTTTGGAGCAGTTGAACAATATCTTCATGTTCCTCCTACCCCAAGCGGAAGTCTTTATATCGGGTTGATGGCCACCAATCGATTGCACTCTCAAATGTCAGTGAGAGGATCCCAGATTTTAAGTTGTGATGGGTACACAGTTTGAAGCAGTCATTTACATCATCAACGAGAGGATGCTGGATATAATGATGCGCGAGGGGTATTGCAAGACACACCGAGTCCAGTTCAATTCGAAAAATCAAGGGGTACTCTTTGCCATACAATTTCATAGCGGTCTGACAGAAGAAAGGTGAAGGTTTTGTGAATTGTGTGGAAGTAGGCTCATGGAAATGTATATTATGCTTGACCGGCCTTCCCTGTGGAGTGGAGGAAACCTAGGAAGAGATGAGGCATATGATATACTTGTTGGAGTATTTGGTTATGTGCCATATGAGTTGTAGAGGGTAAATGGATCTTAGAGAAGATCCATTTACCCCACCTAGTTGTTTAGTCCCACATTGTCCAGTGGTGGGACTTGGAGGCTCTGGAGAGGCTATATAAGGAGCCCCAAACCTCCTGTATCCATTGAGAAAGTGCAATGCATAATATGCCCCTTTGAGGGCTTCTCCCGTAGTTTCATCCCACTCCTTAGGGAGTAGGGTTCCACGTTAAAACCCCATTGTTCTTCGTGTTCTTTATCTTTTCCATGTTCGCTTCCACATGTTTATTTTCTAACATGGTATCAGAGCGGGTTCGATTCTCGCGGAGTCATTTACATTATTATTCGAGATTTGATTTTATATTCTTGGAGATTTTTTATCATCTATGGTTCAAGATTATAGGGTTTCCTGTTTGAAACCCTAAATTCTGCAAATAAATTTGTCATGTTCCTGCACCGCTGAGGCCCCATATTTGATCATCTCCAAATTGGTGTGTGTGTG
Organism: Ottelia alismoides; assembly: GCA_037367405.1. Lineage (NCBI taxonomy): Eukaryota > Viridiplantae > Streptophyta > Magnoliopsida > Alismatales > Hydrocharitaceae > Ottelia > Ottelia alismoides. Next base: position 496,074 of record JAZKJV010011635.1, read on the forward strand.
TGTCAGCCGCTAGTTCCTAGCGGTGCTCCTTGGTGGAGCCTTCATCTCCAGGCACAACGAAGGTGGCACTATCTCACAGTCGTGCAGGACACCCAGTTCTTTCGCGGGCGGCAGAACCCATATGCAGGCGGCGGTGAATCCCCAGGGGCATCTCCATCATGTCCCTTGCACGACGGCGCGAGATGCCTTTCCTCCAACCACGGCGGTCTGCCGCATCCAGCCCTAGCTGCACGGGCTCAGGTGGCAGCGAAACATCTTCCAACAGTGCCAAGCCCTACCTCCGATCGCATCTTCCAAGCACACCATAGGCGCGAAACCCTCTAGATCCCTGCGCGAGCTCGGGATCTCCTAGGCGGTTGTCGTCCGCCATTTGCCGCAGTCGGCGACGCTTACGTTGGCGCTGCAGCCGCGCGGCTCCAGAATCCAACAGGCGGCGCTGTCTCTCTCGTCCAAAGCAGGCAGCGCACAAGCAACCCTAGGCGACGCCTCTCCTCCTTGTCGCTCTGGGCGCGTCGCCACGACGCCCTCTTTCCTCTCGCGATGCCTCCAGAGCTCGCAGGCCGCACTCCCGCATTCCTGCTCTCCTCCAAATCGCGACATCTCAAGGCACATCCCCACCTGCCAGGTCTCCTTCACGCAATGCTCCTGACTCGCGCTGACCGAGCTGCCACCCTTCAGCATTCGCGCGGAGGTGCCCCACCCTCCTCCCATTCATCTTTGGCCAGGGACTCCAGCCGTGAACCCTTTGGGGGCGGCAGCGACGTTTCTCCAAGGGGGATCCTATCGTGGGAACCCTAACGGGGGCGCCTGTGTTTTATAAAAAAGGAAATATTTGGTTATTTGTTTAGGAACCTAGGGGGGTTTGCTGCCTATTAAAGTCCTGTAAATGGCTACAGCTAGTTGGGCCCATGTGGGCCATATCGTATAAAAGAGAGAGAGAGAGAGGTGGGCTCGGTTGTAAAAAAAAGAGCGCGTACAAAAGAAGAAAAGCAGTACGCATTTAAAAAAATTACTTTAAAAAAATGGACGGCTTATTAAAAATTTTTTTGAAGAAAAGCTGTAAGAAATTTTTTGAGAATATTCATGTTTTTCTCCAATTTCCTTGTCTTCTCCCAACTTGGTTGATGTCATGTTTTTCGACAAGTATGGGAGAAAGTTGGAGTATGTGTAGAGTCACAGGTATTCTTCCGATGTCAGATTCAGATATTCTCCAGACCAGCCAGTTGTTCAGACTCTACAAGTTATCAGATTCTCCATGCGCAAGTTTCCAGACTCGATGTTCAGATTCCAAGTCCACAGGTGTGATGCGTAGTTGTTCAGACTCGACAGATTGGTCAGAGTCCATGTTCAAGGCACTCCATGGTTGAGAGGCCTAGTTTTCGAGTTCTCTAGAGGGACTCATTTTCAGACATGCACATGTATGCGGTCATATTCAGATGAGCACTTGTATGCCATCATTGTCAGTGGTCCCAATCCATTCTTGTTGTTTCGGCCAGAGTTTTCATGTGAGCCATAGGGACTCCAGAGTAGTGGACCATTCTCTATGCCATGTTGGCAAGGGTTTTCATGTGGTATTATAGGTACACCAGAATAACGCACCATTCTCTGAGCCAGATGGGAGAGACCCAGTTCTCCAACGAGGAGACTTTTTCAGATTCCATTCTTCAGCGACCGTGGACTCCGACGAGGATTGCACAACCACGACCCTTTTCAGTTCGGCTTTTTTCAGAGATGGAGCAGTTGTCCACATGTTGTGGCGGGCCAGAGTACTACGACGAGGAGACTCATTTCCAGTTGCGGTGACTCTAGAAGGTGCAGTTCAGAGCACATACTCTCTGACGAGGAGATTTAGCAGACTCACACTCCAGCCCGTTCGTCCTCCTCACCTGCACGACATGAGAAGCAACATCCTCGACAACAGCCGACAGTTGTGCGCATTGAGTTGATATTGTTCGTAGTGTCCTGTAGCGTGAGTTGAGTTTCTTTTTGTTTGTCCAAGCTGAGCATTGCATGCTCCAGCTTGAGGGGGAGTGTTGGAGTATTTGGTTATACGTCATATGAGTTGTAGAGGGTAATGGATCATGGAGAAGATCCATCTAACCCACCCAGTTGTTTAGTCCCACATTGTTCAGTGGTGGAACTTGGAGGCTCTGGAGAGGCTATATAAGAAGCCCCAAACCTCCTGTATCCATTGAGAAAGTGCAATGCATAATATGTCCCTTTGAAGGCTTCTCCCGTGGTTTCATCCCGTTCCTTAGGGAGTAGGGTTCCACGTTAAAACCCCCCTGTTCTCCGTGTTCTTTATCTTTTCCATGTTCGCTTCTGCATGTTTATTTTCTAACAATACTTATGGTGGTGTGTAACAATGTTTTTAAGGATTTTTTTCAATAATTAACCAAAACTCATTTTATAGTACCTCTATTTACATCCCCGATTTTGTATTTGGAGCCGTTGGGCCGATATATCGAACTCCCTGAACTAACAAGTAGTTAGCAATAAAATCATTAGCTTTAGAAGGACACGATCCTCCACTAAAATTTATTTATTTTAAGCTCGTTTGTCCCATCGGGCGTGTTTTCATTTTTACTTTGATCATGGACGAGTTGGCCAATCACATTCAGGATGAGTTACCTTGGTGTATGTTATTTGCTGATGATATTGTGTTAATTGACAAGACTAGAGATGGAGTAAACGAGAAGCTTGAGGTCTGGAGACATGAGTTGGAGACTAAAGGATTTCGTATAAGTAGGGGTAAAACGGAATATATGGAATGCACCTTTGATAGAAGCAATGGTGAAGGAATCAAGGTGAAGATTGGTGACGATAACATTCAGAAGAGAGATTCCTTTAGATATCTGGGATCTATTCTGCAACATGATGGGGAAATTAATGGAGATGTTACTAATAGAATAAATGCAGGCTGGCTAAAGTGGAGAGGAGCCTCTGTTATTCTCTGTGATAAGAAAATTCCTTAAAAATTAAAGGAAAGTTTTACGAAGCAGCCGTGAGACCTGCTATGCTTTATGGATCTGAATGTTGGCCTGTGAACCATAGACATGTTCAGAGAATGAATGCAGCAGAAATGAAAATGCTAAGGTGGATGTGTGGACACACACATAAAGATCGGATTCGGAATGATGCAATCAGAAAGAAAGTTAGTGTAGCTCCGATCGAGGATAAGATGCGAGAAAATCGCTTAAGATGGCTTGGACATTTGCAAAGAAGATCAACTGATGCACCAGTTAGGAGATGCGAGTGTTGGGATGTTGAGCCGGCTAAGAGAGGGCGAGGACGTCCCAAGAAGTGTTGGAAAGAGACCATACGAAGGGATCTTAGTTTTGTGGATATAAGCCCGGGATTGGCCCAAGATAGATATGAATGGAGGCGAAGAATCCATGTAGCCGACCCTACTTAATTGTGGGAAAAATGCTTTGTTGTTGTTGTAAGCTTGTTTGTGATTTGACATTTATTTGGTTCAAAAATTGGGTTTTGCTTTGTGACAAATGTTTCATTAATTTTTCTTTGATTCCATCATTTATGGTCGATAGTAAATGCGTCATTTGGAATGAACCAAATGAGTATATGTATTAAAAAGAATTAGCAGTAAATATGAGTATGTATTAAATTTATTTTTATATTTAAAATAAAAAATATATAAAACAGGCTAAGTGTGATTAGTTGCCTCACATGTGATTAATCCTTGGTCCGTGATGCAACCGATTGAATACTGACTACCAACATGTCTAGTTGTAATTTGATTTGTATTAAGAGAATTTTCCCACAAGAGCAAGATCTGGCTGCTCCGTGCACCATCTTCCTCCGGGAAACCTATATGAATGCCATGCATCACTACTGCTTTCTTAAATATGTAACAGTGGGCATTCTATGCATCTTTTAGTTATCTCATGTAATCATAGTTTAATGATGATGATGTGCCAGTGGACATCGGTCTATACTGGTCAAGTTTGTATTAGGGGTATTTTAAATATATTGTATCAGTTTCTCTATATATATCGGAAAATATGATTTTCTGGGCCTTCTTTTCTCAGCCCAAAAATGTGATAAAACCACATTTTCCATATGGGCAATTTATCTTCCTAGAGAAAAGCACAAATCATCTACTATCCAGTTGCATCTTCTGTGGGTTGGCCTTTTGCCATTCCAATAGAAGAGAGCTTAGTGCGAGCTTATGTTCTTATTGTACAAGCGACTGCGTTTTACAGGTCAACATTGATTTTGAGAAGGAACCCATTGCAATTGGCAAGGATGGGAAGGAAGTATTCTTCAGGGATATTTGGCCTTCGAACGAAGAAGTAGCAAATGTATGAGTTTCCTTATGTTTCTCTTTCTGGTGATACTTAGGAGAATGGACTCTAACATGGCAATTTTCTCCCAGGTTGTGCAATCAAGTGTTCTGCCAGAGATGTTTAAGGGAACTTATGAGTCAATCACGAAAGGAAACCCGATGTGGAATGAGCTATCAGTTCCGACTAGTTCTCTCTACACATGGGACCCCAAATCCACCTATATCCACGAGCCTCCCTATTTCAAGGGCATGACAATGACTCCACCAGGTGCGCATGGTGTGAAGGATGCATACTGCTTGCTCAACTTCGGTGACAGCATCACCACAGATCACATCTCGCCTGCTGGAAGCATTCACAAAGACAGTCCTGCTGCCAAGTATCTGATGGAACGAGGTGTTGAGAGAAAAGACTTCAATTCATATGGGAGCCGACGAGGTAATGACGAGATCATGGCTAGGGGAACCTTTGCTAACATCCGTCTTGTTAATAAGCTACTCAAGGGAGAAGTTGGGCCCAAGACTGTACATATTCCTTCAGGAGAAAAGCTCTCAGTATTTGATGCAGCCACGGTATGATATTTTCTTTTTGGAAAAATGCTAGTCCCAACTATCATTACAGGGTCTCTTAACGTCGGACTATGCATCATATGTTCCTAATCATTTTTTATGACTTGTGGTAGAATCAATGTTTTTCCAGGGAAAAAACGCTGAGTTTGAATTCATTGTGAGATCTGTAATGCTAGCTTATTCATCATATCCTATTAATAAATTGATATTCCTGCAGAAATACAAAAATGATGGCCACGATACTGTTATTTTAGCTGGTGCTGAATATGGAAGTGGAAGCTCTCGTGATTGGGCTGCCAAAGGCCCAATGTTGCTGGTGAGTTCATCTACATACTGCTTCCTGTCATCATTTCTTCCCGAGCTCGCAAAAATACTATTATTCACGTAGAACCGATAGCAAGCTTACTTCCTCTGTGGTTGAGTTGACTACATGACCCCCTAATTTTCTTTCATTGGGCACATTTCGTACACCACAGCATTATACTTCATTTTTAGTTGGATTTCTGCCTCCTTTACCTTATCAACCGATGATGATTGATGACCTCTTTAGTTCTGATTTAAGCATCTAATCATTATTTTGTCATGTGATTATACCTACTACATAAGAGATCCTTAATCTTGTTCTCCTTTGTGCCTCATGTACTTGCAATGTAATATTAGCTAGTATTATATCGCTTAATTGTGTAATGTTGGACATGTTTCCTCGGTTTACTTCAAATGATATATCGTTCCAATCATTATATTCTCTCAGATGAGACATCCAATTTTTTTGGCATAACTAACCCAGTGATAATTCCCCGGAAAAATATTGATATAATGATGAATGAATTTCTTGAGTACAGGGCGTGAAGGCAGTGATAGCCAAGAGCTTTGAGAGAATTCACCGCAGCAACCTTGTGGGAATGGGCATTATTCCTCTGTGCTTCAAGGCTGGAGAGGATGCGGAAACTCTTGGTTTGACGGGTCATGAGCGGTTCACGATCAACCTCCCGAGCAACATAAACGACATTAAACCTGGTCAGGATGTCACCGTCGTCACTGACAATGGCAAATCTTTTACATGCACGGTTCGCTTCGACACAGAGGTAATAACATATGCTTAGTTTTCTTATTTTTCCAGAGACCAATCTTGTTATTGTTTATCTATCTTTCGGGTCCTGATCGAGACGTTAAAGCTAAGCTTTCTATCCATCTGTAGGTGGAACTCGCATATTTCAACAACGGAGGAATTCTGCCATACGTCATCAGAAACCTCATCAACGCAAAGCAGTAAACTGCATCGAGTTCGAGCGCTCCTAGCCGCAATACGTGTGGTCTGCATTGTTTGTACAACATTCTTTCTAGGTGCCAGTTGTTTTTGTCCGAGATCGCAGCTAAACCAGCTCCAATAAAATTATAGAGTTAATAAGGAGATAGCAACGCACACGCCTGTGAGGTTGTGCATCAACAGCTGCTGGGGCACGGCATTACTTGTGTAATGCAGCTTTTATTCTTTGCTTCTTATCTATAGTATGGTTGGTTCTCATTACATTACGTAGATTGTTTTTTGTCTTCTGATGATCAAAGGAACATTATATATATGCTACCTTATAGTTACTATTGATGGTTCTCACATATGGTCCATTTGACGTCATTTTGCCTTCTCCATCTTTAAAATGATTTCAAGCAAAAATCCAAAAGCCTTCGCACGCATTGCTGTGATTAATACTCACGATGATTAAGATTAATCATGTGTTTGCTTTTGCAGCTTATGCCTGTAGGGGTATCCCACTTGGAACCTGTGTATGACATGTTATCTTAGTGTACTTTGTAAAGAAACATAGTTGGGATTCTTGCAGGAAATAAGAAGGCAAACCAATATAAATAGCTTATGTTTGTGATTCAGAAGAGCAGGGGCTTAAGGTTTGTCCATAAGTATGGCGAGGGATGAGATTTAAAGGTTAGAGAGTTCGTCCATCCCTAGAAGTTGTGTATGGAAAAATAGTTGTCAGTTGTTTTTGTTGAAAGCTTGTTCATCCACCTACAATCTCAGGTGTTCCAAGCATCTTAATGAGATCGTTGATCGATCCGTTTGATTACTGTTAGAATGATCCTTTGGAAGATAAAGAATATCGGATCTAATGAGCCCAGAAACCTTTCCCTTGCCAACCTCAAAATGATGGTGCCCATGCTCGTAAATTATTGCAATTTTCCCCTACCCAGAACAAGTTGGTGTTATTATTGTCTCGCTAACAAATCCTTTGACCTCTTCCCCTTAAATTTCTCTCAACATTCTCTTGGTCAGAAATTATCATTTTTTAATAATACTCACGGTAAGAATATGCACGCTACTCTTATTTGACCTTGTGATCGATCACTCTTTTCATGCATGAGAATAAACTCTATTTTATTTTATTTCTTTATTCGACGCTTCAAGATCATTAATAGAAAATCTTGTTCATCTTAGTTCATATGTTTGTCTTTGTTAACGTGTTTTAATATACAAAATATACGTGCATGAATATATTTAAGTATACTATCTATTCATCAAATATTAAACTACCGAATTAATTTAAATTAAACTTTGTCTACGAAAATTGTACCCCCTACTATTCATAAAAGTTCCAATGGTGAAGACGCGTAGCACACTTTTCACATACATCTCCATTTTTATATTTTAGCCATCAAATTTATTATATTTTTTATATTAAAATAAATATATCTATTACATATATTAAAGTTGGATTTCTCCTCCCCACTCCCCATGTCACGTGGCTCTTTCCCCTTTCGTTCCCATTCTCTCTCTACTCAAAGTTATAGTTTTTTATTTTCAAATATTGTATTCAAATTCAAATTTAACAATGAACATAAGAAAAATTCCATCTAAAATCTCATTATTGTACTAAATAGTCAGAGATAACTTCCTAAATAGTACTTTTTTTCTAAAAAAATACTATTTAAGATGTTGCCTCATGACAGTCAAATCTTTTCAACATGGATTTAAGCAAATATACAGATTTCGAATAAGTAGGGCTAAGACGGAATATATGGAGTGCACCTTTGATGTAAGCAATGGTGAAGAAATCGAGGTGAAGATTGGTGACGATAACATTCAGAAGAGAGATTCCTTTAGATATCCGGGATCTATTCTGCAAAATGATAGGGAAATTGATGGAGATGTTACTAATAGAATAAATGCAGGCTGGCTAACGTGGAGAGGAGCCTATGTTGTTCTCTGTGATAAGAAAATTCCGTTAAAGATTAAAGGAAAGTTTTACAAAGCAGCCATGAGACCTGGTATGCTTTATGGATCTGAATGTTGGCCTGTGAACCATAGACATGTGCAGAGAATGAATGTAGCAGAAATGAAAATGCTAAGGTGGATGTGTGGACGCACATATAAAGATCGGATTCGGAATGATGCAATCAGAAAGAAAGTTGGTGTAGCTCCGATCGAGGATAAGATGCGAGAAAACTGCTTAAGATGATTTGGACATTTGCAAAGAAGATCTGTTGATGCACCAGTTAGGAGATGCGAGTGTTGGGATGTTGAGTCGTTTAAGAGAGGACGAGGACAACCCAAGAAGTGTTGGAAAGAGACCATACGAAGGGATCTTAGTTTTGTGGATATAAGCCCGGGATTGGCTCAAGATAGATCTGAATGGAGGCGAATAATCCATGTAGCCGACCCTACTTAATTGTGGGAAAAGGCTTTGTTGTTGTTGTACTAAAATAAAATTACATTGATTGCGTAGGAATAAATTTTAAAAATGCAAAATGTATTGCATAACTAATAGAAATATTGAAGTTATAATACTTTTCTCCAAAACTCTCGCTAAAGGAATACAACTTTAGGGAATGAGTCATCATCATGCAAATAGTAGTGTATACAGAACAAGAAATAAAAAATATAACGTAAAATATTACATTTAAAAATACATTCATCAATTCTACGAATAATAAAAAGATGATGAACGAATATGATGTAAAATAAAGAGGATAATATCTTTGTATCTCCTAATCTTTTATTTTCATACTTAATTTTTCTTACAAGTCTTGGAAAGCTAACATGTGTTTATTAAACTTCTTTCATTTTGAAAATATTCACATGATGTTATTAGTATAAAAACGATGGTTTGATAAATATTGGCACACTAGTAAATTTTAGTAAATTAGTAGAGATATTAAAATCATAATCCACTTTTGTTTTTAATTGATGGTCTTTAAAGTATACCTTACTAAAGATCCTTTAATATTGAAATTGAAAAACCTTTTCAATTCATATACACAATAAAAAATATAGTAAAAATAAAGTTATAAAATATGTTTCACTCAAACATTTTTTCTAAAATGTAAGAATTCTTCTCCATTGTTGACTTTTCAAAGATAAATTTCAATCGATGTCCAAGTTTTTCTATGAACTACCGAAAAAATATAAATTTCAAAAAATCATCATGCCGCGAAGTGCATGCTTATTGCTAGAAAATATTTAGTTCGCGTTTTGCGGATATTGGTATTGTATCTCATCTAAAACGGTTTCACGTGGATTCGGGATTTCAAATCAATATAAAATTGGACAGATTAATTAGGTATTTAAATGCATAACTAAAACGAAATGTAATGGAACAATTTAATAGAAGATGGAATGTTTAAGTATTCTAATAAAAATATATTTTTAATAAATAAACGGCTGAAATTGGATTACTTATATATATCCTAATGAAGCATTTAGTGAAGTATAAAGGGAAGGGAGAGTTGAAGAGGAGCGATACACAATTAAGAGAGAAAGCAAATGAGAAATGAAGGGAAATAGAGAATTAGGAGATATGGGTAAGGGAATGGTGATATGGCCACACCTTGATGCAAAATGGCAATGGATTGCCGTGAATGCTACTACTCAATAAGTAAAATACTGCAAATGATCTGACATTGATACAAATATAAGTGTTATCGTAATTTTATATGTTTTTAAATACGAATATGAAGTCCGATACGAATCTAAATGGATATGCAAACTACATTACCATATCTTTAAAAAACGGATACATACGAATAACATCGCATATAAATAAAATAAGAGCAATTTTATAGATTAACTTATATATATTAGGCCTTGGATGGCATATACATGATATAAATCATTCAAAATGTACTTGTATCTTAATAATTATAACAAACATGATGAAATAATATATAAAATTATATTAAATATGGTAAAAAATAATTCTACAATTATATTTATATGTGAAAATAAATTACGGAAATATATAAAGACAGATATCAAAGTAATATCCATTTCCGTACGTCAGCTCAACCGCAAATGAGCCATTTTTTTTGGATTCTTACGCATGTGCCCTTGTGAGTTTTTTTCTAACACTTATTTCTTTATTTTATGTAATTATTGTGTCCTCGTATTCTTATAAAATTCATGGTAGTGCTCTTTCATTATTACATTGGGCCCCTATGTTACAGCAAAGAAAGGTAATAACATAAATTTTGTAAAAATTATAGCGCAACAAGTATAATTGCAAAAAAGATAAGGGCATAAACATTACTCGAGAAACTACAAATATTTAATTTTTACATTGTGCAAGAATGTTTCATGTTCTGCCAGGGTAAAATGCTCTATCACGAGAACAAAAGAAGGATTTTAACTATTCAACAACAAATATTTATCCGTGGGAAATCTAAGAAGAGAAAGCGAAACAAGATGTAAACTCACACTTTGATGAGGTTTTCTCACAATTATGGCTAGCCCTCAATTCCTAGAGGTCAACAACAGACACAAGAAATCAATCTCATGTTATCGAACACAGAAATACCATATCAACACACTCTTGGAAAAGAAAATAAGCTCTCAAAGTCGGTTTTGCGCACCTGAGGCGGAGGACTGCTCGGATATTAACCCCAAGCACAAAACTTCTCCACTTATCTTTTTTCAGAAGTCTTTATTTACATCAGTATCACAGCTGAATCCGGTTTTGAATCCAAAGCCTCTGCCATTACAATACCTTGTCGATTACTTCCATGGCGAAGAATGATGGGCGATGGAGGGATTTTTTTCCCAAGCAGCCAACTGAGAAGTATTGGTTTCTCTGCAACTCCTGCACAATTCTACCATCAAACAAAGAACTTGAAATGGGAAAAGCTAATTCACCTTGACGATCGAGCTTTTTCGAGGATTCGATCATAAACCATCTTCTCGCTGTGTAGATAGTGGCTTCCCAGACATGTCTGCACAAATATTATACAATCGAGAGCAGATCCTCTGCTGTACAGCAGATGACTGCTGTAAATGGGGATGGCGCCCGAGCCGCTCGATCAAGATCGAGCGGTTCACATGATAAGGGCCTACAAAACTTCGGATTATGTGCAAACCGCTTGATCTTGATCGAGCGGCTCGGGCGACGTCCCCATTTACAGCAGTCCTCTGCTGTGCAGAAGAGGATCTACTTGCTTAATAAATAACCAAGTAGGATGTCAGTTTGCACAGACTGTTCATGATGACTTTAAATGCACCCCGTTGTTCATGGTATTTGCTGATGCTGTTTACACAACTTCCATTCCTCCCTCTGATTTTAGCATTTGGAAAGGACAATGATCTTTGGCACCAATCAGCTCTCAAAGGTAGAACAGTAGCGGTCTTACGTGTTCGGTTGCACGGTTGGAATATTGAGTTGAATGTTTAAGGACCAACACTGAGAGGACAGATCCTCAGCAGGTGCTGTAACACAGGGATCCATCCGATGGGGATCGGACAACCCTCATAGGGAGTTGGGGACGGTCGGCTCCTGATGAGAGTTGTCCAATCCCCATCGGACAGATCCCCGCATTACAGCAGCTGCTGTATTACTGCAGAGGATCCGTCTTGCAACACTGATGTAACCTTCTCTTCTAGAATGCATCAAGTGTGCCAGTTCCTCGAGGAGAGCATTTCTCTCTATCTTCATAGGCACGTGATATATATTGTAATTGATCTCATCGACAACTCATTTTCCTTGAGCAGTCTGATCGGTTGCGAAAAGTGGACCATGCGTAGTATGCCTTCCGTAGGACAGCAAAGGGTGCTACTCGGATACTGCATTTTCATTGATGCAGGCACTTACTTATTTCCCTTATTCAGACATTTCGACTATCTTAATTGACAAGTCTCTCTCAACCACTGAAACAACCGTAGTTAGGCCTGACCTATGTTGGAAATCAAAGAACAAACATGAGTTAATTCCAAATGAAAGTGAGAGATCATGAAGGTTATCTTATGCCTTCGGGATATAAGGTTTGCAATCTCAATAGAGACTTAAGAATAGCTTTTACAGATTGATGAAATTTCTGTCACTCCCAAGTAGTGTTTGGTATCTCACATGCATCAAGTCCCTATTCACCTCCACATCAGCACCTATTCCTGCCTTCAACCTCTAATATAAAAAAGTCCTCAGGACTCTAGTACTTCTGCAGGTTTCCTGAACACTTAACCCTCCTACCAAGTCGAGATTCAGAGGCGGTGTATGATTCCATAAATGGATGGATAGCAACGTAAATGAAATCAATGTCTGTGATCAAAACAGGCAAAAATCAATCTCTGCAAGCTCCACTTGTTAATATGCACACGTGTTATTAGAACTACAAACACGGGACTTAATGCACATTAGGAATGGCATACCCAACACAATGGCATGTTAAGAAGTGGTCTCCTACCTAACAACTCTCCCATCCAAATGCACAATAAACTCCCAATTAACCAAACATACGCTCCACTTGTTAACATGCACACATGTTATTAGAAATACAAACACGGGACTTAATGCACACTTCAGAATCAACGACTACAATAATCAAATGAAAGGCCATAGTTAACCCGATCCAATGCCGATCACAATAGCTATACTCAAACGAAACAAACGGGACAACCAATCTGATCCAAACATTCCATACCAAATTGAAAGAAAAAACGCAAACGATTCGATGATCGAGCCCTAACATCTACGTGTAGAGAGCAAGATCCTGAAGGGAAGATGGACGGATCATCACCATCAGATCAACGCTCACATGCGAAAATACGACGCAAAACCGACGCTGTACGGTGATGAAATCGAAATCCTACCCATAGGAATCAAAATGCGGAAAATGTAGCAAGGCGGGGAGATCTGTACCTTGCAACCATAAGGAACGAGCTCGCTGTTGGTGGCATTCTCGGCTTCATGATTGCATCACTCCGACGACTTCGACAACTGTCTAGCGGATCTCCAGCGAACTCTGGGGGTAGAGCTCTGGCGAACCAAGTTTGGAGAATGAGGTCTGGTGCATCAGACCCGTGTCCTATCCTCCATATATCGGGGTTCGTTTACCGGATCCGGATTTCGATTTGGTTCGGATTCGGATCCATATACCGATCCACGATCGTAAAATGATTGTATCTCCTTCCAATGTTGGATTTCAACGTTCTTGGTACCATTGGAAAGGTCTCGACGAGTAATATAGACTACTTATTCGCTAAATTCAAATATCGGATCATGTTGAAATTCTAAAAAGAAATGAGCGCATGTATTTTAGAGTCAAACCAAAATTCATATCTCGAGTCGTATCGAGATCGGATCTATATGGACATATGATACCTATATCGTATTTTGTATTTTAACACGTAAATCTCATGGTTCAATAAAAAAATGTCTCAAGGTCTCACAATTATAAAAATCTCAAAGGAAGTCCCATCCTTGAGACTTAATTTGTGATCCTACTCGTGTGACCCAAAAAATTATAAATGGAGAAAATCTCATAAAAATCTCAAAGGACGAAACCCATAAAAACCTCAAAAAGAACTAAAGTTACTAAACTAGGGTTTCAAACTTTTATATTGGAGAAACGAGTGATGATACTTATCCTTAATGTCGGTATTTGGTTCCCATGTAGCCTCCTTGATATTGTTCATATGCCTAAGTACTTTTATAGTGGAATATCCTCCCATCGCAAAGGTCTTAATCACACGATGCAAGATGTGAATAGGTCTCTCGAGGAAGGAAGGTTCCTATTGTGAGAATAGGATGCTTCTCCAGCCAGTTCATAACCATAATGATGTCAAAATCACTCAGTTGAATAAAAAAAGAAATGTAGGCATAAATTATTCTCTGATATGCAGTGGTACATTCTCTATTGTATGCCTTACGATGAATACCTCCAGTCCCTATGCCCTTGATGTAGTAAGAAGATTCGATACTCATGGAACTTGCCTAGTGTGAGTACTAAGTGATGTACACGCAAAAATGTGACATCAAAGTCAAACGAAGTGTGAAACAAAAGTCTATAATAAAAATCATATCTCCAAGAGGTGTGGGCCTGCTCCTGAGTAACGACATTCAGCACCAACATGTGAAAATACAATGTAAAATCGATGCTATACGACGACGAAATCAAAATGCAGAAAACAATAGCAAGGCAAGGAGATACGTACCTTGAAACCATGAGGAGCAAGCTCCACGCAGCGTGCTCTACGCGGTGGAGTTCTCGGCTTCGCGATCGGACCACTCCGGTAACTTTGACGGTTGTCCGGCGCAGTGTTGCAATAGTCGGCTGACTATCCCGAATAGTCGGTCCGACTATACGGTGCGGGGGGATCTCCGACTGAATAGACCCTCAGTCAGCCAATAGTTGCCCGACCGAATAGTCGGCCGACTATTCGGCCGACTGGCCCGACTATTAGGCCGACTAGAGTTTGACTTTTGATATTTTTATTTTTTTTATTTTCATTTTTCAATTTTTATGGGTTACATTTTACCACGATATCGCCACAAATGTCAAATTCTATATATCTATTATATTAATTGGTACTTTTATCTAGGATTCATGTTAAATAATGACCATATATGTATAAAAATATAAGAATATATGTATTATAAATAATTTTTATATTAAAAAAATACAAAACTGAATAATTCCGAATAGTCGTCCGAATACCGATTATTCTCTATTCAGTGACCCCTTCGACTGAATACCGAATACCGTCTTCTGCAACACTGGTCCGACGGCTCTCCGACGAGCATTGGGGTGAAGCTCCAACGACCAAGCTTGGAGAATGAGATCTAGTGCATTAGACCCACGTCCAAGCCTTAATATACCCCGGTTGTTTAACCGAATATGGATTCGGATTTGGTTCGGATTCGGATTCGTAGACTGACCCACGATCATAAAATGAATGACCACATCTCCTTCCAATATTGGATTTCAACATTTTTGGTACCCTTGGAAAGGTATCGATGAGTAATACACAATAGATTACTCGTTTGCTAAATTTAGATATCGGGTCAGGTTGAAATTCTAAAAAGAAATGAGCGTGTGTATTTTAGAGTCGAACCGAAATTCATATCTCGAGTTGTATCGAGACCGGATATGTATAGACTTCCGATACCTACATCATATTTTGTATTTTAACACATATATAAGTCATCTCACAATTATAAAAATCTCAAAGGAAGTTCCATCCTCGAGACTTGAATTGTGATCCTACCCAGCCTTATATTCATGTGACCCAAAAATCATAAATGGAGCAAATCTTATAAAAATCTCAAAGGAAAGGACGAAACCTATAAAACCCTTAAAGAGAACTAAACTAGGGTTTCAAACTTTTATACTAGGGAAACAAGTGAGGACAGTTTTCCTTGATGTCGCTCTTTGGTTCCCATGTAGCCTCCTCGTTGTTCATATGTCGAAGTGAATATCCTCCCATTGCAAGATTTTAATCACACGATGCAATATTTTTATTGATTTGAAGAAGGCTTATGATTATGTCCTACGGGGGATATTGTGAAGAGTTTTGGAGAAGAGATAAGTACACGTCCTATACATTAACCTCATAAAGGATATGTATGATATGGATTTATCCTGTGTAAGTACCCAGTCTCGGAAAACTGACTATTTTGACATCAATATTGGTATACGTCAAGGTTCAACTTTGAGTTTATTTCTTACTTTGATTATGAATGAGTTGACAAGTCACATTCAGGATGCAATGCCTTGATGTATGTTATTTGCTGATGATGTTATGTTGATTGATGGGACTAAAGATGGAGTAAATGAGAAGCTTGAGGTTTGGAGACATACATTGGAGACTAAAGAAAAGAATATCTTATAAGTAGGGCTAAGATTGAATATATAGAGTACACATTTAATGGCAACAATGATAAAGGAGTCGAGGTGAAGATTGGTGATGATAACATTTGGAAGAAAGATTCTTTTAGATATCTGGGATCTATTTTGCAACATGATGGGGAAATTGATGGAGATGTTACTAATAGAATAAATGCAAGCTGGCTAAAGTGGAGAGAAGCATCTGTTGTTCTTTGTGATAAGAAAATTCCTTTCAAAATCAACGGAAAGTTTTACAAAGCAGTTGTGAAACATGCTATGCTCTATGAATCTGAATGTTGGCATATGAATCATAAACATGTGCAGAGAATAGCAGTAGCATGCATGAAAATGCTAAGGTGGATGTGTGGACACACACGTAAAGATCAGATTCGGAATGATGTAATCCGAAATAAAGTTGGTGTAGTTCTGATCAAGGATAAAATGCGAGAAAACCGCTTAAGATGGTTTGGTCATTTGCAAAGAAGGTCAATAGATGCACCAGTTAGGAGATGCGAGTTTTGGGATGTTGAGCCAGCTAAGAGAGGGCGAGGACGACCAAAGAATTGGAATGAGACTATACGAAGGGATCTTAGTTTTTTGAAAATAAACCCGGGATTGACCCAAGATAGATCTGAATGAAGGCATAGAATCCATGTAGCCGACCCGACTTAATTGTGGGAAAAGGCTTTCTTGTTGTTGGTGATGTTGATGATGATGCATGATGTGAATATGTATCTCAAGGAAGGAAGGATCCTATTGTGAGAATAGGATGCTTCACCAGCCAGTTCACAACCATAATGATGTCAAAATTATGTATTGGTACATCCTCTATTGTATGCCTTATGATGAATACCTCCAACCCATAGGCCTTTGACGTAGTAAGAAGATTTGATATTCATGAAACTTGCCTAATGTGGATCCTAAGTGATGTACATTGGTAGAATTATTATATTACGATTATGTTTGTAACCACTCGGATTCCATAACTCCTCAGGGGTATTTATGTATTTTTCCTCTTGTACTCTCTAGGGTTTTCTCTCTATATAAAAGACCCTAGTCCTATGGAATACATACCCTATTTGTCTCTCTTCTCCACATGGTATTAGAGCAACGGTCCTATACTGGAGTTCTGACCTAAAATCCCCACCGTCACCTTCAAGCCTCGTAAAATCCTGCGCTGTCCCTCTTCCCTGAATTAGGGCCCCGCGAAGGCCTTCCAATCACCTTCAATACAGCAGTTCGTCCCCAAAGGAGCATCTCCAGCACCTACCGGTGCCGCTAGGGGGCACACAGCCCTCCCGCTAGCGCTACCCTGGGCTTTCATGACCTCCTACGGAGGTTGTCATCCCCACAACTACCCTCCACGGGTATGGTAGGACTCTTTGGAGATCCAAAACTCATCACAGACTGCTGCCAAGAATCCAGATCTGCTATCCATTGAGGGTTTTCAGCCCTTCTTCAAGGGCAACGTGAGTTCTAGAGCATTTTTTACCTCTTATATGCATCCTTAGTTGATCGCAGGATTTTCTTTCTATTTTAAGACCACCATGACGCTTTCTTCTACAAAGACAAAGCCCTTAGCCACGAATATTATGGCACAATGCACTACTATCAAACTCAAGGGCACAAAAAATTGCGTGCCATGATCTCGATCTTTTATGGTGTTCATTGGTGGTCATAGGAAACTCTACATTTTGATTAAAGATCTTTTAGATGAAAAGGACAAAGAGTGTGACAACTGGCAGCCTAACAACTATTCAGTTATCAATTGGATGACCAACAGTGTTGAGGCTCACATTGCCTCAAATCTTCTTTACAAAAATACGACCAAGGAAATGTGGGAGGATCTCGAGCAAACATACTCCTAAAAGAAGATGAAGTCACGCCTTACAAACATTTATAGGCAAATCTGGTCGGCATCTCAGGGTGATTCCACCCTCATCGAGTACTACATGCATCTCTCCAGCCTATATGAGGAGCTTGCAATATTTCAACCCTCATGTTGCACCAAACAGATATAAGAGCGTTCTAACTGGCAGGTATACTGCTTCCTTGATGGCCTGCATTCAATATACCATGCAGCGAAGGAGCAATTTCTTATATCAGATACACTGCCAACAATAAAGACCATCTTTGGCCGACTTGAGGAGCTCGAGACATCCGTTGCCCGGCCTCCCGTCTTACCTTCAACAGAGAACTTGGCACACATCGCCTCATCTGGGCGAGGAGGCAGATATGGCTTGCGAGGAGGAAGCGGTCGTGATGCAAGTCGTAGCCTTGGACGAGAATCTGGAGGAGGCCGTGATTTTGGTCGTGGTCGTGGGCGAGATTCCACTGCCTCATGCACTCACTGTGGTGAGAGGAACCACCCAACTGAACGATGCTGGCAGACATTTGGTGTACCTTCTTATCACGCCAATAATGCTTCTGAGGATGCCTATGATGTAGAAGAGGCATCACCTACTTCCAGTGGCAAGATTGTTCATCTTAATGATGCAGATTATTTCCGCCTAATGCAGATCCTTCAGACTCAAGGGACTACCACCAGTAGTAACACTAGCCAAATATACTATCACTCCTACTCCAGCTTGGATTATTGATTCTGGTACCTCTACTCATCTTGCTGGAGAAGGTAGTCTGTTCATCTCTTCCATACCATCTACCTCTGCGAAGTGATGCGGATCGGGTTTTGGCGCGACGCTGGAAATAAATTTGAACGGTGGAAATTATTTGGTAGAAGAGAATGGAGGGGTTGAGAGAAGAAACTCGTCGGGAACACGAGGGATTAGGGAGGAAGAACGTGAAGATCACGCGTGGGGAGAGAGAGACGAGAGAGGGATAGAGAATAATTCTCAATTTTGATAAATACTGAACTGACTAAAACAATGGACCCCCATCCCTTTATATAGGAGGGATGGGATTACAAAATTAGAAAAACAACCAATTATCCTAAAATGACTCTAACTAATTAACCGACTAATTTTGAAACTCAAATCTTTAACTAACTAATTGAGATCACAGGCGACAACTCAAATAAACGTAAATAAAATTGACGGCTAAAATTTAAATAAATAGACGGCCCTATATTTCGGATCCACGCTGCATCAACTCACCTCCACTTTTAAAAATCCGTCTCCCGATGAATTGCTTGATCTTCGG
Source organism: Ottelia alismoides (assembly GCA_037367405.1). Lineage (NCBI taxonomy): Eukaryota > Viridiplantae > Streptophyta > Magnoliopsida > Alismatales > Hydrocharitaceae > Ottelia > Ottelia alismoides. The sequence goes on from JAZKJV010011635.1 coordinate 515,203, forward strand.
GTTGTTGATGGCTTGTTGATCGAATCTCCCAATTTCGTTCCTTTTCCATGTTACGTTTATAATTTTTCTGATTTGAGGGGTACGGCTGTAAATTTTATACCCCTTCATTTGAAATGATTTCATAGCATAACACATCCTTCAATTGCCCCTTTTGATAAGAACTTTTGTAAAGGGGGCTTTTTCTGCAATTTTCCCCCCAAAATAACCTCTAATCCCTAACTTTAAGGGAGCCGATTCCTTTTGGAGGGGCAACCGTTGTTAGGGCTTCCCTCCTCATTAAGCGGCGTCGGCGGCAGAGACTGGGATCCCAGGGGCGGCGTCGAGATCGTCTGTGGCTGTGGCAGGGGCCAGATGCGGGGTCGCAAGGGAGATGAGGGCGGCTCGGATAGAGGAAGGCGGGGCGGTGAGAAGGGGCATATGCGGGGCAGGGGCGGCGATGAGGGGCAGCGGGGAGACGCCAGTTGGCGCCCGAAAGGAGGCGAGTCTGTGATGGGTTGCGGGGAAGGGTTTGCGGGGGGGGGGGGGGGGGCGATGGTGAGGGGAAGAAGTGGCGTGGGATGAGGAAGGCTGACAACGGGGTGGGGCAGGTTGCGGGAGTTGGGGTTGATGTAACGGGAGTTAGGGGTTTGGGAACGGGAGGGATTTTTGGCGGGGTGTTGAGGGCAGCGGAAGAGGGGGTTTCGGGGTGGGTGACTGGGGGTGTGGGGGTCGTAGGAGGGACCGTTGGGGTCGGGGACAGGGTTGGGGCTGACTGCGACGGCTGTGGGTTTGTGGATGGGGCTGGTTGCACGGGGGTGGCGCCGGGAGGTGGCGGAGGTGGTGGTGGGGCGGGGAAGTCGCTGGCGGCATGTGGGTTGTGACGGGAGGGGCCATGGGTGTGGGGATGTCGTCGGGAACCTGCGGATAGTGCCGGAGTCGTTTATGGTGGCGTTTGCAGGTCTGAAATCGCATGGACAGCAAGCGTTTCAGCCTTTTCTTCCTCTAAAACGGCCTGGACAGCGGTCGAATCATCGTTGACGGCGTCGTTTCCGTGGCTCTCTTCATCAGGAAATTGGACGGAAGTTTTACCGTCCCTTTTGACGATGAGTTCTTCTATTTGTCGTGTCATTGATTCTCTATTCTGTGAAAGAATTTGGAGCATATTCGATAATGTTTGTCTAACCTCAGCACACCATGCACGGTCGTTGGGACGAGATCCGTTGGATTTTCTACGTGAATGACGAGAGGGATCGTCAGATCGTGAGGACGACCTAGATGCCATGCTCTGATACCAAATGATGCGGATCGGGTTTTGGCGCGACACTGGAAATAAATTTGAACGGTGGAAATTATATGGTAGAAGAAAATGGAGGGGTTGAGAAGAGAATGGAGGGGTTGAGAGAAGAAACTCGTCGGGAACACGAGGGATTAGGGAGGAAGAACGTGAAGATCACGCGTGGGGAGAGAGAGACGAGAGAGGGATAGAGAATAATTCTCAATTTTGATAAATACTGAACTGACTAAAACAATGGACCCCCCATCCCTTTATATAGGAGGGATGAGATTACAAAATTAGAAAAACAACCAATTATCCTAAAATGACTCTAACTAATTAACCGACTAATTTTGAAACTCAAATCTTTAACTAACTAATTGAGATCACAGGCGATCTCGTTTATTTAATTAAAATTTCGACAACTCAAATAAACGTAAATAAAATTGACAGTTAAAATTTAAATAAATAGACGGCCCTATATTTCGGGTCCACGCTGCATCACGAAGTCAATTCGAGTCGTTAATGGGACTCAATCACAGATTACTACTGTCGAAACTATGGAATTCTCTTCCAAGCTCCGACTTTCGGTGGTTCATTGTGCTCTTGATTTTCCTCTTACCTTGCTGTCAGTTCACAAGCTTTGTGTTGAGCTTCATTGTCAAGTGATATTTGATGAGTCTTGTTGCTATTTTCAGGACATTCGGACGAGGCAGATTTTTGGTGGGGGTCATGAGAAGAATGGCCTATATTATCTTGACATACCCTCGAACTCCAATTTTGTTGGTGATGCGCCCATTTCCGAAGATCCACTCCTATGGCATATGCTCCTTTGGCATCCCTCTGTCAAGGCCATCTCCATGATGTTTCCTAAACTTTTTGCTCTGAAGCCCTTTCAGTGCAAGGCATGTGAGTTTGGGAAACACCATCGACCTTCATTTCCAATTCGTACTGAGTTTCGTAGTATTGTTGCTTTTCATCTTGTTCATTATGATATTTGGGGATCTTGTCCGATCCGCACATTAACTGGTCATCTCTATTTTATAATTTTTGTTGATGATTATAGTCGATCTTCTTGGGTATATCTAACAAAGGAGCGTTCGGAGATTAATCAAATTGTCAGAAATTTATTTCAATATGTTAAAACTTGCTTTTCTAGCATTGTTATGATCATTCGTACTGACAATACTCTTGAGTTAACCCAACATCACTTGACCTCTTTCTTTGCCTCCCAGGGAACTATTCACCAAACATCATGTCCATATACCTCACAACAGAATGGTATAGCTGAGAGGAAACTCCGACCCTTGCTAAATGTTGCCAGATCTCTTCTTAGTCAAATGAGTGTTCTTAAACAATACTGGAGAGATGCTATCCTTACTGCAGTGTATCTCATCAACCGTGTTCCTTCATCTGTTCTCAAAGAGGCAACTCCATTTTCCTTACTTTACTCTACTGAGTCTTCCTTTCCCTACTTATGGGAATTTTTGGTTGTACTGTATTTGTTCATAACTTTCATGCAACTGACAAATTATCTTCTCATGACATCAAATGTGTCTTTCTTGGGTACTCTCGTACCCAATAAGGCTATCACTGCTATGATCATGTTGGACGTCGATACTATGTGTCTGCTGATGTCACCTTCTTTGATCAAACAAGTTATTTCACAGACTGTGAGTGACATTCCTCTGGACCTCCCTCCTTTGCCAATCGTCTATACTCGCCAACATACCTCTATACCTTCTACATCAGTATCTGTATCTTTGCATGTCCCTTTTATGTAGGATGATATGATCACTTCGAGTGCCCACCTAAATGTCAGCTTCGGTCACCATTTCGGTGACCGGCCGAAACGGAATTTCGGTGGAATTTCGATTGAAATTTGATCGAAATTTCGGTCATTTTGATCATTTTTTGAACTAGGACCCTCATATTTCGGTCGGTCGAATTTCGACAAGATCAATATTCGACAGAAATTCGATCGAATTTCGTTGAAATTTGAGGCCATGGAATGCCCCCACCATTGTTGTCTCGGATGTATCTGGGGAGCTTCCTATAGCTCTACGCAAGTAAAAGGGCAATGCACATATCACCCCCATGTCACATTTTACTTCTACATATGGTTTATCTAGTTGTGATAAGAGATTTGCATATGCTTTGAATGCTATTTCTGTTCCAAGAGATCATTTCAGTGCAATGAAGGATCATTGTTGGCGACAGGCCATGGATGAGGAGATGGATGCACTTACCTCCCGAGGCACGTGGGATCTTGCGTCATGTATCTCGGGAGTTCGTCCTGTGGCTTGTCAATGGGTCTTCACAACTAAACAATCACCTGATGCAACTGTTCTATTGACAGGTTGAAAGCCAGACTTGATGCCAAAGGTTTTACACAAATTTTTGGAGTTGATTATTTTGAGACTTTCTCGCTTGTTGCCAGAATGGGGTCGATACGTACCATTCTCTCTGTTGTTGTCAACAAGGCTTGGCCCATTTATCAACTTGATGTGAAGAACGCCTTTCTTTAAGGTGATCTTGAGGAGGAGGTCTACATGATGCAACTATTGGGGTATGTAGTCGAGGGAGAGCATGTATGTCGACTACGCAGGGCCATTTATGGCCTGAAGCGGAGCCCAAGGGCATGGTTTGACAGGCTCACTACGGAGATCGATATATTTGATTTTCAAAGGACAATATCTAACTACTCTGTCTTTGTTAAACGACGGTCTACTGGCACGATCATCCTTGCTATCTATGTTGATGATATGGCTATCACAGGAGATGATGTAGAAGGTATTCAGGAGACCAAGACCTTCCTCCAGAAGGTCTTTGTCATGAAAGATCTCGGCCAGCTTCGTTATTTTCTTGGCATCGAAGTAATACGCACTACAGAGGGGCTCCATCTTTCACAGAGAAAGTATTGTCTCGATATTCTAATTGAGGCAAGACTTCTTGGATGCAATCCATCTGGCATCCCTGCAGACGTGAGAAAATGTTCAGCATTTACTGATCCAGCTTTTGAGGATGCAACAAGATACAGAAGCTTAGTGGGAAAATTACTCTCTCACCGTTACTAGGCCAGATATATCATATGATGTGAGCAGAGCCAGTCAGCATATGGAGAAGCCTCTTTACAGTCACTAGCAGGATGTTCTTTTGATCCTTCGATATTTGAAGGAATCTCCCGGCTATGGGGTGAATGGGCACACTAATATCTCTACCTATACAAATTCTTACTATGCTAACTCTCCTGAGGATCGTCGATCCACTACAGGATAGCCATGTTTGTTGGGGATAACCTTGTCATTTGGCAAAGCAAGAAGCAGACAGTGGTCTCCAGATCCAGTACGGAAGCAGAATACAGGGCAATCGCTCAGGCCACATGTGAGATCACATGGCTTGTTTCTTTCCTACCATAACTTGGCATGTCAGTCGCCACTCCAGTATCCTTGTATTGCGACAACAAGTCTGCCACGTACATTGTCACCAATCCAGTTTTTTCCATGAGAGGATAAATCACATTGAAGTTGATTGCCATTTTATTTATGATGCAGTACGAGGAGGATGAATCAGTACTCCACACATCTCCATTGAACGTTAACTTGAAGACATCCTCACAAAGGCTCTTCCAAGGAAGAGCTTCATGTACTTAGTATCCAAGTTGGGCATGATCAATAGATGTGCTCCAACTTGATGGGGAGTGTTAGAATTATTATATTACAATTATGCTTGTAACCCTTCGACCCTGTTTAACACATATTTTCCCTCTCTCATGGGGGTCCCACTTTTTCTCTTCTTAATACATTAAATAAATCAATTCTCTTTTATCAATTCCATCAAAAAATAATATTATACCATCATATCATATAAAAATTATAAACTACTCCACTTCCACTCACTTTTCCAAACTTCAATATAATCACATCACAATAACTACACACTTTTTCAAACTTCAATACAATCATATCACAATAAACCCACTTCAAACCCACCCTCAGTACCCTCTATCCAAACACCAAAACACAAAAATGGGTTAACCTCTACCAGTTTAACCCGTCCTAACCCGTATACCAAACGTACCCTCAGTTTAACCCTCTATCCAAACACCAAAACACAAAAATGGGTTAACCTCTACCAATTTAACCCGTCCTAACCCGCATACCAAATGCACCCTTCGGGTTCCGTAACCCCTCAGGAGTATTTATGTATTTTTCCTCTTGTACTCTTTAGGGTTTTCTCTATATATAAGAGGCCCTGGTCCTATGGAATACATATCATATTTGTCTCTCTTCTTCAAAATAAAATGTGACACCAATGAAATCTATTTTTCCCTGTGCCTTTAGATGGTATTAGTAATTGGAATTTTTACACCCATAACCTTCAGTAATTCTGTAATTACAATCATAATCCCACATAGTTGTGAAGTACACAACAAACTCCAAATAGTCTCTCCGTCTTACACCCACAACCCTTCGTTAGTTTTTCTGTTAGCCCAACCATATCATTGGGTTAATATAACCCATCATCTCTCCTATTGCTTTAAAAAAATAAAAAGAATAAAAAGTGGCATCTTCAAGCTGGAGTCGATGGTGGCAGACCGCGCGGGGGGAGAGGGGGCTGTTGCAAGGCAGCCCAGCCCAGGAATGGCCAGGATCGGCTTCCAACTGGGGATGGGGGTAGGAGGTCAAGGCAGCCCAAGAATGCCCAAGATCCTGCAGCCCTGGGGGTAGGGGTAGGAGGCCGGGGTAGCCCAGGATCGGCTTTCGTCATGGGCTGGAGGGTGATCGGGGATGGGTGGGCGAGGGGTCGGGCTGTATCGGCTTCCATGGGCGGGCTCGACGGGGAGGCGGGGAGTCGGAGGAGGGGCCTAGGCTGCGGGTGTGGGGGGGCGCTGAGGCAGGGGGTCAGGTTGTATCGGTCTTCCACAGGCGGGCTCGACGGGGAGGCAGGGGGTCGGAGGAGGGGCCTGGACTACGGGGAGGGGGGATCTGAGGCAGGGGGTCGAACATCCTCGCCTGTTGCATCAAGTTACTCTTCGCATCGAAGTCGAGGTTGAGATACACAAGAATGCCGACCACCTCGGATCCAACAGCGTGAGATGTGAAAGGACCCAAAAAGAACAGAGGAAAGCAACGCCGTCCAACTCGACCACGGCCTTCCTGGAGGACGCATGAACACCGGTGAGCTGTTGGAGCTCCTTGAGGAGTTGTACCCTTGCCCGACCCTTGACTTTCCTAAGGCTATCAAGAAGCTCGCCGGTGCAACAATGCACATCCTCGGATTTCTTCTTCATCAAGATGTATCTCTGGGAGAACCATGTATAGATCAATCGATGGAGCGTCCTGTTGGGGGTGAAGACCTCGTCCCAGAGCTCCTGCATGGTAGTGGGGCAGGTGAGGTGCCCCATGGAGAATCATTTGAGTATGTTGGATCGCTCATACGTCTGACTGGTGCAAAGGGTCACATGATCCAACATGGGTTGCAACGAGATCGGGCATATGAAGATTGTAGGCACATCGTCCACGGTGTCAAACTCCTCAACATCTTCTTGAGGTCGAGCTTTTCGGCGGTGTTGAAACCTCCAACACCAACGACACCTCTGCCCAAGATGCCGTCCTTCTCCAAATCCATGACCTGGGCACCACAGTCCTGCCTCCATGAAGGATGGTTGTGGGTATACAGTGGCATGGCTTCCGATATGGCAAAGGTTGGATCTATGGTGGTTTGGAGAAATGGGTAGTGAAGGAAGGAAACAAACTAGAGGAATGGGGGTGTACTGCCACCTATGACACCCATTTGCTACTGTAGGTTCTGGTCTTTTAAATGGTGGCAGTAGTGGAGTTGGTTCTTCCTGCCGGTCAAAGCTTGGAAAGCCACACCATCATGATATAATCTCCGGTGCCACTAATTCCAAATCTAAAATTGGGAGAGAGAGAGAGAGAGGGTGGGCAGAGGTCACGCTTGGTGTGTTCAGGTTCATCATGGGTTGGAGGGTGAGCGGAGAGTGGGCCGGATCGGTGCTAGGATCGGCTCCAGGGGGCTTTGAGGAGGGAGGAGAGGAGGAGGTTGGCGACGGGGTGGTGGTGGTGGTGGTTGTGGTGGACGAGGAGGAGGAGGAGCCAGGAGGATGTGGTTGTCGACGAGGAGGAGGAGATGGTTGTCGACGAGGAGGGGAGGTAGGAGGGGAGAGTGTACTCATTTGTAAATAATAGAACATAAAGGGTAGAAAATGTAAATTGTTTGACAGAACCGTCATAGTTAACAGAATATTGGATGGAAGTTAACTCAGGGGTTATGGATGTAAGAGTTAAGACTATTGTGGGTTCTGGATGTAATTCACGATTATGCATGGTTATGATTGTAATTGCATAATTACTCAGGTTATTAATATAAAAATCTCTTAGTGGTTGTCGACGAGGAGGAGGAGATGGTTGTCGACGAGGAGGAGGGGAGGTAGGAGGGGAGAGTGTACTCATTTGTAAATAATAGAACATAAAGGGTAGAAAATGTAAAATGTTTGACGGAACCATCATAGTTAACAGAATATTGGATGGAAGTTAACTCAGAGGTTATGGATGTAAGAATTAAGACTATTGTGGGTTCTGGATGTAATTCACGATTATGAATGGTTATGATTGTAATTAGAGGTTATTAATGTAAAAATCTCTTAGTAATTTAACCCTCCGTATAATATGCCAGATGTTCCCGCAAAGATTACTGGGCAAATTTGCTAAGTGAGAAGTTGGGCGTTCAAACAATCTGAATTTCTTTTTTATTTTATTTTGTGAAATTAATAGGAAAAGCTCAATGAAGCACGTATTACCTAATTAATATTCTTTTCTCACGAAAGCAGATATTGCCACAGTAATTTATGTGCAAAGTACGTAGAAAGATAAGTTGCGATAAAACTTATAGGAAGTGTTTTTTCCTCTACTTCAGAAATTAATAGGAAAATTGCAGTTGGCGCTCCACTATACAGACAGGCACAACTTATGTCCAATAAAATTTGAAATAGCTTCCACTAAAGAAGAGCAGTTGAATCCAATAAATGGCCTAGCTTTTAAATATATTCTATTCTACAAAACTGTATTCAAGCTTGCAAAAGTTAATATTCAACTAATCAGCAATCGCGCTTGACTATGCTTATAAACTTTAAATGTGGTTTTTTAGTCCATGCCAACATTGAAGAGATAAATGAGTTGATTTCAAATTCTCTTGGTTCATGCATAAAATGATTACATTTCATGATTGACATGGTGGCTGCAGGTGATTTTCATCTATATTACAAAAATAATTTATAAATTTTGTAAAATTTTAATAGGAAACTATAGAATAAATCTGACAAAGATGCATTCCAGTTGTGTATTAAATTCTTGCAATGCAATTATTTCGTTTTTATCTAAATGAATGTATACAGCGAATCTGTGATGCATCTCTCTGAACTGAATGAAATTGAATATGAAAAATGCACCTGAAACTAGGAAAACATAATTTTCCATGCAAAGCACAGGTCCCTCACTAATATGATTTATACAAGACAAAAATACCAAGTTGTTCCATTTCATTCACAGTAACTTGTATCCTATTCTCCATATTCACCAAACTACCTATGTACATGCACAAAGTTGCTATAAAATAAGAATCATATCAGTTATACAAAACCTGTAAATCGCAGATGAGGCGACCAAGGTCAATTAGCTTCTCAACTAATCTCATCACGCTTCTTCAATCCTCCGACCTTCCTCGAACACTCCAAAGGCCAGCTGATCAGTAGGATCATGAGCTAGTAGATACATCACATAGAGAACAATTGTTCAAGAAAATGCATTGTTATGTAAGACCTATAAACCACGGGTTAGGACGCCACGGGCAACTAGCTTCTCCACCATCTCCTCATGCTTCTTCAACTGCCCCGCCTTCCTCAGGCACTCCAAGACCTTCTGTGTCATCGAACTCTTCGGTTTCAAACACTTCTCCTCCACCATCTCCCTCAGCAGTTGGTATGCCCGATTCCAGTGACCCATCCCGCAAAACATTGCGATAACGATATCATATGTGTTCACATTGGGTTCCACTCCTTCCTCGTCCATCTCCCTCTTCATCTTGATAACCATGTCCCGCGACTCACTGTTCTTGAACATCTGCATCAGTATATTGTACGTCACGGTATTCGGCTTGCAGTTAGCATCTCTCATCCGCACTCTTAACTTATGCGCAGCATTCACATCCCCCAATTTCAAGATGCATCGGAAGATCGGATTGAACGAATACACATTAGGTGAGCATTCCTGTGCAACCATCTGATTGAGCACCTTCCAAGCAGCATCCAGATTCTCCTTCCTGCAGTGCACATTGATCAGAAAGTTGTACGTGATCGTATCCGGCGTGCACCCCATCCGTTTCATCCGGTTATACACCTCAAGAACCTTCTCTGCCTTTCCCGCCTTCACATGTACCCTCATCAAGCTATTGAAAGTAGCTGCATTGGGTGGGCAACCTGCATCAAGCATCTGCGCGAGCACCCCGTGCGCTCTGTCAATCTGCCCAGCCCTGCAAAGCACGTCGATGACCGCCGTGTATGTATAGACATTCGGGGCAATACCCTTCTCCTTCATCTCCACAACACCCTTTCTGCCTCGTCGATCCGGTATTGGCGACACCAAGCATGGATCAGGCTAGTGTACACCACGACATCGGGAGTGAATTTCTCCTTGAGCTTATCAAAGAACTCCTGAGCGACGGATGCGCATCGCTTCTTCGACAGAACGGCGATGACCGATGAGAAGGTCGTGTGATCGGGCTGGCAGCCGTAGTCCTCCATCCTCGAAAAGGCCTCCACGGCATCCGCCGCGTGCCCCGCCCGCGCGTACCTGCGGATTATCTGGAGGAAGGTGCGCGGGTCGATCGGCATGCCTCGGTCACGCATTTCGTCGAGCAGCTTCCATGCGACATCGAAGGCCCGGGCCTTTCCGGCGAAATCTACCATGGCGTGGAATGGGTGGGAGTGATCGGCGCGGAATGGGGACGGGACGGTGGAGATCCACCAGCGGAAGAGGCACAGCGTCTGGGGGAAGGGGGCGCCGTGGCGAGGGGCGGCGCACGTGCGGATGAGGCGGTGCACGAGGGAAGGGGGGAGAGGCGGGGAAGAGAGCTGCGAGAAGGCGGCGGTAAGGGAAGGGATGGGGGAGGTGAGGTTATCGGCGGGGAAGGAGTTGTGGCGGAAGTGGTCATTGATGAGGTGGAGGAGCTTCTGGAGGAGGGCGGATTCGGAGGGAGATGGGGTGGAGGTGGAGTTAACGGTGTCGTCACCATGGCTGCAGGTGCGGCGGTCGAGGATGGAGGAGGAGGAGGGTTGGAAGGTGAGGCGGGGGAAGGGAGGTGAGTGGAGCCGAATGGGGGACGCCATGGTAAGAAGTATCTTTGGAGCTTGGTAAGGTGGTGGAAGTAGAGTTGAGCACTGGGCCCGGTGAGCTCGATCCCACCCGCAGCTCGACCCGTTAAGTCAAGCTTGAACTCGAATTCATTTAAATTTGGACCGAGCTTGAGTCCAAAAACCCGTTTTCCGTTATATTCGGTTTGAACTCGGATCCGTTTCAATTTGGACCAGGCTCGAGCCCAAAAAAACTCGTTTTTAAAATGGGTCAAGTTCGGGCTGAGTAGAGCTCGAATTGAAGCTTGATCTTAAACCTATACTATATATATATGTTATTACTTTAATCCTAATCCTTCTCAAATCATATCTCCACTCTCCAACGATACTACCATGCACCAACATTTCAAAAAAATTTTAAAAAATAAAATGTATATGAAAAATCAAAAGTTTTTGAAGAGAAAAAAATCAAACATTTCAAAGTTTTTTTATCAAAATGCCACAAGGATGTCAAAATTCTTAGATTTATCACAATTTTTTTTAAAAGACACATTTTCATATCACCCGTTGAATTAAGCATTTAAAAAAATCAAAAGTTTTTAAAAGGAAAAAGTTACTGGGTTGGCCCGTTTAACTTCAGGCCGGGTTTGTGTTGTCCCATCCAGATTTTTTTGGGCCACATCCCGACCCAAAATAACTCAGCCATGGCCGGTCCCAAGCTCGGGTAAATGAGGAGGGTTGCGTTAGGTAGCCGACAGCCAGCGTAAAACAGTCAGAGACAATTTCCTAAATAGTATTTTTTTCTAAAAAAATACTATTTAAGAAGTTGTCTCATGACAGTCGGATCTTTTCAACATGGATTTAAGCAAACATACAGATTTCGTTGGAGGTGTTCCCTATTGTGGATATAAGCCCGGGATTGACCCAAGATAGATCTGAACGGAGGCGAAGAATCCATGTAGCCGACCCTACTTAATTGTTGGAAAAAGCTTTGTTGTTGTTGTACATCCCGACCCAAAATCCAAAAAAAATAAACATATTCGGATTCGGGCCGATGTCCAGCCCTAGGTGGAAATGCCTTGGAGTGTTTTTCTTGAAATTAATGTGATCACGTTTGTTTTTAGATAATAAAAAAAATAAATATATAGTGACAGAAACAAACATGATAGATGATATAATAATTATGGAACTACTTTAATTTTAGATAGTTTACGCAGAATAGTGTCTATTTAACACCGATTACAGATATGCCTTATCTTTTTTCCAATAACACCGATGCTCTTACATTCTTACAAAATTCACAGATTTTGTTCTTTTATAGTTACACTTTTGCATGTATTTTACCCCTAATATAAGGACATAATATATAACAATGATAAATAGGAAAGATTTACATCGAAACAGAAGGCAAGTGGGCAACAAGCTGCCGCCGCTAGCTCTTTTTGTATTGCAAAGCCAATCCTTCTAAACACTACATCCATAGATCTGGGGTCCATCACGTTATTATTCACCACTTGTTGGATCCTCTTTAAAAGCTCAATAGCTTCCGGTGCTAGGAAGCCAAAGGTGTCGAAACCAAAGGGGATGAAGGCATGTTGATTCTCCGTGCTGGCTTTCTCGTGTTTCATCACTTTTGCTAAAGAAGCTTTAAGGGCAACCTGCCCTGTTGTGAAGGACCCGCTCTTCAACCCCACCATTGGGGAAACTCCTGTTAAATCTACACAAGCACGTTTTCCTCCTATCCACCCAAAAATCAAAATATCAGCAGGTCTAAGTGTGGATCTTCCCTTCTGTGGATCTATTAAAAAGTTCATTGGCGTCTCTTTCTTAGCAGCAATACCTGCACGTTTGAGGAAATCGAATAAAATGTCTCTAACGAGATCGTGCATTTACTTAAACCCTGGGAGCTCCCTACAATGAATGGCATGATGACCAAAATTGTCCAAGCATGCCTTGCGACAAACTGTACAAATTTCATCAGTAGGAAATAACGGAGTCATGAGACGATATTTGAGAATACTACGGTACTCCACCGGTGACATGTGAAGTCCAAGTCCGTCTATAGGAAGGGTAAGGAGAAAATCTTGAGCATGAACAGCTTGAAGACACTGAAAAATTACCTTTTGTCTAACGGACATGTTATATACCACCTCCATATCCTCAATTATTTTGCTAAAAAGTGCACTCGCCAAAGCATTCTGGGTCTTAGGGGGGACAGTGTCCTTTTTAGAGAAACAACTGAGGCCGAATGGGGGAATTAAATCATGAAGCCTTTGAAGAGCATAGTCGAAGTCGGAGTCCATATTGCAAATTTTACTGTCACGCAGGATATGGTCCTGAAGTTCCCAATATTGCACCCTGGAAGCCACAAAAGAGTAGGAAGAAGCCTCCACTGCTGAAAGTAGTCCTAAACCATCAAGTCAAATGGCAAAGAAGCCACCCTCCATTGAAGATCTCCAAAAAAAGATCCTTTACAAACAACAATGTCCTCAATAGAACCTCGTAAGCCTCTGTCAAATAAAATTACGGCCTCCTTCATATACAAAGGTTAACAAATCCTCAAACCGAATAAAAGTTTTGACAGGCTCATACAAGAATGAAGAGAAGTTCACTCTAGGGGTCCTTCAACTGAGGTAGAAGATGCATCAATTTCACTGCTTTAGCAGCCCTCTCCAAAGCCAGGCTTTCAACAAAATTTTGATCCATACTAGCAGCCCCTCCAAGCAACTTCACACCTAATAAAGGTCTACCAATATCGGGTGGGAACAATCCTTTGCGAAGTTTCCTGCCATCACAAGTAGGCCAGAAGAGTTCTGTTTTATAAATATTTAAAATTAGACCCAAGTATGGCCCACGTTGTTGGATGATAGTTAAAACCTTGACCACCTCGAAAGTATCTCCAATAAGTGTACCATCATCAAGATACCATGAATGACGAAGTGGTTTGCAATTATCCCTGATATAATGGATAAGTGGGTGTAGAACGAGAGAAAATAGGAGCGGGCCTAGAGGATCACCCTGCTGCACTCCAGCGGAAGATCAAATATGCATATCTCCAAGGTACAACTTTGTTGCCTGTCCATATAGGAACTCCACCCATAAATATATAGAACGGCATCTTTCTCTCACCTGCCGCAATAAGGCGGACTTATCAACCACATTAAAGGCATTAGAAAAATCCACAATAAGCAAGGAAAGAGAGCCATCAGTATAACGAGCATTCAGCACTCTTTTAATACTGTGTAAAATAGCCTCAGCTCCACCAGAAACACCCACTCCAAACTGAAAGTCATTGAGATATTTGGTCATATCTTTACTAACACCCGCCATAGCCACTTTGGACACTAGCCGTCTCCAAATAATACCAACTGCAATAGGTCGAATGCTATTATCTGGTTTGAGCAATGGTGTAAGCGGTGCATACGCTATAAATTCTGACAAAGAAGTGGGGCACCTTCCACCCAACCATAAATTAACCACACGAGTGATGACATGTAAAAGGTCCATGATCACAACAGACCCCTCTCCACACATAGCATCAAGTAGGTGTTGGGCCCTCAACCCATCTCTACCACAAGAAGTCCCTTTAGGAAAGGACTTAATGCACCCAAGAATGGCGTCAACTTCCACGACAAGAGGGGCTTCAGGACTGAGAAAATCCAGCAAGGACGGAGGTGGATTGCACGGGGGCTTCGCCTCCAACTACCTAACAGTATCTCCATTGAAAGGTGCTACACCTGAGGATGACAAAACCTTTACCGCCGATGTAAAATGACCATCGGCAACCTTATGAAGACATTGCTTGATATTTGGATTTAATTTCTTCTCTCCTTCTACAGAGTAGCCACTGCCAACGTCCATTCCCATAGGCACAGGAGTGTCCAATAATTGATCCACAAGCCTAGTAATACCGCCAGCCTCTCCCCATATAGAGAGAGACTTGAGGATAAGGTGTTGTTGCAATGACTTCCTGATGCCAGACTTGCAATCATGTCTATTCTGAGGACGGAACACCTGCAAATAACGTGGAAGAAGCAGCAACATAACCCAAGCAGAAACGAACCCCGATTCAGCGATCACTTTATAAAGAGATGTCTTTAAAGCTTGAGAGAAGGCAAATCGACAACTAGGAGGGATGCTCTTGACTGTCAAGATAGGTGCTTTAAAAACCCGATCAAGAAGTCCTCCATCCAGGAACAATCCCTCCTTGTTAGTAGAAATCTCCAGAGTCTTCTTAAGAGGCTTAATAAATGCCAACAATATGACTTTCAATCTCTCCAGTCTCATTAGTGACCCTCACAATACCATCATCATGGTGACATGTACGACTCCTTGCTTTTACCTTCATGCACTTCCCATATAACCAATGATCAAGGATCTTCAAGGTCTCATCTACTGCAAGAAATAAATCGCAATCCTTTTAAAGGGCATCCTGCTATAAGGCACACCGTTCTTCACAAGAGAAATGCACTCTTTTGAAATGGGAGATCAAACGTGTAAACCCCTTGCCACCCTCTCTACGTCCGGACAATAATGAAAGTCTCGGAAAGGGCATAATAAAATCCCCCTAGAGGAGCTCTTGGGAGGTCGCAAAGAAGGAAGTGGGTAGCGAGAAGCCTGCGGTGCAATGTTCGCAAGTTCTCCTTCTTCCGGAGCGGACATGATAAAATTCTTCGACAATACAAGAAGGGAGATACAAAACCTCAAACCCCTCGAGGATGCAACACTCCGAGATCGCTGGTAGGCGGACGAAGGAGGTCGACATGATGCACTGATCGGTGTTGGCACTGGATGGTCGCTGACCAAGGAGGTCGGGGGAGGGCGCACTGGTCGAGCGCACGTTGAATGGTGGTTGATGGTCGGATGAGCCGGATGGGGTCTCTGGCATTGGGGGGCAGGCATTGGGCGCTGGGGGGGGGGGGTCCGCTGGGGGAGGAGGGGAGGGCGGAGGGGGGTCTGTTGGGGGGAGGGGGTCCGCTGAGGGGAGGGGGAGGGCTGAGGGTCAGGAGGGGCGCTAGGAGGAGTGTCGGGAGGGGCGTTGGGCGGAGGGTCAGGGGGGTCGGGCGCTTGGGGGAGGGGGGTCGGGCGGAAGGACATAATTGTAAAATTTGTAAGAATGTGAGAGAACTCATGTTATTGTAAAATAGTTAAGGTATAATTTTAGTTGCAGAATCTTGGAGTGATACAAGTGAAAAATACAAGTATGTGTGGAGTCCAGATTTTTTTTCATGAAAGATTAATGTGCGCAGGACTTATACCCATTCAGGAGTCACCTTCCACATTATGTTGCTACCTTTTACCTTTGTACAAATTTGTTGTTATTTTTTCCTTTTACCTTTCACTTTTATTTGTGATGATCAATTCATATTATGATATTTTAATTTTAATTTTAGCTGTTATAGTGCACAATGTTATAGTTGTTAAGTATCCGATAAGGATTTTCGAGATCTGCAAACAGACTTGAGCACAGTCTTAGGTGGCATTGAACTTTCTGTATTGGTATTTTTCCAAGTACAAAATCACCCCCACCTTTCGAACAATTGGGTACACAAATTTTTCCTTTCTTTTATATTACTTCTAATTTGAACTAGGAGACATGAAGGTTATATCAATGGTTGAGATCTTATATGGCTTAATCAGGTTCAGGTTCATGACATCTGAGAAGGGCAAGGAATTTACTGGCTGGTTCTTCTCCAACTTATGAACTTGGGCATTGTGTGTGCGCTACGCTATCAATGGTAAACGGATGCTTTCTTCCTTAACCAAAATAAGCATCCTGGTTTTCATGCCATTTTGATTAATTGTCCTTTGGAGTTGGATGTGGTGAAGATTCACCTGGTTGTTGAGCTCATCAAGAGTCTGAATGTTCCTAAAAGAGGCCGCTCGACAACTGTCAATAAGGATTTGTTTTCACTGGGCTGAGAGGGGAAAGAAGAATCCCACACATCAGTACCTTCATGTTATCTTTGTCCTCCTTTAGACTAATGCTAACAAACTTCTCCTTTATAGTGCTAATTTAAAAGAACATGACTTAAAGATGCACCCATCCTCATCGAGTCAGCTGTATAATACAACAAGTTTGTTAATATGTCTTGAACCCTAACTATCTGCTTTGTTGAACCCAGCTGAAGAAACATTTCTCTGCACCCTCCACAAGAAGGGCGGGCGAAGCCTGGCGTACATCATGGGGATCTCACTGCCAGTCAGCGAGCCGGAGGGGGAGAGGGGTCTAGGGGAGAGCAAGTGCACCTCCAATCTGAATGATATTTTATTTGGGTACTTGGATCCATTTGTATTGAGAGTACTATATAAACTCTCAAGGATTAGGGTTCTCTACATCATATGTATTTTACCTTCTCCACATATAGTGAAAACGATCGCCACCGTTCGAGGACATAGCCCAGTTAAGGGTGAACCTCATAAATCCATGTGCACCATGGTGTTGGGAACAAATCCCTCTAAATGGTGCGGAAGCATAGGAACGAAAACCTCGGGCAAATTAAAAAAGATGAACACCACCCACAAACAAACAAGCAAGCAAATCACAAACAAGCAAGCACAGTGCACACAAAGATTTTAACGTGGAAAACCCAAAATGACGGGGGAGAAAACCATAGGGCCGACGCAATCCAAAACCGCTCTAATATAATGGTGATATAGTCGCTCTCCACAAAAGGATACACAACACAAGACCTTCTTACTGACATATCAACCAAAGCAACATTACCAAATAAGATAAAAGTTGGAGATGAAAAATTTTCACCAAACAAAAAATTGTATCCGCTGCTCTCCTCCAAAAGATATCCCGCGATGCACCTTGCACTAGTTGAGAACCATATGAGGAATAACAAAGGAGCCAAAGAACTCATTCGCCACCATAGATGGATACAAAGAGTGGAGTTGGAGAGAGATCACCAAAATGGAGAACCAAATTCGATACTCTTCTCCAAATGGAAGCTTGTCGTTGCACCTTGTAGCGTCTTCTACATTTGAGCATACACCAAGAGCCACTGAAGCAAGAGAGATGGACCAAAGATCATGGACGAGAGAAGTGAAGTTTGGGAACAAATGTTGCAAACATAACCCTCTATCAAATGTTCTCTATTGCATATCTCCAACTGGTTTGTTCTCATCCCCCCCCCCCCCCCTCTCTCACACACACACACAACTCTCCTCGAGAGATGAGATATATATTGGGTCTTGTCCCACATATAGCACAATATAACTTAGAGTGTCCACGACATGTGTGAGACCCTCCTACTTGCTGTGGAGATAAGAACAAAGTAGAACCTCTCTTCATAAGCGTTGGAATATGAAATCCTCACTTGCAGTCCACAACATGTTGCCTACAGTACCTCCTGTGATGCACCTGCTATGGCCTAAATGCCATAGCAAGTCACCTGTTACACCTCTTGTGATGCACTTGTTGCAATTTCTACTACGACATCATCTACCACATCACCACCTAATGCGGTGCACTTTCTACACTTGTTGTAGCATCACCATGCTACATCATCACCTGTTGTGATGTATGTTGCACCTGTTGCGGCATTACCAACATGAGATGGAATCCATACCATGTCTCCTGCTACCAACACATCTCCCCCTATAGCTCTGTGGAACTCATAGCAAGACACTTGCTACCAACACTTGGTTTGCTTTTTTGGTTTGTGCTAAGTTTGCTTCCGTTACTCGCAACAGGGTGCTTCATAAGAAAGGAGTTACAAAGGTAAGGACTTCGAAGATAGTGCATCCTAAATTTAAAGTGGCTTTAAGAGATACCAAGTTTTAGGAAATACAGACAAGGGGAAGTCTCATGTAAGAAAGGATGAGTGTGAGATTGTGAAGTAGAGCAAGTTTGAGGAAATGCAGACAAGGGGAAGTCTCATGTAAGAAAGGATGAGTATGAGATTGTGAAGCAGAATGCAGATCAACTTATTTAGACAAGAAGGCTAGTGTAGAGCACAAAGAAGCCAACACATATCAAAGCTACTTTGGCTGCAAAAAGGGTGCAGGTCATAGAGGAGATAGAAACAAAGGTGGCTATGGTTTAAATTACTTTCACACGTCTCCCTCGCCCCCTCACCCCGTAATGAAGCTCTAATCCAGGGAATAGGTTTCAATCCATTGGAAGAAAACCTAAAAAAATTCACTTGAGTTTTTCAAATAAGCAGCCAGTCATTAAGTTCGTTTTGGTCTTCATGTAACCATTGATTTCTGATTCTTCTATGTGGTTTTTACTTAGCATTTGGAATTTGATCTTGCATGCTACTATCCTCAGACTTTGTCATCAGTTGTTTCCAAGATGCTGTCTATTTCTAGATCTTTTCTACGTTTACATACAAGATTTTCTTCTGTTGATTCTATAATCCATTCTATAGCATATTAGCATGTTTATTTGTTTACCCAGAATGCATATTTTTTCACAGAGAAGTTATAAAAATATGCAGTCTTTTCTCCCATCAACCGAAAAGAGAGGACTTTTCGGTTGGGAAACAATGTGATGATGCCACAGAGATCATCTGAGACGTTTCTTAGCTAATGATTTGTTGCTTTCATATGTTCATAGTGACTTGATATCATCATGACGGTGAATATCCAAGTTATTAAGGTAGATGAAGGAGAAACAAGCTCGATTGTGCAGAAGATGATCAGGAAGTTCAGATACCACTATAATGGCATCCAGCAGAGAGACCAGAGCATCAGTCAGGCACAGACAAGAGCTACTAACAGCTAGATAATGGAAGCAACGACCAATTAAACATCGAATCAACAAAAACGTATCCATCACACGAGCAGTGGACGATTTATTCACTGACGAACACAGGAAGAAATGTGAAAAAAGAAACATACATCACATAACACACGCGGTAACTATATGGACAGGAACTCGCGAGGGCATCAGGTAAACGGTAATCGGATCTTAAGACATAGAGAGGGCTTTGATCTTGAAGCGGAAGCGGGGGGCGCGGGGGATGACCTGAGAGGGGCCGAAGCCCAACTGGCCGATGCCGGACATGGCGGGAGGGCCGTCGTCGTAGATGTGGCCGAGGAGGGAGCCGCAGGAGAGGCAGAACAGCTTGGTACGGTTCCTGTGGATGCCCCAGTAGTCCATGGTCTCGAAGAAGGGCCGGAACCTGTCCTCTTTCACGAGCCTCAGCTTGGACTCGTCCGCCCACGAGAAGGACACCGTGCCCTTCTCCCCGGACTCGAAGTAGGTGCCCGGCGGGTACCGGTAGGCGTCGCTCAGGTTCAGGTCCGAGCCGCAGTGCTTGCACCTGTAGGCCGACGCCATGGCTGTAGGGTTTGCTCTTCCTTCCTTTCTTCGCGACAGGTGAGGCCGTTGGTCAACGTTTTCGTCTGTGACGTGGGTTCGATCTAGAAGGACTTGGCCGGGAAGGAACCACTCTTGGGTCGTGGGTCGAGACTCGAGAATTACGCTGCAAAATTTTGACCTTAAATCAAGACGTGAACGTTGCCACTTCGTACTTTCTTGGATAAATTACAGAAAGGAGTCTCGACTATCCATATATTATCAATTAAAGCCCCCATTTTTCAAACGCAACGAACATGTGTCTACTCTTATCTTGTGTCTCAGATATTGAATTTGTAGTTAATAGCATCGTTACCGCATATAATAAATAATAATATAATGGATCCAAATGAATTGACAGAGAAACAATAATGATTAATATCATGTTAATCATATATTTCTCATTTATTATCCGATTATAACATCCAAATAGGAACCGATTAAATAAACGGAAACAAGTATTAGAACATGATCCAGAGAAAGTAAAGCAATAAACATATTACGACAGATAAATCAAAAGAAGAATAAATTTAGAAATTACCGAAGCGGCCATGAAATGGATTGTCCTTAGAGAGGATATCGCCCCCACAATACCGGTGCAAAGCGTACTGGCGATCCGCTCCTACGATACGACGGCACACGATCACGTCTGCGCACACCGACGAGATCGACCTCGAATATACCTCAAAGAATTGCAGCCGAGAGAAAGAGAAGCACTGGTTCGTCCGCGCAAGGAAGAATGGAGGAAAAAGCCAAGTCGGCGTGAGAGGTTTTTTTCTTGCGAATGAAGAAAGTGGCGTCAGGAAAGAATTGTATAAAAAGAGGATCGCGTGCCCTACCATTCGGTATCTTTTATCTTCCAAAAACTCTCCTCAACGGACGTGTATTTTCGATTTCCAAAATCAAGGCCACAACGAGCCGTTTGGTTCGAGTTGAATTCTCATTTAAGGCGGATCTAAATTAATCCGTGTGATTAATTTAATCGACTCGCCAAATGAAATCCGCAGCAAAAGTATCGAGATTCGAGTTGACTCTCCGGAGCCCGAGTGTCCGAGCCCGAGCCAGTGCCGGAGCCGGAGACGGAGCGGAGCGCGCGCGCATGTGTGATCCTCCATTCCTCCTCTCTACTATTGCTACAAGAGCTTGAGGTGTGAGCTCATATATAAGCCCACCAAAAGTTTAGCGATACTAGGTATGGTACTAAGCTTCCACCCAAATTTTTCATGTTTCAAATTTGGGAATTCCCAACTTTCCCCCAAACCATTTAGTTTCGCAACTAAAACCAAATTAATTTAAATTGTAATTATATAGACTTTCAAATTGAAAATCTAGTTACAATTCTTAATACAACAATCCCCTACGAATTCACCAATTTGAAAAAGAGATTCAAAGAGAGTAAAAAGACTTCTTTCTACTGCCACACTTTGCTTTCAGTAAAGGTATCTTCCGGTTTGAACCTCTACCTGAGTTTACAGGAACGAAGTGAACTACGTCTTGAACTTCAGACCTTGGTGTTAAAGTATACGATAGAAACAACAAAGCATTGTTCTTGGTACAATCTTCAGGGTTGGTGCTCTTAAAGGCCATGCACCCTTATCCTGTTTCATGAGTGTGCTCAGGAAAGACCCTCTTCCTTTAACTGCGATCCATAGTAACACTCGCATAGATGACATTCTCCAAAGATGCACTGCTAACATCCTGCTCAAAGGCTTGAACTCATTCAGAGCCTACGCTCTTCCTAAACTTGCAGCTTAAATTGCACTCAGGCTTCCAGGGATAAGACACTCATGCGACGCATTAATATTAGAGTGCCAACCAATTCTCCAAACAGCTTGTTATTACCACATTGAACCTAATTTATGGGATCTCCACTCAGTTAGGTTGGGGTTGCTACTGTAGAAAACTCCCAATGGGTTCAGTCTCATTCCAAGCCTAAACTTTAGAACTAAAGATCTATCAAGTCCCTTAGTTAATGGATCTATCATGTTGTCTTTGGATACAACAAAATCCACAACCAACACTCCTCGTGATACCGGATCCCTTAATGTCTTAAGCCTGATTTGTATGTGTCTTCTTGTTTTCTGATTGAACTTTGAACTCTTGATCTTGGCAATTGTGGTAATATTATCGTAATGTACCGAGATCGCAGGAACTGGCTGACCTACCATAGGAATTTCAAACAGAAGTTCCCTTAGCATTCAACCTAAATTCCAATAGTATCCAAAGCACACAGTTCAGCCTCAAAGGTTGATCGAGTTAGAATGGTCTGCTTCACAGACCTCCAGGAGATTGCACCGCCTCCAAGGATAAAGACATACCCAGTAGCACCATTACTTCTAGACTCCTCTATTTTCCCTATCCAGCTTGCATCACTATATCCTTCTAGTAAAGAAGGAATAAACTAAGGGAAATAGTTCCCTTCAAGTACTTCAGTACTCGATCCAGAGCCTCGCAATGAGTACGGTCAGGACAAATAGTGTATCTACTCAACTTTGCAACCGAGAATGAAATATCAGGCCTCGTGCAATTTGCAAGATACATTAAACTTCCTATCACTTGTGAATACCTTAGCTGAGCTACAGGTAGTCCACTTTTATTCTTAAACATCGTTTTGGTGAATCAAAAGGAGTGCATACAACTTTACAATCTTGATATCCAAATTTCTCAAGTACCTTCTCAACATAGCGAGATTAAGAAACTACAATCCCATCAACTGACCTTATCAGTTTGAGACCCAAGATTACATCATCAACACCCATGTCCATCTCAAACTTGCTACTTAAGAACGCCTTGATCTCATTAATAATCCTTATGTGTGATCCAAACAACAATATGTCATCAACATACATGCACAAGACAATATACTCATTACCTTTCACCTTGGAATAGACTCACTTATCGGATTCACGAACCTTAAAGCCACATGAGAAAATAGTTTTGTCAAATTTTTCATGCCACTGCTTTTGTGCTTGTTTCAATCCGTAAAGGGATTTAACGAGCTTGCAAACCTTTCCCTCATTCCCAGGAGTCACAAGTCCATCAGGTTGATCCATATAGATCTCTTCCTCAAGATCGCCATGCAAGAAGGCGGTCTTGACATCCATTTGATGGTAGAGAGATCATATATAGATGCAATGTTATGAACATCCGGATTGTGGTCATCCTAGTTATAGGAGAATAAGTATCAAAATAATCAATACCTTCCTTTTGCTAAAGCCCTTAGCAACTAATCTGGTTTTGTATTTTTCAATTGATCCGTCAGGCCTAAGCTTTCTCAGAAACACCTATTCGCACCCAATGGTAGAGCATCCTTTGGGTAAAATCAATCAACTCCTAAGTTCCATTAGCCATAATGGAATCCATCTCAGATTTGACGGTTTCCTTCTATTGTTTTGCTTTAGATGAAGTCATGGCTTCCTTGTAACTTGGTGGATCACCCTCGATCTGGTAAACAACAAAGTCGCTGCCTAGATCCTTCGCTATCCGAGGTCTTTTTCTCCTCCCTGGCTCAATCTCCTCTGAAAGATCATTGGGTTTAGGTTGAGTCTCAACCCCCACATTTGTTATCCTTTCCACTTGATCTGGAATAGATCCTGATGTGGAGGCGCCCTCAATGGTCAGATTCTAAGGAATCCCAGTCTTCATAGGGAAGACATCCTCAAAAAAGGCAGCATCACAGAGTTCAACAATAGTGTTGACATCTATGCCTGGTATCTCAGACCGAATTATCAAGAACCTATATGCATAGTTATTTTCCAAGTAACCTAAGAAGACCGCATCAACAGTTTTAGGATCAAGCTTCTTTCTCTTGTGTTCTGAGACTAAAACCTTAGCGAGACAGCCCCACACTTTGAGATATCTTAAGCTCGGTTTCCTATTTCTCCAAAATTCAAAAGGACACTTTTCCATATGCCTTGGAGGAACCCGATTTAGAATATGGCAAGTCGTATTCAAGGCTTCTCCCCACATATAGGTTGGAAGTCCATAACTCTATAGGAGAGCATTTATCATGTCAGTTAAGGTTCTATTTTTCCGTTCAGCTATCCCATTTGATTGTGGTGAATAAGGGGCATTAACTTCATGAAGTATGCCAAATGATTTACATTGTTCATCAAACAAGTTAGAGGTATATTCACCTCCTCTATCTGACCTAAGGCGTTTAATCACTTTTCCAGTTTGTGTCTCAGCCTCATTCTTAAATATAAGAAATTTCTCTAAGGCTCCATCCTTGGTTTTCATTAGATATAAATAGCAGTATCTACTGCCATCATCTATAAAGGTAATAAAGTATTTTTTATTGTCTCGGGTCAACACACCATTAAACTCGCAGATATCCGTGTGCACCAGATCCAAGATCTCACTATCTTTAGAGGCAGACTGAAAAGACTTCCTAGGTGTCTTAGCTTGCACACAGATTTCACATTTTTGAGTTTATCAATAGTGTGTTTAGGGATCAACTCTAAATTCATCATTCTTTTAATTGAATTTAAGTTTACAAGTCCCAATCTAACACGCACAGATCATAAGATTCAAGATTATTCACAACATGAGACACATAATTAGAACATTCAAAACTTAAAACATTCATTTCATTAATGTTTACTGAATCACATCTAATTCTAAACAACAAATCAAAATCTACCAAATGCATTTTCTATAAAAAAATGCCATGTCTCATAATGACAACTTTATTACATTTAAAGTTCAATTCAAAACCATTTCTAACTAAGATAGAGCCAGATAAAACACTCTTTTTGATGTCAGGAACATGCAACATCCTGTGCAACATCCAGAGGAGAACCTCAAGTTGACTTGTCTCGATCCTAACACCCTGGCTGCAGCATCATTCCACATCTTCACAGTCCTACCACTAGAATTCTGATAAGAGGAAAACAAAGTTCTGTCAGGACAAATATTTACATTGGCTCCCGTGTCAGCAAGCCACTAATTTAGATCATGTATATGGTATAGTTCAGGTTTTACAGAGGCGTATCCCTCGCTAGTCCCAAGTCCAACAGTGATCATATTCACTTGTGGACTCCCATCTGTAGCCTTAGGTTAAGCCTTTAAGGACGGACGATCCTTCTTCCAATGGCCAACCTGATTATAGTGCCAACATGGTTTATTCTTTGCCTTTTTCTGGATCTTACCCTTCGCTTTGATTTTATTGTTATTATTAGCCTTTCTCTTCTTATCCTTGCCCTTCAAGGTCATGAAATTGACCTTACCCTGAATATCAATAGGAAGCACATATTTTTGTTTCCTGTGTTCCTCCTCTATGGTAATTTCCACCATCAAGTCATCCACAGAAAATTTTCCCTTCCTGTATTTCAGGGTCATACCGAAGTCTTCCCAAGACTTGGGGAATTTTTCTATGATGCAGATGACCTGAAACTTCTCTGGAAGTTTCATTTCAGCATCTTCTAAAACATGAAGTAGGAGTAAAAACTCGTGTGCTTATTCAGAAATCGACTTCCCATCGACCATGGAAAACTTTGAAAATTTGGCCACGGAGTATTTCTCAATACTGAGGGCTTCGGTATTATACTTCCGATCCAAATCTTCCCATAGCCCTTTCGCAGTCTGTGTGGACGAAGAGTATACGTCAAACAACGTGTTGGACAAGGCCAATAAGATTCAACCATGACATATACGGGCGCGTTTCTTCCACGCAGATTGCGCCTTCTGGCTATCAGGTGAGGGATTTTCCATTTCTACCATAGGACAGTCAGTTTCAAGTATCGAGATTAATCCAATGGTGGTTAATCAGATCTTCATGCGTTGTTGCCAATGCTTAAATTTTTGTCCACCGAACTTCTCAGGCATACTCGTCATGTCAACACTCGATTTAAACATGATTTTCCGACATGGTTTTAAATTTGATTCCCGATATCGTCTTTAAGATTGTTGTTAACAGGATCGTTACCGTATATAATAAACAGTAATATAACGATCCAAATGAATTGACAGAGAAATAATAACGATTAGTATCATGTTAATCGTGTGTTTCCCATTCATTATCCGATTATAACATGCAAATAGGAACCGATTAAATAAACGGAAATAAGTGTTAGGGTATGGTCCATAGAAAGTAAATCAATAAACATATTGCTGCCAATAAATCAAAAGAATAAGGTTAGAAATCACCGAAGCATATATGAAATGTACTGCCCTTAGAGATAATATCGCCCCCACAATACCGGTGTGAAGGGTACTGGCGATCCGCTCCCAGGATATGACGGCACACGATCTTGTCTATGCATACCGACGAGATCGACCTCAAATGTACCTCAAAGAACTGTAGCCAAGAGAAAGAGAAGCATTGGTTCGTCCGCGCGAGGAAGAATGGAGAAAAAAGCCAAGTCGACGTAAGAGGTTTTTTTCTTGCGAATGAATAAAGTGGCGTCGGGGAAGAAGTGTATAAAAAGAGGGTCGCATGCCCTACCGCTCGGTATCTTTCATCTTCCGAAAACACCCCTCAATGGACATGTCTTTTCGAATTCCAAAATCGCATTGATAACGAGCTGTTTGGGTCGAGTTGAATTTCCATTTAAGTTAGATCCAAATTAGTCTGTATGATTAATTTAATCGACTCTCCAAATGAAATCTGCAGTAAAAGTATCGAGATCCGAGATCCGAATTGACTCTCCCGAGCCGGAGCCGGAGCCGGTGCCGGTGTCGGAGATGGAGCGGAGCGCGCGTGTGTGTGGTCATCCATTCCTCCTCTCTACTATTGCTACAAGAGCTTGAGGTGTGAGCTCATATATAAGCCCACCAAAAGTTTATCGATACTAGGTATGATACTAAGCTTCCACCCAAGTTTTACATATTTGATGAGTCGCTAAATACGATATTTAACTCGGTCACGTTGTAGTATGTGTACTTAGCGATTCAGTCAGAACCGAGAAAAGAATCTCTGTGAAGAGTGTGTCGGCTTAATTTATATCCCGGGCATGTCCGGGGTCGAACACAAGGAGGCAAAGGAACAACTTCGAGTTAATTCGAAAATTAAGTTTTAGATTTCCAAGCGGTATTTTTTTTAGATTTTCTAATGCAAAAACAAATGGTAATGCAAAATGCGAGTGAATTAAGACACTAAGAAAACACACAACAAGGCCAAATTCATTTTAATGTCAAATTAGTCCAATTCAGCCAAATTATATTTTTCCTAGAATCGTAATCTAGTGATGAATGCAAAACACATTTTTTTTTATATTTTTAGAAATTAAAATGCAACAACTAAAAACACACACTTTTTATGGGTTTTTTTCGTAATTTTTAGAACAAACAGTAGGTAAAAATTATGAAAATTTTACTGGAATTAAAGCATGATGCAAGAAAGGTACAGTAATATTTTTGGATTTTTTTGACAAAGTATGAATTTTTTTATGGATTTTTTAGTGAAATAAGAGTGATAGTGAGTAAATAATTTCTAATAAATCCACAATACCAGATTAATCAGATTGCGAATTATCCCAAAAAGACATTTTTATATGGCATCCAGGAGACTTGAAATTTCGCAAAAATGATGATGTGGATTTTATTAAAAATCAAATACTAAAACCACTCTACAATTTATTTCAGGAACAAGACAACTCCACTTTGGATGAAATTTGGTTAGTATTTAAATCACATATCAAAGCATCATTTCTAATTTTTATGGAATTTTTAGAGCAACCGTGTGTGAGATATAAATTTAAGTTCTCAAAATTGGGTAAACTATGGAGATTTTCAATCAACCAATTTTAGTTAATTCATAATATCTCACAAAAATATAAATAAATATTCAAAAGGTACAAAATTAGTTACTCAACATAATGGCATTTTTCATTGAATAAAAAGATGTAAAAATGATGTCCAAATTTAACGTCAAACACAAGGGTCTCTGTGCAAATTCCGTAAGCAAAATTACAATGTAAGTTATGTATAGGGACTATTATGCAATATTAGAAACATATAAAGACAACTATGCAATATTTACAATAAACAAAATGACCTTCTTCTTCCTTGGAGGTAGGGAACGATGGAGCAGAACCCAACTTAGGGCGAGGCGGTCGGCGGCGCCGAGCGGCCGTGCGGAGGTCAGATGCTGAGGCTGGAGGCGTCGGTGGTGCGGAACGGTGGAGGAGCGGAGGCCTAGGCGGAGGAGGCCGGTGTGGAGGCGGCGACAGTGGCTGTAGCGGCTAGCGGTGGAAGGGGGCCGCGCGAGCGGGCAGACCTGTGGAGGAGTGGGCGGCGAGCCGTGCTCGGGGCCGCGCCGCCGGAGGGCGGAAGGAGGCCGCGCGAGCAGCTCCGTCGCTGGGTGCGGAGGAGGCAGTGGCGGCACCGCTTGGAGGGAAGGGGAGGGGCGACGGGCGTGCCTGCGGCTCCTCCTCTTTTTTTTTTAATTTTTTTAATTTTTTTAATTTTTTATGTTTTGATTTTAAAAAAACTGCTGTGCTATTTTTTTGTTTTTATTTTTTTAAATTTTTTTATAAACATGAAACAAATAAAAGATGAGAATGGAGATGGTGGTAAGGGGGAGATAAATGATATGTGGTTAAGTGGTGGTGATAAAAAAATTAGTGATCAAGACAACAAGAAAATAAGGTATTAGATAAAATAAAACAACAAGAGAAATGATGAGGAACACTTACCTGAATCTTCGCCGGATTGGCGGAGCAGCTACGCTGAAATCCTGTCGTCGCTTCGATCCGATTAGCGAAACAAAAATCAAAGAAGCTACGCGAGCTCGATGGGGAACTCGTGACACGGAGCGGAGCTCCGTGGATTTCGCCTGAAGGAGGTTGCCGCTTGAGGAAGACGCTTCGCCGCTGTCACCAACAAAACACTCCAAGCTCTCTCCTTATTCTATGAGAATGGCGGATGGGGAAAAAATGTGGATGTGGAGATGATTATAAAGAGATGAATAATGGGAGTTAGAGAGATGGTGGAAAGGTGGAGTTTGAATGGGAGGTTAAAAGAATGGTGGAGTGGAATGGAGTGGAATGGAGGTTGAAAGAAGACTTGGAGGTTAATGGAGAAAGGAAAGTTATTGTAGAGAATGTGATTAAATAAAATAAAATAAAAGTAGGTTACTTTAAATACAATAGAATAAAAAGAGAAGACAAATAGTGGAGAATTTACAAAAGAAGACAAAACACCATGTACAATTTTTGTTTACTTTTCTAATTTGTATTTTTTTGTCTTTTTAATAAGAGATATTTACAACAGAAAAATAATATAAAATAATATAATTAAAATACAACACAATCATGATATTTTTGTATTTTTAGTAACTAGAAAAAATAAAAAAATGAGGAAAGAATGAATATATACATAATATACAATGTACATCTAGGTCCCAAAACCCAACTTTTGCAAATGAGCTCCGATTTTAATGAAACCACTTCCATTGGATAGATAATTTTCTAACTTGAACTTTAAAAGTGAGTTTCGTGAATTTAGAGTTCATACGGAGCGGGAATTTGGTTCGGAAGTTGGTCTTTGCGGCTTTTTCCCTTTGGGATCTAGGAGCATTTATTTGAGGTAAAATTTATTTTGTATTTTTGTACTTTTATATACATTGATATGATCACGTTGGAGAAAAAATTAGCCAAAAGGAGTTGAAATGAAATTATTAAAAATACATGAAGTTTTGGGCTATTTACATGTATAGAATCATTTATTTTTGCGACTTTTTATATGTAATTTATTTTGTACAATCTAATATACAATAGTTAACGTGTTTTATTTACAAGAGATATTTTGTTAATTTAATGAATTTATGTACATTTTTCTGGGATTTTACTCGGGGATTTTGCTAAGATCAAGATATTGAGATGATGAATCGTGGATTCATCACCCCCCCTATACTTAAACTTTGCTAGTCCTCGAGCAAATAAAGAATGAATAAGGTTGGTTGACCCCTGACTGTGCATGTGAATACAAGACTTGATCCGTTCAAGAACTCTCAGTTTTAGAGATCCTAAAATTCTAAGCTGAACCAAGCTCTAGTCAAAAGTTATTCAATTTCCATAATCATCAGACTCTCTTTGTATACATATATAGTATGGATATGACTTTAAGTGTTGACCGCAGTTACAAGAGTAGAGTCACAACATCACCCAAGGTTCCAGTCCAAGAGACTCTCCTAAGGACCCGATCCTCAACACTAGGGAATAAATCATTTCTTGCATCCAATTCACCGTTTCTTTAGTTGTCAGACTTAAAAGTGTAGATGGAAGGCCAGTTGATGGAGGGCATAGGATTGCGTCATTTCTTCTCTCCCTCTCATTGGAACAAGGATCCTCTCGAGTGCCTTATTACACAACGCATAATTTTGGTGTTGATCAGTGCGTCTGTCAAAAGAAGTTGGAGCCGTCTGCACTTGTTTTCCTGAGAGTACACCGGGGTGTGTCTTTTTTGAGTACCTATCGTACCTTCTACACCCAGACTTGTAGCATTTACGATGCAGAGCCCTTTTTTGGTGCAAGCCCGACTCCTGGTCCTAATAGCGGTGGTCCAAGTGGACACTTTTGAAATGGTTAGGAGCGCTCGCCTTTGGTGGAAGCTCTTCTGATAATTGACTTTGTGGAATGAGAGCTTTTCTTTAACATTTCATTGCTTTGTAGTATTTTGGCTAGCTCCACTGCTTTTACCAAGAGTTGGCGCACACTGATCAACATTTTTTTATTTTATCACACCCTGGCACATAGGTAGATGTCAAGAGATAGTACAAGAATCATGTTCTCATACTGGCTAAAGATGCTGACACTCAGGTTTCATGAAGCCTTCATTGATTTTATCCCATCCTCGAGCATCATCAAATCAAGTCCAAACTCAAATCCCTCATCCCAGATCCTCAAGTGAAATTTCAACTCATCTCATCATAACTGCAGTCGTGTATGTGAGGTGCTGATCATATTCTTAAGGTAGAGACTAAGCATGCAATATAGCACACAAATCTTTCAAACTAGGGAAATGTGAATAATTAAGTCAAGGACCCTAATGACTAAGGATGGTTAACTCAAAATCTCAAGACCTCATAAACCAAGTGTTCTTGATCATCACTAGTCTTGTGTGAAAGTGAATTGTGTCAGGGTTTAAGCCAACTTATTAGTTAGTTTTTTTAGTTTTTTTGGATGATTTTTTTAAGTTTTAGAAAAAGTTTTGCTCTTTTTTTTCAAGAGTTTTTTTTGAAAAGTTTTTTTAAGAGATTTTTTTTTGAAAAAGTTTTTTTACCCACCCCATAATTATTGTATAATATATACAAAAATACGTAAAAGTACGAGCTATGGGTAAAGTATATATGTAATATATACACGCCCCCTATACTTAGCATGTGCTATGTCCTCATGGCACAAGAAGCGAGAAAAAGATATAGCTCGTGCTAAGCGTAGGATGGATAAAATAATAAATAGTGTAGAAGTCGATCCGCCCCCCTATACTTAGGCTCTGGTCAGCCTAAGTGTAGAAGAAGAGCAAAAATGGGGCGGACGAGGTCAAGAGGAGAAATAGATGAGTATGTACACATGGCGGACATCGGTTCCCCATTTACTTAGGCTCTTGGTAAGCTTAAATATAGGACAAGAGTAAGTGTACTAACCGATGTGATCTGGAGAATATACAAAGAAGGGAGTACGTACAAGAGGAGTGAATCTATGCAAGGATCAAGAAGGTTTGTGACGGACCTTCTTGCGGGAGCGAGGGGATGTGTAGTATACATTTGTGTCGCTGTCAGAATCGTTCGTAGAGGAATAATAGTGAGGTGTAGGGAATGTCCAACGGGGGTCGACACACGGCTGCTTGCTCAAATATGGCTTCAGAACATCCGAACTAAGCTCACTCATGTAGATCACCTCATCCAGACCTGATGAGGACTCCTCAGAAAGTTCCTTCTCTGGAACATCGAAGGTAACCTTCTTAGTCGGTTTTCTAGAACCTGAAGCATCAAGAGGAAGAGGAGATTGATACGTCTTAAGGAGTTCGGGGGAACAGCTCAAGGAATCAATACCCGTCTTCTTCTTACCAGATGGCCGACTAGAGGATGGAGCAACCGATTTATCAAGATTGGTCAATTTGGTCCCAGTTGTCTCCTTTGGTATATGTCTTGGATGTGGTGTATGTCTTGGATGTGGTGTGTGTGAGGTTCTGACCAGAGGTTCATCATCAGTTGAGTCACCATATGCATTGTAATACTCCTGCAAGGTCAGCACACGTCTCTGATAAGGAACAGTGTTCTCAGTTGGCCTGACATTGTTGGGTTCTTGTGTCGGATCATCGAAATGATCAAGGCAATCCACAAAGGTCATGTCTGACTCAATGATAGCTTCTGGTCGTGAGTCCTCTCTAGAAGCTGTCGCGGTGATGGTGCAAGCAATATGCGGTGTGTGGTTGTAGGAAGTCTCTAAACCAATGGTCGTCTGGACAGTCGATATCTCAGGTGTAGTAGAGAGACGGAACTCAACTGTCTCTCGAAGGTCACGACTGTCTGCAACCTTACGGGTTACCTTGGAATATCGTGTGTCCTCAAAGATCGAGTGAGGTTGGAGTGCTCCCAATGCAGTGAAATCTATATCCCTGGTCTCGCAATCTATAGTTGCCTTAGCCAAAGCTAAGAACGGCTTTCCGAGAATGATCGGAGACTGGGTGAACTCTCCTCGATGCTCAATATCAATGATCGTAAAGTCCACCTGTAATAGAGCACCTTGGAAAGTAACGATGACTCTCGACCGTTTAACAGACCGATCCGCCAACTGAATGATCTCTCTTGACTTCTTGGCAGATCCGAGTTTGAGCTTGGCAAACACGGAGGTCGGGAGGATATTAATCGGTAAGTCATTATCAATTCTTGCATGGGTGAATGTGGTATCTTTGATTTCACAATCAAACCTAGGCAACCGCTTTACTCTGCGGCTCTTGGTTTTTCTCCCTATCATCAAAGATGTGGCCATAGACACTATATGTATCTCAGTCCTTGTTCTCTTATTGACCGACCTATTAGGCATTAATTTACTTCTCACAAATCTTTTAAGGTCGGGGAAGTGTTCAATAGCCATTATTAAGGGAAGCTCAAAAATCAACTTTCTATCCAATGCTTCCCTGAGTGCAGGATCCAATTTTTGTAAATCTTTTTCTTTTTCAATTTTTATGGTATTTTCTAGTTTTTCCATTTTTTGATCTTTTTGATAGGTGAAGGAGGACTAGGAGAATGTACAAACTCAAGTTTGGAGGAAAAGTGGTTAGTAGAAGAGGGAGGTAGAAGGGATTCCAGCTGTACATGACGTGTGGTCAATCCAGTGTCTTCCAGGTTTTTAAAATTCAATCCGCAACATCCATGATCCACATTCCTACCTGGACTCTTAATCAGTCTACCAATGTCATCCTCCAATAAGTTCTCATGACACATCATGAGAGAATTCGGTGCAATTGGAGGATACTGTTGAGAACTTGGGCTCTTATACTCAACACACCTTGACTCAGGTGTGCAATACTGGGTTGAGTATGGCCCATCTGTATGGTAGTTGTTGGTCGGAGCCTCCTCAGATGGAGTTAGTAGACAGGGGGTCTGTAAATCAATCGTATGAATCCAATCTCCTGTATATGTCGGCTCTCCGAATGGGTGATATGAAGGTTGGTCAATGTGGTCTCTATCCCTCAGGTCAATCAAGTCAGGAAGATCGTATGGTGTAGGCCTCTCCATTCGGTTAGTTTGATCGACCGTGTTGCACCCAAAGGTCAAGTTGGGATGTGTAAAGGTCAATGATTTCCCAGTCCTAACTCGAGGTGAGAATGAGGTATGTGGGGTCAAGTGATTCTGCCAATCATCCATCTCAGCAGTGGCTTGCTCTTTGGTTTGTTCCTTAATTCCAGCAAGCGGACGAGAATACGGTGAGTCAATGCAGGGTGGTTGTGGGTCATGGGTGTAAGAATGTGGGGTAGGTGAGAAGGACGAAGAAGTGCGGAAGTCAGTCAGAGTTCTGACTTCGTGGTTGGGGTGTGGGTATGAAGAGGAATGAGAGGGTGGAGATGATCGAAATATGGTCGAAGAAGAATGACATGGATATGATGACCAATATTCTGACATCTTGGAGGGAAAATGGGAGAATGAAGCGGATCGAGGAAGAAAGCGTGCAAGTGCACCGAGTAACACACAAAACAAACAAAAACAAGAGCAAACCCTGAATTCACCTACTCAACACAGTGATGGTCGCAAAAGTCCGACCGTTTATCTTTTCAGTTTTAATTAAGTGATAAATGAAGATATAAATCCAATTACGCAAGGCTCAAAAGTAGGTTTTGGGCACTATCCTAGGGATGCGTCCTCACCTCTCAACAATCACAATTAGCCAAGCATACAATGAGTGTTTTACTCTCCCAAAACAATTGTTAGTTTTAGTCAATTTTTTTGATCAACTCTGATTAGCAGTCCCGATTTTAAGTTTGGTTATCACTTGATTAGTCCACCAAATAAAGCACGCCTAACGATCAGTCCCGATTTCCTTTTAACCTAAGTTTCAAAAACCAAGGGGAGGGAGTCGAGAAAAGTCGATGCAAATAATGAAATCAATGATGCATGCCCAATTCAGAAGACTTACAGTGATCCTCGCGCTCTACATGCGGGATGCAAGGCAGAATTGAAATTTTATACTATATGAATACAAATGAGAAAACCGTTCCTAGACAGGAAGTTCTATTAACGAGTGATGAACAAGTTAAATTTGACTAATAGCCCTGCGGTATAAGTGCGTCTCGTTAAATGTGATGTGTGGTCTTAAAAATTACGAGCACAAGCAATAAATATATTCTAATAAAAATATGCTCTAAGAGCGGTGAGTGCAAGTCCTATTCTACGCCAATCAACCACACGACCACGAGTGGGTCCAATGTCCAGTCCGGATACAAGTGCGAGCTCTCAAACAAGAGCTGCTGTAAAGGGCGAATTACCTAAATTATTACAATAATTACAAAAATTCTCTAAAAAATAAACTAATTCTCCTTGATCTTCAGCAGTTGGCGCACGTCGCGTCCGTCGACCTCCGATGCACTCCAAGTCCACTGGACCCTCGCAAGGAAAATGAGATTTATATTAGAGAGATAAAAACAAAATATATACAAAATACGAAGAGAAATAATTACGAGGAAAATGGATTAAATACAAGGTGGCTCGGGGGTCAGACTACCCGAGTAAGTGAAATCTAAATCCAAATTTTTAAATTGGTCCTTAAGCTGTTTGCCTCCCCGGCAATGGCGCCATCTGACGAGTCACTAAATACGATATTTAATTCAGTCACATTGTAGTACGTGTACTTAGCGATTCAGTCAGAACCGAGAAAAGAATCTCCGTGAAGAGTGTCTCGGCTTAATTTATATTCTGGGCAAGTCCGGGGTCGAACACAGGGAGGAAAAGGAACAACTTCGAGTTAATTCGAAAATTAAGTTTTAGATTTCCAAGCAATTTTTTTTACATTTTCTGATGCAAAAACAAATGGTAATGCAAAATGCGAGTGAATTAAGACACTAAGAAAACACACAACAAGGCCAAATTAATTTTAATGTCAAATTAGTCCAATTCAGCCAAATTATATTTTTCCTAGAATCCTAATCCAGTGATGAATGCAAAACATATTTTTTTATATTTTTACGAATTAAAATGCAACAACTAAAAATGCACACTTTTTACAGGTTTTTTCGCAATTTTTCGAACAAACAGAAGGTAAAAATTATGAAAATTTTACTGGAATTAAAGCATGATGCAAGGAAGGTACAACAATATTTTTGGATTTTTTTGACAAAGTATGAATTTTTTAGGGATTTTTTAGTGAAATCAGAGTGACAGTGAGTAAATAATTTCTAATAAATCCACAATACCATTATTGCGACTTATCCCAAAAAGACATTTTTATATGGCATCCAGGAGACTTGAAATTTCGCAAAAATGATGTACGTGGATTTTATTAAAAATCAAATACTAAAATCACTCTACAATTTATTTCAGGCACAAGACAACTCCACTTTGGATGAAATTTGGAACTCCACTTTGGATGAAATTTGGATAGTATTTAAATCACATATCAAAGCATCATTTCTACATTTTATGGAATTTTTAGAGCAACCGTGTGTGAGATATAAATTTAAGTTCTCAAAATTGGGTAAACTATGGAGATTTTCAATCAACCAATTTTAGTTAATTCATAATATCTCACAAAAATATAAATAAATATTCAAAAGGTACAAAATTAGTTACTCAACATAATGGCATTTTTCATTGAATAAAAAGATGTAAAAATGATGTCCAAATTTAACGTCAAACACAAGGGTCTCTGTGCAAATTCCGTAAGCAAAATTACAATGTAAGTTATGTACAGGGACTATTATGCAATATTAGAAACATGTAAAGACAACTATGCAATATTTATAATAAAAAAATAATAAACAAAATGACCTTCTTCTTCCTTGGAGGTAGGGAACGATGGAGTAGAACCCAACTTAGGGCGAGGCGGTCGGCGGCGCCGAGCGGCCGTGCGGAGGTCAGATGCTGAGGCCGGAGGCGTCGGTGGTGCGGAACGGTGGAGGAGCGGAGGCCTAGGCGGAGGAGGCCGGTGTGGAGGCGACGGCAGTGGCTGTAGCGGCTAGCGGTGGAAGGGGGCCGCGCGAGCGGGCGGACCTGTGGAGGTGGAGTGGGCGGCGAGCCGCGCACGGGGCCGCGCTGCCGGAGGGCGGAAGGCGGCCGCGCGAGCAGCTCCGCTGCTGGGTGCAGAGGAGGCAGCAGCGGCGCTGCTTGGAGGGAAGGGGAGGGGCAGCGGGTGTGCCTGCGGCTCCTCCTCTTTTTTTAATTTTTTTAATTTTTTTATGTTTTGATTTAAAAAAAACTGCTGTGCTATTTTTTTTTATTTTTTTAAATTTTTTTATAAACATGAAACAAATAAAAGATGAGAATGGAGTTGGTGGTAAGGGGGAGATAAATGATATGCGGTTAAGTGGTGGTGATAAAAAAATTAGTGATCAAGACAACAAGAAAATAAGGTATTAGATAAAATAAAACAACAAGAGAAATGATGAGGAACACTCACCTGAATCTTCGCCGGATTGGAGGAGCAGCTACGCTGAACTCCTATCGTCGCTTCGATCCGATTGGCGAAACAAAAATCAGAGAAGCTACGCGAGCTCGATGGGGAACTCGTGATGCGGAGCGGAGCTCCGCGGATCTCGCCTGAAGGAGGTCGTCGGTTGAGGAAGACGCTTCGCCGCTGTCACCAACAAAACACTCCAAGCTCTCTCCTTATTCTATGAGAATGGCGGATGGAGAAAAAATGTGGATGTAGAGAATATTATAAAGAGATGAATAATGGGAGTTAGAGAGATGGTGGAAAGGTGGAGTTTGAATGGGAGGTTAAAAGAATGGTGGAGTGGAATGGAGTGGAATGGAGGTTGAAAGAAGACTTGGAGGTTAATGGAGAAAGGGAAGTTATTGTAGAGAATGTGATTAAATAAAAGAAAATAAAAGTAGGCTACTTTAAATACAATAAAATAAAAAGAGAAGACAAATAGTGGAGAATTTACAAAAGAAGACAAAACACCATGTATAATTTTTGTTTACTTTTCTAATTTGTATTTTTTTGTCTTTTTAATAAGAGATATTTACAACAGAAAAATAATATAAAATAATATAATTAAAATACAACACAATCATGATATTTTTGTATTTTTAATAACTAGAAAAAATAAAAAAATGAAGAAAGAATGAATATATACATAATATACAATGTACATCTAGGTCACAAAATCCAACTTTTGCAAATGAGCTCCGATTTTAATGAAACCACTTCCATTAGATAGATAATTTTCTAAATTGAATTTTAAAAGTGAGTTTGGTGAATTTGGAGTTCATATGGAGCGGAAATTTGGTTTGGAAGTTGGTCTTTATGGCTTTTTCCATTTGGGATCTAGGAGCATTTTTTTGAGGTAAAATTTATTTTATATTTTTTTACTTTTATATACATTGATATGAACACGTTGGAGAAAAAATTAGCCAAAAAGGAGTTGAAATGAAATTATTAAAAATACATGAAGTTTTGGGCTATTTACATGTATAGAATCATTTATTTTTGCGCCTTTTTATATGTAATTTATTTTGTACAATCTAATATACAATAATTAGTGTGTTTTATTTACAAGAGATATTTTGTTAATTTAATGAATTTGTGTACATTTTCTGGGATTTTACTCGGGGATTTTGCTAAGATCAAGATATTGAAATGATGAATCGTGGATTCATCAATGTTTCAAATTTGAGAATTCCCAACTTTCCCCCAAACCATTTAGTTCCCCAATTGAAACCAAATTAATTTCAATTGTATATAGACTTTCCAATTGAAAATCTAATTACAATTCTTAATACAACAGAATTCCCTAAGCTCCCGTGACCCTTTTATGCCAGGGTTTAAAGTTATTACTTTGAGTATCGTCGATAAATATAATGGGATCCGTTTTTGTAATTTACCATATTCTCTTCAAGCTCCAATTATACTAATACATTGATATCATGCTACCGCTCTCGTGCTCTCTCTCCTCATCGCCTCTATCCTAGGGCCTCATTAACTCCCGATCTGATGAGCGCTTGGGGCCCCGGGTTGTCCTCCCTTGCCCTTGAAGGTAACCTCTACTAGGTGTCATTGCTCATCCTCCACATACACGGCAAAGATCAGTCTCCACTTCCCTCGCTTTTGCCATTGTCGTCTCCATCACCTTCACCACACCAACGATCGGTTACTGGCTTCCATGTATCTTTCATCATCGTCACCTCCATATGCCTTTTGACGGCTTCATGCAATTCAAAGGATGAACTATGGCTCCATGTGTCATGCTTTCCTTCTGGTGGATCACCCCTGATCAATCTCTACTATGAGACCCGGCACAGCATGCGTAGATCGGTCCCATCATGTTTTGGAGCTGAGCGACACATTTGAAACTTTAGGATACAGATGGTTTCTTCTTTCTCTTTTTTCTCATATGTAATCGGCATGTTACTCGAGATAGTGTTCTCAAGGCTTTTCACTGTTGGACGAGGTGATAAGTCCATCGCAGGCGATGCCAGTCTCTACTTGGTTTTCTATGTTGTTTATTGCTTCTTATTTCTCTCTCCCCTATCATGTAGTTGTACTTCTCACAAGGAAAATTTTTTTCCATCCTCTAAGTTCCTATAATGGCTAACTGAAAATCCCCTCGAGGGAGTTTCCTTACAAAAATATGTTTGATATCATGGTACCTTTTTTGGAGTAAATTAATAAAAGCTCCGATTATACTTCGATTTCCCGATGCACGCCTCATTTCTTAAATATTACAAAATGGTGATAAACTGTTAAGTTTAGGATTTAATGTCTAGAGGGGACACATAATCTTACAACAACTTGCATTGAGACAAAAAAATCGAACCCTCTTTGTTACTGTTAGAGTTATTAGATTTACATTTATGTTAGTAACCCTTCAGGTTCCGTAACCTCCCGTGACCCTTCGAGTTCTGTAATCCTCTGTGACCCTTCAAGTTTTGTACCCCCCGTGACCTTTCGGGTTTCGTAACCCTTGTACTCTTTAGGATTTTCTCTATATATAAGAGACCCTAGCTCTATGGAATAAATATCTCATTCCTTCCTCTTCTCAACATGGTATCAGAGCGACGATCCTACACCGAAGTCTAATATCCTAAATCCGCCGCCACCACCAGCCCTCCCTCCGCCAACAAGGAGAGAGGGCTAGACCTCCTGCGTCGCTCATGGAATCGATGGTCTCGCGCAATGCAGTCCGAGTCCCCTGCAGAACCAACTACCGCCTCCAGCACCACCCGAGGCTCCAGCAGCTCCAGTCGCACCTCATGCATCGCCGACACCGCCTGCAGCCCCCCTCTCCAATAGCCCCTGCTTCATCATGACTTATTTCTCCCAACTTTTTGTTTCTCCCAACTTGATGTTTCATACTCTTTATTCTATCAAGTATGGGAGAAAGAGGGAGTCAGAGATGATTCTTCAGGACGTCTACTGTCGTATCCCGACTAACAGACAGACACTCCAGACTACTACTCAGATCATCCGTCTTCACCGAGCATCGACTTCTTCGTCAGGGCGTATACTTCTTCTTTTACGACCCGATTACTACTCCGTGTTGGACTTCTTCTACAGCGATTCTTCTCCAGGCATGACAGAGATATGTTTCGGTGACATGCAGGTACGACAGAGATACGTTCCGGTGACCTGGTATCACAGCGACTCTACAGGCATGGCAGAGATACATTCCGGTGACCTGAAAGCCGCAGACCCGTCCTCGAGCGAGGTCTTTTACCAACAACGAACACATGTTCTTATGATGCATTGTGTGAAGATGTGGTGTATACTTTTTCTTTTTGTTACAAGCTGTAGCTTTCTCAGTTCCAGCTTGAGGGGGAGTGTTAGAGTTATTAGATTTACATTTATGTTTGTAACCCTTCGGGTTCCGTAACCTCCCGTGACCCTTCGGATTCTGTAATCCTCTGTGACCCTTCAAGTTTTGTAACCTCCTGATGAATCTCGAATTCATCATGCTAAAAGCCGCATATTAAAACCCCTGCTTAAGTAAACCAATAAAAATACCCTTCAATTCTTTATTCTTATACTGTATTATATTGTATATAATTTACCCATAATTTATTATATTTAATATCCTTTATTTTTCTTGTAATTATTTTATCTTCAAAAACCCCTAAAAATTAGATAGGATGATTGTCTATAAATCACTAACCATTAAAAATACAAAAATAACTCAAAACCACAAAATCGGTATTTTTATCCCCTTAAAAATACCCCCAAAAATACGTTTTGTACAAATGACCTCTTTTGGCATTTTGATCAACATGAAAGTTGTAGACCCCGTCGAGACGAGCAACTTTCATGCTTTGACTTTTTCCTAATTCGGCCTCTAACTATTTCTTTTCTAATTTTCTTTGTAATTATTCTCTGAATTTTCCTATTGGGCCACGTGGCGCCCTCTGGGCCGCCCACGTGGCCCACTTCCCTTGCTGACACCAGGCGGTCTCCTGGACCGTTGATCCTCTCAACCCGCCTCCATCTCACCCGTTGAAGCCCGCTCCATCTTCCACCGTCCAATCTGACTCCCAGATCAGATCTGAGCCACCCATTAGAGCCTAATCCCAGGCCGTCGGATCCATGCCTTATCCTACAGCCTTCCTCGCGCCACGCCACCCCGTCCCCATAACCGCCCGATCCCATTTAAATCCAACGCTCCTCCATGAGCCACGTCACCCCTTCAATCTCCACCATACGATCTTTCCCTCCTAGTCATCTAGCTGCTCCTTCGCGCTCTACCAACCGCCGTCCGATCAGATCTAATGATCCGATCTCAACCCTACGCCCTCGCCCCCATCCTAGCCGTCGGATCAAAAGATCCCACGGCTAGGGCTCATCGTCAACCTCCGTAACCCCCCTCCCCCAGCCGTTTCATCTCGCGACCCCCGCTCCCCCTTCCTTTTTTGGCCGCCACCTCCGACCACCCCTCTCTCTCCTAACGGCCGCCCCACGTACCCCTCCCCTCCGCCATCCTCGCGCCACCATCAACACCCCTCGCCATTACCCCCCTCACCATTATTCCCCTCGCAAAAACGCTCCATCCTCACGTAACCCCCAGTCGCCTCCGCCTACTTAACCCCCTCCTCCTCCACCGTAGCACCGGGTCCACCATTCTTGGCTCTACCCTTAGCCACCTCCGCCCCTCCGGTGACAGCGGAGGGGCGGAATGTCGAAGCAACGATAGGTTTTTGCCGGTGTCGACCCGCGGCGGTGCTCCGCGCATTATGGTGATCTCTGATCTCCAATTGAGTTCCGAGGAAGCAGCTGGCCTCGCGGGCGACGACCGGAGGCTCCCATGGAGCCTCAGCCCAAGCTGACTCCTCCACTACACCTCGCTCCGGCGAGGTACCTTTTTCTTCGAATTTCTCCATTTTATTCCGCCGCCAATAGACACCGTCACCCTCCTCCGACATCCTCATCAGCTCCGCCCAAACATACCGATCCTCGTCGACCCCCTCCCCCTTCTTCAGAACCACCTCCGCACCGACCTCCCTCTTCACCTACTCCGCCGGCGAAGAACCCTCCGACCATCATTCCCGACGCCTCCACGGCCTCCATTCACTCACAACTCACTCGCACACACGATGCACCCGCTTCAGCTAAATTAACCACTGCAGGAACTGTGAATCAACGGAGTTCGCATCTGAGCTCATTTGAGCTTTTCTGCTCCGGCGAGGCTTCACCGACCAACGCCTCCGACCAGCTCCGAGGCCTCGCCATCCCTCCAGCATCTCCGCCATAGG
This sequence comes from Ottelia alismoides, assembly GCA_037367405.1. Lineage (NCBI taxonomy): Eukaryota > Viridiplantae > Streptophyta > Magnoliopsida > Alismatales > Hydrocharitaceae > Ottelia > Ottelia alismoides. Next base: position 557,477 of record JAZKJV010011635.1, read on the forward strand.
CCCAGCTATCTCCCTCGACCTTCAGACGACTCATTGGGCCACGGTGGAGCCAAGGGCAGGTCACCGGAGCCCCGCCTCCTCCGGTGACATGCGGAGGAGCACGAAGGTACAGGCACCGTCCGATCCTCCTGATCGGACCGTCCTGATGAAGACACGTGGTTAACCCGAGCCTCTTCCCCAACCTACAGGCTCGGGTCATCCGAGCCTCTCACCGGACCACCAGATGATGCCACGTGGTCCCAAAGTTGAGGCCCCTCCCGAGCTTGGCCCTCGCGTACGTAGCACGAGAGGTGCTGGGTAATTTACATGCCAGACCCTGGAAGAATTGCTAATTGCGTTTTGGTCCCCAGGCACGTGCCTCACGTGCGTGCCTGGGTAATTTACAGGGAGGCCCTCGAAGTTTTCTAAAATTACAAATATGCCCCTGCGCGCAAATGGACAAATTGCAAAGGCCCCCAGGCGGTTTTTCATAATTGCATTTAGGTCCTTCTAGGGACCTAAATGCAATAATTATCTTTTATTTTTATTGCATTTTTATTACAATTATGCCCTTGCACTGTTTTTAGTATAACTTGAGCATCGTAGGTCCAAATTGCATGATTAGTGTCGTTTTGATCCTTATTTGTCCTCTACATTCTAGCATGCTTAATTATCTTATTTGACACTGTTTTAATTAAAGTGAATTTTTATGCGACAAATGGAACCTGCCCTCCTTGTCTTGCTTGGATTTGATAACCACTCTTTATTGTTGCGATTAAATTGACACTAGTTTCATTTTTGTCATGTTGCTAATAATTTTTAGGGTATAACTGTAGGGTTTAATTTGTGTATAAATATTCTCGCATATTTGCTCATGCATCATCTTTAAATTGCATAAAAACCCATTAAAAAAATTGCATACAACATAGCATCGCTTGTAAACAGCATAATGCATCATGAGGATCTGAAATTGGAATTATTTCACTCTGAGCCTAATGAATCGAAATTCAATAGTTGAATTAGGCAGTCGTGTCCCTGTGTTCGACCTTGGTACACTTGCCAAGTATAAATAGTCCACGACATTCAAAGTTTGTGTTTTTTGCTGAACCGAATTCGCCTCCTGTACTACAGCATTATTATAGAGGTGAATTCGACGTTCATCAAATGGCGCCGTTGCCGGGGATACAACTTAGCTTAATTTTTGAATTTTAATTTTTTATTGATTAATTTCAAATTTTCTTAGGTCCTCATTTCATGCATCATTTCTTTGCATATTATTTGCAGATTTAATTTCTCTAAGTTTCTAACTTTTCTCTTTTGTGGCAGGGCCCATGAAAATCGGGGACGCCTGATCGTCATGGAGGCACGAAGTCGGGAGCTTCCGCTGAAGAGGCCACAAAAGAAGCGTGAAGAAATTCAAGGATTTTTACCAGTTAAATTGCATTGCATGTTGTAAAAAATATAAAAAAATGAAAAAAGAAAAAAAAGAAAAATATTGCATCTGCATATTTATTTTCAGTTTTTGCATCTTGTACACAAAAAAATACCCCCCCCCACACACACACCTACACTTGCACATACTCACTTCCACCTTCCCCCTGTATATTTCATTCTCTCTCTCTCTATCTATATACCTCTATCTCTCGCTCTGTGTATCTATTTCTCACGAACCCCCTCCCCCTCACCCCTGTATCATAGTCCCCCTCCCCCCTAACGCAGACCTTACTTCGGCTATTTGTAGCCTAAGTATAGGGGGGATCTGCCTGCTCATCCATCCCTCGTCCCGTCATCCTGTACTTGGGCCAATTTTGGCCTAAGTATAGGGGGACCCTCCTCCATAGTTCCGCTATATCACCCTATATTTGAACTGAGCCTTGGCTTCATGACACTTGTGCTATGAGGACATAGCAAAATTTAAGTATAGGGGGTATACCGTATATTATTGTATAATTACTTTAGCCTTAGCTCGCGTTTTTAAAACTTTTTAAAAATTTTATTTTTCGGGCTGGGTTTTGGTAATCTTGTGAACTGAGTAAAAACCTTGTAAAAATTGTTCATTAAAAATTGAGGGATTAATTTTTGTAAAGATTTATGTAAAAAAATTAATTAAAACCCATAAAAATTTGCAAAACATAAAAATCACACAAAAAATCACTAACCCAAGGAGTTGGTGTATTCCTGACACAATCACACTCACGCAAGGCTTGTGGATTTTGAGGACACTGGATCTCTGGGATCTTTAGAGTCTGAGTTAACATGCCTTAGTCATTAGGGTTCTCAAGACTTAAATATCCACACTCCTCTGGTTTGAAAGATTTGAGTACTATATTACACTCTTCATCTCTACCTTCAAGAAAATATGATCAGCACAGTCACTTCCACAACTTCATGATTGATGAGCTGAGTTGAGATATCACTTGAGGAAATAGGACCATAGATTTAAGTATAGACCCGATCTAATGATATTCGAGAATGGGATAAAGTTAATGAAGGCTTCAGAAAACCTGAGTGTCAGCAAAAACCCTAGCGAGTATGTGAACAAGATTTATATGCTATCTCTTTGATATTTACCTACGTGCCAGGGTGTGATGAAATTTAAAGGAACTTGTTGATCAGTGTGCGCAAATCTCTTGGTAAAAGCAGTGGAGTTAGCCAACAAAAGAAATGAAATGTCAAAGAAAAGCTCTAAATCCAAAGTCAAATTCCAAATGAGCTTCCACTAATGGCGAGCGCTCCCAAACATTTTCAAAGTGTCCACTTGGACCAAGCGCTAACTAGGACCAAGGAGTTGGGCTGACACCATAAAAGGGCTCTGCATCGTAAGCGATACAAGTCTGGGTGTCGAAGGCATCTTAGATACTCAGAAAAGACACACCTCGGTGTACTCCCAGAAAAACAAGTGCAGACGACTCCAACTCTCTTGACGGACACATTGATCAACAAAATAATAATAATTTACATGTGTTGAGTAAAGGCACACGAGAGGCCCCTTGTTCCAATGTGAGGGTGAGAAAAATAGACACAATCCCATGTCCCTTCATCATCTGGCCGTCCATCTACACTTTGAAGTCTGACAAACTATAGAGACGGTTGACTGAAGCAAGAACAAACTTATTCCCTAGTATTGAGGATTAGGTCTAAAGGAGGATCTTTGGGACTGGAACTTTGAGTGATGCATTGACTCGGCTCTCATGAAATGTAGTACACTAAATGTCATATCCTTATATTATATGTACAAAAAGAGAGTCTGATAAACAGAGAAGTTGGATTCCTTTTGACTAAGGCTTGGATAAACCTGGAATTTTAGGATCACTTAGGTCAAGGGTCTTCGAAAGATCAAGCCTTGAATTTTTCACGCGTACTGTTAGGAATTAATCCGACTCCTTCATTCTTTAGGTGCTCGAGGACGAGCATGGTTTAAGTATAGGGGTATGACGAATCTCGAATTCATCATGCTAAAAGCCGCATATTAAAACCCCTGCTTAAGCAAACCAATAAAAATACCCTCCAATTCTTTATTCTTATACTGTATTATATTGTATATAATTTACCCATAATTTATTATATTTAATATCCTTTATTTTTCTTGTAATTATTTTATCTTCAAAAACCCCTAAAAATTAGATAGGATGATTGTCTATAAATCACTAACCATTAAAAATACAAAAATAACTCAAAACCACAAAATCAGTATTTTTATCCCCTTAAAAATACCCCCAAAAATACGTTTTGTACAAATGACCTCTTTTGGCTTTTTGATCAACATGAAAGTTGTAGAGCCCGTCGAGACGAGCAACTTTCATGCTATGACTTTTCATAATTCGACCTCTAATTATTTCTTTTCTAATTTTCTTTGTAATTATTCTCTGAATTTTCCTATTGGGCCACGTAGCCCACTTCCCTTGCTGACACCCGACGGTCTCCTGGACCGTTGATCCTCCCAGCCCGCCTCCATCTCACCCGTTGAAGCCTGCTCCATCTTCCACCGTCCGATCTGACTCCCAGATCAGATCTGAGACACCCATTAGCGCCTAATCCTAGGCCGTCGGATCCATGCCTTATCCTATAGCCTTCCTCGCACCACGCCACCCCGTCCCCATAACCGCCCGATCCCATTTAAACCCAACGCTCCTCCATGAGCCACGTCACCCCTTCAATCTCCACCATACGATCTTTCCCTCCTAGTCATCTAGCCGCTCCTTCGTGCTCTACCAACCGTCGTCCGATCAGATCTAATGATCCGATCTCAGCCCCACGCCCTCGCCCCCATCCTAGCCGTCGGATCAAAAGATCCGACGGCTAGGGCTCATCGTCAACCTCCGTAACCCCCTCCCCCAGCCGTTTCATCTCGCGACCCCCGCTCCCCCTTCCTTTTTTGGCCGCCACCTCCGACCACCCCTCTCTCTCTCTCTCCTAATGGCCGCCCCACGTACCCCTCCCCTCCGCCATCCTCGCGCCACCATCAACACCCCATGCCATTACCCCCCTCACCATTATTCCCCTCGCAAAAACGCTCCATCCTCACGTAACCCCAGTCGCCTCTGCCTACTTAACCCCCTCCTCCACCGTAGCACCGGGTCCACCATTCTTGGCTCTACCCTTAGCCTCCTCCGCCCCTCCGGTGACAACGGAGGGGCGGAATGTCGAAGCAACGATAGGTTTTTGTCGGTGTCGACCAGCGGCGGTGCTCTGCCGCGTTCTGGTGATCTCTGATCACCAAGTGAGCTCCGAGGAAGCAGCTGGCCTCGCGGGCGACGATCGGAGGCTCTCATGGAGCCTCAGCCCAAGCTGACTCATCCACCACACCTCGCTCCGACGAGGTATCTTTTTCTTTGAATTTCTCCATTTTATTCTGCCGCCCATAGACACCGTCACCCTCCTCCGACATCCTCATCAGCTCCGCCCAAACACACCGTTCCTCGCCGACCCCCTCCCCCTTCTTCAGAACCACCTCCGCACCGACCTCCCTCTTCACCTGCTCCGCCGGCGAAGAACCCTCCGGCCATCATTCCCGATGCCTCCACGACCTCCATTCACTCACAACTCACTCGCACACACGATGCACCCGCTTCGGCTAAATTAACCACTGCAGGAACTGTGAATCGCCGGAGTTCACATCTGAGCTCGTTTGAGCTTTTCTGCACCGGCGAGGCTTCACCGACCAACGCCTCCGACCATCTCCGAGGCCTCGCCATCCCTCCAGCATCTCCGCCATAGGCCCAGCTATCTCCCTCGACCTTCAGACGACTCATTGGGCCACGGTGGAGCCAAGGGCAGGTCACCGGAGCCCCACCTCCTCCGGTGACCTGCGGAGAAGCACGAAGGTACAGGCACCGTCCGATCCTCCTGATCGGACAGTCTTGATGAAGACACATGGTTGACCCGAGCCTCTTCCCCAACCTACAGGCTCGGGTCATCCGAGCCTCTCACCGGACCACCAGATGATGCCACGTGGTCCCAAAGTTGAGGCCCCTCCCGAGCTTGGCCCTCGCGTGCGTAGCACGTGAGGTGCTGGGTAATTTACATGCTAGACCCTGGAAGAATTGCTAATTGTGTTTTGGTCCCCAGTCACGTGCCTCACGTGCGTGCCTGGGTAATTTACAGGGAGGCCCTCGAAGTTTTCTGAAATTACAAATATGCCCCTACGCGCAAATGGACAAATTGCAAAGGCCCCTAGGCGGTTTTTCATAATTGAATTTAGGTCCTTCTAGGGACCTCAATGCAATAATTATCTTTTATTTTTATTGCATTTTTATTACAATTATGCCCTTGCACTGTTTTTAGTATAACTTTAGCATCGTAGGTCCAAATTGCATGATTTTAGTGTCATTTTGATCCTTATTTTGTCCTCTACATTCTAGCATGCTTAATTGTCTTATTTGACATTGTTTTAATTAAAGTGAATTTTTATGTGACAAATGGACCCTGCCCTCCTTGTCTTGCTTGGATTTAATGACCACTCTTTATTGTTGCGATTAAATTGACACTAGTTTCATTTTTATCATGTTGCTCTTAATTTTTAGGGTATAATTGTAGGGTTTAATTTGTGTATAAATCTTCTCGCATATTTGCTAATGCATCATCTTTAAATTGCATAAAAACCCATTAAAAAAATTGCATACAGCATAGCATCGCTTGTAAATAGCATAGTGCATCATGAGGATCTGAAATTGGAATTATTTCACTCTGAGCCTAATGAATCGAAATTCAATAGCTGAATTAGGCAGCCGTGTCCCTGTGTTCGACCTTGGTACACTTGTCAAGTATAAATAGTCCACGACATTCAAAGTTTGTAGTTTTTGCTGAACCGAATTCGCCTCCTGTACTACAGCATTATTATAGAGGCGAATTCGACGTTCATCAAATGGCGCCGTTGCCGGGGATACGGCTTAGCTTAATTTTTGGATTTTGATTTTTTTAGTGATTAATTTCAAATTTTCTTAGGTCCTCATTTCATGCATCATTTCTTTGCATATTATTTGCTGATTTAATTTCTCTAAGTTTCTAACTTTTCTTTTTTGTGGCAGGGCCCATGAAAATCGGGGACGCCTGATCGTCATGGAGGCGCGAAGTCGGGAGCTTCCGCTGAAGAGGTCGCAAAAGAAGCCGTGAAGAAATTCTAGGATTTTTATCAGTCAAATTGCATTGCATGTTGTAAAAAAATTTTAAAAAAAGAAAAAATATTGCATCTGCATATTTATTTTCAGTTTTTGCATATTGTAACACAAAAAATACCCCCCCCACACACACACCTACACTTGCACATACTTACTTCCACCTTCCCCCTGTATATTTCATTCTCTCTCTCTATCTACCTCTATCTCTCGCTCTGTGTATCTATTTCTCACGAACCCCCTCCCCCTCACCCCTGTATCATAGACCCCCTCCCCCCTAACGCAGATCTTACTTCGGCTATTTGTAGCCTAAGTATAGGGGGGATCTGCCTGCTCATCCATCCCTCGTCCCGTCTTCCTGTACTTAGGCCAATTTTGGCCTAAGTATAGGGGGACCCTCCTCCTCAGTTCTGCTATATCACCCTATATTTGTACTGAGCCTTGGCTTCATGGCACTTGTGCTATGAGGACATAGCAAAATTTAAGTATAGGGGGTATACCGTATATTATTGTATAATTACTTTAGCCTTAGCTCGCGTTTTTAAAACTTTTTAAAAATTTTATTTTTCGGGCTGCGTTTTGGTAATCTTGTGAACTGAGTAAAAACCTTGTAAAAATTGTTCATTAAAAATTGAGGGATTAATTTTTGTAAAGATTTATGTAAAAAAATATTAAAACCCATAAAAATTTGCAAAAGATAAAAATCACACAAAAATTCACTAACCCAAGGAGTTGGTGTATTCCTGACACAATCACACTCACGCAAGGCTTGTGGATTTTGAGGACACTGGATCTCTGGGATCTTGAGAGTCTGAGTTAACATGCCTTAGTCATTAGGGTTCTCAAGACTTAAATATCCACACTCCTCTGGTTTGAAAGATTTGAGTACTATATTACACTCTTCATCTCTACCTTCAAGAAAATATGATCAGCACAGTCACTTCCACAACTGCATGATTGATGAGCTGAGTTGAGATATCACTTGAGGAAATAGGACCATAGATTTAAGTCTAGACCCGATCTAATGATATTCGAGGATGGGATAAAGTTAATGAAGGCTTCAGAAAACCTGAGTGTCAGCAAAAACCCTAGCCAGTATGTGAACAAGATTCATATGCTATCTCTTTGATATTTACCTACGTGTCAGGGTGTGATGAAATTTAAAGGAACTTGTTGATCAGTGTGTGCCAATCTCTTGGTAAAAGCAGTGGAGCTAGCCAACAAAAGAAATGAAATGTCAAAGAAAAGCTCTAAATCCAAAGTCAAATTCCAAATGAGCTTCCACTAATGGCGAGCGCTCCCAAACATTTACAAAGTGTCCATTTGGACCAAGCGCTAATTAGGACCAAGGAGTAGGGCTGACACCATAAAAGGGCTCTGCATCGTAAGCGATACAAGTCTGGGTGTCGAAGGTATCTTAGATACTCAGAAAAGACACACCTCGGTGTACTCCCAGAAAAACAAGTGCAGACGACTCCAACTCTCTTGACGGACACATTGATCAACAAAATAATAATAATTTACATGTGTTGAGTAAAGGCACACAAGAGGCCCCTTGTTCCAATGTGAGGGTGAGAACAATAGACACAATCCCATGTCCCTCAATCATCTGGCCGTCCTTCTACACTTTCAAGTCTGACAAACTATAGAGACGGTTGACTGAAGCAAGAACATACTTATTCCCTAGTATTGAGGATTAGGTCTAAATGAGGATCTTTGGGATTGGAACTTTGAGTGATGCATCGACTCGGCTCTCATGAAATGTAGTACACTAAATGTCATATCCTTATATTATATGTACAAAAAGAGAGTCTGATAAACAGAGAAGTTGGATTCCTTCTGACTAAGGCTTGGATAAACCCGGAATTTTAGTATCACTTAGGTCAAGGTGTTGGACATGTGAGCCCACGGCGAGCCATTATGCAATAAATGTTATTGCAAATATCATTCCCTCATCTGAAATGAAGAATAAATAATTTGCATAATAGGTCCCTCTGTACAATTAGGGTTATGTACCATGGCTGTCTTAATGATCATACAGCTGTTGATTCAATTATTGAGTCATAGAGGCTGGTGCTTGGATGAATATCTAAAGGGTTAGATTGAGGACTCATCAAGCACCGTCAAATGATTGTTAAGATGTGATCTCCAGCCTGAGTAGGAGATGGCAATCCTTTCTCACATAGGCTGATATCTGACCGACCTCTTGATGCAGGTCCTCTGCATAGGAATAGAGATTCGGAGGTGTCAGATTAGTTAGGTCAATGGGTTGACTTAACGAGATCGAGATAACCTAAGTCCTATGTTGAATGCTGTCACAGCATAGGCATGCATCCTCTGACCGGAGACAGATGTATTGCTATATGTCTGAGTATGTACATTTGACAGACCAATAGGTTGATGACCTAACCAAGGTCTATACACCGGCGCGTTGGTGTGCATATAAGGGCATATGAGTAATACGATCTCTCAAAGGGATCATACAGGTTCACTACTGAACCGGAAGACATGAGCTCACTCATGAGATATTGGGAAGAATCAAATTCCGTGCACGGTCGTCTCGCTTTGGAAGCTTGACTGAATTTGTAGGTTTGATATATACTTTTGGAAAGTATATGATCAAGACCTAGGTATGATATATGCTTTTGGAAAGTATATGATCAATACCAAATCCCAATGATCAAATGAGAAACTTGGTGATCAAACCCTGAAGAAGACAGTGTAAAATAGATCTTGATCTTCGGGTTGACCATGGGTCTTCCAGTATGCAGGATGTACAGGTATTGGGAATACCTGAAGGGTGATGTGATCATAAACGATTGTATATCCATGACGCTTCCATTCCGAGGGAGTGATGAAACAGGTCTGGATTTTAGTGACTCCTTCCAGTAGAGAAGCAATCTGATCTTAGTCCAAGTGTTGGACATTGGTCTGAATGAGATTCAGATGTAATGAGAAGATTAGATTTGCGGTCTTGATTTAATCAAGCATCTATGGGAGGTTCGTAAGATCTGGATTTGAGATAATATCTCAATATCCAAGTCACTATACGTGGAATAATGCAATCGCCCTGTCCTTATCTCCAAGTATCCGCGGAGAAAGCACATTATTCTTGAAAGGGTTCAAGAATAATTCATTTTGATGAAATATCCAAGCAAGGACTTGATAATTAAATAAGATTTAATTATCAAGCTTGATATGAATATAATTCATATTGTGAAAATGATTATCTAAGATAATTAAATGGGATTTAATTATCAAGGATTAAGAGAATGTGGATAACACTATCCATGATATATGTGTATTATAAATATGATTTATAATATACATATATAAGAGAGAGAATTTATGTGAATAGCATTTGTTGATTAATAATGTGGATTAGATTCACATTTATTAATTAAATGGAAATGCAATTTACTAACTAGTTTGGGTTGTGAATATGATTCACATAATATTCAATGGCATGATTGAAATATTCACAAATTAATTGAGAATTAATTTGGTGAATATTTTTGTGAATACAAAATTAATTAAGGAATAATAAGATAAATAAAAAGGAGCCAAAATTGACCACCACAATTTTAGGGAGGTTGGTTGATTCCATTTTATTTATCACATTATCTCTTAATTCGTTAATGTTAAATTAAATTATGTTGATAATGTTGCAACATTTTTTAATTTAAATTAATGTTGTTGGTTTTAACCAACAACAATCATAGTCATTGATTTAGCATGGACCAAGCATAGCCCTTGGATCCATGTGTCCCATGGATTGAGATCCATTGGATCCTAAACTAGTATAAAAGGAGGGCTAGGGTAGCCTTTCCAAACTACAACATTCTTGAGTTGAAGAACTCTACTCTCTCTCTCTCTCTCATTCTCGTGGGGTCTCCCTAATATTCAAGTGGCCGTCCACTTTGTGTATTAATAAGGAGATCATTTTTGCTGCGCCTCGACGCTTGGATCTTCGTCAAAGGATTGCGGGAAGGACGCGACTCATCATCGTGCCCGCAAGCGCATTCTCCGTGGGTCGGACTTAAGATAGGAGGATCTCTACTTTGGGATCTCGCGATCACAACCACGCTTCAAGAGGTATTCCTTATACTTTGTGGTTTGATGAAACGATCCGAGAAGTGTTCTCGTGATCATGTGGTTTCATCTTTAAAGTTAAAAACTTTTAATTTTCGCTGCATCTAGCATCTAGTACGACTAGTTGCTCCGATTGCATACGATGCGATCGACACGCTTCCGTGATGCGCTTAAGGATTCACAATATCCTTCAAGTGGTATCAGAGCCAGGTTGAATATGGTTTTGGATATGATCCATAGACCTTAGACGATTTGGTTCTTGAAAGGGTTGCGAAATTTAAACTGCATTTCAATTTTCGCAACTCTGTCTAATTGAATTTTTCGGCACTGTTTAAAATGTTTAAACACGAAATTTTCAATTGGATTTTGTTCCCCATTAAACAAGGAAACCATAGGACTTGAGTTTACTAAATTTGGACTTTATTTGCTCAAGATATGGCTTTTTGAATATGACTATATTCACTGTTGCGGGAACTGCGGATTTGAACGTGATTAATGAGATAATTACGGTTTTAATCCGCCTTGAAATGCGTGAATTATCACTTGGGTTCTTTAATAAATCAAATAGGCAATCTTTGGAAACTGAGTTTGCATTTTTTTGGATTTAAATTGATCAAGATAAGTTAATTTTAGTGATTGGGGGTCACTGCTGGAAATTAACAATTTTGATCTTGAACCTTGTGATATGTCATTCAATTATCATGATGAAATTAATTGTTAATTTTCTGGAATAATTAGTGATAAATATTTGTGAAATATTTAAAGAAATAATTATTTCATTGAATGACACTTGCCTAAACCACAATGATGAGATATTAGATCTTGATCAATGGTTCATCAACAAACATTGCTTTCATGAAAAACATAGTTAATCCTACAATTGTTGTAGGACAACTTTTACATGAAAAACCCTTTTTGCTTGAGTAGGATTGAGGATTTGTCTAGCAAATCTCCTTATAATATAATCAAAAATGTTTTGATGTATATTATATGGTATAATTTCGGTTGAAAAACCGATGAGCATCTCAAAGTACATGATGATCTATCTGGTATTATCCTTTCCCGAGGCGGATGTGGTGCCTAGTCGGAGAGCATTGGGGTCGCGGGTTGCAACATATGTGGTCCGTCCCACTCTCGTCGGTACTGGCCATGACAGCGGGTAGGGATTGTATAATGCCGGAGAAAGTCAATATGTATTTTTCTAATTATTAAAATTCGAATAATACGTATTTTGAGATAATACCTACTATTCAAGTAAAAGACATGTTTGTTGATTGATGATTGGATTGATGATTAATTTAATGTGATAAAATTAATTATATCCAATAAACACTCTATTATGAATAGATGTGTATTTCCCTTGGAAGAATTAATTATGTGAATATGATTCACGATAATTAATTATAAAATTTGAATATGAGGTGGAGGATCACATAAGTGACATCCATGGTCTCCCGTCAAGGCGAAGGATTCCGTCGCCAGTCGTTGTATATAGGAGACGCCTGTCCGAAGTGACAGATCCTATATATGATTTAATTGGATCGGGTTCTTTGCTTCTCGAAAGAGTAAGGCCGTATACGTAGTGACCCCAATATCGGGTCCTCATATTATTGGGGCGATATTGGATTGTGTATAGCGAGTATTAAGCCTGTTGACGGTTGGTTCAATTAATGACGGGTCAACATCATCTTAGGGGTGGTGGGCCCGGGTGTTAAAGACCGAATTGGGAGATGCAAGTTGGACTTGCAAGGCGGAATGAGTTCCCGCTTCTTTTTATCGGAGTCGTAAGTTCTCATATTATTGGGATGCGACAAAGATATGAAAGGAGATCCCAGATCTTGCTAGAGATATAATGGTAAGAATATCTCTTACATTGAAAGTGATTAAGGGAATGAACTTTCAGTGTTGATAAAGCAAGACAACTTTGATATAAAAATTCCTAAATCAAAGTAAAACATGTATATATAATATATATACCCTTATGCAAATTTCTTATTTCAGATAATCCTTCATCAAACCCACTCAATGTTATACTCAATAATAACCAGTAAAATATCATGGATTGACTCTTGATCCAGATATTGTACTTGCAATTGGACACATAATGTATGTGGTCGCAATGTGCAAGTTTCCACAACATAATGAGGAATGACAATTAAATAAGACAATAAGACATCACCTTAGGGTTTGTATGTCTTTATAGTCTTGACCTTTCATCGAGTGTACTTTGGAAGTGACATGTCGATGGTGATCGTAATTGTCGAATAATCCTTATAAAATAAAAGAAGATATTTTGGCATATATGCTCTAGACATTTAATCATGGATGACATGGTTCTCTGCATTATGCAGAATGGTGGCTCGAAAGAGATGATGTATTCAAAATGTTTGAATACCTACCTGAACCTAAGTCTCCAAGAGTTAAGATGAATGTAGATATGATGAGTGTCATCATTCTACTATTTATACTCAAGTCATTCATGAAGCTTTATGATATTCATATTGCATGAATTTAATGAAGCATGTATAAATGTTGAAATGCTCTTACATTGAATTTCTTTTTGAATTTAACATAAGAGATTCTTTGTCTTGAACAATGGTTGTTTATAGATGAAGAGAGCGCAATGGAAGCATGGGTTGGACCCGAGTAAGAAGGAAAGTCAAAAAGTTGACCTACTTCTGTGACTTCCATATGACATCCAAAGAGTTGGATGAATGCCAATACTGCAATATGTTGATGTGTTGATAGTATGACTATCAAGTCTGTCTAAAATCCTTAGTGAAGGACTCAGATAGAGCATCAGAATAATCTACATAAATCATTGACTCTGACTTTCTTATTTCATAAGATAAAGTCTGGCAATTGTATCCCAATCTTCTAATGACAATTGCAATTGGTTGCATATACATATTAGAAGATTAGAAATTTGATCTTAAGGTTTAGTAGTCATCTACATGGATATTGCTGTAATTGTTGCAGCAGTCTCTGTTGGATAGATAAACTTCATATTCTCAGTGGGAGAGCCCTTTTGTTTTAGAGAATGTCTCTATGACCTAGATATTAGAATACCCCATTGTTTGTTTCTAAATGTTGGAAATAAACATGAATTCTGAGATAGAACTATCATAAAGAGTTATGATGGAAATATTTCAGATAGTAATCTAATATCTAGTGGACTCCACAAAATTAGAAAATTAATGAATGGTTCATTAAGATTTCTAATACTGAAAATCAAACCTTATAAGATCAATAGGAGGATGAAGATCATTTGACAATGATCTGGCATCAAGTCTTGGACGTATGTCTGCTGATGTGATCAATAGACTAGTAAGATATGAAACTTTAGAATGTCTAAAAAATTTCAAATCTTACATACTTATGAATATTGTATTCATAGTAAAATGTCCAATACACCCTTCTCTCGGAATGGTGTTAGATGTCAAGGTATTCAAGATCTCATACATATTGATGTATGTAGATCACCTATATCATAGTAAACATTATGGATATGTGATATCTATTGATGATTACGTATAATATGAGATTTCTTCTCTTCACCTGAGAAACCTTTGAAATGTTCAAAGATTTCACAATTTTGGTTTAGAACCAAAGTTTGAAGAAAGATGAAATGAATTTGATCTAACCTAGGTAGCTTGTACCTATTAGATAAAATTCAAAGAATACCTTATGGAGATATGAATATCATTTCTATCTCACTCCTCCTGATAAACCTGAACTCAATAGAGTTGTAGGGAGATACAATTGGATCATGTGTGACATGATTTGATCAATGATGAATTTTAGCATAATTATCCTCTTAGTTTCCTGGTATATATGTGTAGTAGAGACTACAATATATATCCTTAATAAGGTTCCATGGATGTAAGCTGGAATCTAGCACTTGAGAGTGCTACTTAATTAGGAAAATAAGGTATGGTATTGGATACCTACTTTATGACCTTGAGATTCTTAAAAGATCTCATCTCTGAGAATGTGATTCTTGGAGGATTGAGAATCTTGAGAATCAAGATGAAAATGAAGTAAAGAAACTCATTTAATCTTGAGAAGATAATGAGGCTCCTGAAATCGGAAACTAAAAGGACAATTAAAGATGAAACATTAATACCTCTTCAAATGAGTTTGAGGATGTATTCCATGTATCAGCCAAGTCTGACAATGATCGGACTTCATGTGATGAAGCTCCTAAGGATCATGACATGGAATGATGGATATTAGCAATAAAGTCTAAAGTAGACTTCATATACAAGTGTTGTATATGGACCCTCGAGGATCCACCTATAAGGGTTAGACCCATTAAGGTGTAAATGGATCTTCAAGAGAAAGGGAACCTGATGAAAAGAGACCTTCAAAGCTCGGTTCGTAGCCATGAGCTACACACTGTAAGAAAAGACATTGCTTGCAATGTGACTTTCTCTTCGGTAATCGTGCTTAAAATCATCAGAATATTGCTAACCTTAGCTACACAACTTGACTATTGCATCTTCAGGATGTAATTCAAGATTGCATTCCTCTAAGAATACCTCTCTGAGGATATTCACATGAAGTAGCCACATGGCTTCATGGTTGAGAAAAGTAAGGTGTGAAAGCTAAAGAAATCCATTTGTGGACTCAAATAAGCTTCTTGAAGTTGGAACATAAGATTTGATGAAATTATAAATGTTATGATTTCAAATGGAATCTTGATGTACCATGTGAAGCTTAGTGGGAGTGCAATTGTGTTCATCGTGCTAAATGTAGATAATATCCTAATCATTTGGAATGATATAAGGATGATAATAAGTGTTTTATAGTCTGGCTATTCCATACCTTGAGATATGATCTCAAGAATACCTCTTAGATCTTAGTTCTGAAGTTGTTCAGAATCAAAGAAAAGAGGGTATTGGGACTGTCACATTTGTAGTACACCTTGGACATATTCCATTCTTGGAAATTCCAAGAAAGGCTTCCTTCCCTTGAGATTTGGTACTAACCTATTGATTTAGCCGAAAATATGTGGTCTTAAGTTCAGCACAAAGCGTGAACTCAGTCGGTGTGTTGACCACACTAAATCCGGACTAAAGTCAACAATTAACCCACACTAAAGATCAATAAATTAGAAATAATGTGGAGTTAAAATTTATTTTTAACTCTGCACGAAATGTATAGCAAGCAAGTATGCAGAGAGTTCGAACACAGGGAGCAAGCAGGGTAGTTCAAGCAAATGCGTGCACAAGTGAGTGTGAAGGTGTGATGTGTGTACACTAAGCAAGCAAGCAAAGATGTTTTTTTTGTGGGTTTTTAATTTTTTTAAATTTTTTTTATTTAATTTTAAAATTTTGTATTTTGATTTTTAATTTTCTAATTTTTATATTTTATATTTTATATTTTTCTTTTTCTTTTTCAATATTGGAAACTATAAGCAAAGTAATGAAAGGCAAGATAAAGTATTTATAAAAATGTGCAAAAATGACCAAAAATTCAGAAATAAAATCTTTTTGGTGTTTTTGTGGTTTTCTACTGTTTTTGTGATTTTTGGAAAATTTTCAAGGTGTTTTTGGTATTTTTAAATACTGAAATAAAGCAAAACAGTGCAAATAAGGCTGGCTGTGAATAAAATGAGATTCAAAAATAGCAAACAGCAACCAAAATTTTTCACACTATTTTTCAAATGAAGAGAACAGAATAAAGAACACACAGAACCTGGGTTTGTATTTTTTTGAGTTTTCCTTGATTTTATATATTTTTTTAAGTTTTTGAGTGTTTTTTAAATTTTTAGTGTTTTTCTTTTGATATTTTTAGTGGTTTTTGGACTGACACTAAAATAGGATAAAATAGACACTAGGTAATTTTTTTGGAATTTTTGGAGGTGTTTTACTATTTTTTTTGGTATTTTCTAACCTAGACAGTGCGCTAATAGCAAGTTTTTGATTTTTAATAAATACCAAATAAGATAAAATCAAAAACTAAATATGTGGCGTTAAAGTACACATGTCCAGGAGCTTAACCCTATTTTTGTGGAATTTTTGGAGTTAAAATGATAGGTTAAATAATTAGAGCAAACATCCAAACATTAAACAGTCCTGGCAGGGGTATATATGCAAAAACACAAAATTCCAGGGACTTAATTGCAATTTGCACACAAAATTTGAACTGAAATAAAATACTTTCTGGGCCAAAAACCAATACCACAAGCCGCTAGGATTTCTATGCAAAATGTCCACCCACGCGCGTGCAATGCACGCGCCTGGGGAGGACCTAAATGCAAAATCGCAAAGATCAGGGGGTGTTCTTCCAAGTTATCCACAAAATATATAGCTTAATAAAATAACTGCTGGACTGAATACTAAAGGCACAAGATACGAGGTTATATCCGCAAAATTCCCAAGAAACACGTGCCGGAGCACGTGCGCCTGGGAGGATCGTTCTGAAATATTACAAAAGTCGGGGGGGGGGGGGGGGGCTAGATGCAAATTCCCCTAAATTATATATACGCAGATGAAAGTTCAAGAGTTATTTATTCAAGACAAAACGTGACGGGGCTTACGATGCAAAATGCCCAGTCAAAGGCGCGGATGAACGGCGGATCGCCCTTCACTAATACACGTGTCACGCGCCTGGTGCCCGATACCTCTTCGTTGCCTGCGGCTGCGATTAGATCTGTCAGCAAGATCGGACGGCTATGGTTGGACAAGATCCAATGGCAGCTGCTATCCTGGACGATCGGGGGAAGATCCAACGGCGGATGAGGGATCTGGAAGAACGCGCGAAGAACTCAAGCCCAGCGACTTTGAATCCGCCGCAGCTCGAGCCTCCGTGCACTAGGATCTCCTCCGACGATCTCTGCTTGCTCCTGCAGCGGTGGCGCTTCTCCCAGGTGCCGTAGACGGGGCCGAGGACCAATGAATGGTCTCCGGCGTTCAGAGAAGCTCCAGGCGACCTGGGGCTGATTCTTGGTGCTCCTTGAGGCCTAGATGCCTCCTTCAAGTCCTGCAAAGAAGAGTAGAGAACGGCAGCGCAAATGGGCCGGAACTTGGCGTTTATTGGCGATTAACGGCGTGGGGAAGGGTGGAGGTAGTCGCCGGAGCTCACGAGCTCCGGCGAGATGTTCGACGATGGGATCTAAGCTAATAACGCGATTACATGGCAAATGAAAAGCACGAAATAAGAGCTAGGACTAACAGCTACCTAACAAGCAAGAAAAATAAGAAGTGACCTCGAGTGGCGTTGACCACGAGGAAGGAGACCTCACGGCGGTGGCCGGAGATGGAGTTGGAACGCAGCCCTAGGTGCTTCGCCGCACCTCGCCTGAGATGGGGGAGGATTCCCCTGTCACCGGAGACTAGCCCTCGACCCTCACCCGAAGGTTTTTGGCGCCCAAAGCTGGTTCAAAGGGAAAAGGAAGTGTATGGGTTGTTTTTGAAACAAAGCCGAGGGGGCTCGAAGATCAAGGCGCAACGGGAAGAGCAGTGATGCTCTCCCCGAAAAAATCCTAGGGCGAGCTAGAGGAATCATAGGTGATCAACTCTCGTGAAGACATCGATTCGATTCGGTGAAAGGTGCGGTCTCCAAAAATCCGCGAAAATCAAGAAAAGTCATTCTGACAGGCCGCCCAGGTGTTGGGCAGAGAGTTGACCGAGGTCAACTCTCCTAGCCCCCTGGTTGGTCCACGTGGACCAACCAGGAAAAACCTGGAGAAAAAGACTTCTAAATTGAAATTAAAATAGCAAATGATTTTATTAATTTTTTATTATAAAATAAAAAATGTTTATTATTTTATGAATTAATTTATGGTGATTTTTATTTATTTTTATGGAGTATATTTTTACAAGTTTGCATTTATACCCCTATATAGGTATATTATCTATATATTTGAGTATTTTATTTTTATTTAGGTATTTTTATTTTTATTATTTTTATTTAGTATTTTATAAAATTGTAGAATACTTTTATATACACGTATATATTTTTATTTTATTTTTCTGATATAATTTGTATAATTAATAAAATAGAATTGTATTTTATATAGGTATAAGTGTATGTATAATACCTATGTATCAAATATATACAAGTATTTTTATTTGAGTTTTAATGATGTTTTTATTCTGATTTTAATATACGTAATTATTATAAGTATTATTTATAACATTATAAAAATATAAAAATATATAAAAATAATAAATAATTAATAAATTGAATATTTTAATATGTACAAGTATACAATAGGGGGCCAAAAGTCAACTTTCAAACCGTAGCTCCGCCAAATGCGAAGCCACCACCATTAAATAGATTATTTTCTTCTATATACAATTAAAGGTGAGTACGCTGCATTTGGAGTTTTCAATTGTGAGATACGAGTCTGGAAAGTTGGCATTCTGGATTCTTATTCAGACCATAACTTTTTATCTGTACATTATTTTTCGGTGAAATCAATTTTATATTTTTCTTTATGATATTATCTACAACTTTCATGTACAAAGTTTCTTTATTTGATGTATAAAAAGTGGAACCAAAAATAGGTCCCAAAATGAATAAAGAATGAATAAAATGTATAGGTGTATTATCTGTATTTCTGACCTTATCTCCCCCTACTTTATTCCTTGTCGACCTATTCATCAAGATGCCTAGGTCTTGGGGTTTCGGGTCATAAAATATTTACAATATTTTATTCTTTTTCTTTTCTTTATTTATTCTATAATTTTGGCCTTAATTACAGTAATTTATACACTGTTTAGATGTATATGCATGAATGCTAAGATGATGATTTTAATGCTATTTACAGGCATTTGCTAGGGTTTTTGGTGCCAAAATGATAGAATAAAGATGATGAAATGTGGATTCATCATCCCCCTATACTTTACCTTTGCTAGTCCCTAGCAAACACTTATGCAATAAGTGCAAAAAGAAAAGAAAGAAAAGAAAAAGAAGAAAATTGGATGAAATTTAATTATCAAACTTGTCTTCACAAAATCAAAGTTTGGAGCTTAATTCGGACCTTTGGAATTTTAGTGCGGTCGGAACCTTAATGAGAACCAAATTTGAAATCCAACAGTCCTTGAGAATCCTAAAACTTTGTCCAAGTCTCCTCAATAGCCAGGTCAGATATACTTCAACTCATACGCAAACTCTTACGACTATGAATCTGACTCGTACAGTGTAAGTGATATGTAGCTTCCCACCTCAGAAGTGACAAAGAAACAACCTCCCCCAACCTGGTAACTCTAATGCCTCGGTCTAGCAACTCTTTCCTCGAGAAGCAGGGTATTCCCTTCTAAGTTCAAGTGCAACCGGCTCAAGAAGAGGGGGAAGAAGTATAGACTTTTGGGAGCTCAACCAGTGTAGCCAAGTCTCCCGCTGCAAGCTTCATGAGATGTAACGTGGATACCATAAGCTTTTGCTTTATTGGACTATATACACTCCGGTGGGGTTATTAAATTTTCAATCCGACCCACCACTTTTTTGGAGTTCTTTTGCATTTTTGCATTTTTTTTTCAAGGACTTCTGTACAGCATATCTACATGGTGCAACATATATACAAGAAATTTTCCTCTTGAGCCAGTAGACTATCCCTCTTTTGAAGCTTTATTGCAACCCACGGCTTCTGTCTTTAGCCTTCATCACCACTAGACCAAGTTGAGGTGCACTTCCTTCACTAGAAGAAGAAGAGAGGTTCCGCCTAGAAGTACTACCCTCATATGCTACCCCAAGCCAAAGGAAACTGCCTCCTCACCACCTCATCCGTGGAGAGCTATGTGAAAGGTGCAGGTGTCCAAGTTAGGTCATTATCAACAAGAGTCGTGCGTGTGCTCCGAAATACTCTACTTAGGCAGTCAAGAATCCATTGAACCAAGTCCCGTGATCCTCAAAGAATTAAGTCAACTAGACCTGAAGTACCTCAAACCCAGTTCCTATAAGGTTCCTGTTATTAGGTAGATTTTAAGGTCCAATCAAGCTCCAATCTCCAGATTTTACTTAGACTTGTTCAACTATCAAACTCAATCCGAAAAATGCTCATGCTGTGCAAATGCAATGCAGAAAATATTTTTGTGATGCAATTTTCAAGATTTTGAACTTTTTATGGATTTTTGAAAAGATGATGCATGCGTATGCAGATGCATTTTTTTGTATTTTTCACAAAGATTTTTCAATTGTTTTTAATTTTTGCAAATGTTTTTGGGATTTTTGAAAACAAAAGATTTTGGCTAAAAACTAGGTGAAAATATGTACACGGGAGTGCTTCTTATATGTACAAGAAGTGGATTTTAAGAATTTACAAGGGTAAGTGATCAATTTTATACATATATATAGGTGGTGGATTTTGGTGTGATGTTAGTATTCCTCAAACTTATTTGACACCATCTTTTCAAACAATTTTTGAAAACTATAGTCCAAAATAATTTTTACAAACATGTACACACATTTGAAAATCATTTTGCAAAGGCTTTCAAAACAGTATATATATAGGTTTTTCAAATATTTCTGCAACCATTTTTCAAACCATTTGCAAATCATTTTTCAAACATTTTATTTCACACAAAGAAAATAAATTTTACAAACCACACTTTTTACACAGGTTGAAAACATGTAACAAAATATTTTCAAAATAGTTTTTAATAGATGTTCACAAAGATTTTCAAACTATTTTTCAAACATTTTGCAAAAAACATTTTCACCTGATTTATTAATCAGTAAATACAAAAAGAATTTGAGGAATAACCACATCTTTTTATTAAAGAATTTATGATGAATTTTTAAAGAATTTTTTTAGCCATATTATTACGAAAGTACGAGTTATGGCTAAAGTATATACGTAGTATATACGACCCCCCTATACTTAGCTGGAGCTATGTCCTCATAGATCGGAGAGAAAAGAGAAGACATAACTCGTACTAAGTATAGACAAGCCTAAAGAATAAAGAAATAAGTGAATGCATCAATGAATGAGAAGTTGACCGTCCCCCCTATACTTAGGATCAAATAATCCTAAGTATAACAGACTGTACACAAAGCAGGGAGGGTCAAGGGTGGGAATGAACAGATCGTACTCAGGTTGTCTCCCCCTATACTTAGGGTAAGATATCCCTAAGTATAGATAAGAAGAGGAGACAATGGAGAGGATCAAAGAATGGAAATACTCGGGGTGCACACTCCCCTATACTTAGGACAAAGTACATCCTAAGTATGGAAAATTGTCTACAAGGGCGGCACCTTTTTTGATAGATGAAGAAGATAGAATAGGAAAAGAAGAAAAGAAGAAAAGAAAAAGAGATGAGATCATGAGAATGTACACACCGCTCCCCCTATACTTAGGGTAAAAGAAGCCCTAAGTATAGACAACAAACAGGAGCGATGGCACAGAACGAAGAAGGAACACTCAACTCATCTACCCCTCCTATACGTAGGACAAAGTGCGTCCTAGGCAAGGCAAACACGAGAAATGGGTAGACGAGCAAAAACGGGAGATGGAAAGAGAGTCACAGGATAGAATCTACAACATAAATGGGTGATCGTCAGAAGGTGGAAAGCAAACCTTCTTGCGGGACCGTTGAGGGATAGATCTGATATGGTGTATGTCGACATCGGAGTCCACAGTGGACGGAGGCTGATCAGGGTCGATACGGGGAAGGCCCTCAGTGGAGTCAAATCGGAAAGGGACGAACTGATCGATGGAAGCAGTTTGGCTAGGTTCTCCCTTGGTGGTCCTATGGTGTGAAGGCACAGACGGGTGAGTGGAAGAAGTACGACTAGGTCCGGCCTTGGAAGTCTCGCCGATATCGAAGTGAAATGGGACAAACTCATCATCCTCGGAAGAAGTGTAATCGGAGTCGTCCTGCGAGTCCTCGTCCAGGTCAAAATCAAAAGGAACGAAATCATCAGTGGAAGTATACGAACTCAGATCGTCCTCAAGACTCTCACCTGAATCCTTGTCTTCAACAAGAGGTCTGAATTTATCAAAATAAATAGCAGCATCAAAACCGACCTCAATCATCTTGACCTGTGAAGGGCCAGGAACGGATTTATCAGTGGAAGTAGTCAAAACGGGTCCGTCCTGTCTAGTCTTACTCAAGTCATTTGTTGCCTTATGAGGTCTCTCAAAGTAATGGCCAACATCATAAACATCCTCAATTATCTTGGTATCTGCCCCCTGATCAAATGGTTCAATCACATAAATACTCTGGATCTCCTCAACACATCGCCACACACCAGGAGGAGGATCAGTGAGGTCCATGCTTTCCGACTTCCTCCCCTTTCGGGGGATCCGTCGGGTCTCATCAGGGATCGCTAAGGAAGTATCTCTAGTAGCATCATGTAGGTCACAGGCCTCAGAGTCAGCTACAATCAGTGAAGGTGCCTCAGGTGCAGGTCTCTGGTCAACTGTGGGTGTAGTGATCAACACTTCGCTCTCGTCAATAGGACGGAAGCGAATCTCTCCTGATCCATAGTCAATAACGACCCTCGCAGAGGCGAGGAATGGTCGTCCCAGGATGATTGGAGATGGCTCCCCTGTGGAGTTCTCCATGGGCAACACGACAAAATCAACCTTGTGGCTCGTGCCCTGAATAGAAATGACGGCGTTTTCATGGATACCCTTCGGCCTCTTGATGGATCCATCAGCAAACTGAACGATCATCCTGGTTTTCTTGAGAGGCCCTAAGTGAAGAGACTGTACCAGCGAGAAGGGTAGTATGCTAATCGAAGCACCGCCGTCCAGGAGAGTGCGATCACATGTATAGTCAGAGATGGTGCAAGTGATGAAAGGAGTAGCTGTGTTCTTCTTCTTGGGAATGGGACGGTGTGTGATGGCGAGGGCAGTGGCCATGGTCAGAATGTGACGCTCAGATCTGCTCCTCCGCTTTCTCTTCTTGGGAAGAGGAGCAGATAATTAGGTCATGGCCTGCTGAAGTGGGGCACGGATGATCTCATGAATAGTGGCCACCACTTCGGGTTCAGTCAACATTTTTTTGAATTTTTGGACTTCCTCCATACAAGGGAGGAAGTCGGAATCAGCATATACACGAGGCATGCCAAGAGCAGTCTGTACAGCGGCATCCTCGGGGTCAAAGGTGGGACTAGGTGTGAATGTATGTGTGGTCAAGGGTTCTGGCAAGTGGACTCTCTCCTCAAAATCTTGATCAACCAAGTGTCTCCCGAAATCTTTTTGGATTTTTAGATTTTTCTCATTTTTTTGTATTTTTGGCGATTGCAAGCTCCCATGATTCTTCACAAGCAAAGATGTATCCTCGATGAAAAGAGCACTAGTCCGATATTCTCTCAAAGTGTCAAGATTTTCCTTCATCAAATTGATGTGCTCTAGCATTAGGTTCATGATAACACTCATGGAGGTCGTGGGAGGTGACTCCAACAGGTCAGACTCGGGTGGATGTGAAGGTAGAGGCGGATAATATACATGTGGGGATGGATGTGGGCAGAAGTCCGAAGTCTGATACTGTGGCTGAGGCGGATATGTACAAAAGTCCGAAAAAGTAGGAGGAGGATCCTCCTGACAAAAGGGAGGTGGACCGGCTGGAGCGAGTGAAGGGTCCGCAAAGTCCGGATAAAATGCACTTCAGGGATCCATCTCGAAAACAAGAGGAAGTGATTCGGGGGAGCACGTCGGTCAAGTCAAGAGAGTGAAGAAGAAGGCGCAGGTGCGCAGAGATGATCTAGGATGCACACAAAACAATCACAAGCAAAAATGAAACAACCAAACCCTCAATTCACCTACTCAACTCGGTGAAGACCACAAATGCGGTCTTTTTATCTTGTCTGTTTTAGAGTTTAGGTGAAAAAGTCAAGAAGTTGCACAAACACTTAGGGGCTTAATGGGATTTGGGCACTAACCTTAGTATGTGCGCGAGCAATGTAAAACGAAGACAATGAGGGGATTACTCGCCCCAATACAGGATTTTTCTTTTTGGTTGATTTTAGGGTCGAGTAATATTAGCAGTCCCAATTTTATTGATTATCACTTTTTTTGGATTTTTAATAAAAATGCACGATCCTAACGGGGATTCAATTCCTTTGAGCTCCTAGGTTGGCAAAATCTGAGGGAGAGTCGGAAAAGCAATGCAAGCGGCAAATAATGATGGATGCTAAAGCGTAAATGCTCACCTTGCCTCCAGCACTCTACATGCAAGGATGCTCAGCAGAATTGAAACCTATCTATATGCAAATGCAAGCCGATGAAATCGCCCTAAGTTCAGAAATTGCTATTATTGTGAAGAACCACAAGTCAGCCACTTATCTTTAACCTAAGAGTCCGGTCTTGGCTTACCCCTCCTCTTCTCGACACACTCGAGTTCAGGAGTAGCGCTTGATGGGGTTCGCTCACGGCACACGGGTTAAGAGATAAATGAACAGACTGTTTAAACTTTGACTAAGTCCAAACGTGGCTATAGGTACATGCAAGATATATTAGGTGTTTGGCCTTAATCTATCGCAAGCAATCCTAAATCTAAGGGCTCAATCACACAAAGTAAGGAAAACAAAACCGGAAAACAAAGTAAGAAAAGGCGATGAAAACCGATGGAAAACCGCGGTGAGCCCCCAAGTGTACAAGCACTTGGAAATTGGGCCCGAAAGTCCAAGTCCGAATGTACCTGTATTATTACAAAGAATGGTCTCTCTCTCACTACGAAGTACAAAATAAATACAATGCAAGAATATAAATGCTAAGAAGTTGTCTTGCAAAATCCTCCAAGTCCTTCTTCGTGCTAAGCTAAAGCCGCTTCACGTGGGTGCCAAGGTGCTCCAAGAGGGGCTCCTCCCTCGATCCGCGTACCTCACACGGAATCCAAACAAGGAGAGTGGTTAGACAATTCAAAAGATATATCAAAAATAAGGAAAATAAAACTAGCAGAAATAAAAACCGCAAAGGTAGACAAATAGTCACAACACAAAGCAAAAACGAGAACTACGCGCTGTTGCTCCCCGGCAACGGCGCCATTTGATTTAGCCGAAAATAGGTGGTCTTAAGTTCAGCACAAAGCGTGAACTCAGTCGGTGTGTTGACCACACTAAATCCGGACTAAAGTCAACAATTAACCCACACTAAAGATCAATAAATTAGAAATAATGTGGAGTTAAAATTTATTTTTAACTCTGCACGAAATGTATAGCAAGCAAGTATGCAGAGAGTTCGAACACAGGGAGCAAGCAGGGTAGTTCAAGCAAATGCGTGCACAAGTGAGTGTGAAGGTGTGATGTGTGTACACTAAGCAAGCAAGCAAAGATGTTTTTTTTTGTGGGTTTTTAATTTTTTTAAATTTTTTTTTATTTAATTTTAAAATTTTGTATTTTGATTTTTAATTTTCTAATTTTTATATTTTATATTTTATATTTTTCTTTTTCTTTTTCAATATTGGAAACTATAAGCAAAGTAATGAAAGGCAAGATAAAGTATTTATAAAAATGTGCAAAAATGACCAAAAATTCATAAATAAAATCTTTTTGGTGTTTTTGTGGTTTTCTACTGTTTTTGTGATTTTTGGAAAATTTTCAAGGTGTTTTTGGTATTTTTAAATACTGAAATAAAGCAAAACAGTGCAAATAAGGCTGGCTGTGAATAAAATGAGATTCAAAAATAGCAAACAGCAACCAAAATTTTTCACACTATTTTTCAAATGAAGAGAACAGAATAAAGAACACACAGAACCTGGGTTTGTATTTTTTTGAGTTTTCCTTGATTTTATATATTTTTTGAAGTTTTTGAGTGTTTTTTAAATTTTTAGTGTTTTTCTTTTGATATTTTTAGTGGTTTTTGGACTGACACTAAAATAGGATAAAATAGACACTAGGTAATTTTTTTGGAATTTTTGGAGGTGTTTTACTATTTTTTTTGGTATTTTCTAACCTAGACAGTGCGCTAATAGCAAGTTTTTGATTTTTAATAAATACCAAATAAGATAAAATCAAAAACTAAATATGTGGCGTTAAAGTACACATGTCCAGGAGCTTAACCCTATTTTTGTGGAATTTTTGGAGTTAAAATGATAGGTTAAATAATTAGAGCAAACATCCAAACATTAAACAGTCCTGGCAGGGGTATATATGCAAAAACACAAAATTCCAGGGACTTAATTGCAATTTGCACACAAAATTTGAACTGAAATAAAATACTTTCTGGGCCAAAAACCAATACCACAAGCCGCTAGGATTTCTATGCAAAATGTCCACCCACGCGCGTGCAATGCACGCGCCTGGGGAGGACCTAAATGCAAAATCGCAAAGATCAGGGGTGTTCTTGCAAGTTATCCACAAAATATATAGCTTAATAAAATAACTGCTGGACTGAATACTAAAGGCACAAGATACGAGGTTATATCCGCAAAATTCCCAAGAAACACGTGCCGGAGCACGTGCGCCTGGGAGGATCGTTCTGAAATATTACAAAAGTCGGGGGGGGGGGGCTAGATGCAAATTCCCCTAAATTATATATACGCAGATGAAAGTTCAAGAGTTATTTATTCAATACAAAACGTGACGGGGCTTACGATGCAAAATGCCCAGTCAAAGGCGCGGATGAACGGCGGATCGCCCTTCACTAATACACGTGTCACGCGCCTGGTGCCCGATACCTCTTCGTTGCCTGCGGCTGCGATTAGATCTGTCAGCAAGATCGGACGGCTATGGTTGGACAAGATCCAATGGCAGCTGCTATCCTGGACGATCGGGGGAAGATCCAACGGCGGATGAGGGATCTGGAAGAACGCGCGAAGAACTCAAGCCCAGCGACTTTGAATCTGCCGCAGCTCGAGCCTCCGTGCACTAGGATCTCCTCCGACGATCTCTGCTTGCTCCTGCAGCGGTGGCGCTTCTCCCAGGTGCCGTAGACGGGGCCGAGGACCAATGAATGGTCTCCGGCGTTCAGAGAAGCTCCAGGCGACCTGGGGCTGATTCTTGGTGCTCCTTGAGGCCTAGATGCCTCCTTCAAGTCCTGCAAAGAAGAGTAGAGAACGGCAGCGCAAATGGGCCGGAACTTGGCGTTTATTGGCGATTAACGGCGTGGGGAAGGGTGGAGGTAGTCGCCGGAGCTCACGAGCTCCGGCGAGATGTTCGACGATGGGATCTAAGCTAATAACGCGATTACATGGCAAATGAAAAGCACGAAATAAGAGCTAGGACTAACAGCTACCTAACAAGCAAGAAAAATAAGAAGGAAGTGACCTCGAGTGGCGTTGATCACGAGGAAGGAGACCTCACGGCGGTGGCCGGAGATGGAGTTGGAACGCAGCCCTAGGTGCTTCGCCGCACCTCGCCTGAGATGGGGGAGGATTCCCCTGTCACCGGAGACTAGCCCTCGACCCTCACCCGAAGGTTTTTGGCGCCCAAAGCTGGTTCAAAGGGAAAAGGAAGTGTATGGGTTGTTTTTGAAACAAGGCCGAGGGGGCTCGAAGATCAAGGCGCAACGGGAAGAGCAGTGATGCTCTCCCCGAAAAAATCCTAGGGCGAGCTAGAGGAATCATAGGTGATCAACTCTCGTGAAGACATCGATTCGATTTGGTGAAAGGTGCGGTCTCCAAAAATCCGCGAAAATCAAGAAAAGTCATTCTGACAGGCCGCCCAGGTGTTGGGCAGAGAGTTGACCGAGGTCAACTCTCCTAGCCCCCTGGTTGGTCCACGTGGACCAACCAGGAAAAACCTGGAGAAAAAGACTTCTAAATTGAAATTAAAATAGCAAATGATTTTATTAATTTTTTATTATAAAATAAAAAATGTTTATTATTTTATGAATTAATTTATGGTGATTTTTATTTATTTTTATGGAGTATATTTTTACAAGTTTGCATTTATACCCCTATATAGGTATATTATCTATATATTTGAGTATTTTATTTTTATTTAGGTATTTTTATTTTTATTATTTTTATTTAGTATTTTATAAAATTGTAGAATACTTTTATATACACGTATATATTTTTATTTTATTTTTCTGATATAATTTGTATAATTAATAAAATAGAATTGTATTTTATATAGGTATAAGTGTATGTATAATACCTATGTATCAAATATATACAAGTATTTTTATTTGAGTTTTAATGATGTTTTTATTCTGATTTTAATATACGTAATTATTATAAGTATTATTTATAACATTATAAAAATATAAAAATATATAAAAATAATAAATAATTAATAAATTGAATATTTTAATATGTACAAGTATACAATAGGGGGCCAAAAGTCAACTTTCAAACCGTAGCTCCGCCAAATGCGAAGCCACCACCATTAAATAGATTATTTTCTTCTATATACAGTTAAAGGTGAGTACGCTGCATTTGGAGTTTTCAATTGTGAGATACGAGTCTGGTAGACAGTATAAAGTTGATCCAATACTTCGGGTTTAGTCTGAGTCTTCCGATGTATAGGTATTGGGAATACCTGAGGGTGATTTGATCATAAACGATTGTATAACCATGACGCTTCCATTCCTAGGGAGTGATGAAACGGGTCTGGATTTTAGTGACTCCTCTCAGTAGAGAAGTAATCTGATCTTGGTCCAAGTGTTGGACATTGATCTGAATATGATTCAGATACAATGAGAAGATTAGATTTACGGTCTTGATTTAATCAAGCATCTATGGGAGGCCCGCGATCTGGATTTGAGATATGATCTCAATATCCATGTCACTATACGTGGAACAATACAATCGCCCTGTCCTTATCTCCAAGTATCTGCGGAGAGATTGCATTATTCTTGAAGGGTTCAAGAATAATTCCATAAGATCTAAGCAATGAAGAAATAATGATTAAATGTGATTTAATCATCTTGATGTGTGAAGAAATTATCCAATTTAATTAAATGTGATTTAATTAATGTGGATAAGAATAATGTGGATAGAAATATCCAATTACTCATAATATATTATAAATGTGATTTATAATGTATTAGAGAGAGCTAATTATAATTTATATGTGTTGATTAATTATTATGTGTATTGGATACACATTGTGTAATTAATTAACAATATGAATTATATGTTGTTTTGGGTTGTGAATATGATTCACAATTTTTTCCATGGCAAGAATGCAATATTCTCAAAGATAATTGTGAATTATTTTTTGGAGAATAAAACCCAATAAATTTGTTGCAAATAAATAAGAGAGATTCCAAGGAGATATGCAATCTCATGGATTTCCATGAGATTGCAATCTCCATGCAATCTCAAGGGGCGGCACATCATTCCTATAAGGAATGTGTGGCCGTCCACTTGGAAGGTACATGGAGATAAAATCTCCATGTATCTTCTCTCCTTATTTGTTGGGTTGATTTAGGAATAAATTATATTTGATTTTGTCAAATATATTTTGACCTAAATTTGTTGCTTTTGACAACAACAATCTTGGCCATTGGATTGACACAAATCAATCTCACCCATTGATTTTATGTGTCCCATGGATTGAGATCCATGGATCCCAAAACCCTATAAATAGAGAGGCATACTATGCTCTCTAATTACTTGCAATATTGGAGCTCTCTCTCTCCCTCATTTCTTCATACACGCTAGCCCTCTCTCCCTCTCTTGTTGGTGGCCGTCCACCATACCCTAGAGAAGGGAACCGTCGTCGCCTTTGCCACCGCGCCGCCGCTTCGACGTTCTTCGGTTCTCCGTCTTCTTGAAGAGTTCCTCTCACGAAGGAGACGTTTGATCTCGTGCGACGAGATCAGGAGCAACCACGCTTGGATCATCTTCTTGGATTGCGAGGACAACGCGGTTCATCCCCGCACTCGCAAGCGGTCTCGCCGACGATCGGACTTGAGACAGGAGGTCTCTTTCTTTGGAGACTTGATCAACCACGCTTCAAGAGGTATTGCATTATACTTGTTGTGGTTATAGATGAAACGATCTGAGAATGGTTCTCGGATCATGTGGTTTCATCGAATAAAATTTTTTAAATTCCGCTGCACCGAACAACTAGTACGACTAGTCGTTCTTCGTCGTATTCGATACGACGATCACTCTTCCGTGATGCGCTTGAGGATAATTCCATATCCTTCACCGTCCCCATAACCGCCCGATCCCATTTAAATCCAACGCTCCTCCATGAGCCACGTCACCCCTTCAATCTCCACCATACGATCTTTCCCTCCTAGTCATCTAGCCGCTCTTTCGCGCTCTACTAACCACCGTCCGATCAGATCTAATGATCCGATCTCAGCCCCACGCCCTCGCCCCCATCCTAGCCGTCGGATCAAAAGATCCGACGGCTAGGTCTCATCGTCAACCTCCGTAACCCCCCTCCCCCAGCCGTTTCATCTCGCGACCCCCGCTCCCCCTTTCTTTTTTGGCCGCCACCTCCGACCACCCCTCTCTCTCCTAACGGCCGCCCCACGAACCCCTCCCCTCTGCCATCCTCGCGCCACCATCAACACCCCTCGCCATTACCCCCCTCACCATTATTCCCCTCAAAAAAACGCTCCATCCTTACGTAACCCCCAGTCGCCTCCGCCTACTTAACCCCCTCCTCCTCCACCGTAGCATCGGGTCCACCATTCTTGGCTCTACCCTTAGCCTCCTCCGCCCCTTCGGTGACAGCAGAGGGGCGGAATGTCGAAGCAACGATAGGTTTTTGCCGGTGTCGACCCGCGGCGGTGCTCTGTCGCATTCTGGTGACCTCTGATCACCAATTGAGCTCCGAGGAAGCAGCTGGCCTCGCGGGCGACGATCGGAGGCTCCCATGGAGCCTCAGCCCAAGCTGACTCCTCCACCACACCTCGCTCTGGTGAGGTACCTTTTTCTTCGAATTTCTCCATTTTATTCCGTCGCCCATAGACATCGTCACCCTCCTCCGACATCCTCATCAGTTCCGCCCAAACACACTGATCCTCGCCTACCCCCTCCCCCTTCTTCAGAACCACCTCCGCACCGACCTCCCTCTTCACCTGCTCCGCCGGCGAAGAACCCTCCGGCCATCATTCCCGACGCCTCCATGGCCTCCATTCACTCACAACTCACTCGCACACACGATGCACCCGCTTCGGCTAAATTAACCACTGTAGAAACTGTGAATCGCCGGAGTTCGCATCTGAGCTCGTTTGAGCTTTTCTTCTCCGACGAGGCTTCACCGACCAATGCCTCCGACCGGCTCCGAGGCCTCGCCATCCCTCCAGCATCTCCGCCATAGGCCCAGCTATCTCCCTCGACCTTCAGACGACTCATTGGGCCACGGTGGAGCCAAGGGCACTCACCGGAGCCCCGCCTCCTCCGGTGACCTGCAGAGGAGCACGAAGGTACATGCACCGTCCGATCCTCCTGATCGGACAGTCCTGATGAAGACACGTGGTTGACCCGAGCCTCTTCCCCAACCTACAGGCTCGGGTCATCCGAGCCTCTCACCGGACCACCAGATGATGCCACGTGGTCCTAAAGCTGAGGCCCCTCCCGAGCCTGGCCCTCGCGTGCGTAGCACGGGAGGTGCTGGGTAATTTGCATGCCAGACCCTGGAAGAATTGCTAATTGCATTTTGGTCCCTAGGCACGTGCTTCACGTGCGTGCCTGGGTAATTTACAGGGAGGCCCTCGAAGTTTTCTGAAATTACAAATATGCCCCTGCGCGTAAATGGACAAATTGCAAAGGCCCCCAGGCAGTTTTTCAGAATTGCATTTAGGTCCTTCTAGGGACCTAAATGCAATAATTATCTTTTATTTTTATTGCATTTTTATTACAATTATGCCCTTGCACTGTTTTTAGTATAACTTGAGCATCGTAGGTCCAAATTGCATGATTTTAGTGTCGTTTTGATTCTTATTTTGTCCTCTACATTCTAGCATGCTTAATTGTCTTATTTGACACTATTTTAATTAAAGTGAATTTTTATGTGACAAATTGACCCTGCCCTCCTTGTCTTGCTTGGATTTGATGACCACTCTTTATTGTTGCGATTAAATTGACACTAGTTTCATTTTTATCATGTTGCTCATAATTTTTAGGGTATAATTATAGGGTTTAATTTGTGTATAAATCTTCTCGCATATTTTCTCATGCATCATCTTTAAATTGCATAAAAACCCATTAAAAAATTGCATACAGCATATCATCGCTTGTAAATAGCATAGTGCATCATGAGGATCTGAAATTGGAATTATTTCACTCTGAGCCTAATGAATCGAAATTCAGTAGCTGAATTAGGCAGTCGTGTCCCTGTGTTCGATCTTGGTATACTTGCCAAGTATAAATAGTCCACGACATTCAAAGTTTGTGGTTTTTGCTGAACTGAATTCGCCTCCTGTACTACAACATTATTATAGAGGCGAATTCAACGTTCATCACCCCCGTGACCTTTCGGATTTCGTAACCCTTGTACTCTCTAGGGTTTTCTCTATATATAAGAGACCCTAGCTCTATGGAATAAACACCTCATTCGTTCCTCTTCTCCACAGTTACATTTAAAATTGAGCCTTGAATTTGGAAATTGATGCAATAATTGAATTCTTTTTGTAATTACCATATCTTTTTTAGTAACCTACAAAGAGATTTTCAAACTTTCCATCCAAAATTTGAGCTATTTTAGAAGTAACCATGATCCCAAGCAAACACATCCAATGGTCTAGCGATAAAAGCAGTCGCTCCCACTTAAAAAGACTTGTCTTAGAGTCCCCCAATCCCCTTCTAGTACTCAAAAAATCATTATCTCGAACAACATAACTCGAATGTTGTTTGGAGAAAAAATAGGGATGTTCACTGGAAAGATCCTATAATTTTTTAAATTACCTCCATGACCTTTGAAACATCGATATTCTTCCCTATACCCTGCAAACTTGCTCCATCTTACCACATGAACTCTCTGTTTGTGCATCGTCTTCTTCGTAGTCTAACCAGAGTCGTGTGGGTAACCCTTGTACGCTACAATCGCCAGAAGCGTGCCACGTGTCCTGGGTTTAGGGTTTTGGCGCAAATCTCGGAAAAAGAGGCATTTGATGCTTGTTAGACTTCGTCCTCTCCCATTCCACTTCGATTCCATCGACCCCCCCCCCCTTCACCCCGTCGACCTCTAACCTTCTTGCTCCACTCCATCAACCTCTTCATCCCCTTCCTTTTCCACTCCATCTTGTCGTTCCGGTGGTCACATAATCTCTTCTTCCTCGATCGAATCAAGGTCATGCGGGGTTAGGGTTTCATAAGATCAGTGAATGGAGGTTAAACGGGTTAGGGTTTCTAACTCATGGGTGCTTTTTTATTGGTATCGAATATGCAAGTGTTGACGATGGGCTGGTTCGGTGGACACGAAGGGATCCTCACCGTGTGCGTTAGGCATGGAGGCTACTTCAAATGGACGCGAGAAATGAAGGGAGAAAAGTATTTGCTTGGAACCGAAAAGAGGATCGGGATCGATCCGGACACTACCTTGTGGCTTGATCTTATGGAAGTAATCTCCGAGGTTGTACCTTGGGAACCAAGGTGTATGATCACTTTGAATATAAGACCCCTCACATAAGAGGGGGCAAGTTTGCAGAGATTAAGAATGAGAAATATATTATAGAAATGTTGAATACATACAATGATGGAATCGAGATCGAGCTTTGTGGTGGAGATGACAGACGTAGAGGCTTTGAGTTACATCCAAGCAAAGGAGTTTCTCAAAAAGAAGAATGTAAGTCCGATGGCTGATCCCATATCGAGTGCGGAGAACCCCGGAGGCACCGTGGATCCCATACCGCCTGCAAAGAACTCCCGAGGCACCATGGAGCCACAGCCCCAGGATGTGGATCATGGTGGTGTTGGAGGCTCTAAGATGACCTTGTCGTTTACATATGAGAAGTTGTACTGGAACATGGGTGAGGAGGGAGCCGCAGACAAGCTTTAGAAATAGCTCAATTCCGAAGTAGGGAACTATAATGTTGGTATTGCGAGGGGGATGTGGAAGATGGTGGGATGGAGGGTGTGCCTGTGGGTGATAGTGGAACTGAGGTTGCACCTGTAGGTGATCGTGGGATGGAGGCTGCACATGTGGGTGATCGTGGGACGGAGGCTGCACTTGAGGGTGATCGTGGGACAAAGGCTGCACTTGTGGGTGATCATGGGACAGAGGATGCACATGTGGGTGATTGTGGGACAGAGGCTTCACATGTAGGTTGTTGTGGGACAGATGGTGCACCTATGGGTGATCATGGGATTGAGGGGGTGGCCATAGGTGATGATGGTAAGAAGGGTAGTGCTGAGGAGCGTGGAGTCTCTCTTGGAGACGAAGAACCTCATATGACAAGTAGAGGAGAAGTCTCTAGTTCCGAGAAGGAAGAAGAGCCTTACACCAATCTGGGGAGCAATATTTGGGAGCTTCTAATAACCTTGGAGGTTGAAGAGCATACCCGTCGCATCAAGCTTACAAGAGTATGTGTAGGAAGAAAGACACATCTCCAGATACTATCCAGCCGAAGATGTACAAGATTAGTAGTTGCATAGAGGACCAATGAGCACTACCATGCAATACATAATTCTGATTCTTCTGATTCTAATTACAGTGTTGTTGACGATGATGTGGAGGATGGTGATGATTCATATGACTTGGATGGCCTTGTCTTTGAGAATATCTATCATCATCTTCTCGATTCTGACATGGAGAATGTGAGCAATTACGAGGGACCTGAAGCGAATGTGGATTTGGATGCCCTATCTTTTGAAGAAGGGGATGAATTCAAAAGCCAAGAAACCTTCCGCTCCGTACTTGCATCTCATTGCAGCCCCAAGGAGTTTGCTACCAAATTCATAAAGTGTGAAAAGCACCAGAGTCACAGTAAGGTATTGGGAAGAAGGATGTCCTTGGAGGATACGTGCCTCCTTGATTCGAAACAGCAACATGTTCAAATTGAGAACTTTGGTAGTCGACTACACTTGCGCTTCGAACAATCTTGCTAGAAACACCATGACTGGCCAGCACTGGGTATCGCACCAGATATCAACTTGGGTGATGCAGAACCCCTCAATCACAGTGAAGTAGCTATCTGATAGGATCAATGAAGCATTCAAGTTTCGTCTTCCTTATATGACCATTTATAAGGGAAAGAGGATGGCATTAGATGCATTATTTGAGAGTATTGAGGAGTCATATGTGAAGATTCCCTCCCTTATTGCAGAGTTGAAGCGTCACAATTCGATTAGTATCTTCCACTACTTCTTGGAGGAAGATGACTCCTTCCTCAGATGTTTCATCTCATTTAAAG
This sequence comes from Ottelia alismoides, assembly GCA_037367405.1. Lineage (NCBI taxonomy): Eukaryota > Viridiplantae > Streptophyta > Magnoliopsida > Alismatales > Hydrocharitaceae > Ottelia > Ottelia alismoides. Next base: position 593,321 of record JAZKJV010011635.1, read on the forward strand.
CTGACATGGATGGCTACATGTTTGGATTAGACCCTTATTGGGTTTGGATGGATGCCACTTGAAGGGAAAGTATTTGGGAACATTGTTGTCTACTACTGCCCTAGACGCATCCAACATGCTCTTTCCTGTTGCCTTCACGATCATGGAGAATGAGTCCATCATTACGTGGAACTGTTTCTTGCAGCATTTGGATGAGGTCATCCAATGTGGTGAAGGAAATGGTATAACAATAATCTCAGATGGTCAAAAGGGACTGAAGAGTGCAGTCAAAGATAAACTTCCATGTGCGGAGCATAGGGCATGTATGCATCATGTATACAAGAACTTCAAGATGAAGTTTCCAAGAAGTGATTTGGAACATATACTATGGTCAGCAACCAAAGCTTTTGAGTCAAAACAATTCCTCCATTGGATGAATGGGCTCAAAAAGCCAATGAAAGTGCTTTTGACTACAAGCTAGGAATTAACCAGAAATGGCTGAGATCTCAGTTCACCACGGCATCTCACTACAATTACATCACCAACAATATAGCGAATCTTTCAATTCATGGATTAGTGAGGTCCGTCGCCTACCAATATGTGATATGATAGATTGGATTCAAAAGAAGATGATGACCATTTTAGAAGAACAGAGGTTGTAAGGTTCAAAAATGTGAAGAGTGATGGTCTCTACAGCACTAGACTGTGTGAGGATATCAAGCAAGAATCTACAGGGGTTCCTCATAAGGAGGTCAAGTGAGAGCATCATAGAGGTGGAATGTCCTGCTAGCCATAATGTATATGATCTTGCTTCAAAGTAATGCACATGTAGGAGATGGCAGGTCTCTACGTGCCTTGCACACATGCTTGTGCTGCCATCTCAAGTTTACACAACGTGAATTGGGATGACTACTTATCCAATTACTATAGCATAACACGTTATTGAAGGACCTATGCGGAGTCAATCGCCCCCTTACCTGACAAGTCTTGCTGGACACCCATTAAATTAGCGTACAAGGTATTACCTCTGCACTCCATGAGGCCTCCAAGAAGGTCAAAGAAGAATCGAATAAGAACGAGGGACGAGAGACCCAGCACAAATGCACAAGGTGTGGTTCTTTGACCATCACAGAAACACATGCAAAAATCCGATAAATCCATGACCCATGGTTGCTGACACTGAATCGCAACATGGAACCCAAGTGCGGGCATCTATGGAGGATCTAAGTGGGAGAATCTTTACTCAGCAGTCTTCTACATTGGGAGCTAGAAGCTATGACAGAATCTGTACTCATCACTCTTCTACTTTGGGTCTTTCTTTTATTGATGATTCCTTGCTCCTTACAGTGGAGTGGCTATTAGGGCAAGAGCCTTTCAGAGGACTACCAAGGTTGCCGGAAAGGGCTGGTCCAAGCACCGCAAAAGAGGGGTCGATCAAAGAAAGTGGCTCGAATCGGTGAAGATGCTCCCCCATTACCAAATGATGTAAATTCCATAACATTTTGAATTTTCTTCGGTGGATGATTCATTAAGGTTAATTTTCATTTTCAGGTGTTCAAGATCCATGATTAACCACAAATCGCAGGAGTTTCTAGCAAGTAATTTTGGAGGTTTGATTGCATTACAAATTTGAAGTTATTAATTCATTTACAGGAATGTACATATGACGACTTCTATCTGGACTTTTTTTGTTTCCATGTAGGACTACTGGGTAGAGAACAACTCTTTTTTGGAAAGATTTTTGATGAAGTTTGTTGAAGCTTGAAGATTTGGACAACACCTATAGAATTTACTTCTTTATCTGGAATGTTGGTTTTTTTTATTTATTTGCTGAGTAATTTATGTGGTTTTTGTGTTCAATATGTAAGATAAACAATAGCTTAGAGTTACTTGTAGTGTGAACAACATGGCCTTATTTTGTCGATGACAATCTGTGAATGTATATGAATCGAGATTTCTATTTTGATTGCATTGTAGGTCAAATTTTCTTGAGATTTTGGAGATCAAATGCATGAACAGGGACACTATATATGTGTTGAGATTGACTTTGACCGTCACTGTAAGAAAGGATGGAGCATTGGAACAAGAACACTCCCCTCATATGATGTAATACATTCAATTCTTCCCAATACATTCTACATGAGTTTAGTTGCGAGGAATATAAGTGCAAGTTGACAGGACCTTCACATGAAAACATATATTCTTGATATGGACTTTTGTATTTGCAAGTTCACATTTTATCATGTTCAATTCTTCTGTCAGCTTTCTTAACTTTTGCAACAATCTTAACTTCATTTTCTTTTCTTCTTGTAAGGTCTTCGACCCAACCAAAAAAATCACAGCTTCGATCCGTACATGTATAGAATTTCCCCCTTACTCCAAGGTCTTGAGGATGTCTTCACCGCAGTAAGTCTTTGACATTCACATTTGACTCGATCGTTGCTAGAGATGCTAGACGCGGAGAGCTGCTCCATCTCACAACCTAGAAGCAATGTCAAATATATATTTTTGCAATAAAAACATTTGTGTAATACTTGTTGAGAAACACTCTTACCCAGCAATAAAAAATTTCAAAGTGAATCTGTCCATACTAGTCTTACCTCTTGGACTTGTGGGAAAAAAAATCTTTTTGTGATCTCTCTAGGTACGAGCAGGTTGAAGCAAATCTCAAAATGTGAGGTCTTCACATAAGTTGGTTGATGCTTAAAAAGAGTCGTTGGGCTAGAAGGGGTATGTTAGGACATTCACCTCCAACAGTCCACAAATTGGCGGTAAAATAGAACCTTCACTCGTGACATATGCCGTCAGTGTAATAAGAGACGGCTCCAAATCCGAGGGTGTTTCCGGTAAGGGTTAGCAAGTTTACATGATCTAGAGAGGAATATCGATGTTTCAAAGATCGTGGAGGTATTTAAAAAAATTACAAGGTCTGTTGAGTAAAAAAAAATAGGACAAAAATTCTCTTGAGATCTATCCAACCCCAAAATTTATCCTCCGTTCAATCGTCTTGAACCTCGAGACTGAAAAGTTTGGGCACATCTCTGTAATTATTCTTCTTTGTATATTTTTTGTTGCAGCTAGATGGTTTGACACTTGCTTTTTTCTTATATAATTCCCCCTTACTTTTTTACTATTTATGTGGGCGGGTAGAACCATGGTCCACAAACTTAGACAAAGAAACACCGACTTATACTTTTTTGTTTTTTTACCTTTGCGACCCTCTTAGATTTTGCAATATCGACCACACACACCTCTCTTCTTTGCAACCATTGCGCCCTTACCTTACCGGGCGATTAACAGGTGTGCTCATCATGTAAGTTACATCCATTTCCCTCCCAAAAGGACATTATTTTATGAGCATACGTGTAATTGGAAAAAAATAAAGATTCAAATGTAACTTTTTCAGAGATCCAACCCCGCTCCTTCCACCTAAAACTCACAACAACCACCCTTATCTTTTCTAAACCACCTAAGACGAACCCCATATTTGGTCCTCCACCACTCTCTAACTACCACCTCGGTTGGAGGAGTTGACTAAGCAATCAACTCCTCCATTCACTTCTTGTTTCTTCCCTCGCACGATTTTTTTACCTCTGTTACATGGTTGCCTGCAACCACCTCCAACCCACACCTCTCTATTCCTACTTGTCGTCCACGTATTCTCCAACAACACCGTGCTTATAGCCCATCCTCTTGAGATTACTCGTCAAGTTAATAATCTCCTAGCTCTGCTTCATACACAACGACAATCACAATCATCGGCGATGGCATTCACGTGGAGTGAAGGTGGAGCTGCAGCTGCGAGGTTATGTTTGGCGCGCCTTTAGTTAGAGGGATATGTGATCGAGAAAAGAAGGGCACAAATCTAATATGTTTCTTTCTTAACTACACTTGGGTTTGAGTAAACCACAGTAAAGTTTATTGAATAGATGGCCGGAAATGTTAACGGTACGAAGAGGTCAGGGTTTAGATTGCTAAAAATGAAGGGCATAAACTGATATTACAAAATTCAGGAGGCGTAGACCTGTAAAAAACCCTTGATTTTTAATTAAAACATATTACTCATCATTAGAGTTTATTCTGGATTATGTAACATAGAAGACATCAAGACGTTATGTGTGTAGCACTCGATCTCCTGGAAATGCGCAATGATTAAAACTCACAAGATCAATGGTCGAGATTACTTTAATAATCACATATCGAATCCTCGGTAATTTTGAATTATACATAAAATTGTCGACACTTGTTAACCATTACACGTCATAATTACGTGTTAACTTTCGTCATCTCATATATGTGATTTGTTGATTTTCGACATTTGCCCTTTCTAGGTCAATGTACAAAATTTTACCCATCCTGCCTCGAGCAAACATCAGCCGTCGACAACCCATCCACACCTCCCTCGACCAAATGAAGCCGAGACCTTAACCTCCGCCTATGGCTACCAAGATCATGTCGAGACTCCTCCATGCGTCACCCTCAACCATTTCCTAGGCAGAGTGCAAACGTGCATCGCCATGGCCCTCGGCTCCATTCAACCAGCCCCTCCATCACTACAAAGGCGAACCCATCACCTTCTTGTTATCGCAGCTCGCAATGCCATTGCCACCCCCTTCCTCCAGAAAGTCCCAAGATGTCTGCTTCTTTGTTTATCTTGCTCTCGCACAGTGTCGGCCGTTTCTGATTTTTTATCGGCCCTAGATAAAAGGAAAAAATTGAGCTCTTATAAAAAAAAGTTTTTAAATAAATAAATATATATATATATATAGTTTTTTTAAAATACATAAATATCTTATAAAAAGTTCCTAAAATGTTTACAACGACCTACGGATGTCGATATACTGGCGATCACCAAATAACAAATTATGAACTAAAAATCGTGAAAAGAAAAAAGAACAATGCACCTGATAAAGAGAATCAAATTAAACTTGCCCTTTGTTTTAACTTGCCTTATAAAAAGTTACATGAATGTTTTGAATTAGATAAAAAATAAGGACTAGTTGGTCAATTAACTTGCCTATTATTTTAAGTAAAGACTAGTATGACATATGTTTATATCCAGCATCAAAGTTTCACACATCAGTACATAGAGATGCAACAATTATGTTGAGAGGAAAATTAATCTTCCAGTAACAATTTGATCTTCAAGTATATAGTATATGAAAAATACAAATGATGATCATTATGGGCTGGAGTATGGATTTTGGAGTCCGATCGTCAATTCGATTTAAATGGTGGGGGCGAAATGGGGAATGTCTTGCGAATGGGAAGGAGAACCGAAGAGTATGGAAATTGTTTCCAGGAGTGAGGAAGGATGCAAGACATATAAGGGATATTTTTGTAAACAGGCGATGGGTAATAAAATAGGCCCCTAAAGTTGGCGGGTCTTGGGTCGTTGCACTCCAAGACCACCCTTAGGGCCAACCCTGTTCTTGCCCTCCCCTTGCACACAACAACAATGCTTGATCACTATGGGCTCCTACAAGGCATGAATCAAATAGAAGAGAATAATTTAGTTAAATTAACTCAAGAGCATGTTTGAGTTGGTGAACTAACATGACATAACTATACAAAGTTCTGCATGTAATTTAGAATTACAGAGAATTCAATCCCAAATGATTATAGATATTAAGTTACCATTTTAAAAAAATATATGACTTCATCATTATTAGATTGAACCAATCGATTTTCGCGTTGCAACCGGATTAAATCTCTATTTCCTTTTTAGAAACCTTGGATGCCATCTATAGGGGTGTAAACGGACCGAACCTGAGCGAACCTATATTTTTTAGGTTCGATTCGTTTATTTAATCGAGCCTAAACTTGTGTTCAGGTTCGATTCGTTTATTTTCGAACCGAATCCGAATCGAACATCTTTTTAAACGAATCGAACCTAAGCGAATATCGAACTTAAGAATTCTCTAATAAGAGTGAGTGAAAATAAGAGAAATGGAAATATATATATATATATATGTGTGTCTACAATTAGAATAAATAATCATTTAGTTTTTTCTTTATCTAACTCATCTTCATCTTTTGAAAAAATTAGATTAATAAGGATTCGTCTCATTGAAAAAAGTATAATTATAATATATTTTACATCTATTCAGACGGGGATAAGGAATAAGAATAATGCAGAGATATTCGATAAGTAATGTTTGTACTTGTTCTATTGATTTGAAGATAAAGAAGGGACAAGTACTAGACACATAGGTGATAGATGTTGTAAATACGATGTGACTATATATTTTTGGATAGTTTATACTGAGATAAAACCTACTTATCTCGTAAATATCTAGTTATCTCTAGACAAAATTCACTTACCATAGGATAAAAACCACTCATCTCAAAATAAGTCCACTTCTACGGATAAGGATTTGTAAATATGTATATGTGTATGTTTATCGAGCTTTTAATGAATCGAACCTGAGCGAACCTATGATTTTTAGGTTCGGTTCGTATATTTAATCGAGCCTAAACATGTGTTCGGGTTCGGTTCGTTTATTTCCGAACCGAATCTAAATCGAACTTTTAGCGAGCCGAACATAAGCGAATATCGAACTTGAGAATTTTCTAACACCCCTAGCCATCTACGGTTTCTGTCAACAAACTGAGAATTGAGGATACGACATTTAACACGTGATTTGAAAGATATGTTGAAAAAACACGTTGATGCTCAGTGCCCCTTTCCAAGTTGAGGAAGGGTACGAAGGAAAACACAAACAATGAAAGGAGGGAGGGTCACACTAAATTCCATCGCATCTCCTCTCCTTCCTCTTTCGTGTGTCAAATCACCTCTCTATGTCCTTTCATATTTGGATGACAAGATATTTCACCTGAAGTTTTAAAAATCGTATCACACCGGTCATTTCAACTTATTTAATCAATAAGCAAAAGAAAAATGATTTAACTACTTGATTTTTATTCAAAAATAAAAATCAATTGGAACTGGTCAAAGTCTGCAGTTGAACCAATTGAAACAAAACGTTGGTTCAATCATCTCTTTTTTAACAAAAAATAATTTCTAACGATGTATTTAAAATGTAAAATTTTTAAAACTATTCATATTCTACGCTCGTTTTGACCCATAGTATATTACTCATTTATCTCTTATCTTTCCACATGTGTCAATGACCCATTATCGCATCTCCTTCCTTCCATAGAAGTATTATATCTATCTTTCTACATTGTGCATGAGGTTGTCTACTTCCATCAACAACAAACGAAGAAGACATTGCCACAGTCATATTATGAAAATCTATAAATTATCAACATTTGTCACGAATTAGATTTTAAATAGTTTTAGAATTGTTAATTTATACATCTCTCTTTCTCACACACACACAGATATATATATATATATATATATATATATATATATATATGAATTTTACAAAATAGGTTATTACATCCTTTTTGAATTTTTCTCATAACATTTATACCCCCAAATTTTTAGCAATTTCACATGTACTCCTATATTCTTAAAAAATCATAATATTATTCTTTTGTTGGTATAATATAGGAGCACAAGTGTACTAATAAAATACCATTTTATACATTTTGTAAAAATATAGGGGCACATAGATAATTGTAAAAAAAATGTATATGTGTTATTGCAAAACTTGGAAGGATATTACTCTACAGATCAGGTAAAGATACGATGTAGCACTTTACATACTTAATTGTATGAGATATTGGTCTAACTCAGGTTGATTAGTTGAATGACACAAACCTAACCCACAATAAAATGGTTTAGTCTTTTTCGATTAGTCTTTTCCGATTAGTATGAGTTGCTGACATCACCACCAGTTCGGCTGATTTATTTCATTGTTTTGACCATAAAAAACAAAAATCGATACATGCCTAATTTGATGTTCGATTTGATTTTTAAAACCTGACAGATAATTAATTCCAACGTCTGAATAGACGTTTCCGGAGGGGCACCTTGTTCTTTGGAACCGACACATCGAAACCTCTTTGGAAAGAAAAAAATACTTTTTGAGTCCTACAAGTGAGCACCAACTCAGATGGCATGAAGCAGGAACTTCATAGGAGTGTTTTATGCAACACTATCGATTTATTGTAGTTCGAGAATGTTTCACTTTATATTCCTATGTGATTTAGTAAATCATCCTCTATCCGCTACTAGTCGACAATTTCTTCTCCTTTTTTTCAAACCCGTTTCGGATTTTTCATATTGCATCATATCTAACTGATTCCTTGATTCAAACTTGACCGTAATCCTTTTCTTTTTATGAGGATCCCACCAATGCTGTAAAATTGCATATTATACCCCTACATACATAGTTATCAGATACCCACAGAGAGGTGCATTACAGTACATATATGCTTATGCATGAAACCTTACTAAAATGAAAGTGCATGGATTGATTCCAATAAATATGAAATTTTATCCCACACTCATTCTATATTTTCTCCGCATCGGTAGGATTATTTTTTCCTATTTTTTTTTAATTTTGGGTAATCCTAACCGTTCAATGGTAAATGGGTTGGGTTAACTCAAGATTAACCCAAGTAACTGACTCAAATATAGTTAAAATTGACGGCAGGGTTTGTTGGGTAAGACGGAGCAAGTTTATGAGGTTGAGGGAGGAATTAGGATGTTTCAGAGGTCGTAGCGATAATTGCAAAAGACTACAGGGTCTGCCGGGTAAAAATCCCTTCCAATAAATATGAAATTTTATCCCACACTCATTCTGTATTTTCTCCGCATCGGTAGAGATGACAAAGAATGTACAATGGAATAAGGAGTGAAGGTGGTGAAGCGTGAATATGGAGGACAATTTAAGGGTATATATAGCCAAATGAACTTCGGGCATCAAACTTAAAAACAAATTTTTTATGCGAAACCATTTTCAAAATTTCTCTAATTTACCTTTTTTTTTGAAAAAATAAGAGTCAAAATCTCACTATAGATGCACGTTCATACTCAACGGGTTAGGCTCAAATTCCGGGGACTTTTGATTTGATTATGGTCATTCAAATGGATTCAAATGTCAAAGTCTAATCGGAAGGGCTTCATTGCTAACAGTCGTATGCTTTGAATAATAATTACTAATAATAAAACATAAATTGGCTTGATTTGATGGATGAATAGTTAATAGACACTCACTTTATATACGATTCCAATACCGCAATTATTTTCACGCCGCCAGATATTGAATCTTTGACAATAGTTATCTATATCTTAGACATGGCTAACTTGTATGTATTTTGGTCCATGTCCAATAAATTTTAATTTATTAAATTTCTGGAAGATGTAACATATTATCAGTTCGTATATGAATATAGATAGAAATTAAATTAGAAGAAATTTATTTTACGTTGACGACTTTTTATGTCTTGCTGCTTCAAAAGAAAAGAATGAAAACAAATTGATTTTTTTATGAAATTTGGGGGAAAAAAAAAACAATACCAAATTTCATTAGTCATTACTTTTTGTTTATTGTAGTGACGAAAAATTGGAGGAATAATGAAATAATTTTCTTCTA